>OZ007595.1:5712500-6912500 GCA_963931845.1 Maratus michaelseni
AAATCGGTGATATCACACACCAAGAATGACAATTTGAAATTAATTCCGGAAACCAAAACTCCAATATAGGTGTACATTTTTATCTCGCAATCCAGCTCTGTGGTGTTGAAATATACGATGACGTCAGAGTGTTGCGTCAGCAGACGACAACAGAGCAGAGAACGGAATGAACCATTTTGATTTCATTATGAAGTGCTGTTAAAAACATAAGGTAAGCCTAGTAATTATTCCTTATATATTTAATAGATAATACTAAATAGTGTTTGTATAGTTAGATGAGGGAAATTAACTAAACAAAGCATGAGAATTTTTACTTTGTTAGTTGTTTTTGCTTAATAATCCTCTTCACGCACTTGACAACACTTGATCGCTAATGTTAATTCTATATTCTATAGGCATTATTTTTCTAATATCTCGTTTGTATTTGAATAGTTTTAAATGTTTTTTTTTTTTTTTTTTTTTTTTTTTTTACATTGGGTAGCAGAGATTAATCTCTATTTCCGCCGTTGATTACGTTTTCGATTTTCTTTGCGGATTTTTTTTAGGAAGATGCTTTTACTTTCGAAACCGGTTCCGAAAATGAAAGTATCTTCGTAGAAAAAAATCGAAAAAGTAATCAACGGCGGAAATAGAGATTGATCTCTGCTATCCAGTGCAAAAAATAAAATAAAATAAAATAAAATCATTTAAAAATATTTAAATGCAAACGAGATATTAGAAAAATAATGCCCTATAGAATTAACATTAGCCCTTAATAAAAAATTATCATATTTTAGAACATAATATTTAGTTCCTGTTTTATTTTTAAAGCAAAATACTTGTGGATTGCATTAAAAGAACATTTAAATCATATTTTAAAGGGGAAAAAATCAGTAGTGTATGTTGTATCTGAATAATAACGTTTAGAAATCATTGTTTATGTGAAAAAAAAACAGTATTTATTGTTAAATATCTAAGCAGTCCATAGTGATTTGAATTTTCATAATTTTTCCTCTGTACTGTGAGGAGTTTTGAAATCTTGTATGCAGCATAATTAAAAGTAAGCTTATTCCCTGGACTACACTCTCTTTGTGTTTGGCTTTTCTAGAAATTCGTATTACCATTTGTTAAACATTTGCTCAAAAGCAAACTTTTGTGATTATAAAAATATAATTTGCTGCTTCCGTAGAAGATTTTTAGCTTTTGGAAATCTACTTTTATTTATTTTATAATTCTGCAATAGTTGTGATATAATTAATATAATCCTAATAACAGTATTTTTTACAAATCTTCTAGATTAAAAAAAAAATGACCCCCCCCCCCCCCCTTAGGAAAGATTCTCAGGTCACCAAATGAAACTGTTCAAAAATCGAACTTTGTTTTGGGATCCTTTTACATTTTTTAACATTCTTACAAATACTAAATTGTAATATGTATAAAAACTGCAAATAAGTGTTTTAAATTAGTTTAAATAAGTGTTTTAAAAACAATAACTTTAAAATGCAAAGTACATCCTTGATTTTGTCAATTTTTTTTATCGTATACAAATACAACTTTAAAATCCTTAAGGGTAGGGAATTTTAATAAAATAATTAAAGGTTGCAACTCTTTATGAAACGGGTGAACCGCAAGCTTTTTATTTATTGTTGACATCATCACTTATTATTTCACCAGTATAATTATACACTAGTTTACACTGGAAATTTTTATTCTCCAGCCTTTTCTTTTCTTAGTATACAATGATGTTATCAACAATTTAATAAAAACATAGTGCCTAGAATATGAATATACACTAATTTATCTTTCTGCATAATACTTTGATCATCTATATATATATATTTGTGTGTGTTTTTGTGCGTGCATGTGTCAGAGAGAGAGAGAAAAAAAATATGAGCCTCCGCTACATTTTCTTGAGACCCCCCCCCCCCCCTATTATTCACATCTAGCTACAGCCCTAATTTTTAAATATTAGAAACTTTACTTATTTTTTCTTGATTTATGCTCTTGTATATGGTATTATTCTAAAATTTGATTTAGTTTATATTTTATCATTTTTAGCATGGAAAAAGATATTTTGGTATCCTATAATTCAAGAAGTAAATTGTTTAATTTACCAGCATCATTGGATGAATTTGAAAATGTAAGATATTTAAATTTTGCAATGTTTTTTGTAAAGAAATTAATGTTTACTATTTTCTAAACAATATTGATGTTTAATGCTACTTTATTAAATGGTACTTGTGTACTAACGCCACCGCAGCAGAAGTTGCGCTAATGTGCCAATAAAGAACAATCTTGTTGTTTGCACGCGCACACAGTTATCTTTTGGATTCCTTGTTGTTTGCTGATTTTTGACGCCATTTTTTAGTGCTATGAAAGATTGGCGGCACTTAAAAACCGCCAAATCTGTACCTACGGTGGTGTTAATACGTAAGTAAATATTAAATTTTAACTTTCTTCTTTATTGTTTCATTTTCCCCAAAATTTATCAACTTTGAACTTTAAAAGTTAAATCTAAAGCTCTATTAAAGCTGTTTTCAAGTTCACTGTGCAACAAATTCAAAATTTTCTGACACAATGACGGGCTAATTTTTAAATGTAAAGATACAAACAGTGTTAAATTCAGGAGGTGACCCAGGGTGGACAATAATAAACGTTGTATGTGTCACATGTTAAAAAATATACACAATCTTTATATAAATATGTATTATTTTATGTATACTAGATGGAACCCGTCAAAACCTGACAGAAACAAATTACTATAACAATATGAGTAAAATAAGCTTCTTTATTATTTAATAGGGGGTAGTATGAAAAAGTGTTTCATAAATTTTATTTTAGAAGTTCTTCCCCTAGTGAAACACAGTACTATTTTCGATGCAAACTCCAAACAGACAATCTGTAAACAACTGTGTAATGCAAATCATTTCGAAATTGCAGTTATATTCAGTACTGCAAGAAATAAATTTTCAAGGATCAGTATATTCCTTTGTCCATATCATATTCAGTAAATAAAAGAACGTAGTATAAATAAAGTACATTACCCTGTGATAATACAACCGAGTGAGCTCCTATGCGCATTCTGCATTGCATCTGCTCAAAGGCACCATGGAAATTTTATGTTAAGGCGGTATTAAAAAAATATTTTTCCACGCTCAGCAACTCAAAATTTTGAGACACATTTTCAGACTCATTTTTAAAAGTAAAAACATGAAACTTGGCGGTGTGATTTATGAAGAGATTTATAAGGGACCTATGTTTTTATTTTTCGCTCAATTAATTAGAAATTGAATTACGAACATTTATTTTCACAGTATAATTTTTTTTTGTTTTCAGCGCTATCGCTTTGGGAAATTTTGTTCAAAATGTCCACTTTGACAGCATTTTTTGAAATATATTCTGCCTTTATCAAAACATTGAGACAATACAGACATTATAAAAGTTTCTGAATAAGAGAACCTGCCAATTGGAGGCATTTTAGAGCAAAATTGAATTTAAAAATGTGTATCAAAATAAGCAGTTTGGATTTGAATACTCTTAATTTTTTTTTTAATATTTAAAAGAATGTTTTAAAATGTCCTCTTTAATCATTGTTCGTTTCAAATCCATATCTTCTAAAACACATCCATTGTTGTAAACTAATCAATTTTTATGCAAAGATGGAGAAATTTTCGCTATTGCCAAACTATGGGATTTAAAGCTAAAAATAATTATCGTGGCGTCACATTCAGTTGACGTCAAATGCGTTACATGTGCTTGTTATTTCATCAAATGATTTTTAATTGGATGTTAATGATTTTTTAATGATGTTTTACTGATTTATTAGTTACTTCATTAACTAAAATAAAAATTACGTCTTCGACATCATGATATTTAAACAGAAAAAGCATTGAAAAAATGTTGCAATGTGTAGTTACGTACAATAGATCACTTTCAACTGACATCACGAATATTTATCCAACAGTCGAGAGGGATAATTAAAAAAAATAATGTAAATAAATAAATATCAAAGATTATTTTGGTTTCTTTTTTCTTTAATGTATTGTAAATTTTATTGTTTAAACTTGCTGAGAAATAATACTTTAATGAATGGTGCTTTCCTAATTTCTTTTTCTTTCGTTTCTTTTCCTTACTTTTTTTTTGAGATTCAAATGGCAACATTCTTTCATTTGTTTATTGGATGCTACAGTTTGGCAAATAATTTGGCGATAGTTTTTTTTTTTTTTTACGGAAATTGGTTGACTGGATAATATAGAAGTACCAGAATATTTTTCTGCATTTTATAGTTATATTAATAAAAATACATTTTTAAGATTTGCTGAATCACTTATTTGTTTACTTTTTCATGCATTACATTACTGAAGATTGTCCTGTTATTCTTTTAAATATCCTCTACTTACATAAAAAAATAGCATGTGTTTTCTATGGTGTTTCTCATAAACATTGTAAAATTAAGATTATTAGATTTTATTCAACTTCAACTGTCATAACTGCTGATGAAGCAGTTATTTTTGGCGATTTTTCTGTTACCTGTAAAATGGTTGTTTTTGGTATAGCCGTAAATAAGAAAAAAATTTCCAATCGATCAAATAATTGTATTTCGTTAATCATTATATTTTCTGATTTTTAAGCTAAGAAAGAAACAATAATCATGGATTTAATTAATTTTTCAATTTTTAATCATTAATTTCAGTACACCCAAACAATTTTGATTAAATCGGTACAGATGTCACTGCACAGGGTTTTCTTTTTGGCACCATAAATGGCGATTTTTGCTGTGTATAGCAACCTGTTTTTTTATAATAAAAATGAATATATGTGTAAATAAATCAAATAATATAAAAATAATAAATTCAATTAAATGCGTGTGTGTAATAAAAGATTGGGAAAATTGGTTTTTTTTGCCAAAATGGCGCAAAGAAAAATTGCACAAATCCCGGTGCGTCTGCGACATCTGTTCCATTAAATCATGTAAGGGTAGTTTTTATTTAATAAATAATGAATTTTGTAAGAAGACTATGGCTATGTTAGTAAAATGGATTTTGAGAATGGGCTTGCTTTATTAAATGAGTTTTTATGAAATAGGCCTCCAATTTTGTCAGGATCAACTCCTGGTATGGTTACTGAATTTATACAAGATGTACTTGAAACTTATGCATTCTTATTTGATGTTTCAGGAGGTTTATGCTAGATTTTGTATTGATCGGACAGTATCCATTATTATACAGTTTTTTAATGAAGTTTGGCAGGAGTACATTGATGTACAAAAAGATGAAAACATTCTTCCAGGTAAGAAATATAGAATTGTGTTAGATACACCCAAAGTATTATATATTGAAAATTCAGTTCCTGACTGTGCTGAATCGAAATCATCATCCCATATAACTGAACCATTTTTCACTGATGAGAGAAATGCTTCTGGTTCCTGTGAATCATCAGAACCAGATCTATTTGCTGCAGCAACTCCACAGTCATCTTTTCCCCTAGATAATTTCACAATACCCGCTAAAGACTTTTCAAGTCGCCTAAGACAAGCTTTGCAAGATGAGGTACCCTTACCTAGGGTTTGGCGGTCAGAATTAATACATACCATATGTTCATCTGTTGTGAAACATTCAAAATATCCGACATCAGTTATGGTGACCGACATGGCAAGAGCCATTGTTTCTAAATACCCATATTTAAAAGAGTCCATTGGAACTGGATATGGTGGATGGCGACAGGCTATTCGAGATAAATTGAAAAATATGCGTAAATTTGATCAAAGTGAGGAAGTAAAGCAGAAGAAAATAACCAATAAGTTCCATAACAAAGGAGAAAAAGCGAATGAAAAAAAATAAATACCACAGTTCAAAAAACAACTCATGGTTATTAATGAACAGGCTAGTGCTTCATCTGAGTTAAATGAAACATTTGACATTAGAAGAGATGAAATTGTCAATCAATATATGAAAGTTGCTGATTTAAAAATTAAATATCCAAACTTATTTAATAAACAGCACTTTGCTGATGAATTTTTCCGAATAACAGGGAAATCTAACATTTTTCAGTGTATTCCAAAATTTCTCAGTTTATATAATAAGCAGCTCTATAATTTATTATTGGCACGAAAAAGCCTTCCTTCATGGGTTGAAACTCTGAAATGTCTCCAAGAGCAAGCTGACACAGCAATAGCTAAAGATGAATTTCTGCTGATCTCATTACCTGTGCATTTTTCTGAAGACCAGCTATTTTTAACATACACGGTAAGTGATAAATTACAAATACTGTTATTAATTTATTTGATTATCTGCAAAAATAAGGTGTCTTTGGAGAAGAAAGGTTTAACATAAGAGTAAGAGTTTCCCCCTTCCCCTCCTCGAGGGATGTTGTGCCTAATGTTTACATAAGATAGTTAGGTAATATTTTATATGCAATGTTGCTTTCACATTTACAAAATGACAGCATTTTTTATACAATTTTTATCGCTCTTATTAAATGTTTAAAGTTTTTATAACATGCTATTTAATTTATTTACTGTGTTAGTGACCGTACAAGACAATAACATGTTTTGGTACTTTTCCATTATACTGACACCATGCCAAAATGTATGTTAATGCATAATGTATATATTAAATGTATGCTTGGCGACAATGGTATCCGTATAATGGAAAAGTAACCATATTTTTCTTGCCCACTTTTATTTTCTGTGCATCTATATTAGAAACATTTCTTTGATATTAAATTAAAATGTCTTGGTTTGTAACATTATTTTTCTTTTTTATGAAATGTGTGAAAAGTATGTATTTTATTTGCATGTGTTAGAAATGAATTTAATGTGGTTGAAAATGATAGGAATATTATTTAGCAGTGTGCCACCTGTTATTGACTTGCATAAAAAGTATTGTTATTACATACATGTAAATGTTTAAAATGTCTTCCATTGCCCTTAAATTTTCAGGAAAAGATTTCTAAGATTCCTGCCTAATATGTTAGAAAAATCCTAGTTTTAGCTCTGCATTTAATCAAAGACATTCTTATAAAAATGATTTTCATCATGATTTAAATTTCAGTTTAAATAATATTTAATAGAGCCTCCCTGTGGGTCGGTTTTGGGTTGGGAGATGGGGGTGAAGGCTGATTGTGCAAAATGTTGGGGATTTTCAACATTACAATTGAATAATAGGTAAAATGTAGCACTATAATAAATACGGCAATGTTTTCACATTTTATAAATAAATTATACGCCTCAATTAATATTTCACAGGTTTCTATGAAAGGAGACTGCAAATATCAGCTTTAACTATTGTTGCTCATGTGTTTATAAATTACTTTCATATGTTAAAAAAATGAGTCACTTGTCTCTAAGATTGATTAGAAGCTATAACTTTTAGATTTCACCTAGTATTAGAAAAATATTTATCTATCAAATCTTACATTTAAATTAAACAACCCTGATAATGTAGTCTGTTTCCTTATGTCACAATCTCATTAAAGATTTGAATTGCTTGATAAAGAATCAAACTAGAGATCTCATCAAAATGATAAATATTTGCTTGTACAAACCTTTTTTGTTGTTGTTGATGTTGCCCATATTTATGTAATTTACAATAGACTGCCAAAATAAAGCATTTATAGTCAGTTACAACAGATGAAAGAGAAAAAATACATTCTTTATTTTACATATCAGAATCTGCTAAATCTCTTTAACTGTTTGTTAAAGGATTACTGAACTTGTAGTATCAATAAATATTTCTTTATAATTTTTCTTCCTGCATACCATACTTTCTAAGTTGGTTTGTTTTCTGCACGTTACTCTTTGTATAAGTGAAATATAGCTAAAATCTATGTGGTAAATGTTTTGTCTATAAAACGATAAATCTTGTCTTAATATTTCTTCTACATTATCAGTTATCAAGTTTTATAATAGCATGCTTGGATGATCAAGGGTCGATCCAGGAAAATTTTGGGGTCTATTTAGAGCCCGTTCACAAAAATCTAATTTAACAAAACATTCTCCTTCACAAAATTCATTTTAAAAAAATAGACACTTTCACAAATTTCTATTCCATAAAAACATACTCTTCATTGATTATTTTTATTACGTTATGTTTTAAAATTTGTAATTTGCCAACAAAACAAGTTCACTGAAAAGTAAAACTTTAACAGAAGGACTTAAAGAAGAAATTATTATTAAATGCTTCGTTTGAATTTGAGTTAGCTAAATTTCATCCTTTGTTACAAAATGTTATTTTTCACAAAAATATGATAAATTTCACAATAATAACTTATTTTTCACAAAATGGGCCCCAAGAAAAAAAAAAAAAAACTGCATCGACCGCATGATGAGGTTTATGCTATATTTAAAGAAAAAAATTAAAATTGTATTTGTCATGCAGTGAAATCGAGTAGCACTGATTTTAATTTTAATTTCTCTTATAGGCAACTACTTCTATTGATGACATTAAGAAAGCAGGTTATTCATCGCCTCATGTAGGAATCATTGGCTTTGAGACTAAACAAGAAAAATACTATGTGCTAGCTGAGCATGAAATTATTCTCCACTGCAATTCATTATCGGAAGCAGTCACCAATCTGATAGCATCATACTTTATATTTAATTGCGAGTATCCAAAACGTTGCATCAAAACCCTTATTTTTATAGAAAAGTTCATCTTTGACATTCAGTCAGACAAGAAGAAATTACCATCAATTGTTGTAAACTTTGCACAAAAACTTAAAAATTGTATGTAAGGATAACAATTAGAAAGACATTTTATACTTAAGTCAATTTATATTGTTTAGTGCTTTATCTTTTTTATAATCATGGTTTTAATTTGTAATTTTTGCCCAAACATAACATTTACAGTTTTTACCAAGTATCTTACTCATTTAAACTTGTTTCATAGCCAAGAAAACAATTTTTTTTTGCAATGTGCTGTTCATGACTGTCCAAATACGTTCACTAATTTTCACGCATATAAATCTCATGTTTATAGAAAACACAGGAATACATTTTCTCAAGATAGATCTATTTTTCCTGGCCATTACATATGTAAAACATGTATCAACTGTCCATAAGTAAGCTGCTTTAAAAATCTGCCAGATATTTCAAAACATTTGAATGTACATACAAAACAAAATAAAACAATATTTTGCCCTTTCATAAGCTGTACAGCCAAATTCAAAAGTTTTTCCTCTTATCGATCACATTTGAGTAGAAAACATACATATTATACGCACACTGATAAAAGTAAAAATAATTTGAATAATTGCGATGAAGAATTTTTAAGTCACATTAATTGTAGTAAAGATCCGTTAATGGACTTTGAATCAATAAATGTAGAAGATGATATAGGTGCAACTGAAGAAAATTTTGATTCAAAAATGAAACGACATGTTAGTTTATTATTATTAAAAGCTCAGGAAAAACACATGCTACCTCTGTCCACAACCCAAAAAATCTTGCAGGATTTTAATTCTTTGTTGGAAATGCAGAGTGATTATTTAATTAACAAAATTAAAAATGAAACTTCTAATTTAAGTATAAGTAATGAGAGTTTTCTAAAGATTAATGAAATTTTGAAACAAAATTGTATTTTTGAGAGCATTGATTCATTATCTAATAATTATAGGAGAATGAAGTACTATGAAACAAACATGCAAATGGTTCTTCCTGTTGAGTATATTTTAGGAAATAATAGTTTCAACAAGTCGTGTTGTTTTCATTATGTGTCTATATTAAAAACTTTGAAATTTTTGTTGATACAAGATGATGTATTTACACAAGTTGTGAACCCTAAGTGTGACAAAGCCAAAAATCTTATAACAAGTTTTGATGATGGTAAATTCTGTAAAACTCATCCCCTGTTTTCTACCAACTTCCATTCCTTAAAATTAAATCTGTTTTGTGATGAATTTGAGATTTGTAACCCATTAGGTGTTCATAGAAAAACTCACAAATTACTGGCATTTTACTATGTTCTAGGAAATGTATATCCACAGTATAGATCTTCAACTGATATAATTCAATTAGTTATTATTTGTAAAAGTACAGATGTGAAATATTTTGGTATTGGTAAAATTGTTGAACCCTTAGTTAAGGATTTGAATATTCTTGCAACTGATGGAATTTCTGTGAGAGCTGAAACTTTTGTTGGCTGTCTGTCTTTTATTAGTGGTGACAATTTAGGAAGCAATATGATTGGTGGTTTTGTGGAATCATTCTCTAATAAAGTAAACTGTTATTGCAGAACATGCTTGTGTAATAAGGCTGAGATACAAAACACATATACTGATGATCATATTACATTGAGGACTCCTGAAAACTATAAACAACATGTAACAGAGTTGCTTGCTGATGACACAAAGTTAATTCAGTATGGAATAAAAAACAATTCTCCATTTAATTCAGAATTTTTTCATGTTACACGTGGTCTCCCTCCTGATATTGCCCATGATTTGCTAGAAGGAGTTGTCCCATATGAAACAGGTTTAGTTTTAGAAGCTTTACACACACACACAAAGTAATTTCTATTGATTATATAAATAAACAAATTGAAATGTGGCCTTATGGACCTTTAGATTCTATTGATAAACCATCTTTAATAAATAAAAAATGTAAAATAAATCAGACAGCTGCTCGAATGTGGACACTTGTCAGATTACTCCCGTTAATGTGTGCTGCTGTCATTCCTGAAGACAATTCATATTGGAAATTGTTTATAGATTTAAAGGGTATTGTTGAACTTATTTTTGCCCCTGTTCTCACAGTAGACCATATTGCTTATTTAAAAATTAGAATTGATGACCACCTACATTTTTTTAGAGAACTTTTTCCTGATAAAATGAAGATACCAAAGCAGCACTTTCTTATTCATTACCCTTCTCACATGTTAAATTTTGGGCCTCTCCGTCACTGTTGGACATTGAGATTTGAAGCGAAGCATTATTATTTTAAGAGACTTGCTGCAATAGGAAAAAAATTTTAAAATATAACTATCACATTAGCAAATCGCCATCAATTACGTCAAGCATATTATGCTTGTAATTCAAATGGATACCTTTAGCATAATAAATCGGTTGGGATTACCAAACCACTTGAATTAAGTTCTATACAACCAGAAGCTGCTCAGGTTATTGTGAAAGACAAAGGATTTACTAGGGAACTATATTCTGTTTCACACTTTACTATTAACTTTTTAAAATATGTTAGTGGTTTATTTATTGTTAGGAAATTAGTTGAAGAAGAACCAATTTTTTCAAAAATTTTGCTCATTATAACAGATAGTGATAAAGTTTTTTTTCTTTTAGAAGATTATGAGTGTGTTTTCAATGATCATTTTGGTGCATATAAAATTAAAAAAATGTCTAATAAGGACTGTTCAAGATTTTTTTTTATGGATTCAAGTCTCTTGCAATTTAGATATCCATTTTCCAGCTACTACAAAAATGGAAACTGGTACATTGTCTTAAAACATATTTTGGTAACATTAAATGATGTTTCATACATGGAATGTAATACTTAAGATTTTTTTTTGTTACATATAAAAATTGTATAATATTGTGTGTAATATATCTTAAGTGGGCAATTTGAACAGTACAAATCCAAAATGACAATTAAAAAATTGTGTAAGCCTGTTTTGGGTTTAACTGTAGGTATACTATTTTGGTTAATATCAATATGTTTAACCATGAAATGTGTTTTGATAATGTTAAGTAATAATTATATGCTGTTTGTGTGGTTTGGTACACTGCAATATGCAATTTTTTTTTATGATTAGCTAAAACCGTTCTTTACTTTTAACCTTGACTTATGCTTTTTTATGTGCTTATAAAAATCATTTTTTTATTGTGAAATTGCAAATATACTGATTTGACCAAAGGCTTACTGTCAGAACTTTGCCCATCTAAGATATGAGTAAGTAAATGTCTTCAGAGAAAATTCTATAATTTTTTTTGCTAACTTTATGAGAAAAGTATGTGTCTAACCCATTGGTCTGCAAGCTGTTAAGAATTATTATAAGCATTGCTTGCCTGTTCAAATTAAGTTAGGTTATTTTGTTTATTAATGCATTCAAATTTCTTTAAGATATTTTGAATTTAACTTTTTTTCTTTCTTCACTGTATTTCATTCGTTCTTACTTAGTTATTAGTCTCTGATTATTTTCATATAATACTTTTAGTATTGACAAATGTGTATTATACTTTCCAATTCAGTATTAGTTAAATAAATATAAAAGTTATTTTGTTCTTAATTCTTACTATTAAAATTTTGAATAAATTCTGCATACATGGTTACCTGATTATTCTATTGACCAACTAAGTTATAACCAGAAATGTAAGTTGTGTTGGGATGCCATAGTTAAATATCACTAACAAGTAATACTTGTAATTAAATCCAATTAATTTAAGCTTCTTAAGAGTGATATTTTAAAATTAATTTTTATTTAAAGTGAGTAACATTTTCCTTGGGGTATTTCTTAAGAAATTTATTCAAAACGCAAAACATTCATTACTAGGATAATAAAATATTAGGTGTTAATAAGAGTGGGGGATGGCCATAACTTCTACAATGCTATATTGAAAATCGATTAAACCCTTTCACTACTAAAAATAAGTGCAAATAGTTTCATGTGGCTTCATTGTTAAATACGTAAGTATTTTGACATGAAAAAATACAAAGTCTAACAGAATTTCCTGATTAAGTTTATTTTAACATTTATGTAATCACAACATTTATATTGTTAAATTTCTATATGGAATTCTTTTTAATTATAACTGTAATTGAATAAGGTTTTATTAATGGTGGCAACAAAGTTGCTATCATAATTGTTGTAATTAAACACCCGATAAATCTTGCAGCACCAAATTATTTTTTATAGCTCTTTTCAAGTCTTTGACCGGAAATATATCGTCCCAAATTATCCTAAGAGAAAAGGTGATTGAAAGGTTATGGATATTTACGTAAAGCTACCAGCATTTTTACTGGATTTTTCTTCTTTTGATTAAAAGATAACATATTTTGAAACATCAGTAAACTTTTATAATTAAAATTAAAAAAAATTATATTGAGGATTTCAATTACAGATTTGCGAATTGACTTTTAAATATCCTTTTCTGAATCAAAGAGAAAAAGATCTCTAAATTTTCTGTAAACTGTTATACATTTATGTTCTTAGACATATTTTTCTCTTTGATTCAGAAAAGGATATTTCAAAATTAATTCGCAAATTTGTAATTGAAATCCTCAATATATTTTTTTAAATTTTAATTATAAAAGTTGTTTCAAAATATGTTATCTTTTAATTAAGAGGGGAAAAATCCAGTAAAAATGCCTGTAGCTTTACATAAATATCCATAACCTTTCAATCACTTTTCCTCGTAGGATAATTTGGGACGACAGATTTTGAACACCAAATTTGGTGTGATGCTGCATCGAAGTGGCATATCCTGAATTAGTTAGTAGGACACCCAATTTGGTGTTAAAGCACACCAAATTGATGATGGTGTTTTATTACACCACTTTTGGTGGCAACTTTGTTGCCACCAAAAGTGGTGTTTCTTTACACTAATTAATTTTTGGTGTTTCATTACACCAATTTACAAGGGGTGTTTCTTTACACCGTTTTTGGTGGCAACTTTGTTGCCACCATTTTTGGTGTAAAGTAACACTAATATTTTTTACAGTGCAGAATTTTTAAATTTATACATTGTTTGAAAAATCTTTCATAAAATTTGTCAAAATTTCTGAAGTTAGAAAATACAATAACAGTAAAAATAACACCTGAACACCAACTTCTAAAATTTTTTAAAAGATTGATATAATGTGATTTACAATTTATACTCACCCGATCGGCAAGATTCGCGATTTTTACGCACAAGATCGATAAAATTAATGATTTTTACGCACCTGATCGCCGAAATTCATTATTTTTATGCGCCTAATCGGCGAAAATTGAGATTTTTATGCGTCCGATCGGCGAAATTTACGATTTATACGCACCCAATCGGCAAAATTCGCGATTTTTACGCGTCCGTTAGGCAAAATTTTCAATTTATACGCAACCGATCGGCGAAATTTAAGATTTATACGCACCCGATCGGCAAAATTCAAAATTTTTACGCGCTCGATCGACGAAATTCGTGAATTTTAACCGTCCGATTGGTGAAATTCGTGATTTTTATCCGCCTAATCGGCAAAAATTGCGATTTTAACGCGCCCGATCGGTGAAATTCGCGTTTTTCCGCACCCGATTGGCAGAATTTGCGATCTTTTCGCACCAGATTGGCGAAATTTACAAATTTATACGCACCCGATCGGCACAATTCGCGATTTATACGCACCCGATCAGCAAAATTCATGATTTTTACGCGTCCGATCGGCGAAATTCATGATTTTTGCGTGCTTAATTGGCAAAAATTACGATTTTTACGTGCCTGATTGACGAAATTCGCGATTTAAACACACCCGATTGGCAAAATTTGCGATTTTTACGGGCCCGATCGGCAAATTTCGCGTACTTTACGCGTCCGATCGGCAAAATTTGACAAAATCTCGACTTTTACGATCAGCGAAATTCACGATTTTTTTTTAGTACGATCGCGAACCGATTCTAACAGTTAAAAATTAGTCTGCAGACCTTCTCAAGAGTCTGCGACGTGCGTCGCAGCGTTGCGCCGATTCTGCGCCCGGGCCTGGTACCTGACATCTGTCTGTCAAAAATGGTTATTGGTTACTGTAATTTTGAATAATACAAATTGTCATTGAATAATGCAAAAAGCTGATGTTAAAAGTGTGGCTTGCACCATTCACAATGTGCAACTTATAATAAAATCGGTTTATCTACCCTACATGCTCTCTGACATGTTAGTTATAGCTAAAAACATTGATGGACATTTTAACCACTTTGTAGCTGCATGTTCAAATTTTAAAAAAGTTGTCACATTTGTCTGAATCCAAAAAAATTAATCATTACAGTAATTAACCATAAGGTGAAACTCAAAGTATAATATGTTGAAAATATTGCATGAATTAAAGCAGCCTCTTTGCCTTTATGCTACTGAAAGAAAGATAAAAAAATTAACTACAGTTCAGTAGCAATTACTGGAAAGTGTAATGAAACTGTTATTGCCATTCTGAGTAACATTGAAAAGCTCAAATGAAAGTTCCAATCATTTTGGTTGTGGTATAATGAAAGGGACATTAAAAAGTGAACTACTAAAACTAAATTTTGAATTGCTTTGGTTTTTCTTAATTTTTCTGTATTTTGTAAACATATTTCTATATACTAATACTAAGTAAATAGTTTTTATGAATAATTGCATGTATTATATATTTTATATTCAAATAACTTTTACAGGTCAATTATAAATTCCTTTGGCTTCAAAAATGATAATAATGCTTAAAAATGAAATTATTACAACTACTCGGTATTGTACTCGGTACTCGGCAAATTGGCCGAGTATGCCGAGTACCGAGTAAATACCGAGTACTCGGTACGGCCCTAAAAAAGGTTATTACAAACATTCTGGTAAGTACAATTTAAAAATTAAATTAGAGTACTTAGCTGTTCAGTTAAATTAAAAGATTTTAAACACTATGAACATTACTGAAATTGTACTTTTAGTAATGTTCACATTGTGATGTGCATTACTAGAAATCGACTAATTAAGTATTCCAGTAATGGGCATGGGTCCTAAAAATTAAAAAAATAAATACGATTTTCTAAATGGCCATTAATATATAAAATTCAAAGTTTTATATTATTATCAAAACAAAACCATACAATTTTTGCAAGAAAATTAAAAAGATTTAATTAATTTAATTCAAGCCAGATCTTAGCATGTTAATTTAGATTTTCACTCAAAAACAATGGAACTGTGAAACATTTTTTGCCTCAGATTGCTTTGTTTAAAAGTGTCAACAGTAACATAGATTATAAATAAAACATGCAATTTATGAAGAAAAAAATAATGCAAGTTAAAATTTTATTGATTTTTTTTTCCACTTTGAAAGATGTCCATTACTGGCACATCTACCCTATATTGCATCTTGCAGACTAGTAAACTACTAAAAAAAAAAAAAAAAATCTTCCAACCTTACACAAACAAAAAAAATAATAATAATAAATAAGCAAGTTATACTTTTACATTTCCTATTTCCCCATTAAACAATACTTATTAGTCAGATAAAAAAACATGAATTAAGTAATTTTAAAGCCAATCGTAAAAAGGTACAAATTTTGTTTTCAATATTTAATGCAAACGCTAAACACTACACGTGTTTGTTTATATACGTACACTAGCACATAATTTAAAATGCATGAAAAGAATTAAATACTTAATTCATTAAAAAAAAAGAAAACTTAGATAACATTTACAACTTAAACAGTCAATATATTAGACAAATAACTTACTTTAGCTGAGATGTTCTTTAGAAGAATTTTTATCGCCGCTACGAAACAGTCACAACACAGCGGCCATTGAATTGAAGGTCAAATGTGTTGCCACTCCGGTTTAGATAAATGCCAGCCGATGATAGTGTATCGGCGGTGTATCGATGGGTGTTATAAAATTATCATATCCATGGTGTCAAATGGAAACTGTGCATTCGACGTAATGTTAGCACGACGACATGTCATCCTATGTAGGTATAGCTAATGGATACCTAGTATTTGATACGGGTTTTGTACTGCGTAAGATTATCGCCATTCTTTTACAGTACGGACACCACTTATATGATAAAACTGTATTTTGCCATGAAAAATATATCGGATTGTTACATGAAAATCGATGTACCTGACAATAATGATATTTCTTATATCAATTCGTGACGTTTCTGACAATTCTGTGTTTGCTGGGTACCTTCACACCAAATCTTAAGTTTCTAAGACTACAACATCGTACTATTTTCAATTTTCAATTTTTATGGAATTTGTTGAATTTTCGAATGTTTCTTTTTCGAATTTTCCGGATTTTATAATTTTTCCTTTCTTTGTATCCTAAACACTACCTTTTCGCCAAATGTCAAGTTTCTAGGGCTACGGGATCTACCTAATCTTTTTGATGACGCGTGAACGAGTGAGTTAGTGAGTGACAAAAAATCGAATGTTTGAGTTCATACATCGTCTGAACTAGAAAAGACAGAAAGTTGTAATTTTAAATTTTGGTCCTGTGTGCCAAATACTCTAGAAAAACGAAATTTCAATTTTTTGAGATATACCAGTGCGGAGATATGGGGGGGGGGTCAAATATGCCCTGAGTTGCTTCCAGAAAAGTAGGCTTACGGCCGTGCTTTCTGGACTTCGCGAAGGCACTGCCGTGCCTCCAGATTCCAGACCTTTATTATTTTTCTTGACAAAATGCGAGATAGAACAGGGAAATACTAGTTAACTTACATCCTCCATTTGGAAAACTAAACTGGATTATACACAACATAAATAAATAGCAATACGTAAACAACGTGCTGGGCGCTTCATTTAAAATCAAACGTGACGTCAAGCTTGTGTATTGTTGGTGTTTTTAACACTTTCCAACCTAGTTGAAAAGTGTTTATGACTTCGGTTTGTCTGGCCGTCTGCCGTCTGCCGTCTGTCCGTGCTCTAACTCACGTAAATATGCTAAGATTAAACCAGAAATTTTTGTGTCTTATTGTCATTTACTATAGCATATTCTCTATTTCAACTGAGGCGTGTAGCACTTATAGTTTTTTACAGGGATAGTCAAAAGTATTCCGTTACATTATAATCAATGGGAAATAATCGTTTCAAGTGCATTTTTATGATGCTACGTCATTTGAAACATGATGAAATTGGTATATGATTATGAAGCACATTAAAACATTCTTTTTGTAGAATATGGGGTGCAAAGCATTCATTATTCGTTTACAGGGTCAAACAAAATAATTCTGTCTCGCATTGCGCTATTGAGAAAAATCATTTGCAGTGTAATTTAGTGATATTTCACTATTTCAAACATAAGGAAAATTATATACATTATTCAGGTGCAGTATAAATTGCTCTCTTGAAAGTGTGGAGTGCAATGCGCTTATTTACAGGGACGCCAAAGATTTTTGTTACAATACTTATGCGATATTTACATTGTATGTGTGATAAGACGTTTTAAAATTTGGTGTGCTTTTTTTAAGTTTTTTAAGTACTAATTTTTTTCATTGTACGTGTCTTTTTATAAACTCGGTTGATCATATACTGGGCTACACAAGGGAATCCGTAATTATTACAAACTATGCGAATGAAGTGCTTAAAGGTAGTTTTTAATTGTATTACACATGTTCCTGCTGAACTATATTTACTAGACTAATAGAAATTTGTGGAAATATACAGAGCTACGCAAAGAAAAATATACATTATCGTTTACGTTTGGTAATTGCTGCGAGTGAGTTTTAAGTTGCCTTTTAGCTTGATATGTGGTGTGTACAAAAGTCTTCAGAAATGTACAGGTCATCTGTACAAAAGATTTCGAGTGCATTTCCCTCGATTGACGAAAATTGCGAAATGTGAATATTCTAACTTAACTAAATTTTATCTTGCTATATATCCACATCTATTGATCATATACAAGGCTACACAAAATAATTCGACTACTTTTTTGACACTGGAAGGTAATTTCGAAAACTGTATTTTTCATTGTGTTATTTGTTTTCTCTATATGTTTCCTATATATTTACTTATATATCTTCTTTCACCTTATTTAACGGTGAAGTTTCGGTACAGTTTTCTGGCTGTGTTGGAAAGTGTTTCATAATCTATGCTTGACGCATGATTTTTCGTTCTTGTTTTTTAAATAGAAAATGGAGGACAGGAAAGTAGTCAAGTACCTTATTTTGTTACATATATTAAATAAATTCTTATTTTATAGCAAATTATATATCAACAATAAAATAATAAACTCCCAAAGGAACTTGTTATGAATAGACTAATAAACTCCTATGCTTATATAAATATGCTTATAAAATAAAGCATATGTTATCATAATTTAGTTATAGAATTTTTTCCTGAAAAAAATCTTTAAATTTCGCAGTAAAATTTCTTTTAGAATTTAGAAACAATTTTAACATCCTTATTATTTTTGTCAGTTCTTTGAAAATAAAAGAAATATCCATTTTAGAAATACAATATCGGTTTTAAAAACTTTTTATTAGTTGTAACAGAAAAATGTAGCATCTAATTTCTAGAGTTTATTTTGTTTTCGTTATTTCTTTTAATTTCCAATGTTTTTGTAAGTAATTAAATAAAGTGGAAATGGTTCATATAATGTATTCATCTTATTTTATTTTTCTATTACATAAATGTCGTTATTTTTTATACTTTTATTTCTTCCTTTAAAAACTTCATGCTAAATTATATTCAAAAAATAAGTTATTTTAATATTTTCTAAATTATTATTCATGAAAATGAAATAAACAATTTTTTAATTTCTTCTATCTTTACAAGAAAAGAGAATTACTGAATTCGTGAAAAAATTCAAATACCCGTTTTCGGCGGATTTATACGTTTGACAGTGTCCTGAACATGATTTGACTGTTTTTCGATAATGTCTGTCTTTGAGCCTGCGAGTCTGTGAGCCTGTCTGTATGTGACAAAAAGTTTTGTGGACGATCTGTCTAAAGAACTAATGCACGGAATTTAATAAAACTTCAGATTCATTTAGTCCCTGATATAAATTGGTGTTGATTAGTTTTTGGTCTAAATCGCACAATAGGTGGCGCTGCTTTGCTGAATTTTTCGGGATTTACACAATAGCTATATCTCAAGAACTAATGCACAGAATATCATCAAACTTCAGATTCAGATAGATGTTGGCATAAGTTGTTGTTGATTAGGTTTTAGCGTAAATCGCCTAACAGATGGTGGATTTACACGATTTTAGCGCTAGTCATATCTCAAAAGCTAATGAATGGAATTTAATAAAATTTTAGATTCAGTTAGACCTTGACATAAATTGGTGCTGATTCGTTTTTGGTGCATGCAAAACTTGTATGAGATCGAAGAAAGTTTTGGGATTGACACATCCGACTAGTTTTATTAGTAGTGAGAAACAATTACATTTTTAACTGAATTAAGGGGTCTCATGTTTTTTTAACTATTTCCACCGCCAGTGAAAAGTGATGTGGTTTCAGTTTTTTAAATTGTTATTGAAATTACATAAATCTCCGTAATATATTTAAGCCATATTTCAGGCTTTATAAAATATAAAATTAAACATTTATAATATAATATAATGAAAATTGTAGTTCAGTTAAAATTACAAAATGTGTTTCACATGGTAAGTCACAATCCGCACGATAACTTAACTTCTAATACATATAAGTATTTACATAAAACGTATTTTAAAATGATTTCTAAACTACCTTTTACAGAATGAATTAATATGTTTGAGATAGTTAAATATTTTCATTATTATTTTTTAATAATTAATTACTTTTCTATTTTTTTCTATTTTTCAAATGTAATTGAATTTTATAAATAGTTTCTATCAAAGAATTTATGTATCCTTAATTCATTCTATAAACTTATTTAGTTTAGATGTTATTTTAACATAAGTTTTATGTTCATATATCTATTCTAAGTTAAGTTATCGTGCTGATTATGATATACCAAGCAAATTTTACAATATATTAACTGAACTGTATTTTTTATTATATTATATTATAAGTGTTTATTTTTACATTTTATGAAGCTTTAAATATGGCTTAATAATATTACGCTGGTTTATGTAATTTCAATAAGTATTTAAACAGTTACAAGAACTCGAAACCACTTCATTTTTACTGGTGGTGGAATTATTTCAAAAAGTATGAGACACCTTTATTGAAGATTATTAATCGAATAATAAAATTTTAATCAGTTCTCATCGGGTTTTATACGATTTTTAATATCGCTTTAAGAATTAAACTTTCAAAATATTTTTATTTATTTATTTATTTTATTTTATTTTATTTTATTTTATTTTTTTACGTGAAAAGATATTTTAAATATGCAGATGATATCACAATCCGAGAAGTAACTTAAAAAAACACCTTGCGTTACTAAGCACAAATAAATCAATGATTTCATTTTGTTATATTAAACCCAGGGCCCCCTATGAGATAAGATCGCTAATCCCCATCCAGGCCCCTCAGGCTCTAAAAACAGACAAATTTTCTGTTATAAAAATTTTAGCCGATTAATGAAAATTTAATGATAGCACCACCACCAGTGGTGATCTTCTGTAATCGAGCTGCCATTCATTTACCTTTGACTGGAGGATTTTTCGGTTCCCAAGGCCGCATCCATCGCTGTCGCGACAGCGGATGGTTGTATTCGTGATACATTAAGTTAGATATATCACACATTTGAAAATCAGTTTGTAGAAAAAATTAAGTAAAAAATATCGCTGCCTTCTGGATTTTGCAAAAACGTCTAGAAGAAAAGTTTGCTTTCAGATGCTATAAGAAAATCGTTTTAAATACCAGACGTGTTTTTTAAGTAAGTGCCGTTTAGATATTTAAAAAAAAACACGAGCACATTTTTTTAAGAATTTTATTTTTACATGAAAGCTTGTATCTCAATTTACTTTTCAACATAATTTCCGTCTATATTAATGTAGGGGTAGGTCGGGTTGTATCGGAGAATAAGTGTTTCAAGATTTGACAGTAGGTAGCAGCACCTGTCAGTCCATTACTCTTCGTGTTTATTAAGTCTGAAGGACAGCACTCGCGCCATTTTGGACCAAGAGGTCTGTGTATTTGCAAGTTATCGTAAGTTTTTTTTTTTGCGAGTTTTCTAGTGCACGAAGATAGTTTTGAAGCTACGTAGCTTGTGTGAAAGTAAGTACAACAATGCTTTTAGTGTTTTGTTAGATGTATGTGTTACTAAGGTTTATACTGTAGGCTGTAAATAAGTCTAGACTTTGCTATACGTATGATAGGTAATCAAAGTGTCAGTATGTAGCTTTCTGGTTGTGTCGGACAAACGGTTGGACGGTTGTATTGGACAAAATTTTACAAGTTAAAAAAGTTAAATTCTTACAGTTTTCTCTGTTTTATTTTAAAATTGGTAAACTACGTCATAAGTGAGATAAAAATCACATAAAGTAAGCTATAGAAAAGTCAAACTTCATGAAATAACAATCCGGGAAGATAACGTGTACCTGTTATTGTGTACCTAAATGCACTAGACTCAAAGAAGTTAAAGGAAAAAGGACAAAGTAAAGGCCAAAGCAAATAAACAACAGAAGAAGTGTAGGCCAAATTTTAAAACCGAGGTAAAATATCTCGAAGCAAAAGATAGAATGTCTTTGAAAGAATTGTTGAAAGAGGATGAATTAACTCATTGTATTATTTGCAATGAAGCTTTTCTAGAAGACTGAATCCAATGCAATATTTGCAAAGGTTGGGCCCATGAAAACTATGCTGATCTTGAACTTAACATACATTTTTTTACGAGTGTGATATATTTTTTCTAAAAAAATCATGTGTTAAAATTCAAATACTAAAATGCCTTTTATTATTTCTACAACTGATAAGTAATGTCTATATATTTTCATATTTTTGTGCAAGAAAATATACATATAGTAAGTTGTTCTAAATCCAAAAATGACGTTTTTTTCAAGCACAACCCTACAGAGATCAGAAAGGTCAAAATGTAAGGTTTACAAAAAGTCAAAGAAACCCAATAAAGATTATTCTAAGGGAAATGATCTTTGTAAAGTTGTCATTCTAAAGTTGTCATTCTATTATTTAAAGTTGTCATTCTATTATTTAAAGTTGTCATTCGAATAAAAATTATTCAAATTTAACCATAATTTGTTTTTTGAAAATTCGAAATAAATTAAGCGTCCGATACTACCCGACGTTCTCCTACTTATCGTATCGTATGTCCAGCTTTTGTGTCTGATGGACATTTGCCACCTGCTGTTCACCGCCGCTTTGACTCCATCAACATCATTGTAGTGCTGAAAGCCAAGGTGCTTCTGCCAAGGTGCAGGAGCAAATAGTAGTCATTTAGCGATAGGTCATGGTTATGCAGAGGATAATGAATTTGTTCCCAACCATATGACGCGACGAGATACTGGTTTTAACACTGACAAAACGTCACGCATTATGCAGTTTTATTTTTTAAGTTACAGTTTTATTTTTACGCAGTTTTATTATTATTTTTTTTAAATTGGAAAAAATTGGCCAATTAGCATAAGAAACGTCTCAGCCCCGTAATAGTTTCGAATGGTCACGTGATATACGCTTTTATAATATAGATCTTTAAATGCATCGTATTCGAAAGCATTTTTAACACTTTACAGCACAGTTGAAAAGTGTTTATGAATTCGGTTTGTCTGTCTGTCTGCCTGCCGTCTGTCTGTCCGTATGTTATTGAGATTTACTATGGCATGTTCGGTATTGCAAATGTAGTGTATAGAACTTATAGTTTTTTTACAGGGATACTCAAAATAATTCCGTTACATTACAGTCTATGGAGAAAAATCATTTGCGGTACGTATTGAAATTGATTTATATTACTTAGGTGCACTACAAGAGGCTTAATACAGAATATGATGTGTATTGTACTTATAGTTCCTTTACAGGGACACTCAAAAGAATTCTGTTACATTACGGTCTATGGAGAAAAATCGTTTGCGGTTTATTTTAATGATGTTTCACAATTTCAAACATATTGAAATTTGTAAAAAATGCATTACAAGAGGCTTACTATAGAATATTGTGTGCATAACATTCATCGTTCATTTACAGAGACACACAAAAGAATTCGGTACTGTCCGTTAACAATAAGTGCTGGAAGTGCTTTTTCAGTTGCTGAACGCGTTTTTAAATGTAACAAAATTTTTACCTATTACTTGGTATGCATAAAGTTTATAGATTATATACAGGGCAGATCAAAATTTCTCGAGTACATTTCCGTTTATTGAAGGAAATTCCAGAAAGGGAATTTTAAACTTTGTCACGCGTTTTCTAACTGAACTAAAAAATAGCATTCTGTGTATGATATATAGAAATCTATAGATCATATACAGGTTTCAGAAAATAGTTCCTATATTTTTCCAAATATTGCTGGTAATTCGTGAAATTGGGATATTAAATATATTATGCGTTTTTCAAAGGGCGGGGCTAGTTGAGCTTAAGCCGAAAGATAGGCCTCCTCGCCCTGTTTGACCTTGACCTTCCTTACTTAGATATGATATTTATAAAAATATTTTGTAAATGTTGGAAAGTGTTACATAATCTATGCTTGACGCATGATTTTTCATTCTTGTTTTTTTTTTATGTGTCATTTTAAAAGCAAATACTAATTTATTTTACTACTAGCCATTTCAAAAAGTCAAACATTGATGATGCCGTTAAAATCTAAATATGTTCAAAGCAGTTCTACAAAATTTTAAAGCCAGTTTAAAAGAAAGTAAAACTGCTATTAACAGGATGTTTTTTTCTTCAATTTGATACCCTGAAGGAAAATATCATTGCAAATTAAAATAATCCCCCATTTCCTGCAAATCATAAAGATTGCGTATTTTTATAAATAATATATCTAATGATATGTATGCGATATTATATGGAATGAAATATTTTGCATTTTATTTCGAAGAATACTTATAGTGTTTTTTAATTGTTTTATAAATAATTTTTAAATTTAGTAGAAAACATTTATTATTCACAAATTTCTCATTTCATACTAAATATTGTTAATAATAGTGAACATGGCTTTTCATATATTTTAGAAGTATATTTGAATAGAATAAATCCAAAATGGCTATATTAAAAATAAATGTGCAACGTTAAATTAGCACAAATTAAAATCATTTCTAATGGCAAACAGCTGTTTCAAAGCCCTTAAGCTCCATCTTCAGTGCCAACTCAAAAGGTAAAAACGAATTAAAAACTCCTAAGCCATGACCGCTTGCCTGCCTCGCCCCGCGGCCAGATGAAATGGCGTTGAATTTTTCAAAACAACAGCGGAGACGAAGAAACACACGTGACAGAGAGACCAATAGGAACACTCCGCCGACCGGGAAAGTTTAAGTGTGGAGGCGAATAAAGGAGGGGGGACGAAGAGAATGAACTAAGCGAAACGCAGCCAGACGTTTGAAACGCTTTGTACGGCAGAGAAAAAACCAGAAAGGGGGGGGGCAATGAGGATGAATTAAATGAAAGGTAGCCAGACATTTGAAAAATTTGGTGTACTGGACAAATCATTAACCAAACTGCTCGAATTTTTCCATATGTAATAAGCTTCCCAGAAATTTAGGTCGTAGATTGATGAGCATTTCTGAATTATCGCTCCTTCCGAAAAATTAAAACTGGGACTTTCAGACCAACAATGGTTAGCTATTGCAGATCGTTTAATATCACAATTTTTAACATAGTTTTCATGCTCCCCTAAACGGACTCTAAGCGGTCTCTTAGTTTGACCTATGTACATTTTATCACATTCGCAAGATATTTTATAAATTCCCCAATGTGAAAATCTGTCTATTGGATGTTTGAGGTCTGTAAATTTGATTTTGTTAAACGGTGCATAAACTATTTTAAAGTCGAAACTTTTCAAAATTCTAGATATTTGATGGCTTATTCTCGGAAAATATGGATGTATAATTAAATTTTCATTGCGAACATTGTTAACATTGGAATGCGTACGTTTAATTTGTTTATTATGAATTGAATCAACTATTTCAACAGGATTACCCCGGTCAAAGGCTATTGATTTGATGTAGTCTAACTCCGCTTTGAGTAAACTCTCAGATGAACAAATTTTTAGGGCGCGATGAACATATGTATTAAAAGCAGCCAATTTTTGATTCGGGGGTGAGATGAAAGACGGTGTAGCGGTAATGAAACTGCGAATGGTTTACGATAAACTGTAGTTTGAAATGAGTCATTTTCGCGGTAAACCATGACATCAAGGAAAGGAAGTTGGTTGTTATTTTCAAGTTCAGATGTAAACTGTATATGTTCATCTACAGAGTTCATAACAGAAAGGATATGGGGAATATCTATATCACTAGGATCAACTAAAGCGAAACAGTCATCGACGTAGCGGGTGTAAAATGGAAAATTTAACTTATTGAAAAGGTTTGACTCGTAATAATGCATATAGAAATCACTGAGATTTGGGCTCAGGGGCGAGCCCATAGACAACCCATCAGTCATGCGATAAAAATCACCATTAAAAATGAGCGTGTTTTGTGATAGACAACTGTCCGTAAGGCGCAATAATTCATCTATTTCAAACTGTGAGAAGTGAAATTCCTGAAGGCGTAATTTGAGACAGTTTAAGGCACCTTGAACCGGTACATTTGTAAAGAGGGATTTGACATCAAATGAAACCATACGCCGAAAATGACTCATTTCAAACTGCAGTTTTTCGTAAACCATTCGCAGTTTCATTACCGCCACACCGTCTTTCATCTCACCCGCCGAATCAAAAATTGGCTGCTTTTAATACATATGTTCATCGCGCCCTAAAAATTTGTTCATCTGAGAGTTTACTCAAAGCGGAGTTAGACTACATCAAATCCATAGCCTTTGACCGGGGTTATCCTGTTGAAATAGTTGATTCAATTCATAATAAACAAATTAAACGTACGCATTCCAATGTTAACAATGTTCGCAATGAAAATTTAATTATACTTCCATATTTTCCGAGAATAAGCCATCAAATATCTAGAATTTTGAAAAGTTTCGACTTTAAAATAGTTTATGCACCGTTTAACAAAATCAAATTTACAGACCTCAAACATCCAATAGACAGATTTTCACATTGGGGAATTTATAAAATATCTTGCGAATGTGATAAAATGTACATAGGTCAAACTAAGAGACCGCTTAGAGTCCGTTTAGGGGAGCATGAAAACTATGTTAAAAATTGTGATATTAAACGATCTGCAATAGCTAACCATTGTTGGTCTGAAAGTCACAGTTTTAATTTTTCGGAAGGTGCGATAATTCAGAAATGCTCATCAATCTACGACCTAAATTTCTGGGAAGCTTATTACATATAGAAAAATTCGAGCAGCTTGGTTAATGATTTGTCCAGTACACCAAATTTTTCAAATGTCTGGCTACCTTTCATTTAATTCATCCTCATTGCCACCCCCCCCCTTTCTGGTTTTTTCTCTGCCGTACAAAGCGTTCCAAACGTCTGGCTGCGTTTCGCTTAGTTCATTCTCTTCGTCCCCCCTCCTTTATTCGCCTCCACACTTAAACTTTCCCGGTCGGCGGAGTGTTCCTATTGGTCTCTCTGTCACGTCTGTTTCCTCGTCTCCGCTGTTGTTTTGAAAATTCAACGCCATTTCATCTGGCCGCGGGGCAAGGCAGGCAAGCGGTCATGGCTTAGGAGTTTTTAATTCGTTTTTACCTTTTGAGTTGGCACTGAAGATGGAGCTTAAGGGCTTTGAAACAGCTGTTTGCCATTAGAAATGATTTTAATTTGTGCTAATTTAACGTTGCACATTTATTTTTAATATAACGGCACAAAGTTTTAATCCACCTTTTAGACAAAATGGCTATAGTTAATATTTTACGAGAAGTATTTTCAAACAACTTTAATTTATTACGAGAAAAATTAATATAATAAAATTTAAAGCTTCATTATTTTGCAGAAATGTTTGTAAAAGCTATCTCATTTTAAAAATCTTATACGTGTTATAATGCATGGTTTAATAAAATATTTCAAAATTTTATTTGGATTTTTATTTGCTAGAGAAAGTAATCTGATCATTTCTTTATAAAATGAATCTTGTGCTAATAAAGCTAGAATTTTATATAAGACTTATATGGCTTTGCAAATAAAAAATTTTTAATCGGGTATTTTTGCATAAAATTTGCAATTGCGTGAAATTTTGAATTGAAATAACATTTTTTTTTTTAAATTCTGGTTGTACATTTTAGGAAATTTCAATGCGTTACTTTACATAACAATGCATGACTAGAGAATCAGGAAGTACCTAAAATGTTTTTGTCCCTATGTTTTTGTAAAAAGCTGTTGCAAATCCTCAATCAGTATTTATTACGATACATTTAAATAAACATTATCTGTATTTCATCTCGTTTTACATTTGCTATAATACTTATTATACAATAACTAGGGGGCTCAGCCCCCTACTCGCTAACGCTCGCCAATCCCCCGTGAATTGCGAAGCAATTCACATTGAGACCGCTACGCGGTCCTAGCTGGTTTCGCTCGCTCGCCCCTTTTTATTTTTGCAGTAATTCTTGCCGGAGTAAGTAATAAGTACCATAAATTATTTGAACATATGAAATTGACAATTTTTAACGTAAAAAAGTAATTGAAAACTCCGTTGAAAACACAACTAAAATTGCATTTAGTTGGAGCTACTAATGGGCATATAAATCATTTAAATACTATGATAAAATGATTTTGAAAACATAATTTGTTTAAACTTATTGCACCTATGATATTGTTCAGCACGGCTTAAATTCATTAAAAAAAAAAAAAAAAAAAAAAAAAAAAAAAAACTACGTGATAAGAAGATAGTTTATCATCAATGATTATTTAAATTTCGTTCGACATTTTACTATTCTAATTTATTATATATTTCTGCAAAATAAATTATTTTTACTTCATTAAAACAGCAACAGATGGCATCTAGACAGTTGATATTTTTATTATCTCCGATTTTTCGTATGTGTACAATTCGTAAATAAATTCTAAATAAGAGTTGAGAATTCATTTGAAATTAGCAATATTACTCATAATTAAAATGAGGAATCATCTCACTTTGAATTACCTACGTGTTATTTTATTTTTAATATTTGCTAGATTGATTTTCACTGCTCTGACACTGACCGCCATATTGGAGGCTGGGCTGATCTATCTAACACAATCTAGTCGGTTCATTGGTCTGAGCTCTGGAAACTACGGTTGTTGCCAACGATAAGTTAGAAATTCAGCCCTATTTCTGCGCCACGTAAGAGAAATATTATACAATAACTATTATTTGATTGTTTATTTTATTAAATAGTTATGCATTTTTAATAAAATAATACTGATCAAAAATTTAATTTCATTTTTATGGAATGGTGTTTACTGCTCAACGTACAAAAAGAAAAAGAAAGTAAAATATTACAAAACTAATCCATTTCAATTGAAACCGTGGCAGTAAGAATTGTACACTAGATTAATTTTAACACATTTATTTAAATTGGTAAAGATATCATATGTGTTGTAACTTCCCAACTGGTTGAAAAATGGATTTGAACCAGGGATCTCTTAGCTGAAAGTGTCAATGCTCCACCAACTGAACCATCCTGGACGAATCTGGATGACCTAATTCACCCAGTTAACTTTATTTATCATTGTATCTCGTCTGATATCTGGATCAGCTCAGCAGAATAATTAATTAATTAATCTAATTGGGTATCCAGCGTTTACTGGAGTTCCATTACCTGATTATTACCTGATTATTATTGTTGGTCTCATTCAGATATCGCACCAGATGCTAGGATTAATAAGGTTAACTGGATGAATTAGGTCAATCCAGATTCGTCCGGGATGGCTTTGGTAGAGCATCTTCAGCTTCAGCCAACAGTCCCTGTTTCGAATCCTGGCACGCCCATTTTTCGCCCAATTGGGAAATTACAACGCTCAAGAGTATTGCACTTTACATCAACTATACAAAATACACTTAAAAATACTATACAAACCTTCTTTGAAAAAACAGGAATTACGCAAATTTTCAAACACTTGACATTTAATTTCCAGGAGCCACAAAGCCTAAGATAAATATAATAATCATATTAATAATAAAAAAAGAAAGACAAAATTGGTGTATCTTTACATTTTAAGGTGGTTTCCTCAAGCCGTTTTTGGTATTGCATCAACGATTTAGTATGTATGTGTGTATGTTGATGTTTCCACTCCCCAGAGTCCAGTTTTTGGTGTTTATATAAAGAATGTATGTGTATGTGCATACATGCACACAATACCGTCCAAACGGTGTTTTCGACTGAGTTGTCGGTTGGAAGATATGTTACCAATTCCTGTCACAAGAATTGTATATATTTACTAAAAAATTATTGCATTCCGAACTATAAAGTATTAAAAAAAATCGGTTTGTATGTTTGTAAGGTACAGTTTGTAGAGAATTTAATTTTCTTTATTTAAAAGAAAAGAAGCATGAAAATCCTTCTAATTCAAAAGTTATCGTGGCAAAACCGCTAAAAACAGAGTTTTTTGATAATTGAGTTTAATGTTTTCGCGAATGATATGAATTATCTCTTACTACTCAGCGTATGACCAACAGAGGGAAAAAATGTCCAAACCGTGGATCGAACCCCGAACCTTTGGTATTACGCACCAATGCTCTACCACTTTTGAGCTGTCCAGACGACATCCAGTGTAGCATTTTCTCACTCTTATGTATTGGCACGGCTGCTACTTTGCAGCACAAGATGGAAAGTCAACCACGAGCATACATCTTCAGTGGCATGCATGAGACGAATCAAATCCAGCATATGCTATTTAAATTTTCCAGCAGAGCTGAAATTACGCTGGAGATTACTTATATAATAAAGGATATGATTTATTACTTACTACTGAGCGTATAACCAATACAGTGTGGCACCACTGAAGATGTGTGCTCGGGGTTGACTTTCCATCTTGTGCTACAAATTTGCAGCCGTGCCAATACCTAAGAGTGAGAAAATGCTAGACTGGATGTCGTCCGGACAGCTCAAAAGTGATAGAGCATCGGTGAGTAATATACCAAAAGTGTGTTCAATCCCCTGTCTGAACATTTTTTCACTCTGTTGGTTATATTCTGTATAGTAAGTGATAATGCATATTCTTTGGTATATAATTAAATAGTAGTTAAACAAAATGTATTATTTTTTAAATACATGTAAAATAATTTTTTTTTCGCAGAAACGAATAACTAAACAATAAAAGGACATTCTCCTAGAAATTTTTTTATGAAAAATAAAAAAGTAACAATCTTTTTACAAAATTACGTATATGTTTTCCTATTTTAATTAAAGAAAATTTTTACAAAAAATAATCTTCATTTCTAATAGATTATTTTTTATGTTTAAAATTATTAAAAACACAATTATTATTTTTTGTAGATATTAAAAAAATAAAATAAAATAAAATCTTCTAGAAATGCAACATTGGTTTTAAAAACATATTATACATTATACTTAGTCGCAAGAAATGTAAAAACTTATTTCTTAAGTATTTTTGTTCTTTTGTCATTTCTTTTATGTTTTTAACGTTTTTAGAAGCAATTAATGTTATTCAAATTAGTATTATTATTTTATGTATCCATTCTCTTTCTTCTTGCTAAAAAATCAATATTCTTTTATATTTTAATTGGTATTTAATAAATTATTAAACGGAATTGCAAAGAGTATAGAATATGCGAAGACCTTATAATGAGAATTTATGTTGAAGTATGTTGTTTTTAAAATGTTTTGTTTTTACAATACTAGTTCAAAAAGTAATTAAAATTTCATTTATCGCTTAGCTGAATAAAATTTTAAATATTTAAGACAAAATATATTTAATATAATCTATGAAGAGTAAAAAAAAAAAAAAAAACATTATTTCAAATTTTTAATGAAAATATTGAATTTTATCAGCAGTGGCAGATCCAGAGAGAGAGGGATATTTTTGAAGGGACAGAAGCAAAATATAATTACATATAATAGATTCAGTGTTATACAGTAAAACGTACGAAAACGGAATCTGTGTACAACAGAATCCTGTTTTAAACTTAAAAAGAAAAAAAATGATAATCCTAACGGAAAAAACACGGTACAATTATACCTGCTAAGACGAATCCTGTCTAAAAAAGTATACTTTTGTACCTAGTGATTCATTTTTACAATGGTTTACTGTTTTTTATCGTTTTTCAATATAGTTGAAAAGTGTTTATGAATTTGGTTTGTTTGTCTGTCCGTCTCTCTGTCTGTCTGTCTGCCGTCTCTCTGTTGTCTGTCCATGCTGTAACTCGTGTAAATATGATTGGATTACCTTGAAATTGATATATGTTATTGGGGTTTTGTATGGCATGTTTGGTATTAAAAATGTGTGGCATTTATAGTTCTTTTACAGGGACACTCAAAATAATCCTGTTGCATTACGGCCTATGGTCGTTTGCGGTGTATATTAATGATGTTACACTATTTTAAACATATTCAAATTGATACATATCTCTGAGGTGCACTACAATGTGATTACTATAGAATATATTGTATACATAGAATGTATCGTTCATTTACCGGGACACTCAAAAAAAATTGGTTACAGGTATTTCTATGAACGATCATTTCTGGTTTATATTTTCAGTTGTGTTACACAATTTTAAATGTGAATAACTTTTTGCATGTAAATTGGTGCACATAAATTCTATAGAATAGATACAGGCCTGCAAAAGATCTCATGTACATTCCTGCTTATTGACGGAAATGGTTCTGCGTCAATTCGTCGCGCACAATTCATCGCGGAACAATTCATCGCGCACAAACTCATCGCGACGTCAATTCGTCGCGGCGACAACTCATCGCGGCGTCAATTCGTCGCGGCGACAACTCATCGCGGCGTCAATTCGTCGCGGCGACAACTCATCGCGGCGTCAATTCGTCGTGGTGTCAATTCGTCGCAAGGAAAATTTTTTTGAAGGCTGTGATGATAAAAGTAAAGATAATTTAGTAAAATTATTTAATGATAATTTGTTTTTTAGATATAGAGAATTATACTTAACAATTTACAGCTTTAAATAATTTTATTAAATTATCTTTACTTTTATCATCGAAGCCTTCAAAAACATTTTCCTTCCGACGAATTGACGTCGCGATGAATTGACACCACGAAGAATTGACGTCGCGATGAATTGACGCTGCGATGAGTTGTGGCTGCAACGAATTGACGCTGTGATGAATTGCGCGCGATGAATTGTTCCGCGATAAATTGTGCGCGACGAATTGAAGCGACACCGACGAAAATTGCTGAAGTGTAATTTTCAATTGCGCTATGTATTTCCAAATTGAAGTACATTTTAGCATACTGTGGTTAAAGATACATGTATATAGATCATATACAGGGCTGCAGAAAAGAAATAGAATATTTTGTTCGACAATTGGTAGTAATTGTTGCAATTGGGTTTTCAAATGTGTTATGCGTTTTCTAGTCTAGTCCGATCTGGATTGAAATGTCTTGTACATTTTAATTTGCTTACATTTTATGTTTAAAATTACAACATTCTGAATAAACATTTCTCCTTTATTAAAAAGGATCTATGATTTTTTTCCGACATTTATAAAGTACTTTTTAATAGAATGTATTTTGTTTTTGAAATTTGTATATTATAGTTCACATACTGATCACATTTCTGTACTCATACTGTTCCTATTTCAACTTACTGTTTGAACCATGCAAATTAATAGTTGTGTTATGATTAAGTATTCGTTTCATAATTTTTCTAATTACTTTCTTTTATACTTTTTCTTATATCATTTTTTTAATATTAAAAATGTTGGTATCTGAACCAGTATTTTAAAAACTAACTTTGTACCAATTTTATTTTAATCTCTAGTGTAATATTCAACATCTGTATTCTAAAATATGAATTTTCAATAAAAATCTCCACTTGTGCAGAAAAGTTCCTATGCTTAGCGGCTCGATCTCCAAGAGAGGGTGATTTCATTTCATTTCATTTTGTTTAATTAGTAAACTCTGAAGTTTTGTTACAGAATTCTGAATGTGTTGCAAAGTGAAGTCATAATCTATGCTTGACGCATGATTTTTCGTTCCTGTTATTACCATTTGAATAGTTTCTTTCTGAATTGATTTTATTTCTTGAAAATTAGAAAAATTATGCTTTCAACTTACATACTGCTAATAATATTTCTCAAAGCATTAGGATACGTTCATTTTCAAAACCATTTCAATAACACACACATTACAAATAAGAAAATGCATTAAAAGTTGATAACGAAAAGCTTCTAGGACGGAATCTGCATTAAACGTAAAAACATGATTTGTGTCAAAGTGTCCTTCTAAGTGTACTACCTAGAAGAGTATGTCACAGAGACAATTTTTTTTTCTCATTATTATTGCAATTTAAACACTCAAAAAATGATTATTTTTTAGAATATCCAATACTTCAATTTAAAAATTATTTTAAAATACTCATAATGTATGATAGAGCGCATTATTGCAAAATGTTATTGCATTGTTATTGATACTAAAGATAACTTTTAAACATATAATACTCTATATCAATTTTTCCTTGTGTGTGTATTTCAAAACTAATACAAATTTAATTTACTCACTCTTTCACTCAATTTATGAAAATTCAATATTGATGATGCCATTAAATTCGCAATATGCTCAAAATAGTTCCTGAAACTTTTAAAGCCATTAGAAAAGAACGCAAAAGCTCCATTAACAGAATGTTTTTCCATTCAATTTGATGACCTGGAATAGAGTATCATTGCATGTTAAACTAATCCATCAGTTTTTGTAATTTCTGAACATTATCTTTTTATAGAAATAGCTTTCGAAGTAATTTTAATACAAAACCTAAAGTAATCTGAAGTAGATAGTGTCTAATAGAATTCTATGCATTTGTATACATTTTGGAATTTTTGATATTACTCTTTTGATTAGTTTTGTTGTATGTAACATTCGCCTTTTACTAATAATTAATAGCTTATAATTTATAAAGTTAAACAAAATAAATGATAGTGTGAGATGTCAAAGAGCATGAAATATTTGAAATGTTATTCTAAATCTATTAAAAATGAAAAATTAATTGCCGAAACGTCAGTTGAGGCTTACTATTGAGACCCAAAAAATTTTTCGTTTCTGTTTGTTTGTCTGATTTGTCTGTCTGTTTGTCTAATACGCGATAACTTCCGAAAAAAAGTCCGATTATGTGATATTTGGTAGGTATGTTAAATACCCGGTTAGTGAAATACCCGGATTTAGCAGCGTAGTTTTTGGTTCATTTTGGTTCATTCCTTCGAAAAATATTGAACATTTCTTTTCAGGTCATATGCTTTCTTGTGAAAATTCCGACGATTTTCAAATTTTCCATTCGTTGAAAAGAAAATGGCAAATTTGCTGAATGTATTTAAACGACAAGTTATGGAGTCTAAAATTTACCAAGTAAAGTCTTGAATTATTCCTATTAATTTGAAATTTTGTTAATACATTTGTCAGATTTTTTAAATTAGGTGCATAACTTTTGGTGCAATTTTATACATTTGTTCGAATAATATAAAACATTTTAATTTATAATTTTTTACGAATTTTAAAATGTATTTATTTTTATTTTCCTCGTTAATTTAATCATTGCCTAGCAACTATATTTCAAAGCGCAACAAAATAATAAAATTAATGTAAATCGCATTATTGTCCGGCAATATTTTATCAGCAAAAAAAAAAAAAAAAAAAAAAAAAAAAAACATATTTTCGGTTGATTTTAGTATTCTATTGAAAAAGATGATAATTTATTCTGATAAAAGTTCTCTTTTAACTACTACAAAATGATTACCAAAACATTTTTTTCCAAACGAAAATTATAAAAACGTTGAACGTGTAATTTGAATTCAAGTATCGTAGTAGAAATTTACATTTGTATAAGTTTTTTTTTTTTTTACATGATATCTACATGCACATTATTGATAAACAAATTAAGTAATTGGTGGATTCTTATTTTTGTATCAATTGTTGTAAAATTAGCTAATGTTGATCATCCATCCAACTTTATTGCAGATAGATATGCAGTGTTTTATCTTTTTTATTTGGTAGGTTTTCTTGTCTAATTAGTTATTTAAATAAAAAATTCTATTATATTCTTGAGACATCACATTTGACTTCCAATATCTAAATATAGTGTGAAGGATTTTGACAAGAAATTTGTACAGATGATGAGGTATGAAAATATTATAAAAGAAGCAGATAAAAAATAATTACTTATTTATCATGTATATTTATGTTGTATTCAATTCATCTGTTTAAAGTCCCAGCTATAAGAATTCAATCAGGATTCTATTACATTGCAGAATTGAATTCTCGTTTTTATTTGTAGGTGAAATACAAAACGAATTTATTTATTTTTATCCTACATTTTACTTTATTGTATAAATCTTATAATATTAAAAGGCATAATTATAAGATACACATAATAAATTACAAAACATCTTAAACATACTTTAAATTACACAAATGTGCAAGTACTTAAAGTATTTGCAAGTATTACGAGTGCAAATGAAAAATGTATACTTTATTGTTTTTCGTACATTTTCATAATTTAAATGCTTACGACATATTAAATTTCTCCATCGTCAAAGTGAAGTAATTTCAGTTCACTCTCAGAAAACACACACTGTTAAAAATATCCAGCAAACTGTCCAGTCTATATGTGTAACCTTATGTAACCTTTTTAAATAGAAAACGGCTACATAACAATAATTTATCGCTTGAGGTGAACGAATTCTGGGGAACGAATGAGAACGCTTCAAATTACACTGTTAGAAATCCGTTACAAACTCTCCAGTCATTCAACCGTTTTACAGATAAGGGTTACTTACGCATAATTTGAATAGATATGTAGTTATCGATTTTAACGATTACATTTTACTGTAATTTCCAATTTGGGCAGATTTAATACAGATTTGTTCACCTGGTAATGTTTGCACAAAGAAATGGAATTCGACAAACAAATTGTACACACTGTTAGAAATCTGCTGCAAACTGTGCAGTCATTTAACCGTTTTACACGAAAGGGTTACATGAGCATAATTTGAATAGATAGGTATATCGATTAAAATGATTACATTTTACCGTAATTTCCAATTTCGGCATATTTAATCCAGATTTGTTCACCTGGTAATGTTTCGCACAAAGAAGTGGAATTCAACAAGGAGAGTGTACATGTACAATCTGCGTGTTGAATTAACTTCTTTGCGTGAAACATCACAAGGCGAACAAATCTGGATTACATCTGCCGAAATTGGAAATTACGGTACAATGTAATCATTTTACTATCGATAAGTACGTACATATCTCTTTAGTTATAACACCCAGTGGCATTGTTACATTTGTTTTAAAAAATACATACTTAAACAATTCCTAAAATTTTAAAACAACCTATCGTTGAATACTTTCAGACTACTAATATCGTAGATTCCCAGACATTTTAGAATACTTTCGTTTTGTGTTTTGGTGAACTATGAATGTTGAATGTAGAAGAAGGTGGGGATAGAGACGGCGTTGGATATTATTTTTTCCTTTTGAAATGTTTATATGAGGGTTTCTGAAAAGTAGAGACTAGTGTACCGCAAATATAATTTCATAATTTCGTCCTACCACCGATAATCAAAGTTATGCTAACATTTAAAATGGCAGTAATGTAAAATATAATAAATTATAACACATTGTAATAATATATTTCTTTTAAATGCTAAAAGGTGTAAACTAAAAAAATAATATACAGTAAACTAACTTTTATTAGATTGTTGACATGTTTCGGCTATTGTATATTATGTTTTTACTTTTCACCTTTTAGTATTTAAAAGACATATATGACATTACTATTTCACTAATTAAGTATTCGGATTACCCTTTTTATGGATATTCGAAAAAGGAATTGCACCATTGTTATATTTTAATACTAGATTCACTCACATTATAATTAAAATAATTGCATAAACAGTTTTTAAATACGATATAAAGCTGGAAATTTTTGGAAGATATTTTTATGATGATATATTATTAGAAATTTTTAAGTAGAAATCTCTAGCTCTTATAACTCATTCATATCTACCGGGAGGTCCAGTGTCTCTAAATCTAAAATGTTACTATTTTCAGTTCTATAATAATTTATTGAAACACCCTGTATTTTTCATTTAATAAGTAGATTGCGACTCTGGTTTTCATTGCATTGGTAATAATCTGTAGCAAACTGTCCACTGATGCAACCGGTTTTATAGATAGCGGTTACGTGACCATAATTTGAAGCGCTCTCATTGGTCAGAATAGAGATAAACTACGGTTATGTAACCGTTTTCTATAGAAGCGTTTGAATGACTGGACTGTATGCTACAGATTTTTACCTAGTGTACAAAATATTATTAGAGCGTGCCCTACTGGCTTTTCAAGTCTGTCCCATCATTTTAGCATCACCCGGTATAGTTTGATAAGTATATACCATAAACGAAAACATTGCAGGTTTAGAGTGTAATTTGACAAAATAGGTACTAGATTAAAAGTATAGTAATATAAATAAATGAAAGAAATAAATTATATCTAAGATTAACAAGTAGTAATATTTTTAGATCCAAGAAGAGTCCTTTCAGTATAATGTACATTTTAAAAAAGCATTCATTAAAGAAATGGAATTCTGAAAAAAATTGTAAGATACGCTTTTTACTTCTTTAACATATTCCGCTTTTATGCAATTAGTAGCAGATTTAATGAAAATCTAAAGAGCTTCGTAATAGAATTTTAGTAATAATGAATACCTGTACTGAAACTTGTGCATTCCGAAATCTAAGGAATCTTTAAAAAAAATCATTAATTGCATTTCATTACATTCAATACTTAAAAAAAACTAATTCTGCAGAAAAAAGTTCGAAATTTAATTTTTATATTTTAGTTTTTTTTTTCAGTCTTATTACAAGCAAAATTTTAAAGGTAAAAAGATTTGTTTGATAAAAATTATATTTATCTGGATTACTGAATATATCTATATATAAAAGCTGTTCTTGGTTTGTATGTATTATAAAAATCTATAGTTTATGTCCGATTGGAACGAATCTTGGTGTACATACGTTTTAGAACACGAGTAAAATCACTGCCAACTTAAAAAAATCTCAGACCATTCTTTATCATTTTTTTTTCAAACATCTCCCATAGTTTATCATTACAGAAATCTATTTCTTTTTCAATTTCTAAATCAATTTATTTCCTGTTGCCATAAAAATAAACTGTGTATGGGCAATATTTTTACTAACCAATAAAAATGCAAATGCTCTTACTACAATTTGAAATAAGAAACTGACGTCATTTTGGGCAGATAATGTGATTTTTTCGCATATTACAAAGATTACTATAAGTGTGTTTAAATGCAATAGTAAATTTATTTAAAAATGTTTGGAGATAAAAATATATGAATTAGCTCCTAATTTTACAAAGGCAAATTCTTTTCACCGGTTTTGTAATATAAATCACCGGTTGTAAATTTGAAAAAAAAAAAAAAAAAAAAAAAAAAAAAGGTTACATTATTATCAGTTGCATTAAAAACAAACTTTTAAAGGTAAAAAAGCTTTGTTTCATAAAAGACATATTTATGTTCCTGAATTTTTTGTTTAAAATATTTTGTAAATTTGAAATTTAAAATTTATATAAATATTAAAACTAGCAGCTATATACAAAAGTATAATTGCGTGATTTAAATGATTTACTTAAAAAAAATATTTTCGGTAGTTTACTTTTGAAAATTTTAAATCGATACTTTTAAAAAATAAAATAATAAAACAGATGTAAAACAAAGCATCCATAACACTATTGTGCCTATATAAACAGGTTCTATTTTATAAATAAGCAATTAATTTCAATATCAAAGAGATTTACAAAATTAGCCTTGGTGTGTCCCGATTTTTTTCAAAAGAAAAAATAAACTTTTCTCTAATTATATTAATAATTCCAAAACATCTTCCGAAGCAAACAAATAATTTTATTCAAATATTCATAAACAATTAAATTGGATATATGAAAAATATTGTTTTAACAAGGAGAATTGGTGAAGTGATGCACTTGGATTGTTTTCAAACTTTTTTAGTTTAAAGGTCGTATATCTGGGTATAAAAAAAACTACGTATGAAATTTGGACCGATATCTATAAACTAGAATGTTTTAGTTGGCTTAATATTTCAATATTTTACGACTTGTTGAAATACACTGCTCATTTATTCATTAAAATATTTTCACTAGACTTTACGTTTGGTATTCCTTTATTAGATCTGCTATTAATGATTGACATTTCTAAGTTATTATACACAATATATTATTACATTTGCAAAAATCGATCAAAGAATTAAAAAGAGACAAACAGAATTCTTATCCACATCTACAGTATTTAAATGATTTTAATGATTCAATTATTATATTTTCTACTACACACTGTCGGTTCTTATTAATTTTCCATTTCTTAAACCTAGGAGTCAAACATCTAAATATGATACTAATATTGCTATACAGGTTTTCTTATATTGTCACATTAGACTACCATTCACAGACATTAACAACAAGTTTCAGATATAAACAGTCAATGTAGATGTTATTTACAAAGATATACGTTATTTTCCTCCAAACAGAAGAGGTCAGTCCTTTTAAAACATTTATATGTGCTGAAAAATTATTTTCGGCCATCGTCTCTGGCATCCTCAGTTTTTCTGATCTTCATCCTCCCCTCTTGATGTCATTCTACCTTTCCTGGTTTATTCAAAATGTAACTGATAAAGCCATTTATTGTCTATTATTGCATGCATAAGATCATTGCATGTCTCTGTTTTTTCTATATCTATTTCTATGGTTTCACGCATTAAAGCATAATTTAAGTTGTTGCAATTTACAAGTTTCTGGTCTTCTTTAAAATTTATCTGTATTAAGGATTTTTTATTTAGCCAAGCTATTGCTGCGGTTTCTTTATTTAATCTGATATCTCTTACATATTCTTTAATCATTTCCTCTATTTTCCGTTTTGTCACACCTATATATGCACCCTCTTTTCCTCCCTTGTCTTTAAACTGTATCCTATATATTCCTGAGGTTGTTAAATGATTTATTTTTCTGTCTGTTCTTATTAATTTGATTATTGAGGGGTCTGGGGTAATTCGTATATTTAATCCAAGTTTTTTTAATTATATTTATTTATTTTAAGCGAGACTCCATTCATATATGGTATTGAGCTTGTAAATTTCATATGCTTCTGAGCTGATTGTATTGTATTATATCTCGATATTGCACTTCCGATTATTTTATCATTTTTTTTGTAGGGTATCCTGCTTTTCTGTAATCTTAGTTATTTCAATAGTTAAACGGTTTTTAGATGAACAGATTTCCAATGCTCTATGGATATATGTATTGATTGCTGATATATTATAAGGAAGAGGGATTTTTGAAAATTTGAATATTACGTAATTATTTGAACTCGGTTTTCGGTAAACTGTTTATTGATGTTTATCATCTGTACGTTTCACTTGAACATCCAGGAAGTGAGTTGTTTTTCTCTGTTTCAAATGTAAATTGGATATTTTTGTCATATCAGTTCAGTTTTTCCTGCAAAGGAGAGAGCTCAATAGATTTACTAGTAATTATGAAAATTTCGTCCACCAGGTTTTCTTATTTCCACTTCTTTCACGATATGTTTTATATGTGTAATGAATATGCAGCATAAAAAAATTTAGTCACGGACTACATCGAAATTTAATTTTCATAACTTTTACAAAAACAAATATTTTGACATAATAAATTACTTTTACTATGATGAATTACAACATTTAGATTTTTTTTTGCAATTGGAACTATACTTCTAAGCTTATGTAGAACGATAAGAGTCTACATCTTTTATACCGTAAAATAATTTATAGATGTCATCAATTAACAACAGATTTAATCAAGATAAACCAACATAAAGCCATGAGACACATTATAAGAAAAGCTAGAAGATGGTTTGAGTGAAAACGGTACGTATTCTATACTTATAAAAGCCTCACTTAAATATTTAATCCGCTAAAACTTTTTTGCTTATGCATATCTGTTCGAATTTTAGGTATTTTTTAACTCTTTCCGGCAAGTTGTATTGTCTGGCCATACTCTAACGCACGTAAACATACTCTGATTACCACGAGTTTGATATAATTTATTGAAGTTTAAAATAGGATGTAACGTATCGAAAAAGACGTGTGTAGCATTTATAGCTCGCCTCGTTTACAGGGACACTCAAAGAAATTTCGTTACATTATCGTTTATGAGGAAAAATATTTGTAGTGTATTTCAATAATCTTGCACTGTTTCAAACATAATGCAATTAATGTGCATTATTTAGGTACAGTAGAAAAGAATTTCTGTTTGAAAAGACGCGCGTACCATTTATCATTACTTTACTGGGACACACAAAAGACATATGTTACGTTATGGCCTATGGACTAAAATCGCTTGCAATCTGTTTTAATAATGTTGCTTTTTTTAAAACAACTTGACGATTTGACGTGGATTTCAGTGGTGCACTACAAAATGCTTACTGTAGAATATGAAGTACATAACAAAAAGAAACTTCAGACAGTGAATTCTGTTACATTACTGCCTATGAGAGATAATCCCTGGAAGTGCGTTTGCAGATGTGGTATTGGATTTTCAGTCAATTTTCAAAAACAAAGTTTTAGAAGACTTAGTATGTTGTGTGTATAAATTCAAAAGTACCCGGATTCACAAAATATTTCGTAACTGGTGCTGTCTAGGGGCATGAATTGCTTAGAAGCTTTTTCTTTTGATTGTGTTATGTATTTTCCAGCTTACCAATATTTCATACGCTAAGACCTAGATTCTAGAATATAATATAAATCTTATTCTAGAAAAAATAGAATCTAATTCAATAGTAAGATTCTAGAATATAAAAGAATTCATATGCTGGGCTACAGAAAAAATGATTTATAGCCTTCTATGGATAACATTTCCTGGAAAAGGCTTTGTAGATGTACTATGTTCTTCTTAGCTGAATTAAATATCAGCATAATAAATGTGTATAAATATATGCAGATCTTATACAGGCATAAGGCTGCATAACAAAAAAATCATGTTACCATTTCTAGGATTAATTTCTGAAAATAAATTAAAGTAAACGTACAACACGGTTGAAAAATGCATTTCCTAACCGAATTAAATTTTAGCAAACCCTGTGGCGTGCATACAAATCTATAGATCATATACAGGCTGCTTAAAAGAATTCCAATAACTTACTGACTATGGGCTTTAATTGCCGAAATTCAGTGTTCAATTGTGAGTTCACTTCTGCGTTTCTAATATATTTATTTTTTCCTTTTTCGCTTTAAATTGTGAAGTTTCGTTACAGTATCTTGAAGTGTTGAAAGTGTTTCATAATCTATGCATGAGGCTTGATTTTTTATTGAGATAAACGGTGAAAGGTAGCACCCATTGAAAATATCTAGGAAAGCAATCCCTTGCGAGTTGATTAGAAATAAATCTAAATCAGTTTTAAAATATGTCTTCAAGGTGTTTTCGGTCATACCTTGGATACCTACGTCCTGAATTTCGTGTTGTTAGCCTTTTCCATAACAACATGAGTGAAGAATTCCAAAAGAAATTAATGGCTTCTTCTTCGAATCAGATCTTTTTCATACTAAGAATTTCTCGTTAATTTACACATCAATAAAAAGTTCAGATAGATAAAACTAACAAATTTATTATTATTACCAAGCAAAAGCCTGGTTCAGAAACTCGGATATACCGCCGAGAACTTGGTTCAAAATTACATCACATCTAAATCAGAATTAAAACTGAAAAAACAGTAAAATAAAGGGTTACAGTAATTATTATTGGCGACTCGTAATTTCGCCAATCCAAACAACAGAAAGGGGATTTTTACACACTGCCCCCGGATGAACAATTACTATTGTTCATAATCCAAATTAAATTTCTAAAAAATTTTAAACTACATTGATAAGATAAAAATAGAACATACTTACACTAAGGAGAATACACAAAATCACTTTTTTCAGATGAGTAAATACTGAAACTAAAATATACAAATTAATAGGATTAGAAAGCGTTAATAGTAAGAAAATGTAAATAAAATGTTCATTATAATGTTCATTAGTCCATAATATCTAGTTCCAGTTTATAAATTAATTGGACTGGTCTTCATATCACACCGGAAACAGTCTGAATGGCACATGATCTAATTTTTGAATATATTTCTAAAAACAGCTCTGTTATTCGTCCACATTTCCACATGTGCTTTGGCGTTTTATCCTCATTAATCAACACAACATCTTCAACTTCGAATTCAGTTGGAGTTTTGTCCGGAACTGTAAAATTGGCAGAACGAAGTTCTAGCAAATATTCCTGTCTCCAACGTTTCCAAAAATGATTTAAAACTTGATCTCGATATCTCAAAATTTTTGTCAGTGTTATTTTATTCGATTTAGTTTCTGAATCACAATGAAGATCTGGTAGAGAATTTAGTCGCTTGTAGATCAAAAAATGAGAAGGTGTAAGTGGAAGCGGTTCACTGTTTTCTTCATAGACATACGTCAATGGGCGACCATTAATCACAGCCTCAATTCCGGTCAAAGTGGTTTGAATTTCTTCAAATGAGAGACAAGACCGACCAAGAACTTTCTTAAACGGAGTTTTTACCGAACGAACCATTCGTTCCCAAAATCCCCCCCCCCACCAACTGGCTCTTGGAATAATAAAATTCAAAACGATATTATTTTTATTAAAATATCGTAAACTTCAACTTTTGATATTCGGTTCCAAACTTCTCTAAGTAAATGATCTGTTTTAATAAACGTTTCCGCATTGTCATTATACATTATTTTACAAATTCCTCTTCGCGCTATAAACCTTTTAAATGCTAAAAGGAAGGTTTCAGTAGATAAATTGGAGCACAATTCGAGATGTACGGCTCTAGTAACTGCGCACGTGAAAAGAACGATGTAAGCCTTTTCTTGGACAGTTTTTGCTTTGATATAAATAGGACCTGCAAAATCCACAACACAGGTCTGGAAGGGGGGGGGGGGGATTCTATTATACGATCTTTTGGTAAAGGTGCAATTTCCTGCTTTCCAGGAGAAACTTTAAATTTTGTACAAATGAGGCATTTTTTCAGTACGGATTTTATAAATTTTCGTGCTCTGATTATAAAATATTTTTCTCGTAGATGAGCTAATGTAGTTGCCATTCCATAATGAAAAACCTTTTCATGGGCATTCTGAATCAATAATTTTGTATAAATACTCCCATTTGGAAGTATAAAAAGATGTTTTTCCCTTTGAGAAAATTCTGAAAATTGTAATCTGCCAGATACAATCAGTAAATCATTCTCATCTAATTTTGGATTCAGATTATACAATGCAGAATCTTTATCGATGGGCTTTCCCTTTTTCAAAAAGTCAATTTCACGATTAAATACAGATAGCTGAGTTTGTTTTATCCAATAAATTTCTGCTTTTTCAATTTCTGGAGCTGTTAGCTCACCTGAAATTTTAATTTTACTTTTGTTGATATTATTTAGAAATCTAAAGATCCATGCTGTGATGTTTAGTAATTTGGAAATATTACTAAAATTTTCTAATTTTAACAATGATTCTGGAGGTACAACACCTACTGTACAAGATATTTGGTCAGAACTCAACTTCGATAATTTTCTTTAATTCAAAGTGCTTTGATTTAGAATGTTTACGTTAAATGGTACCTTTTCAGGTTTTATCCAACTGTCCTTTGGTAATGATAACCATTCAGGACCATAGTACCATAATTTATTTTTAGTGATGTTATGTAAATTCTCGCCTCTAGTAAGAAGATCAAAAGGGTTTTCCTTACCCGGAATATACTTCCACAATTTCGGATCAGTTAAAGACTTTATTTCTACAACCCTGTTAGCCACAAAGGGCTTCCACTTATTGGCTGATCCTTTTATCCAGTATAACGTAATAGTGGAATCTGACCAGATATGCATTTCCAAATTTTGAAAATTAAATACATTTTTTAAATATCTAGACATCCTAGCAGCTATTAATGCCCCCATTAATTCAACACGAGGGATTGTCAAACACTTAATCGGGGAAACTCTACATTTTGCCCAAATAAGACTGGTCATAATTTCATTATTACTTGTGATATAGCGAAAATAAGCTACAGCCCCATAAGCCTTAGAGCTGGCATCGGAAAAAATATGAATTTCAATTGGGTCCGAAAATTGTAATCCCTGAGGAAAATATTTGCCGGGAACCTCAAATTTATCTAAATGTTCGATTTCTGAACACCAATTTTCCTATTCAATTTTTAAATCATCAGGGAATTTTTCATCCCATTCCAAACCCCTTTTCCATGTTTCCTGTAGCAAACTTTTCATACGAATAGAAAATGGTGCGATGAATCCAATCGGATCAAAGATTTTTAACATGGTTTTAAGAACAATGCGTTTTGTTGGATTAAATTTCCAATCATCAGGAAAAGATTGTACATCAAAACGTAAAATATCCCAATTGGTATCCCATAATAATCCCAAAATCTTCAAAGAATTATTCGAATTTTCTTCGGAGTCACATAATTTATTTTCCTCCCATATTTTTCTAAGTTTAACAGCATTAGTATTGAATTTTCGCAAATTCATACCAGCTTCCCTAAAAATATCCAAAGCGGTTGATGATAAATAAAAAGCGTCTTCATGAGATTTTGACCCCGTTATTAAATCATCTACGTACAAAGATGAATTCAAGATCTTAACGACTTCAGGATGATCAATATATTTCCGAATATGATATTTAATCGTTGCAGCCAAAATAAAGGGACTGCAAGTTACCCCAAAAGCAGCACGAGTAAATCTAAAAAAAATTAAGTTATCATTTTCGTCACCAAACCACAAAAATTTTAAATAATCCCGATCCTCTTCTGAAATCTCAATTTCAAAAAGGCTTTTTCTAAATCAGCGCAAAATGCAATATTATATTTTCTAAAATTCATTATAACATCTAGTATGTTCGGATTAAGATTAGGACCTGGGTATAAACAGTCATTTAAAGAATTTAAATGCTTTTCTTTAGAAGAAGCCTCGAAAACCATCCTCACTTTGGTAGTTAATTTATCCTCTCTTAAAACTGGTCTATGAGGCATAAAATACCCATTCTCAGTTATTCTATCAGGGCAGTCTTCTACAATTCCGGTAGTGTTTTGTTCCAATACAATAGCCTTATATATTTTACATAAGTCCTTATCCTTTTCGAGTTTACGATTTAATTCGTTAAAACGATTCCTTGCTATTACAAAATTATTATCTACTCTAGTTTTCTCATCCTTCCACAATAAACCCGTTTCGTACCTATTATTTCCAAATTTTAAATTATTCCCAAATTTATTCACAATTTCCTTTTCCATATCTGAAATATTTTCATTTGATTGCGTAATACCCAAAGATTCAATTTTCCATAAAAATTTCAAATCCTCTTTCTCTAGATTTACAACGGACAGATTTAAAACAGATGAGTATTTCAAATTCCTTTTTTCCTCCTCATAGAACCCACATAATGAGTGTCCGAATAAACTTTCACATAAAAATAGAGATTTAGTTAGTTTCTGTACCTCTCCCTCGTGACAGATTTGATAAAAATAATCCGCTCCAATTAACATATTTATTTGAGAATCGCATGGCGCAGCAAAATTCGACAACTTGTAGGGCGCCCATTTGTCTGTTATCTGTTTGTTGAGAAGTGGGGGATGAATCGTTGCATTAGAAATTACGTCAGTAACCAAAGCTTCAATAAAAATGAAACCCGATTTGTTGTCAACATGGGATAATTTTAATTGCACGACGTCATAAGTTTTTGTTTGCGGCTTAGTAGCTGCAAAGGAGAAAATCTGAAGTTTTTCTCTAAAAATAATTCGTGGATTTAATTTTGAAATTAACTGTTTTGTCACAAAAGATTTTTGACTACCTAACTCATATAAACATAAGGAAAGTTCAGAATTTATTCCAGATTCCACTTTTACGCAAGCTGTTTGTAAAATAACCTCTTTAAAAGAATTTTCATTTGAATTGACTTTACAATGAGAAATAGAAGTGATTATAGAGTCTGCTGATTTGATTTCTTTCGGGATAGTTTGATTAGAATTCCTATTTAAACAAACCGAAAAATGATGAAAATTGCTATTACAAAATTTGCACTGTTCAGAATTAAATTTACACTTGGCCGACACATGAAAATTTCGAAAACAAACAAAGCAACGACCGTGGATGCGCAATTTATCAAGTTTTTGATGAATAGTACGGTCTTTGCATATTTTTGAATCGTGATCATTTTCACAAAATATACAAACACTTTTTACATTAGTAGCCGATGCAGAGGCTGAAGGAGTGCTTCTTTTATAATTTTGATACATTTTCTTGTAATTTTCGTGTTTATCAGAAACTGGTTTTTCAAAGCCATTTAATTGTAAAGTTGCTTCACGCGATTCAATTTCTTCTTTAATAAAACTAATCAGTTCATTTATGTCCCAGTCTACATTTTTCGTACGTTTTCTATTAAATTCTAATGCAATATCAGATGGAATAAGTTTAAGAAGAATCGGACATAAAAAATGTCCATATGAACACGACGTTACGCATAAAGAATTGAGAATTCTAATCTGAATCTCACATTCATCATATAGCTCTCTTAGAGCTTTAATATTACTAGCGTTTCTAACATGTTTCAAATTTAATAATTTCGTCATGTGGCCATTTATCACTAGATCATAACGATCAAAACGGTTTTTTAACAGTTCTATCGTGTGGTCATAATTTTCTTTAGTCAGCGAAAAACCTGCAATTGTATTGGCAGCACTACCGCGTAAAAGTGACTTCAAATAGGAAATTTTATCAATTGGAGTTAAGTGCTCATTTTTATCAATTGTGTTCGAAAATTGACTCCAAAATTCGAGCCATAAACAAGAATCACCATAAAATGTGTTTATTGTCAGCTTCGGCAAGTTCATAGATTTCTCTATATTTCCGTTTTGAGAAACGGAATCATTTTTCATAAAATTTTGAAACGCATTATTTTGGTTTTGGGAGTTGCGTTCATTTAAGAACTTCGTTATTTTGTAACGCGATTCGATAATTTTTTCACTATAGCTCTCTGAGCTTTCAATTTCTTTTTCGAAATCTGCATCGGCGATTTCATCTTGTATGTCAGAATTTAGTTTTTTTAATGTTTCATATTTTTCATTTAACTGATCTTTACAAATGTTTAACATATCAAATTTATTTTCTAATGACATGGAGTCATCTTGAAGAATTGTACATATTTTAGTACACAGCCTAGTGGTTTGCGTTCGTAAACCAGAACGCTTCTTTTTTAACGTATCGATAGTAGCCATTACAATTTTATTTTACAGTTCAACAAAAATATAAATTAGACTGAGCTTACCTCAAGTCTTCAGAGAATCACTTATCAAAAACGAAATCATAAATTTAATCCAGACATCCTGTCGCGGACGCCAGAAATGAAGAATTCCAAACGAAATTAATGGCTTCTTCTTCGAATCATGTCTTTTTCATACTAAGAATTTCTCGTTAATTTACACACCAATAAAAAGTTCAGATAGATAAAACTAACAAATTTATTATTATTACCAAGCAAAGGCCTGGTTCAGAAACTCGGATATACCGCCGAGAACTCGGTTCAAAATTACATCACATCTAAATCAGATTTAAAACTGAAAAAAACAGTAATATAAAGGGTTACAATAATTATTATTGGCGACGCGTAATTTCGCCAATCGAAACAACAGAAAGGGGATTTTACAATGAGAGACAGACAGACAAACTCTCTCCTTTATTAATATAGATAAAAACTTTGTCATTGATTATTTTAAAATAACATGTAATTTCAAAACGCTATTTAGTCATAAATGGGGCCTTTTAAAGTTATGATATATCATTCCCTCCTTCGTATTTCGATTTAAAAGCAAGTGAGTAGGTGTGATCGAAGATCGCACAAAGGGTTTCGTTTAATATTCCTTTCCAAAAATGTATTCTTTAATTAATAAATCAAAATTTACTAATTTATAATTATTAAATCCATTTATGCTTCTAAACACATTATCAATAACTACATAGGTAGAGGCACCATTAAATTTAATGATGAAATGCTAATAAGAGTTAATCAAATTAAAAATATTCAAGAAGTGCGTTTCGGACAATTATAACAGCGTAATCTTGTATATCTCAAAAGAATATTTAATTACATGATTTAATTTTAACAGCAACGGAACCCCCCCCCCTTAAAATGGCAAAAAAAATTAAAGTTATTTTAATTAATTCCATTGGACAATGAAATGTAAAAATCTAACGTTTCAACTTCCGTCGTCGAGAACAGAACCCGGAACATTTGAGTTAGGAGGAAAACGCGCTACAGTTGAAACATCTAGCCTACGCGGAAAAGACTGAAATCAAGGTCCTATTGCAAAATCTAAGAAAATCGCAGAAATGGTCGGTTGTCATGACATTAATTGATTTAATTAATGTATTATAAGACTTTTTTCAAAATTTTATAATTTGTCGTGTGACAAGAGGTATTCAGCTATAAGTATAAGAAATTCCAAGTCTCTATCTTATACAGTTACCGAGTACGAACTTTGTGACCGACAGACAGAGTGAGACTAAATTTCCTTTTAGTTCTCTATATGACTAAATAATAAAATACTGGTAATGCGGTTAAACTGTAAATAGACTCAAAGTGTTTTTTGTATCTTTTAAAACCACCACAAAAGAATGTTCGGATGTCATGAGTGATTTTATTACTTTTTATTTTGATGACCTGAAGTAAATTATCGTATATGGAACAAATCCATCATTTTGTGTAATTCATGAAGATTGATTATTTAAATGACCATTTTTCGACAAAAATTTAATGCGTATACCAAATCATTCAGAATGTGACTTCATTTACTGAAATATATCTTATTTGAATATACATATTTTACAGATATTTTTAACATAATTTTTCTATTATCTAATTTCCTCCTGTTTCAATTATTTGCTTAGAGATTAAAAAGAAGGACAAAGTTAATCGTATTTGGTATGTTACACGCTCTGAAATATTTAAAACTTTTATTTTTAAATATCGGATTTTTTATATTTTAATAACTATGAAAGAGCCATTGTTAAAAATTTGAGCAATTTATGTGAATTTATGTTTATGAAATATTTTGCTGAAACATAAATAAAATTTATGTAAAAGTTTGAATAAAATCTTTGATAATTTACCAGTATATTGAAATGAAATAATATTATGTAATTTTTATATATTAATGTCACGTATTTTATTTTCCTATGTTAATGCATTTTATTCATTGAAATTCCAACTCTTTTATTTTAATAAAAATTTATAAACGCGCAGTATTTTGTTATATTTTTTATATATGTATGGAATAAAAACTTTGAAGACACCTTTATCTCATAAGCAGTTTTCTTTTGATACACGTATTTTCATAGGTAATTTCTTTTCAAAAATGTATTTAGAATCATGTTTATAAATATACAACTAAAATTTAATTAAACAGACAGTTTATTTTAGGGTTCTTTGTATATAATTGTAGTAGAAAAATTCTTACATTTTCATACATGAAACTTCTTCAAAAAGCAGCATATAAAAAGTCGAAGATTTAAAGATTTTTATCTAAATCCAACTGAATATATAAATTGAGAAAATAGAGAGACTATTAAAAATTCAAAAATAATATGTTTTTCGATACGAGATATATTAAGATTTCAGTCTAATTATGCTATTGAAAATGCATAAAACTATGGCATTTGTTTTTTCATATACAGTAATAGCAAAAAATGTAGAAACCTTTTTTAAAAGGGGTATTTTTGAAGTTTGATAGTTCATAACACCACATTCCATTTAAATAATACTATAAAATTACATACCAAGGCAAAGAATATTTAATAAATAATGTAATGCAATATATTTAATTATGAATTTTTTATTAGAACAGAAAAGATATAAAGAAACTATTATAAAGAAAACTGGTTGGATGTGACAATCCCAAAATTTTATTCTGTCTCATACATGTTAATACTTAAAAATTCGCATCCACAGGGTGCGTAAAATTGATATTTTTCATCATTCTGTTATAAATAAGCTACTCCATGTTACCTCCAAGCAACGCGCCGTTCGCTACACGAGCAGCCAATGTACAACACAACTACGTAAAATACATAAAATTGCCTAGAAATAGCTATCACAGCGCCCGCTTCAGGCGGAATATCCCAAAATTCAACTGGAACTTGCTGGCCATAGCCAAAAACATATGTATGAAATTTGGTTAAATTCTATGCATAACTTCATACACTTTTGAGTGATACAATAATGAATACGGGACAAAAATTGCTATCACGGCGTCAGCTTCCTGCGGAATATACCCAAATCCAACAGGGACCTGCAGGCCACAGACAAAGCATATAAATTGAATTTAATTCAATTCTATGCATATTTCATACACATTTGAATAACACAATTATGAATATAGAACAAAAGTCGGTATCACAGGCCCCCTTCTAGCGGAATATCCCCAAATTCAACTATTACCTGAAGAACACAGTAAAAATATATATATATATATAATATTTGGTTCAATTCTATGCATTACCTCATGCAATTTTCGATGATACAATAATAAAAATGAAACAAAAATTGTTATCACATCATCCTCTTTCCGCGAAATATCTCTAAATTCCACTGGAACCCACAAGACGTAGTCAAAAACATTTGTATATAATTTTGTTCAATTTTATGCATTACTTCATGCACTTTTGCATAAAACAATAACGAAAATGGAACAAAAAACCACCATCACAGCGCCCCCTTTCGTCGGAATCTCCCCTAATTCAACTGGGCCCTCCAGACCATAACCAAAAGCATATGGATGAAATTTGGTTCAATTTTCCGCATAATTACATACCCTTTTAGATGACACATAGAGGACACACACACGAAGAGACAGACATTTTGTAAAATAATGTTTTTCGTGATCTCTCGGAAAAAATTTAGATTACAATACTTCCTTCTAAATGAAATATATACGAAATGAAACTTACGATTTATTTTATCAAAAAGGTGCTAAAAATACGTAAAAAGGTTTATAAAAACATAAAAACCGTCAAAAGATGTTAAAATATGTTAAAACAATGTTTTAGTAAAAAATGATTTTTTTAGTAAAAGAAATCATAAGTTTCAGTTCTTATATATATGGTGTCCCAAAAGTCCTTCACATATTTTAAAATTTAATAAAGCAAAAATAAATTGACATAGGAGAGTGCACTTTGGATGAAAATGTTTCTCTTGATTGAAAATTTTGTTTAACTAAATAAACAAATTAGTTCAAAATATTTATCCTAGATGGCGGTCTTCTGGAAAGTTATTAAATAGGTAAAATGCTTTTATGCATAAAATGGCTAAAGACGCACAATGCGTATGCACAGTTTTTGTACAAACTATGGCAATCCACATTCTAGAATTTCACAGTACTCGTCTATCCATCCTCACACGTCTAATCGAACTCACAAGGAAGGTCTCCATAAGCGCATACTCACAAAAATTTTGAAAAAATTACAGAATATTTTTCTCATGAGTGTAATATACATTTATAAAAAAAATTGCTGCGGAACCTCGATATAACGTCCGCAAAAAAATATGAAAATTTCGTGTTGTTGGCGATTTATCGCTGGTTGGCGACACAGTGAAATAAAAAATATATATATATTCTAAATATTCTTTTATAAAAAAAACTTCTACTCTTCATACTGAAGTAATTTAAGTGCATTTAACTAAAACAAATACGCTTTTTATAACTACGGTTTTACCATATGTATTTATATGTATATATAAAGAAAATTTTTTAGAACAAAATTTAAATTCATTAAAAATGTTTCAAACTAAAATTTAATGTCCTATTCTGAGCACTGTCAATTTGCCTTCGGTATTATTTTTGTCGGTGACAACAAGAGAAAAGTGTTGTTGCCATGGAAACAACGACATATTCAATATGGAAATGTATAATGGTACCGTTCTTAATCGGGCAGTTATTGTTAAAATACACTTAAAACTTCTCCAACCGGAGAAACCGTGTAAAATTAAATAATTTCAGCATCACGTAACTTGTATACATATTACACAAGCTTATAGAAAAAGTAATAAACTATTTAAACATTTAAGTTTAATTTGATAACATTGAAGATTATGTTTAATTTAAACACTCACTTAAAAGGCAATTTCCAAATGCATTAAAATCGCTTTCTTCGCCAAATCGCGTTTTTTTGCGTATTTTATTTTTTTACAGAATTTGTACTCGGATTCTGCAGCTAAATTTGATTGATCCTTTATAAGTACTACATGAGTAGTTCCATTAGCATTTGTCTCAAAATATTCTGAGTATGCGCTTTGAGGAGACCTTCCTTGTCAGGAGGGCGAGTATTTTTAAGTTCTGGAATGTGGGTTGCCAAATTTTGGACAAAAACTGTGCATACGCATTGTGTCTTTTGCCATTGTTATGTATAAAGGAATTCTACCAATTCGATTACTTTCCTGAAGCAGCGCCATCGATGAGAAAGTTTTGGAACTAATATTTTAATCTGCTTAAGCAAAATTTCGGTTCATAAGAGGCATTTTCGTCCAAACCGCACTCTCGTAAGCAAATTGCTTGATCTTTTATGGAATTTTAAAATGTGTCAAGTATTTTTGGGACACCCTGTATTTCATTTATTAATCAAGGTGAACATGACGTCGGAAAATTACAGTTGAACTATATTTTATACCTCCTTCTATTATACATAGATGAAACTAAAAAGTGAAACATTAATCAAATTGATGTTATGAATTAATGTTATGAAATTAAAATTAAAGTTATTTTGTCACTGTTGCATATATTTCATTTACGCAGCTGAAAATGTTCAATTGAGAATTGATAGAATTCTAAAAACCGATATTCCGTAACAGAAAAATTCTTTAAATTTCAAAAACACATTAGTTTCTAAGGTTTCAAGAGAAAAAGAACGCTTTTCGGAAACGTGGGTTACTCGGAAAAGATTATTGTATTTACGTATTATTATTACGTATTACGGATATTTACGTTTGTGGTCATTTTATATTTCCATAGATTATTCAATTTTTTTCAATTGTATTTATCATCATTTTATACTTATTTAGCGTTTTTCTAAGGAACAAAATACTTCCTATAGGAAGTATTTATAAATTTTATATTAAACCTTAATCTTAAATTAAGGTTTTTCACTTTTGAAATGATCCCCTAATATGAGTAGTGTTTAATACTGAATATCACTTAAACTAAATATAGAAATTTCGTAAAAATGCTATGCGCTATAATTTGAGATGTGCTATAATTTGCGAGAGTAAAATTGTATTGTGCTTTGAAAATGAAGTGTAAGCATTAAAAAGTTTTAACTTTGTTCATTCGTCAAGATGGAGACAACTTTAAATACCTCGATCAATAAACCTAAAGAAGAAACAATTAAAAATCGTATAGCTATTTTTGATTCTCTTTGCGCAAATTTCGGAATTAAATTATATGCAATCTTCTCCTTCTTTTCTTTGGCCGACTATCATCAGCCATATATAAATATATCCACCTATATATGTCTGATGGTATTCTCTTTTTCTTTTTTAAAATAAGAGTATATTAAGAGAATAAAAATCAATATATTTTCAAATAGATTGAATAAAAACAATATCGCTTTATAAAGAAATTGAAATCTAAAAAGAAACTGATTTTTCCCCTTACGTTATATTATGTGTCTTGGATTGAATATCATAGGCACGTTCCTTTTTTTTAATTCCACGAAAAGCAGGAGAAACATAAAAAAATAATTAGTTGTATCGTATAAAAAATACTAACAGAACGTATATTTGTCAAAAATGTACAGAAAATAAAAAGACGTGTTTCATATTTTTTCTTTCTTTTTCTTGATTATTTTACCCCAGCTTGAACGATCAGTTGACTATGTTTCACATTTTTGAACTTTTTATTACAAGTATAAAAAAGTCAGCTGCAAAGAGTGCATTTGGTAAAATCTTTTATGACTGATTTAAAAAAAATGTAAGCTGTAATAACAAAAAAGGCTCACATATTTTTATTTACATTAAATCTATTTTATCCTGCATGCATTTTTTTCAGATGGCTATCTTTCAAATTATTTCTATAAAAAAGTATTTTTTGTCATTTAGTATGCTTTTTTTTCATTTTACTAATTCTTCTTTTTATAGCATCATGAAAAAAAAATTCTAGTTGTCAACAGAATGTAAAAGAAAAAGTAAAGAAAAAATAACTTTTTTGTATTTTATATTATTTTTTTTCATTACTGATTATATCTATTTGAATAATGTTATTTACTATTTTCTAACTTGAAGCTACATTTTTAAAATAATGTCAAACTATGTGTCTCCAAATATTTCTTTCTTTAGAATTTGTGAAATATTGCACCTACAAAATTTTCATAAATATCAAAAATGTCATTCTTTATTTTCATACATTTGAAATAAGAAACTTAATCTTTTAATGTAAACAACAAACCTATTTAGATGAATTGATTAAAAAAACATTTAAAAACTCTCATGTGTGTAAAAACTAACAATTTCGAATTCATTAGGTTAAATGTTTCACTATTTCATGCATAAGTCGACCCCCTTTCTCAACTTCATATTTCCTTCTAAAATTCATGGATTTCATACGAATGCATAACATAAACATTCGACTAAGAACTTTATCCCATTAAAAATTCCATCACAGATAAATTTCCGCACAGTTGAATTCTCTAGTATTTATAGAACTACTTATATATTTATAAATTGTATTACATTTTTCTTTAAGCAAAGGATTATTTTTTTGTTTACTTTGAATTTAGGAAAAGTTGGCGAAACATTTATATAAAAACGGTCAATGTGCTTACAATGTAAAACAAGAACGAAAAATCCTGCGTCAAGCATAGGTTATTTAACACTTTTCAGAACATCCAGAAAATAGTAACGAAACATCACTTTTAAATAGCGTAAAAGAAGATATGTAAATAAAGAGTTTAGAAACATTTAACATATTTCAAAATCCCGATTTCACAATTACCTTTCATAGATGAAACAGTAGTCTAATTTTTTTGTGCAACCATGTATATGACTTATAGATTGTCAATAGAATGTTAATGAAAAAGTTTTAAAAAAAATGACTTTTCTGTATTTTATATTATTTTTTCTTTACTGATTGCATTTATTTGAATAATGTTAGTTAATATTTTCTAACTTGAAAATACATTTTTTAAATAATGTCAAACTACTAGTACAGAAGAAATAGCATTTTACCTTACAAAATTCGGGTAGTTCTGATTTTTGGATATGTTATAAAGGTTGACCCTCTAATAAAAAAAAACAAGTTTTCGACCTTCTAGACCTTGTGCGTTTTTTACAATATTAAAAAAAAACAATATTTTTCGGCACTTTTTTCGGTTTTTCTTCAATAATTTCAGTGCATTCTACAGAAAAAACACTTTCACCATTTTGTAGAGCATAAAATTCTCTACAACATGCAGTATTCATGTTTGTAAATTGTGCAAATAGGGAGTGAGATACGGAGCCGGGAAAATAGGGTAAAATTTGCAAAAAGTGCAAAAATCGACAAGTGGTGTTAGTTTTTGCTTAATAACCTACTTTTAGTGCGTTTTAAAGACAAAAGTGTCAATATAAAGTTTGTAAAGCATGAAGTAGTCTATAAGTTTCATTTATTAGATCATTAAATATCTATAATAGACTCTAAAAATCAGAATAATAGAATTTATGGTTAAAGCAAAAAAATACCGCCTGACAAGTCATTAATTTCAAAACAAAGCTTTTATTTTTGATATTGATTAAACGATGCAATTAATTAATTACAGTATGTACAATAATAGGTAACTGTTGAATAGTGGAGGTGGGGGGCGAAGTTAACCAAAAAACCTAGTCGGTAGACATAGGTGCAGGGCCAAGAATTCAAAATCGAAAGTAAAATTAATAGCTGGAAATAATGTAAAAAAATACTTGAAAAAATAAATAAGATATAATTTAGAAATTTTAAAAAGGAAAATGAGTATCTAAGGCCGAAACTAAGGGAGGAGGGAGCAAAAGGAGCATGTGGCCCTGGCGCTAGAATGGAATCGATTTTCTTAAATAACTCAATTTCAGTGCATTTTACAGAAAAAGCAATTTCACCATTTTGTAGAAGATAAAATTCTGTACAACATGCAGTATTCATGTTTGTAAATTGTCCAAATAGGGGGGTGAGATACGGAGCTCGGAAAATAGGGTTAAATTTGGAAAAAAATGCAAAAATCCACAAATTACGTTATTTTTTGTTAATAACCCACTTTTAGTGCTGTTATTGCGTTTTAAATTATACACACACACTGCTGGTTCTTAACCTTATTTAAAGCTAATGGACTGTATAAAAGCGGATTTATTCACACACAAATATAAGCGAGCCATCACACGGCTTATTCTATAACATCATATTTTCACATTCCAAAAAACAAGAAGCAAAACAGAACACTGAGTGTTGCGAAACGCGGAAAGTAAGAAAAAGAAACTTACATGAATTCGGAGCTCATGAAACCAAAGAACATGCAGCTTTAGCTGGCTTCAGACGATACTTACACAAACATTCTGGCCCCCGTTGAAATCCCCTGGGATTTCAACAAGTGGTTAGTTGCTTACAATTTCTTACTTAATGAAAAAATAATTAATAACATAAACAAATTAATGAAAAAAAATAGAAAAATATTAAACAGTTTTCAGTTCACAGTTTCTATAGGAAGAGGGCACAGTTTCAAACTGGACGATTGATTACACCACTACTAGTCTTGATCGTCACAACTCTGACCTTATTATCTGAACCTGGATGACCAGTTAGTATTCTCCCTAATTTCCATTTAAGTGGTGGAAGATTGTCCTCTTTTATGAGGACTAAGTCATTGACGTCTAAATTTCGCTGACTTTTCTGCCATTTAGGTCTTTGCTGAAGTTGAGCCAAATATTCCTGGCTCCATCTTTTCCAAAATTGCTGTAAGATGAACTGTCTCACATGCCATCTATCAAGGTGACTCAAGGAACTGTGACTTAGATCTTGTTCGGTTATGGCAGTTAGAGAAGTTCCAACTAGGAAGTGACCTGACGTTAGAGCAGTCAAGTCTGTTGGGTCAGATGATATGGGACACAGTGGCCTAGAGTTGAGACAAGCTTCAACTTGTGTAACCAAGTTTTGGAACTCAGGATAGGTTAATACAGTGTCATCAACGGTTTTCTTCAGCTGCGATTTCATGGATTTTACTGCAGATTCCAACAGTCCGCCAAAGTGTGGAGCAGAAGGCATATTAAATGTCCAAGTTATTTCCTCTGACGACAAAAATTTGCGAATTTCTTCATTCTGCTTGCATTGCAAAAGATATTTGTTAATTTCTTTTTCTGCACCTTTAAAGTTGGTTCCACAATCACTAAAAATCTCAAAAGGTTTCCCTCTTCTTGCAATAAATCGTTTTAATGCACTTAAGAATGCCTTTGTTGAAAGATCTTCGACGACTTCAAGATGGACAAAGCAGAAAAATACACACACATATGATTTTACTCCGCGTCCTGCACGATATTTAATCATGAATGGTCCTGAAAAATCTGTTCGAATTCGATGAAATGGTCGTGATTGTGTTACTCTGGATGCTGGAAGATCAGCCATTATTTGTTTTGCAGTTTGAGCTTTATATCTGCAACACGTAACACAAGCTCTTACCATTTTCCGAATAACAGACCTAGCAGTAATGATCCAAAATTGCGGTCTAATGAAAGAAAGAAGAAGTTATGGACCTGCATGTAAGTATTTTTCATGATAATGTTTAATTATGATCTTAGTCACATGGTGCTTTGATGGTAATAAGATTGGGTGCTTTTCATTCTCCGACAGCTGTCCTTTTTTCAATCTTCCTCCTACTCTTAATATTTTGTTATCATTTAAAATTGGACACAAGCACATGAGACTGCTATTTGCAGGTAGCTCTTTTCCAGCTTCTAAATACTGAATTTCCTTACTGAAGTTCACTTATTGAACTATCTGAATAATGCAGCGTGTTGCGGCTTGAATTTCACTGCTTGATAAAAAGGATGTATTTCTTTCGACACGTGTTACCTTTGAATTGGAGATGAATCTCAATATCCAAGCAAATATGCGTTGCAATTTGGAAAACGAAGATATTTTTGATATAACATCAAGCTCTTTTACAGTTTCAGAAGCTACAAATGATAAGGTTTTACGTGCTTCTGGTAATTCTTCTTCATTTATGGGGATAGGTTCATGCACTGGAACCTCACTTTTTTGGCACCTCACCAGCAGGATTTTCTTTTCCGTCCACATGGTTCCAATCTCAGCTGGTAAAATGGATTGGATTTCAGATACTCTGTTGGCTACAAAGACTTGCCATCTTTTAGGATTTGATCTTAGCCATGACAATACAATTTGTGAATCACTCCATGCGTGCACAGAATCAGGTTTTATATGTAATGCAGCTCTGAATGCCTGTATTAAGTGTGCCAGTAATACTGCAGAACACAATTAAAGTCTTGGAATCGTGACAGGTTTTAGTGGTGCTACGCGAGTTTTAGCTGTTAAAAGTTTCACATCAATGTTAGAGCTATCACAAGTTTTAACGTAAATAACTGCTGAATAACCCTTTTCTGACGCATCACAAAATCCGTGAAGTTCACATCGAGAATAATTGGGCAAAATTACTTTTCTAGGTATATATATGTAATTTAAGAGTTTGACTTCTTGGCGCAAAATTTTCCACTTTTGGTCAATATTTTCTGGTACTGGATCATCCCATGATGATTGTAATTTCCACAGTTCTTAAAGGATCATTTTAGCTAGAATCACAAAAGGTGCAATCCACCCCAATGGATCAAACAGCGTTGATACAAATGACAGAATAATTCTTTTAGTAGGGACACCTTGATACTTTATATCACTGAAATTACATTTCAACATATCTTTATCAGGATGCCATTCCAATCCTCGAACTTTTGTGGCCTTATTGCCCACTACACTATGTATGTTATCGTTAATTGTGTTTGCTAACCCAGCATTTTTCAATAGTGATGGTTCATTTGTGGACCATTTACGTAGCTCAAAACCACCTTTTTTAGCATTATTTGCAAATCAGATATCAATTCAGTACCTTCCTGACTATTCTCAACACCAGTTAAAACATCGTCGACATTAAAAATCTCTTAAAACTATAGACTTTGCTTTTGGGAAATTAAGACCCTCATCAATTGCTAACTGACTCAAAGCTTTAGTTGCAAGATATGGAGCAGCAGCAGTTCCATACGTGACAGTATTTAAACGAAAGACTTGTATTTGTTTATCTGGACTATCTCTCCATAATATTCTCTGAAAATCCCTATCTTTGTCATAAATATTTACCTGCCTATACATCATTCTTATATCAGCTGTTATGGCAATATTATGAAATCAAAACCTTAATAAAATGCAAATTAAATCATCTTGTATTTTGGGATCTACCATTAGAGTGTCGTTTAACCCTCTAAGCGTGTAGAACGTAATATTCCGTTCACTAAGCTCCAGGTTTCACTGCAATATATGCAATGTTTAAGATAATATAATTCTATCGATTTAATGAATTTTCAAAACATTGAAGAATGATTAATACTCTCAAGGGTTACATTCATATTTGTCATTAAGTTTTATTTATAATTCTGAAAGAATCATATTTTTTTAGCATTTAAAACAAAATGCAGAGAAAACAACATTACAATTTTACCCTTTTTCAAAACGCTCAGAGGGTTAAAGAAACACCTGTTGTTGTTTTAGCACTCGCATCAAAAACTACTCTTAATTTGGTAGTTAAACTAGAATTGTTTAAGACGAAGTTGTGTGGGATGTAATAATGTTTGGTTTCTAATTCATGATCTGTATTCGAAACTAAGTCCATGTGGCCCAGAGATAAATATTCTTTCATAAATTGAACATATTAGTTGTAAATTTCTGGCATGGATATTAGTCTTTTCTCAAGATAAAGAAATCTTCTGTGCGCCATTTGGCGTGAATCACCTAATATATCTCGATCCTGTTTGAATGGTAATGCGACTGAATAACGGCCTGACTTTTCTCTAAAATGAGAACTCTCAAAATGTTTTTCACAATGTTTTTCTTCAACTGTTAAAGGTTGCACATTTGGAATTTTTTCTAATTCCTAGAATGAATTTACTAACTCGTCAGTTTTTGTACTTAAATGATTTACATGTACTGGATCAGTTGCCAGCGTTTCAAAATTTGTAGTACCCGAAATTATCCACCCAAGTCTCGAATTTAAGGCAAATGGAAGGTTAGGTTCACGTTTGACAATTTCACCAGTCATTAAATGCATAAATACATTTACACCAAATAAAATGTCAATTTTTTGTGATTTGTAAAACAATGGATCAGCTAACACTAAATCACTGAAATTATCGCAAATGACTGAAGGTAAAGACACATAGGGAATATTATCTGTCACTTTATCCATTACGAATGCTGATGTTGTTACTCTGAGATCACTTTTGAAGTGAGAAGTGAATAATAAATCGACTTCCCCATTACTCACAGTATTAAATGTTCCCAAACATGACACAGAAATAGAACTATCTTTTACCTTTAATCCTAATTTGCTTACACATTCTCTAGAAATGAATGACTTCTGAGAGCCTGTATCACATAAACATCTGCATTTTACAAACTCTTCTTTACAATTTTGAACTTTTATTAATGCGGTACACAACAAAATATGACTCTTTTGATTACTATTTGCGTTTGATTCATAATGAGAGGCACAGACTGTAGACGAAACATTATCACTCGCTGACTCAACTTTTTTAGGGATAAATTCTTGTGCGTGTGAGGACATTCTATTCGTCTGAGTCTTATTCCTTGAATTATTTACCATGTGCAAAATACTATGATGTTTCATAAAGCAATGATGGCACGTATTTAGACTCTTACATTTATTGAGAAAATGCATATTAGATAGGCAATTGAAGCAATAATGATTATGTTATACGAAATCTAATCGTTGTTGAACAGGCAAATTAAGAAATTTCGAGCATTTAGCTAAACTATGTACTTCTTTACAGTAACCAAAACCCAAAGTAGCTACAAAAGCATTACTCTTATTTGGAAGTACAGATTTAGGTACCTTATTTACCACTAACTTGCTATTTTGAAGAGTTCTTGCATAATTCTTAAGAAATTCAATTAAGTGCTTAAGTTTCGGAATTTCATTACTTTTAAGCTGACGTTCCCACCACAATTTTGTAGAAGGATCCAATTTTTGCAAAATTAAATAAGTCATTATTGTATCACCAAATTTGTCAATGGTTTGGTTCAATACTTCTAACGAGCAAATGACTTCATTAATGTTATCAACTAGATTTAAAATAGCAATAGCTGATTCTGTTTGAATTGATGGTAAACTTAGAAATCGTTTAATATATGCAAAAATTTGTTCTCTCTTATTTGAATATCTTTCGTCTAGTAGATTCCATGCAATTTCAAAATTAGAATTCGAAATTTGAATAGACTGAATGACGCGATACGCTTCACCTTTCAATGAAGCCTTCAAATACTGCAATTTTTGAGCATTAGATATAGTCGTATTACTGTTTACGCATGCTTTGAAAAGATCTTTAAACGCTATCCATTCAGTGATATTGCCTCCAAAAGTAGGTAATGATAACCTAGGTAATTTAATATTCTCAAAAATGTTTTCTGAAATTACACTATGAGATTTATTTTCACTCTTAGTTAACTTAGCATTTTCGATTTTCAATACTTTCTCACCTTTAAATTTCCGCAAATCAATTTTATCTGAAATTTCCTGTGCGGTATCTATCTCACTCTCTAATTGTTTAGATTCTGTAATTAAACTTTCAATTTCCCTATCAAGTTTTTTTAGTTCCGTTTCTTTCTGTTTTAACAGTTCAATATTTTCTTCTAATTCTGTTAAATTAATCTCATCATCTGCGATTATACTTTCGATTTTCTTAATATAATTCGTTACACTTCTCCGTAGAGCAGTTCTTTTCGTTTAAAAGTTGTTAGTTCACTCATTTTTACTTAAATCAAACCCAAAACCAGTTCTAAAATATGTTAATACGAAATTTAGTTTAAATCTAAACTATATTCTCATCACAATTCCACAGTTTTAAATAGCAAATTATTTTTACACATGAAATATAATGTTCAAAGTTAACTTACCTCACAAGCTGAGGAAATCTTTCGTCACAACCGACATCACGGCAGTTGAGAAAAATGTTCGATTTTACACTTTTTATTTTTCTTTCACTAGCGCTCCTGCTAGACTTGTACCAAGAATGTTATTGAGTTTTAAATTATACACACACACTGCTGGATCTTAACTAAAAACACTTAACTAAAACTAATGGACTGTATAAAAGCGGATTTATTCACACACAAATATAAGCGAGCCATCACACGGCTTATTCTATAACATCATATTTTCACATTCTAAAAAACAAGAAGCAAAACAGAACACTGAGTGTCGCCAAACGCGGAAAGTAAGAAAAAGAAACTTACATGAATTCGGAGCTCATGAAACCAAAGAACATGCAGCTTTAGCTGGCTGCAGACGATACTTACACAAACAAGTGCATTTTAGAAACAAAACTGTCATAATCAACTTTTTAGAGCATGAGATAGTCTATAGTTTCATTTATTTGATAATTAAATATTGGTAAATGAAGCCTTCAAATACTGCAATTTTTGAGCATTAGATATAGTCGTATTACTGTTTACGCATACACTACGCACTAAAAATCACAGCAAAAAGATTTCGGGTGAAAACAGGAAAATACCGCCTGACAAGTTATTAATTTAAAAAACGAGCTTTTATTTTTGATATTGAAAACACGATGTGGTTTATTAATTATAGAATGCACAATAAATTAATCAACAAATACATAGTAAGTATAGTCGCTTTGTCATATATGTTTCCTTTTTCTGCTGCTTGGACCTGGTAATGATACCATCGTCTCAGATACTTCATCGTCCGTCTCTGTACTTGACTCGATTGGTTGTTCTAGGTCATCAAAGTCCTCAAGGTCCAGTATAATATCAGGAGCGTCGCCACATAGTTGGTTGTGGCACTTCACACAGATAATTGAGCACTTCAAGCATGCCTTTCTAGAACTGCAATTCGTACTACATTTTTTTTATTTTTTGGCAGTGGCAAGATATGAAATCGAGTATAGTTTGAGGAGTTGGTCCATTCATCATGATGACTGGAATGAGCCCATGACCACCCCACATCCAGCCGCATTCGAAAGGATCTTTTTCGTTTCCCAGACATGTCTGAATGCATGATATTCAGCAGCATCACTAGTAGGTGGTAGTCTAGCTAAATGTAATTTAATATTGTTAGCTGCTCTAACGAAGCTGACATACCGCAATACATTCAAGTTTTGGTTGAAATCACCTCCATACAGGGCAAGAAGTACACCTTCTGTGGCTTCAACAAGTTTGTGTCTCTCTGCATTTGAGTCTTTAAAGATTTGAACTTTTTGGTTCATGGATGGGCTCTGAAGAATTCTGCAATATTTCATTTTCCCATGGCTGTAGAGCACAGAAGTGGTGCCACAACCACTTACTGCATGAAGAAAAAGAATAATTTGTGCAACTTCCTTAAATTTGAAACACTCTTTGGAGTAGAGATCATCAGGCAGTTTCCCTCTCTTGGCCCTTCGGAAATAAACATTGTCTGCAGCTAGAGAAGCCACAAGAAAAAGAAGGTCCATGTCTTCACCATTGACAATGACAGCATCGTAATCACGGACTTAGGAAATAGCTGTGCTCACTATTAGCAAATCTGCATCTTCAGTGGCCTGCGTAGTGATCATTTGTGCTTTTTCAAATTCATTTCGAAGCATATAAATGAAAAGCTCTTTATTTTTTTTTTCATTCCCCAACAATTTTTCTTGTGCCATCTGTGGAAACATAGTCTCATTGAACTTAACCTCAGCAGAAGTATGAATCTTCAAGCGACGAGCACTTTCTGCACTTTTTATACTTTTTTTATTATGTTCAGGATAAGTTTCTAATATTTTCTTTATTTTAAAATTTAAAACAGAATTCAAAACATCGGAAAACAATTCTCCTTTATACAGGTTTCCATCTTATTAGGTATAATTGTTGTTATTCTTTCTGTTGGGACTAACATGCTCAAACTGAGATACATTTACCATCAATGTAAACTTTGACTAACAAAAATATGTGGGACAAATGAATTACAAACACGACAAACCAAATCTTCACTGTGCGCCCTCTTCTCCTTCCATTCTAGCGCCCGGGCCACATGCTCCTTTTGCTTCCACATCCCTTAGTTTCGGTCTTAGATACTCTTTTTCCTTTTTAAAATTTCTAAATTATAACTTATTTATCTTTCAAGTATTTTTTTACATTATTCCCGGCTATTAATTTTACTTTCGACTTTGAATTCTTGGCCCTGCACCTATGTCTACCTACTAGGTTTTTTGGTTAACTTCGCCCCCCCCCTCGACTATTCAACAGTTACCTATTATTGTACATACTATAATTAATTAATTGCATTGTTTAATCAATATCAAAAATAAAAGCTCGTTTTTAAATTAATGACACGTCAGGCGGTATTTTTTTGTTTTAACCATAAATTGTTTTATTTTGATTTTTAAAGTCTATTATAGATATTTAATGATCTAATAAATGAAACTTATAGACTACTGCATGCTTTACAAACTTTATATTGACACTTTTGTCTTTAAAACGCACTAAAAGTAGGTTATTAAGCAAAAACTAACGTCATTTGTGGATTTTTGCACTTTTTGCTAATTTTACCCTATTCTCCCTGCTCCGCATCTCAGTCCCTATTTGGACAATTTACAAACAGGAATACTGCATGTTGTAGAGGATTTTATGCTCTACAAAATGGTGAAAGTGTTTTTTCTGTAGAATGCACTGAAATTATTGAAGAAAAACCGAAAAAAGTGCCGAAAAATATTGTTTTTTTCAATATTGTGAAAAACGCACAAGGTCTAGAAGGTCGAAAACTTGGTTTTTTTATTAGAGTGTCAACCTTTACAACATATCCAAAAATCAGAACTACCCGAATTTTTGCAAGGCAAGGCCCTTTTTTACGCTAATTCTACTGGACTATATGTCTCTCCAAATGTTTCTTTCTTTAGAGTTTGTTAAATTTTCATAAATATAAAAAATGTCATTCATTATTTTCATAGATTTGAAATCAGAAACTTAATCTTTGAATGTAAACAACAAACCTTCTTAGATGAGCTTATTAAAAAGCATTCATTTCCGATTAATTTTTACATCTCGCGTTACTCACCATCTAAAAACATTTTCGCAATTACCTTTCATAGATAAACAGTAGTCTAATTTCTTGTACAGCCATGTATATGGACTATAGATTTACATGTATACTATATAACATGCTAAAATTTATTTCAGTTAGATAATTCAATTTTAGCAATTTTTTCCAATAGATGAAAATACACTCGAATTCTTTTGTACAGCTTTGTGTATTATCTAAAGACTTTTGTACACAATAACTGTTAAGCTAAAATTGAATTCATGTAAAACAAGAAAGAAAAGTCATGCGTCAAGCATAGATTATGTAACACTTTCCAACGCTTACAAAATAATTTTACAAATCATACCGTTTAATAAGCTAAAAGATAACATCTAAGTAAACAATTTGGAAAACGCATAACATATTTAAAAACATAATTTCAGGAATTTCCAACATATACAATATTCGGAAAAATATCCGAATACTTTTATTCAGCCCTGTATAGGATCTATAGATTTGTATATATAATACATAGGATGCTAAATTTTAGTTCAGTTAGGAAACGCGTAGCACAGTTTAAAATTCTCCGTCTGGAGTTTCTGTCAATAACCGGAAATATGTTTGCGAACTTTTGTGCTGCCCTGTATAGGTTCTACAGAATTTATACACACCTCGTAATGGACAAAAAGCGAGTTAAAATTAAAATCGCGTTCAGTAATTTAAAACGCACTTCCAGGAATTATTGTTAACAGACAGTTGAGAATTTTTTATGTGTCCCTGTAAATGAACGATAACTGCTATACACACACTATTCTGTAGTAAGCCTCTTCTAATGCACCTTAGTGATATATATAAATTTCAATGCATTTAAAATAGTGAAACATTATTTAAATAAACCGCAAATGATTTTTCCCCATAGACCGCAATGTAACGGAATTCTTTTGAGTGTCCTTGTAAAACAACTATAAGTGCTACACACTTCCGTTGAAATAGGGAGCATGCTGTAGATAACGACAATAACATATAAAAATTGCAGAGCAATCCGAACATATTTACGGGAGTTAGAGCACGGACAGACGGCCAGACGGCAGACGGCAGACAAACCGAAATCATAAACAGTTTTCAACTAGTTTGGAAAGTGTTAATAAAACGTATAACACAACTTAAAACGCACTTCAAACAATTAACAACCAATTATTGAGGATGTACTAATTATTGTACCAATTATTGAGGATCACTAACCAGTGAGTCTAATGTACGCGATAAATATTTTTCTTTTCGGTGCAAAGATTCTAGTTCATCTGATAAAATTCTAATTGAAGACTTTAATGATGATATCAAGGTTAGCAGCCATGTAATCATTGAGTATGACTGTGATATATCGTTCGGTATTGTTATTAGTATAAGATTGATAAAGAAGTAGAAGTAGACACAGAAGTCCTAAAAGTTGGAAGTGACAGAACGGTTTGGATAAAATATTTTATGAACTGCATAAAATTAATACGTTATCACTTTAATGCAATTATTAAAATCCAGAAACAACAGTCATTGATAGTAGTCGAAATTGTGTTAGTAAAAAGATTGTGTAACACATTACTTTGGAAAAAAATTGTGTTGTATTGTCTTTTCATTAGTTACTGATTGTGTATTAATTGACTAGGTTTTGCCTGAAGGCTACGCTGATTGGTTTCTGCAAACAACCCTTAAATCAAATTTATCGGTGAATTTGACCTTGTGTTTTACAGCAATATGGATCTTTACCTGGAATGTCCTTCCGTATTGCTGAAAGCGATACGAACACCATTGCGCTATTACAGTTTCTAACGTATCATGCAAAATGTGGTCTGTTAAAGACCGACTCTTTCTTAATCATTGACAGTAGGATTCTGTAAAGAAGCATAGAGAGATATGCAATATACTAAATCCATCCCTGAAATATTATCAAGTCTCATCAATATCCGTGTAAAAGAAATTTTTATAAAGGCTGATCTTTCAAAATTGGGCTCACCTGATTATAGAACTTTCCTTTATAATTGTATAAGTAAGCATCGTAGATCGATAAGTTACACACACAAAAAAAAACAATCTCACCTGAAAAATTATCTAACAGTGCAAGTTCCATCAAAAATCATTCAGCAAAACTGCTTAAAATGGCTAATCTTTCATAATCGGCTTGACCGATTATAGAACTTTCGCCCAAAATTCTATAATTAAGCAATGTAGAACTGTACGTAATGTACTAAAACATTTATTGAAATATTATCTATCAGATAGTGCAAGTCTCATCAAAATATATTAAAGAGAACTCAAGTTACAAGCGGCTGGAACGAAATTACCATTTGCATTTTATATTTAAAGTAGATGTGAATGTTTTAGTATGAATGTGAAATGAATGATGCATTATTTAATTATAATGTAGTATTGAGTGTATGACAATTAAATAACTCAAAGTAAGATGATCTGACATGCATAAATTGTATTGTCATATTTAGATAGTTAAGGGGAGAATTTACCTTTTCCACAATTTTTTTTATTTTAAGAAATATGGTTCAAATGGTGAGCTCACTGCATTTCAATGTTCAACTAAAAGTACATTTTGAGAAAAAGAAATGACTCCATATTTAATTAAAATTTTTTAAAAAGTTAAAAACTACTTTTTAAATACTAATATTTTTGCCCATATATTTTTTTAAAGATTTTCAAATATGTATTACACAAAACTGCGCAGCGCATGGATTTTTAGATACATCTAACGTAGCATTTAATATATTTTTTTTACTGATATGCATAGTGTAAAACGATTAAATCTAACACATTTTCATGTACCTTTATTTAAAAAAAAAATAATAATAATGTGAAGGCTAATTCCATGCGTAGATTTATCACATATATAATAAGAAACATGTACAAAAAAGTTTAAATCTCCAGCTCAATGTGAACATAGAGAAAAAACCATTTGAAGTTTTTGTTTGTGAAAAAGCACACCTTAAACATCAATCCTGTACATATTATGCATACAGCATTGTAAACTGTGTAAATGTAAGTATATATAAAACATTTCATGTACATATCATTCATAAAAAAATGTCATGATGGTAAAAAACAAGTATCTGTAAATGAAAGAAAATGATCGAGAAAGGCGTATTTTAGTTTAAAATGTACTTTTGAAAGGAAATTTAAACAAATTAAATGTGAAGCACTATCTGTCACATCAATCAAAACATAAAATGTTTCATAAATATTATATATATTATTTAAATACAAAAAAATGGTACTTTTTATGTGTTCTAAATAATTTTAAAATGTGAAAAACAGAAATAATCATTGCTGTTGTAAACAATTTAGTTGTATCTTCCCTCTTTCAAAAGACGTAAAAATGAAAATCCAATCAGGGAAGCCCCACCAGTGAATTAGAGGTTCTGCTCTCAAAGCTGGTAGACGGGAGGTACTGGGTTCAAACCAATATCGTTCTCGTCGACATAACCGTTCGGAGGTTTCCGTGTTCTTCTTCAAACCTTGCCGTAAATATGGGTTAGGATACTTTAGGAAGACCCTCACGGACTGCACTCTCCCATAGGGCTTACATTTCTCGTTTAGATAATCGACCGTCTTAAATCAACCAACCAATGAGGGAAAATCCGAGGTCAACTAGTCTGACAAAAATCAGTGAGTTTTAACAGATAGCATACAAATCCCAGAAACACAGTGAATAACAAACAGATGGAGCGTGCGTCAGCTGGGAATGTAAACTAGGGATTTAAAGGGCTGTTTCTGGGTAATTGCGCTGGGTATATTAACAAAATTTACAATATCTCGCGATATAAGTGCCGTATGGGTAAATATGAGGTGTCAAAATATTCACAACTAAACTAGCTTTCATTTAATATTTGATGATCAATTTTGAGGTAAACTCTCTCCTTAAGTACCTTTTATTTACGTTTTAACTGCTGTAAATGCCACAAAAACGAAACAAGTCAGATTAGAATTAGAAAATTTGACATTTCTCTGATTAAATTCACCATTTTAAATATACTAAATGTTAAATATACTCTAAATGCGAAACACTTACGATAAATCGCATTACAACTAGGCACAATGTCTTTATTCATAAAATAGTGTAAATTTAGCTAAGTTCTACATAATGTTCAAAGCCTCTACTAAAAGTTTGGAAAATTGCTTTTACAAAAGAACAATGTAAATTGTTAAACAAATAGTTAAACAAGAACGAAAAATCATGTGTCAAGCATAGATTATGAAACACTTCACAACACATCCAGAAAACTATAAGAAACTTAACCGTTAAATAAAGTGAAAGATGATGTGTAAGTAAACATTATAGGAAAAATATAACACATTTAAAAGTCTAGTGTTAGCAATTATTTTTCACAGTCAAAAATGCAATTGAATTTTTTTTTTTTTTTTGTGCAGCCTTGTATATTATATATAGATTTAAATATGTACAACATAGCATGTTAAAATTTAGTTTATTTAGAAAATTCACATTTAGCAATTTTCACTAATCGATGGAAATGTATTCGAAATATTTTGTACAAAGCTGTTTATTACGTATCTGAAGACTTTTGTACACACCCCATTTTATTCGGATAAAAAACGCATAAGTCAACTTAAAACAAAGTTCCAGTAATCATCAATTATAAACGACAATGTACTTTGTTCTTTGCGTAGCCTTGTATATTTATTAATTCATTTTCCACAAACTTCTATAAGTCTACTTACTATAGTTCAGCAGGAAAATGCGTAACACAATTAAAAACTACCCTAAACAATTCACTACCATAGTCTTTAATACTGATGAATTCCCTTGAATATGATCAACTGAATTTATACACACCACGTACTATGCAAAAATTTAGTTACTTTAAAACACAAACCAGTGTTGAAAATGCAATTATCGCACATAGGCTGTAATTATTGCACATATACTGTAACCGATATTTTTTGTGTGTCCCTGTAAATGAACGATAAACGCAATCCAAACGATACTTTTTAGTGAGTAATTTATAGTTCACCTCAATAATACATATAAATTTCATTATTTTTGAAATAGTTAAACATCATTAAAGTATACTGCAAACAATCTTTCCCGGTAGAAAAATGTGCAAAGAAATTAATTCTTTTGTTTGACCCTGTAAATGAATAATGAATATTTTGAATCCTATATTCTACAAAAAGTATGTTTTAGTGTGCATCATAACTGTATATATATATTTCATCATGTTTCAAATGGCGTAAGATCATCAAAATGCACTTGAAACGATTTTTTCCGTTGACTGAAAATACATTTTACTATCACTAGGTACATAACGGAAATAACGGAACAAAATAATGGTGAAATGTAATGGGATACTTTTGATTGCCCCTATAAAAAAAAAAAAAAAAAAAAAAAAAAAAAAAAAAAAAAAAAAAGTGCTACATACTTTATTTTCTATAGAGGTCATTCAATAGTAGACGACAATAACATACAAAATTTTCAGGACAATCCGAGTACATTTACGCAAGTTAGAGCACGATCAGACAGCGGGCATACCGAAGTCATCAACACTTTTTAATAACTAGATTGGAAAGTGTTAATTTTTTTTTTAAACGTAAATTTCGTGGAATGAATAAAATATTCTCGCGTATAAAACGTCTAACCCAGTGGTTCCCAACCTTTTTCGGCCGTGCCCCACCAAAACATCTCTAAAATGATGATGCCCCCCCTTCCCCCTAAAAATATAATTCTTATAAAAAATTAAATGAATGAACTGATAGAGTAAAAAACATTTAACATTGATCCTGAAACATACCGAACGTAATGGATGAATCAAATATTTTTTATAATCATCTGATACTACTCGTAGTTTAAAGTATCGTTGGCACATAAAGGGTCACTTTTAATCTCTTCGCAACGATCGCCACGTATGCGTGATATATAGAGTCCTCAGAATCCTTTATTAGACCAATTAATAATTTTGAATAAAACATTTTTGTCTTATTTAATCACAGAATTTCTGAGATAAAATTACACAACAATTTCTAATCAGAATAAAACGTGATAAAAGGTTCTGTAAAGAAAGGTCATCAAGTAATTGTTAAGTATACAATTGGATAGTTTCATGTGTAAAATTGATTTCCATGTGACATATTGCAGTGCAACTCATTCAATAAATAATTGAAAAAGTTGTTTAAAATTCTAAAATACTTATAAATCAGAAAAATTATAAAGAATTTTTAAATATATAAAAGTAAATAAATATCTTAAAATAATTTTTTCTATAATTATTCTGGTAGTGGTGCATTTAAAACTTTTGAATGGAAACTTTTTAAAAAGTAAATAAAAAACTTTTTTGTTTTTTTTTAAATTTGAATGCGTAAGTTTTATTTTCAGTCTACAGCATTACTATTACAAAAATTATTCAGAGGGTGTGAGTTCACAAAAATCTGGAATTGCCCCCCTGAAATGTCAAATTGCCCCCTTGTGGGGCGTACGCCCCCCCGTTGGGAACCACTGGTCTAACCATAAAATATGATTTTAAAACATATATTAAAAACTTTTTTTCTTCTTAGTGAAAATAATAAATTAACGATAAAAGAATACTCCCCTGAAAGAATTTTCTGTTGAACAGACTAATAACATCCGTAGAAAAAAATTCCCATATGTTTTTATAATTTAATTATAGGAAAAAATAATAATATATTGAAATAAACTATCTTTAATTCTCACAATAATTTGTCTGTAATTTTTTAAAAATATGTCAAACACGAATATTTTTCATTAAGTCCATTAAAATGAAACTAGCTGGCTTCGCCCGCCAGCGGGCCCCTAATTTACATCGGTGCCTCGAATTGTAGAAAATCTCGAATCTTGTAAAACCTCAAACCGGACGAACCTCCGAACCGGGTCCCAGCTGCCTTCGGCACCGTATACCGGTCGTGCTACGCACGCACCGGGTAATCCCTTAATTAGCACATTGAATTGTACAAACCTCTAACCGAACGAACCACCGACCCTGGTCCCCGCTGCCTTCGGCACCGTATACCGGTCGTGCTGCGCACGCACCGGATGATCCCTTAAATTGCACATAGAATAGTATAAACCTCTAACTAAACGAACCTCCGGCTCGAAAATATTTTATATTTAACTTTCAATTTGCAAAAAATTGTTATTTTTTACCTTTTATATTTTATTATTGTTATGTAATTATATTCATTGTTTCAAATCTAATAAACAGGCGCCTCCTGTGGTGGGGGTTGGAACGGATGGGTGCTATCGGTGCCGGGTAGCGTTTATTTTTCCCCTCGTGGACTTAATGTTCCTATACCTCACGGGTGGCTGTCCACGAGTGGGTGATTTCGGTCCCCGCTGCCTGCGGCACCGTATAGCAGTCGTTCCGACCCTGGTCCCCGCTGCCTTCGGCACCGTATGACGGTCGTGCTACGCATGCACCGGATAATCCCTTAAATTGCACATGGAATAGTATAAACTTCTAACTGAACGAACCTGCGGCTCGGGTCCCGCTGCTTGCGGCACCGTATAGCAGTCGTGCTGCGCACGCGCTGCAGTATACGTGAGTTCCACCTTCCGCCACCAGGTGGCGCAATCTGTTTATATGATCATAACTGAAATCGTTAAGACTTTCGATGTCGAGTCGAATGAGCCATACCCCGTCGTTTTCATGCCCGTAGAACCGAAGATAGGAAAGCGCCCCCTAGTGGTGAAAAAACGAAATAAAATCGGTAAGCTCTGTCGATGTCGAGTCGAATTGATTTAGACTACCTGAGTTCTAGTTCAAAGACAGGGACCTGTAGAAAAACTTAAAACTTAAAAAAAAAAAATCGATAACGGGCGAAGCCCGCTTTTCCCTATCATAATATCTGGATAGGGGGTCCTTATTACTTTAATTATGATGTTTGGAATCAGCTTGGTGGACATCCGTAACATAGTTTCTTAGTTATAGAAACGGACCACAGTTAAAAGAAAAAAGCGGGGGGGGGGGGGGGTTGGCGATGACACTGCTTTTCCTCAAACAACTTATGTAGACTACCTGTGTTCGAGTTCAAAGACAGTGAGCTGTAGAAAAACTTACAACTAAAAAAAAAAAAATCGATAACGGGCGAAGCCCGCTTTTCCCTATCGTAATATCTGGTTGCCACTCTAAAACAAAAACTTAAAATACTAAAACTTAAAATAATAATGCAGTTTTTAGACGCGGCCTACTTCTTAAAATCCTAATATCTAGCCGGCACTGTCATAAAAAGCGGGGGAAGGGGGGGGTTGGCGATGACACTGCTTTTCCTCAAACAACTTATGTAGACTACCTGAGTTCTAGTTCAAAGACAGTGAGCTGTAGAAAAACTTAAAACTAAAAAAAAAAAAAAAAAAAAAAATCGATAACGGGCGAAGCCCGTTTTTTCCTATCATAATATCTGGTTGCCACTCTAAAACAAAAACTGAAAATACTCGTAATGCAGTTTTTAGACGCGGCCTACTTCTTAAAATCGTAATATCTAGCCGGCACTGTAATGGAAATCTTTCTTTTGCTTTAATTATACAAATAACGATGATTAATTATACAATAAAATAATATATCGGCTCGTAATGAAGATATGACAATAATTTTTAGATATTCTGAAAGCAGAATCCAATTATCGTCGCCCTGTCAAAGTTTGGAATTTCTGCGCCTCTTAGGATCAGAGATGCCCCCCCCCTCTGTAAAACCCCAGTTGAACGTCATGTGACCTCACCTCCGTCAAAGAAAATGCCGATCCAGACAATCGTCTGGCCGTGCGTCTCTGATCTGGGAAACGCAGCTCGGAAAGAAAAGAAAAATAATTTTTTATCGATGGATTTTTAAAGGATTTTTACGGTTCTAATCGTCGCACGGAAACGATTTTTCGAATTTATGAGACCTGACGACGTTCCGGTTGCGTACGTGCGACTTACGAATTTCTGGCCCCCCCGACTTCCGGAGATAGTGGTCGGACCTGCGCTGCGGTTTGGGGCTTAAATCGCTCCCTGGGAACCCCCTGCCTTTTCCTTCCAGGACCGGACGTGTACCGGCAACCCTCGGCGGAGGCGAACTTTTCGCTGTTTTGACTTCTCTTCCAACTTCGGTTTCGGTCGGTAATTAAAACACTTTCGCTCATTAATAACTCCCCGGGTCCGGGTCGGAATCCCGACCCGATCGAAACTTGAGCGTCGCGCCTTTTTTGCGAATTTTTCGGTCCGCGTCCGCCGTCCGTGCGTCGCCTGGTCCCGGAGCCTTTGCGGGTACAAAGGTGGAGTGCACAGACAGAAACACACACACACACACGTTCACGGACATTAATAATATACCCGACTAGCTGGCTTCGCCCGCCAGCGGGCCCCTAATTTACATCGGTGCCTCGAAACTTTTGTATTCTCCGGCTCGCATCCCCCTCGAACCGAACGAACCTCCGACCCGGGTCCCCGCTGCCTTCGGCACCGTACACAGGTCGTGCTACGCACGCACCGGATAATCCCATAATTTGCATAATCCCTTAATTTGCACATCGAATATTATAAAACTCTAACTGAACTAAATCCCATAATTTGCATAATCCCTTAATTTGCACATCGAATAGTATAAACCTCTAACTGAACTAATCTCCGACCCTGGTCCCCGCTGCCTTCGGCACCGCATACCTTTCGTGCTACGCACGCACCGGATAATCCCTTGAATTGCACATAGAATAGTATAAACCTGTCACTGAACGAACCTCCGATAGTTATAAGATAGTCATAGTTTTATAATCATAGAAAGAGGTATATTAATCAGTTTGCAAATAAAAGTTAGAATGGTGGATTCAGATAGACAACAATCCCATGCTGAGATAAAAATGAACTCATATGTCGACATCTCTCATACTTATGCATATGTTGACGTCGTTCCAATCAGTTCAATCTCTAGAACTGTAGACAAAAATCAGACTGAAAAGTTGACTTTCAATGATGCATTCACGAAGAATTTAAATCTTAGCGATATAGCACAACAATACTATATTCATATAAAGAAAAGCAAAAAAGGTGCTATCCAACCAATGGCATTTTTGGAATGGTTTATAGTAAAACTAGAAAAATATACAAGCTATATAAGCTACTACACCAACTCAAAAGGAATCAAAAACAAACTCTCATGCCTAGAAATAGACCTAAAATCAATTTCAAAACATTATGCCACAGAGGACGACCATCTGTCAAAAGGTATAGTCAACATGATAATCGATGAAATTACCGACAAAGGAGAATTTCAAGAATATGACAGCCAAGAGGCAAGTTGTTCACAAGATGTTATCGATCTAATTACGCAGTTGACAAGGGGTGTAAGAAAACGCACTAAAGGAACATCTGCAATAGTCCACCTATACTTAGACGAATTAAAAAGACGACTTAAACTAATACAGACAGATTTCACCAATATCTATATACTAAAGGCACCATCCTCAGAGATATCCCCAAAAATGGCATTAAATATAGCTGAATTACAAAATGCCTCTTACAGTCTAACACATATTGAAGATGAAAAACTGATACACAGTGGAAAATCGATACAAGATAAAGACAAAGGAAATGAAGGTGGTGATAAAAGTGTTTTAAGTAAGGAAGACTGTGGAAAAGAAATGATTCAGGAAGAGTTGGAAACAGCCCATCTGAATTTACAGGTACTTTCTGGAGAGAGTTCCACTCTTAGTATACCAATGACATTGCAAGAACTAACGAGCTTAACACAAGAGAAATCTCCACTACATCAATTGGAAGATATCCTAAATCAAATTGAAAGTAATTCAAAAATTTATGATGAAGACATCCGAACACAAATAGCGAACTCAATACAGCAGATAAAAGAATATCTATACTTTGAACAAGAAGAAAATAACGTCCTGAAAACTACGACAAACGAACAAGAGCATCAAATAAAGGAAATGAAAACTCAAATCACTCAACAATCAAAAATAATTGACAAAATGGAAAAAGAACTTCAGAGCAAAGAGATTGAAATAACCGAAAAAATTAAACAAACATCACTTATAGAAGAAATGTTTCATACCATAAAAAATCAACAAAACTTAGTTAATAATCAAGACCATCTGGAAGATGGAATCGATTCCGAAATATCGAAAAGAGCACAACTCAAGAGTTATGCTGCTGCAATTACATCCGATCAACCTATAAAAACACCTTGCTTTAAGTACTCTAAATCAGCAATAATAATAATAAGAAGTCAATCAACGAATATTCCCATTAATGTAATACGAAACATGTTAAATGACAAAATAAAAGGGAATAAAAAATTTAAATACATCTCATGTTCGTTAGGAAGAGATAAAAACTCGCTCATAGTCCAAACAGAATCGGACGAAAAAACAGCGGTTTTAATTGATTTTATAAATCAAATAGAAGGTTTCAGAGATTTGGCCGAAGCAGATCTTAGAGATGCTAAAAGAAAAAAAGTCATTATACTGGGAATTCCAGTAGATGTGACTGAGACTGAAGTAATTGATAAGATACATCAAGAACTGGGACAGAATTTTCCTCTAGGAATAGCAAAAGTTCTCAAAAAACAAAAAATGAAAACATACCAAATAGTACTTGATGCAGAAGAACATTACGCGAAAGCATTATTTTCAAGAAGAAAATTACCTATTCATTTTAATTTATGCCGTATAGAATATTACAATCCAGTGGTTAGGTGTAATAAATGTCAACGTTATGGCCATACAGTTGATAATTGTAGAAGTTATTACTTAACATGCGCATATTGCACAGGTAACCACAAAACAGACACATGCAAAATAAAAGAAAATTATGAACGTCATCGTTGCATCAACTGTGAAAGAGAATATAAAACCGCAGTAAAACCTGAAAAGATTGAAAGGCATAGTGCAAATTCTAGATTCTGCCCAATTTTTCAAAGATTGTTGCAACGAAAACAAAATATTACTATCTCCTATGATCCTTCAAAAGTATGTTCTCAGAACTAAAATCACTCAATATCTCTGATGACTCTATAGAAGATTCAACTGTAGAACCTCCAACCAATGCTACATATATAATAAATCAGACTATCCCATTGGACAATAGATATTATTTCGGAGAATCCAAGACCCCACCAAATCATTTAAAAATAGTTCAAATAAACCTTAATAATTGTAAGGCTGCAAATCTCCAATTGCTGAAGCACATACATGAAAATAAAGTAGATTTAGCTTTAGTTCAGGATTATCACAAAAGTAATAACACCTTCACGGGAATCCCAATTTCATGTTCTTTCTACCATTCAATAAATCAGACGTCGGGAATACTCGTATCCAATCCCTTATTAATTCATATTCAGACTCTACAAACAAATAACAGTGTATTTATAAACCTATCACTGTCATCAAAATTCATTAAAGTCGGATCACAATATTCAAAACCGAGTGGAAATCTTGATGGAGACTTCCGAGAATGGACCACAGTCATAGAAGATACATCGAACCTTATCCTTGGGGGTGATTTCAATGCACACCTCCAGGCGTGGGGTTATAAAAGAAATAATGCTAGAGGATATATCCTACTTGACTATCTAGCAATGAGCAGATTAACTATTATTAATGATCCTGATTCAGAATGTTCTTTTGCGCGAGACAAGTTTAAAGGCAAACCAGATTTGACCCTCTGCGGTGAACATTCAAAAAATATTATAGATTCATGGAAAATAGACTCGACATTTAAATCACTAAGTGACCATCAATATATTACTTTTACTCTGAATGTCACACCCACAATAAGAAATTTATACCGTTTCAAAACCAAATATGAAACGTTTAAAAAATTCAATAAACTGTTTCAAAAACATGAAGAAACATTACTTTCAACACTTAAAGCAGTCAATTCTGTTCCAGAGTTAGAGAAGTGGACAGAGGAATTTAATGTTATCCTTTTAAACATCATGCAAAAATCACTTAAAAAGAAAAAGTTGTCTCATGAAATTAATGTATCCTGGTATACTGACAAACTTAAAGTACAGCGAAGCCACCTAAATGCTATATATAAACTACATAAAAGAAATCCAGATTTTGTAGAACTCAAGATTAAATATAAAAAAGCCAAAGCAAAATACAAATTAGATATTAAAAAAGCTAAAATTGATTCTTGGATAACATTTTGTTCGGAAACAAACAGTAAGTATGGTACTGCTTTTAAAATTCTGAAGCAGAAATATTTAAAAAATACAGATCTCATCCACTCTGTCATGGAATCTTCAACTCAAAATGATACATACAAAGAGATTCAAGAAACGTTACTTCATTACCATTACAATACAAGCCCAGAATTCGAATCATCATTTCAAAACACAAACACACTATCAATAAAAGAATATAACAATTTTAAATTTACCCATAGAGAAATTCAATATGCAATTAACCAACAAAATAAAAAGAAAGCCCCAGGATATGATCGGGTAGATGGCAGAATTTTACAAAATTTGATAAAAAATAATATGAAGCTTATAAAGTTATTATATAACAAATGTCTCTACCTTGGACACTTTCCAGAAACGTGGAAGAAAGGAGTAGTCATCTATTTTAGAAAGAAAAACAAAGATCCATCAAAACCTGATTCATACCGTCCAATTACACTACTACCCATGATTGGTAAAATCCTAGAAAGATTAATAAAAAATAGAACTTTAACTTATCTTGAAGCAATAAACTATCTAAAAGATGAACAGTTCGGCTTCCGTGAAAACAGAAGCACTATATCAGCTCTGGAGAGACTTAAAGAGAAAATTGCACAATTATTACAAAAACATACTTATGTGGGCATCATATCATTTGATATTACAGGTGCTTTCGATTCAATAAACTGGCACCAATTATCAGAAATAATTGATGACTCACCGTTACCCAGATACCTCAAAACCTTATTAAAAAGTTATATAAGCAAAAGAAGCATAGGCTTAAATCAATATGAATATATAGAATGGTTCAGGGTATTTAAAGGATGCCCTCAGGGATCCTGTCTTGGACCACTCTTATGGCTTCTTATAGCTAACTACATAATAAAAAATTATAAAAATCTATATGAAGATATTATTGTTTACGCAGATGATTTTTTGATTCCAATAGAGGGAAATACCGTAATAGACCTGGAAGTTACAACCAACAACAAAATAGTCCATTTTAAGAATATATGTGATGAACTCGGTTTAAAAATATCAACTCAAAAAACGCAATCAATGCTTTTCGGTAGCAATCTCCTCGAAAGAAGACTTCCGAGATTTAAATTAGAAAATATAAAAATAAAAGTAGTAAAAAATATTAAATATCTTGGCGTACTGTTAGATTCTAAATTCAATTTTACAGATCACATGAAAGACCTTCGAACAAAGATTGCAAACTTTGTAAACGGATTTAGAGGATTTCGATTCTTTAATAAAGGTATCAAACCAGACATCCTGAAAATATGGTATCAAACAGTCATAGAACGCCAAATACTATATGCTTACGAAATTTGGTATCCAAACTTGAATACTGATGGCCGCAAATTACTACGTTCAACTCAGCGTTTGGCATTATTAAACTTAATACGGACCTATAGGACTATCTCTCACGAAGCTCTGTATCTTCTTACAGGAACTCCACCAATCCTAATAAAAATACAGAATGAATTTCAGTACTACCAACTGAAAATAGGAAATAGAAATTTGTTAATCAATAACACACAGCTAAACATTAACAATATAATGCAGAAAGAAAAATCGTATCGATTCCTCAATTACTACAGAGTCCAAAATATCAGAATTATAGAAGATAGAAAATTCATCCATCCAAAAGAATACGATGTGGAAGCCTACACAGATGGTTCTGTCATGCCAGGGGGTGTAGCCAGTGCTTTCACCATATATAAAGATGGAAATAATATACATGATGAAGCAATACGACATCATCCACTGAATAACATATATCAAGCAGAATTAATGGCAATTTATAAAGCAATAAAATGGTTCTCTACCTCCGACTACAATAAACTACTAATTATTACAGATAGTTACTCTTCTATGGAAGTATTAAAAGTTGCTTTTCCTAGAAACTACATTATCAAAAACATTTACAATCAATTACTTCAAATTCCTGATAAATCCATTATAATAACATGGACTAAATCTCATGTGGGTGATACTGGCAACGAAAGAGCTGATCTCCTAGCAAAGCAAGCCATCTTACAAGACCAATATCAATCAAGAAAAGATCTGTTGTTCCCCATTTCAATAGCAAAATTGTATTTTAAAAAGAAAACCATCTCTGACTGGCAAGCCATTTGGGACTCATGTAATAAGGGCAGAGATACCTATAAAATTATAAATAAAGTCGATCCAAATTATCTCTGCAAACAGCCAACACTGCCGTATTATCTGAGTAACCATGGCAGTTTCCCACAATACTTACATAAAATAAGAAAAAGAGCCTCACCTAGATGTCCATGCGATAAAGCAGAAGGAGATGCAGTTCACTACATATTCGGATGCTGCCCTCTTATGATCCATCACTTCCCTTTTGATAAGAACGAAACTCTCAGATATAACCTTCGTAATATCATTTTCAATCCTTCAAACTCTCAAAAGTTAAAAGAGAATTATAATATTCTCAATAAAAATTTCTCTTTCATTACGAAAGAATTTTTAAAAAAAATTGACTGAACTGACCATTGACTTTCTGAACTAAAATACCATAAATTTAGGACATTATGAACTTATAGTACTTCGAAAATATTTTATATTTAACTTTCAATTTGCAAAAAATTGTTATTTTTTACCTTTTATATTTTATTATTGTTATGTAATTATATTCATTGTTTAAAATCTAATAAACAGGCGCCTCCTGCGGTGGGGGTTGGAACGGATGGGTGCTATCGGTGCCGGGTAGCGTTTATTTTTCCCCTCGTGGACTTATTGTTCCTATACCTCACGGGTGGCTGTCCTTGAGTGGGTGATTTCGGTCCCCGCTGCCTGCGGCACCGTATAGCAGTCGTTCCGACCCTGGTCCCCGCTGCCTTCGGCACCGGATAATCCCTTAAATTGCACATAGAATAGTATAAACCTGTCACTGAACGAACCTCCGGCTCGGGTCACCGCTGCCTGTGGCACCGTATAGCAGTCGTGCTGCGCACGCGCTGCAGTATACGTTAGTTCCACCTTCCGCCACCAGGTGGCGCAAATAGAAAAAATAAACCTCGAATAAGATAAACCTCGAACTGAACGAACCTCTAGAACCCCGCAGTTAAGATTAAAAAACTTGAAGGGGGGTGGGGGGAGGACACTGCTTTTCCTTAAACAACTGAATTAGACTGCCGGAAAAAAAATCTGATGTCAAACAACTTATTTAGACTACCGGACTTCTTGTTCAAAGACAGGGACCTGTAGGAAAACTTAGAACTGAAAAAAAAAATCGATAACGGGCGAAGCCCGCTTTTCCCTATCATAATATCTGGTTGCCACTCTAAAACAAAAACTTAAGATACTCGTTATGGCAGTTTTTAGACGCGGCCTACTTCTTAAAATAGTAATATCTAGCCGGCACTGTCATAGAAATCTTTCTTTTGCTTTAATTATACAAATAACGATGATTAATTATACAATAAAATAATATATCGGCTCCTAATGAAGATATGAGAATAATTTTTAGATATTCTGAAAGCAGAATCCATTTTGAGTCGCCCTGTCAAAGTTTGGAATTAATGCGCCCTTTAGATTCGGAAATGGGCCCCCCCTCTGAAAAAACGCAGTTGAAAGTCACGTGACTATTTTATCTCTTTCAGAAATGACTTATCCACAGACGATTTGTCTCCGTTGAATGTTGAAATAAAAAAGAAGCTGTCTCTTCGGAATAGAAATAAATTCATTTGCCGTGTCATTAATGAGTTTTAATTGATATCTTCAAAAATTACTGGTCGATTTTTACGAATTTTTTTTTGTTGAATTCGCGATTTTTTTATACACGTGTCAGCAAATTTTCGCGAATGTAGAGTCATTATTTCCACTTGTTTCAAAAAGGAATGGGGCGATTTGATCTCGGATTTGTCGACCCTGCATTCTTTACGGCAACCTTTTTTTACGTCTGGGGTCGATGTTGGATGTCTGGTCAGTTTTTGGCCGAAATAAAGAAAAGTTACGGTCCGAATTTCAAAAAATTTGACATTTTGGAACGACAAAAATCGGCCGCGTGTGTACCCCGATTTTCGGATCGATACCTCCGGTACATTTTTTTTTATTCGATGATGCGTTAAAAAGCGACGATTTGGATGTCTGCGATTATCAAAACGGAAATTTTTTTCGATTCTTTTTCCAGTTCGGTTTCGGTCGGTAATTAAAACACTTTCGTTCATTAATAACTTCCCGGGTCCGGGTCGGAATCCCGACCCGATCGAAACTTGAGCGTCGCGCCTTTTTTGCGAATTTTTCGGTCCGCGTCCGCCGTCCGTGCGTCGCCTGGTCCCGGAGCCTTTGCGTGTACAAAGGTGGAGTGCACAGACAGAAACACAGACACACACACACACACAGACGTTTACCGCTCTTAATATTAGGGACTAGCTGGCTTCGCCCGCCAGCGGGCCCCTAATTTACATCGGTGCCTCGAAACTTTTGTATTCTCCGGCTCGCATCCCCCTCGAACCGAAAGAACCTCCGACCCGGGTCCCCGCTGCCTTCGGCACCGTACACCAGTCGTGCTACGCACGCACCGGATAATCCCATAATTTGCATAATCACTTAATTTGCACATCGAATAGTATAAACCTCTAACTGAACTAATCTCCGACCCTGGTCCCCGCTGCCTTCGGCACCGTATACCGGTCGTGCTACGCACGCACCGGATAATCCCTTAAATTGCACATAGAATACTATAAACCTGTCAGTGAACGAACCTCCGGCTCTGGACCCCGCTGCCTGCGGCACCGTATAGCAGTCGTTCCGACCCTGGTCCCCGCTGCCTTCGGCACCGTATACAGGTCGTGCTACGCACGCACCGGATAATCCCTTAAATTGCACATAGAATAGTATAAACCTGTCACTGGCTTCGCCCGCCAGCGGGCCCCTAATTTACATCGGTGCCTCGAATTGTAGAAAATCTCGAATCTTGTAAAACCTCAAACCGGACGAACCGCCTACCCGGGTCCCCGCTGCCTTCGGCACCGTATACCGGTCGTGCTACGCACGCACCGGGTAATCCCTTAATTAGCACATTGAATTGTACAAACCTCTAACCGAACGAACCTCCGACCCTGGTCCCCGCTGCCTGCTGCCTCTCTGACCCGATTGGATGATGCAGACGTGCTTTCCAGGAGCTCCCATGAAGGGCTAATTTTCTAAAGGACCCAGGTGAGTGGCACCCCTAATTATGGTAAATATCTTTTCCTAAACTCTTTCTGAGTTGTTTGGTACAAACCGCGTCCAAATCGGTTAATTAGATCAAGAGTTATGTGCAAAATTCTAAAAGTCACTTTCTATGGCATTTTAACATTTGTTTTCAGCCTATAAGGCAGCCATGTTTTTTCACTCACTAGAGATTTTAATTGCTTAATTTCTCAGCTTCCCGTGCTCAGATGTGCTTAAAAATGACATGTATCTTATTATTTTAATGAAATGATCCATTTACACTGTTTTTACATTGTTATAGGCCCTCAAAAGGGTATTTGAAAATTTGAAATTTTAACATGTATTGTATGGGATTTTAACATGTTGATTTTTATGTGAATTTTTTAAGTATACTTCCAGTCTCCAGATCTTTTTATTTTTTTACCAGGGGGGGGAGGCATATTTATACTATGTACATAAAAATTTGTAAGTCATTTGGACATTTCTAACTATTTTTAAAATTTCATAGTTTGTTTTCTGGTTCTGAGTGCTGACGTGCACTGTGTGGATGATCGGCATGTCATTTTTAATTTGAATTTTTTTTTTCACATACTTCCCGTCCCCAGATCTTTTTAACGAGGGGGGAGGCATATAAATCCTCTGCTCAAAAAAAAAAAAATAAAATAAAAATTTGCAAGTCAATTGGACAATTTTAAGTATTTTAGTAATTCAATGTTTGTTTTCTGGAGCACACTTGCTCCGGGTCTACAATGCTGGTAAGCTGTGCTATCATTTGTCCTAGTTTTTTTAATTAATATTAATGTTCAGACTCGTTTAATTGGTCATTTGACTTTTAAAACTTAATTATAAAGGTCTGGAGATTGTTTTTGTTAGGTTTTTTCATTGTTTAAGTACTTAAAATGTATCCTAGTACAGGCTTCTGAGATTTACATTGCCGAGATTGGCCACTGTTTACTTTTTTGAAAATGCTTTTATTTAATAATTAATTACTTTAAATCTCATAAAACTATTCTCTTTCATTAAATAGACATACAAGGTGTTCTCCGTCTCCATTTTCAAAAATTTTATGTTTATTTTTAGTGGTTTTATGATATAATTTGTAAACTGTGCTATCGTAAATCTTAAGTATGTGTCATAATGCTATTCACCCATAGACTTTTTCATAACAAATGGAATTTTGTATTTTTCAATTGGAATTAGTAAAATTATTTAAGATTTGACGTTGAATTTTAATGTAGGATTAAATGCTGTACATAAAAAAGTCTTCATTTTTTAAATTGGTTGGATATGAAGTGTATTATAAATATTTAAAGTAAAAAATTCTTTATGAAATTCTGTGGTATCCAAGATGGATGCCTTTGCAGTATCATCACGCCATTTCTTTTTGGCTGCTACTTTCGGTTCATTTATAAAGTTCCGTAGTGTTGAGTTGTCACTCAGTATTCAATTGTAAATATCTCTAGTGATTAGCTCCAGACCTTAGTGTAGAGTTAGTTTGCCTTATGGTATTAGGGAGTTTAGTTATTAATATACAGCATAGTTTACAGACCCAAGGAGCATCTAAATAATGTTAGGATTCTGGGTAAAAATATAGCCCAGTTTCAAAACAGAGATTGGTTTTCAAGGTGGAATTGTGAGAAAATATATATTAAAGGAATACAAATAAACATTTGATCAATAAGAAATAATGAATTTTAAGTTCTAGGGTGGACATGGGGTCTAGATTACAGTAGTTACACATTGGTTAATTTGGTGTAGACCAATTGGGACTCATTATAAGGGATTATGGGATTTTAAAGGTTTCTGTTAATATGTTAAGGTCTAGGTTCAGTATTTAGTAATAAATATACAATGTTATGGATTAATATATTTAATAACTGAAGTATCATGGAGTTTGATTAAGAGTATAAACATGGTTGTTATATATTACAAGGGTTCTTGAATAATATGTTTATTAGGGGGCAATGAATATTTCTTGAAAGGAAAGGGAAAGAAAAAACTTTGTTTTTGTAAAACTTTCGGATAGCAAGGGGGTCTATGAGAAATACTCTATCATCAAGAATGTAGTAATCATAATCTGATTTAACCCTCGGTTTGCCCACAGTATTTTAGGTTTAACATCGTTTTAATAGTATTTCTCTTTTTACCTATTTTGAATTTGTGTTTTTTTTTTTTTTTTTTTTTTTTTTTTTTTCTTCCCTTCCTATGGGAGATAGAGCTTAGATATTTTTCCAAATTAGCTCTCCGGCGCCTAGGGAACTTTTTACGCTGCATCTTTTGGCATCATCGGTTTTTCTCTATCTCATATAGGGGACCGGCTATGGGGGCAGGGAGGGGCACTTTATTATTTTCATTAAACTTTTCACTGTTCTTAGTAATAATAGAGTTTCTTTCTGCACATTTCTTCTAGTGACTCCCCCTTACACTGTCCCCGCCGGCAGCAGTTCCCTCCCCCGTTTTTTTTATTTCCCTTTAACATTAACAGCTTTTTTTACTTTAATTTCTGTTCTAGTGTTGTAAAATTTCATTCTTCTAGTCATAATGTTTAGAATTAGTCCTACCAGCTGTTTATTAGCCATTTGGTTTTAAAGTTTTAACCCTTGTTGCACAGGTAGCCCATCACTGACTCATTCAATAGAAAACATATAGCAAATAGAAATACAATGGGGGGCTTATGTGAGGTACTTTATCATTAAGAAATGTAGTACTCATAATCTGTTTTACCCTTGGTTTGCTCGCAGTAACTTGGGTCTTACATCCAATTTTCAGCATTTTTTTTTTTTTTTTTTTTTTTTTTACCAACATCGAAATTCGGTTTTCTCCACTTTTCTCCCTTCCTATGGGAGATAGAGCTTGGAATTTTTCCAATCAGCTCCCCAGCGCCTAGGGAACTTTTTACGCTGCATCTTTTGGCATCATCGGTTTTTCTCTATCTCATATAGGGGACCGGCTTTGGGGGCAGGGAGGGGCACTTTATTATTTTCATTAAACTTTTCACTGTTCTTAAGTAAATAACAGAGTTTCTTTCTGCACATTCCTTCTAGTGACTCCCCCTTACACTGTCCCCGCCGGCAGCAGTTTCCTCCCCCCATTTTTATTTCCCTCTAACATTAACAGCTTTTTTATTTTAATTTCTGTCCTAGTGTTGTAATATATCATTCCTCTAGTCATAATGTTTAGAATTAGTCCTACCAGTTGTTTATTAGCCATTTGGTTTTATTAAAGTTTTAACCCTTGTGGCACCGGCAGCCCATCACTGAATTCATTCAATAGTAAACATATTGCAAAATAGTAATACCATATTTCGTAGGTTCGGTTGTAAGCACTACACTGATATTTTCACTTCCGGCGTAGGCGGGCGTGGTTTTTTTTTTTTTTTTTTTTTTTTTTTTTTTTTTTTTTTTTGGGGGGGGGGGTGTTATTGCCATACTCTATTTTATAGCTCTATGTAGTTCAAGCGCAGCGAGGAGTATCTATAGCATAGGCCCACATAGGTAAGTTGTGACCCTGTGTGATTCTTTGGTCTGGAGCAATCATTTTTACTTTTAGTTTAGAGCATTTTGATAACTCTTTATAACAAATAATGTAAATAATTATATATAAAAAGTCCAACATTATAACAATAATAATACATCTCAATTTCTCAATTATTGTTATAGGGGTAATTCTTATTATACAGTTTTGCATATCATAGCAATTTGTAATTCATGTATAGAAGAAAAAAAAAATTGTACAAACACCTATAGCATTGTCCTTCCTTATTATTGTAAATTATTGAATATTATTTCTGGCATGAAAATTCCTGGTATGAGCACGGGGAGTTCTTTCCGGTTTGGACGTGGGGGTACCATTTTTCTTTGGCTTATTCTTTTGGCTTTTATTTTGATCTTTCTTCTACAAAATTTTCTTCAAAATTCAAAATTCTTCCTCATATGTGGGGTGCCCGTATTCCTGGTTCTAGATTGATTAGAGGTATAAGTAGTTAAAAGGGAAATAAAAATAGTTATAAGATAGTCATAGTTTTATAATCATAGAAAGAGGTATATTAATCAGTTTGCAAATAAAAGTTAGAATGGTGGATTCAGATAGACAACAATCCCATGCTGAGATAAAAATGAACTCATATGTCGACACCTCTCATACTTATGCATATGTTGACGTCGTCCCAATCAGTTCAATCTCTAGAACTGTAGACAAAAATCAGACTAAAAAGTTGACTTTCAATGATGCATTCACGAAGAATTTAAATCTTAGCGATATAGCACAACAATACTATATTCATATAAAGAAAAGCAAAAAAGGTGCTATCCAACCAATGGCATTTTTGGAATGGTTTATAGTAAAACTAGAAAAATATACAAGCTATATAAGCTACTACACCAACTCAAAAGGAATCAAAAACAAACTCTCATGCCTAGAAATAGACCTAAAATCAATTTCAAAACATTATGCCACAGAGGACGACCATCTGTCAAAAGGTATAGTCAACATGATAATCGATGAAATTACCGACAAAGGAGAATTTCAAGAATATGACAGCCAAGAGGCAAGTTGTTCACAAGATGTTATCGATCTAATTACGCAGTTGACAAGGGGTCTAAGAAAACGCACTAAAGGAACATCTGCAATAGTCCACCTATACTTAGACGAATTAAAAAGACGACTTAAACTAATACAGACAGATTTCACCAATATCTATATACTAAAGGCACCATCCTCAGAGATATCCCCAAAAATGGCATTAAATATAACTGAATTACAAAATGCCTCAAGTCTAAGACATATTGAAGATGAAAAACTGATACACAGTGGAAAATCCATACAAGATAAAGACAAAGGAAATGAAGGTGGTGATAAAAATGTTTTAAGTAAGGAAGACTGTGGAAAAGAAATGATTCAGGAAGAGTTGGAAACAGCCCATCTGAATTTACAGGTACTTTCTGGAGAGAGTTCCACTCTTAGTATACCAATGACATTGCAAGAACTAACGAGCTTAACACAAGAGAAATCTCCACTACATCAATTGGAAGATATCCTAAATCAAATTGAAAGTAATTCAAAAATTTATGATGAAGACATCCGAACACAAATAGCGAACTCAATACAGCAGATAAAAGAATATCTATACTTTGAACAAGAAGAAAATAACGTCCTGAAAACTACGACAAACGAACAAGAGCATCAAATAAAGGAAATGAAAACTCAAATCACTCAACAATCAAAAATAATTGACAAAATGGAAAAAGAACTTCAGAGCAAAGAGATTGAAATAACCGAAAAAATTAAACAAACATCACTTATAGAAGAAATGTTTCATACCATAAAAAATCAACAAAACTTAGTTAATAATCAAGACCATCTGGAAGATGGAATCAATTCCGAAATATCGAAAAGAGCACAACTCAAGAGTTATGCTGCGGCAATTACATCCGATCAACCTATAAAAACACCTTGCTTTAAGTACTCTAAATCAGCAATAATAATAAGAAGAAGTCAATCAACGAATATTCCCATTAATGTAATACGAAACATGTTAAATGACAAAATAAAAGGGAATAAAAAATTTAAATACATCTCATGTTCGTTAGGAAGAGATAAAAACTCACTCATAGTCCAAACAGAATCGGACGAAAAAACAGCGGTTTTAATTGATTTTATAAATCAAATAGAAGGTTTCAGAGACTTGGCCGAAGCAGATCTTAGAGATGCTAAAAGAAAAAAAGTCATTATACTGGGAATTCCAGTAGATGTGACTGAGAGTGAAGTAATTGATAAGATACATCAAGAACTGGGACAGAATTTTCCTCTAGGAATAGCAAAAGTTCTCAAAAAACAAAAAATGAAAACATACCAAATAGTACTTGATGCAGAAGAACATTACGCGAAGGCATTATTTTCAAGAAGAAAATTACCTATTCATTTTAATTTATGCCGTATAGAATATTACAATCCAGTGGTTAGGTGTAATAAATGTCAACGTTATGGCCATACAGTTGATAATTGTAGAAGTTATAATTTAACATGCGCATATTGCACAGGTAACCACAAAACAGACACATGCAAAATAAAAGAAAATTATGAACGTCATCGTTGCATCAACTGTGAAAGAGAATATAAAACCGCAGTAAAACCTGAAAAGATTGAAAGGCATAGTGCAAATTCTAGATTCTGCCCAATTTTTCAAAGATTGTTGCAACGAAAACAAAATATTACTATCTCCTATGATCCTTCAAAAGTATGTTCTCAGAACTAAAATCACTCAATATCTCTGATGACTCTATAGAAGATTCAACTGTAGAACATCCAACCAATGCTACATATGTAATAAATCAGACTATCCCATTGGACAATAGATATTATTTCGGAGAATCCATGACCCCACCTAATCATTTAAAAATAGTTCAAATAAACCTTAATAATTGTAAGGCTGCAAATCTCCAATTGCTGAAGTACATACATGAAAATAAAGTAGATTTAGCTTTAGTTCAGGATTATCACAAAAGTAATAACACCTTCACGGGAATCCCAATTTCATGTTCCTTCTACCATTCAATAAATCAGACGTCGGGAATACTCGTATCCAATCCCTTATTAATTCATATTCAGACTCTACAAACAAATAGCAGTGTATTTATAAACCTATCACTGTCATCAAAATTCATTAAAGTCGGATCACAATATTCAAAACCGAGTGGAAATCTTGATGAAGACTTCCGAGAATGGACCAGAGTCATAGAAGATACATCGAACCTTATCCTTGGGGGTGATTTCAATGCACACCTCCAGGCGTGGGGTTATAAAAGAAATAATGCTAGAGGATATATCCTACTTGACTATCTAGCAATGAGCAGATTAACTATTATTAATGATCCTGATTCAGAATGTTCTTTTGCGCGAGACAAGTTTAAAGGCAAACCAGATTTGACCCTCTGCGGTGAACATTCAAAAAATATTATAGATTCATGGAAAATAGACTCGACATTTAAATCACTAAGTGACCATCGATATATTACTTTTACTCTGAATGTCACACCCACAATAAGAAATTTATACCGTTTCAAAACCAAATATGAAACTTTTAAAAAATTCAATAAACTGTTTCAAAAACATGAAGAAACATTACTTTCAACACTTAAAGCAGTCAATTCTGTTCCAGAGTTAGAGAAGTGGACAGAGGAATTTAATGTTATCCTTTTAAACATCATGCAAAAATCACTTAAAAAGAAAAAGTTGTCTCATGAAATTAATGTATCCTGGTATACTGACAAACTTAAAGTACAGCGAAGCCACCTAAATGCTATATATAAACTACATAAAAGAAATCCAGATTCTGTAGAACTCAAGATTAAATATAAAAAAGCCAAAGCAAAATACAAATTAGATATTAAAAAAGCTAAAATTGATTCTTGGATAACATTTTGTTCGGAAACAAACAGTAAGTATGGTACTGCTTTTAAAATTCTGAAGCAGAAATATTTAAAAAATACAGATCTCATCCACTCTGTCATGGAATCTTCAACTCAAAATGATACATACAAAGAGATTCAAGAAACGTTACTTCATTACCATTACAATACAAGCCCAGAATTCGAATCATCATTTCAAAACACAAACACACTATCAATAAAAGAATATAACAATTTTAAATTTACCCATAGAGAAATTCAATATGCAATTAACCAACAAAATAAAAAGAAAGCCCCAGGATATGATCGGGTAGATGGCAGAATTTTAGAAAATTTGATAAAAAATAATATGAAGCTTATAAAGTTATTATATAACAAATGTCTCTACCTTGGACACTTTCCTGAAACGTGGAAGAAAGGAGTAGTCATCTATTTTAGAAAGAAAAACAAAGATCCATCAAAACCTGATTCATACCGTCCAATTACACTACTACCCATGATTGGTAAAATCCTAGAAAGATTAATAAAAAATAGAACTTTAACTTATCTTGAAGCAATAAACTATCTAAAAGATGAACAGTTCGGCTTCCGTGAAAACAGAAGCACTATATCAGCTCTGGAGAGACTTAAAGAGAAAATTGCACAATTATTACAAAAACATACTTATGTGGGCATCATATCATTTGATATTACAGGTGCTTTCGATTCAATAAACTGGCACCAATTATCAGAAATAATTGATGACTCACCGTTACCCAGATACCTCAAAACCTTACTAAAAAATTATATAAGCAAAAGAAGTATAGGCTTAAATCAATATGAATATATAGAGTGGTTCAGGGTATTTAAAGGATGCCCTCAGGGATCCTGTCTTGGACCACTCTTATGGCTTCTTATAGCTAACTACATAATAAAAAATTATAAAAATCTATATGAAGATATTATTGTTTACGCAGATGATTTTTTGATTCCAATAGAGGGAAATACCGTAATAGACCTGGAAGTTACAACCAACAACAAAATAGTCCATTTTAAGAATATCTGTGATGAACTCGGTTTAAAAATATCAACTCAGAAAACGCAATCAATGCTTTTCGGTAGCAATCTCCTCGAAAGAAGACTTCCGAGATTTAAATTAGAAAATATAAAAATAAAAGTAGTAAAAAATATTAAATATCTTGGCGTATTGTTAGATTCTAAATTCAATTTTACAGATCACATGAAAGACCTTCGAACAAAGATTGCAAACTTTGTAAACGGATTTAGAGGATTTCGATTCTTTAATAAAGGTATCAAACCAGACATCCTGAAAATATGGTATCAAACAGTCATAGAACGCCAAATACTATATGCTTACGAAATTTGGTATCCAAACTTGAATACTGATGGCCGAAAATTACTACGTTCAACTCAGCGTTTGGCATTATTAAACTTAATACGGACCTATAGGACTGTCTCTCACGAAGCTCTGTATCTTCTTACAGGAACTCCACCAATCCTAATAAAAATACAGAATGAATTTCAGTACTACCAACTGAAAATAGGAAATAGAAATTTGTTAATCAATAACACACAGCTAAACATTAACAATATAATGCAGAAAGAAAAATCGTATCGATTCCTCAATTACTACAGAGTCCAAAATATCAGAATTATAGAAGATAGAAAATCCATCCATCCAAAAGAATACGATGTGGAAGCCTACACAGATGGTTCTGTCATGCCAGGGGGTGTAGCCAGTGCTTTCACCATATATAAAGATGGAAATAATATACATGATGAAGCAATACGACATCATCCACTGAATAACATATATCAAGCAGAATTAATGGCAATTTATAAAGCAATAAAATGGTTCTCTACCTCCGACTACAATAAACTACTAATTATTACAGATAGTTACTCTTCTATGGAAGTATTAAAAGTTGCTTTTCCTAGAAACTACATTATCAAAAACATTTACAATCAATTACTTCAAATTCCTGATAAATCCATTATAATAACATGGACTAAATCTCATGTGGGTGATACTGGCAACGAAAGAGCTGATCTCCTAGCAAAGCAAGCCATCTTACAAGACCAATATCAATCAAGAAAAGATCTGTTGTTCCCCATTTCAATAGCAAAATTGTATTTTAAAAAGAAAACCATCTCTGACTGGCAAGCCATTTGGGACTCATGTAATAAGGGCAGAGATACCTATAAAATTATAAATAAAGTCGATCCAAATTATCTCTGCAAACAGCCAACACTGCCGTATTATATGAGTAACCATGGCAGTTTCCCACAATACTTACATAAAATAAGAAAAAGAGCCTCACCTAGATGTCCATGCGATAAAGCAGAAGGAGATGCAGTTCACTACATATTCGGATGCTGCCCTCTTATGATCCATCACTTCCCTTTTGATAAGAACGAAACTCTCAGATATAACCTTCGTAATATCATTTTCAATCCTTCAAACTCTCAAAAGTTAAAAGAGAATTATAATATTCTCAATAAAAATTTCTCTTTCATTACGAAAGAATTTTAAAAAAAAAATTGACTGAACTGACCATTGACTTTCTGAACTAAAATACCATAAATTTAGGACATTAAGAACTTATAGTACTTCAAAAATATTTTATATTTAACTTTCAATTTGCAAAAAATTGTTATTTTTTACCTTTTATATTTTATTATTGTTATGTAATTATATTCATTGTTTCAAATCTAATAAACAGGCGCCTCCTGCGGTGGGGGTTGGAACGGATGGGTGCTATCGGTGCCGGGTAGCGTTTATTTTTCCCCTCGTGGACTTATTGTTCCTATACCTCACGGGTGGCTGTCCACGAGTGGGTGATTTCGGTCCCCGCTGCCTTCGGCACCGTATACCGGTCGTGCTGCACCGGATAATCCCTTAAATTGCACATAGAATAGTATAAACCTCTAACTGAACGAACCTCCGGCTCGGGTCCCCGCTGCCTGCGGCACCGTATAGCAGTCGTTCCGACACTGGTCACCACTGCCTTCGGCACCGTATGACGGTCGTGCTACGCATGCACCGGATAATCCCTTAAATTGCACATGGAATAGTATAAACCTCTAACTGAACGAACCTGCGGCTCGGGTCCCCGCTGCCTGCGGCACTGTATAGCAGTCGTGCTGCGCACGCGCTGCAGTATACGTTAGTTCCACCTTCCGCCACCAGGTGGCGCAATCTGTTTATATGATCATAACTGAAATCGTTAAGACTTTCGATGTCTAGTCGAATGAGCCATACCCCGTCGTTTTCATGCCCATAGAACCGAAGATAGGGAAGCGCCCCCTAGTGGTGAAAAAACGAAATAAAATCGGTAAGCTCTATCGATGTCGAGTCGAATTGATTTAGACTACCTGAGTTCTAGTTCAAAGACAGGGACCTGTAGAAAAACTTAAAACTTAAAAAAAAAAAAATCGATAACGGGCGAAGCCCGCTTTTCCCTATCATAATATCTGGATAGGGGGTCCTTATTACTTTAATTATGATGTTTGGAATCAGTTTGGTGGACATCCGTAACATAGTTTCTTAGTTATAGAAACGGACCACAGTTAAAAGAAAAAAGCGGGAGGGGGGGGGTTGGCGATGACACTGCTTTTCCTCAAACAACTTATGTAGACTACCTGAGTTCTAGTTCAAAGACAGTGAGCTGTAGAAAAACTTAAAACTAAAAAAAAAAAAAAAAAAAAAAATCGATAACGGGCGAAGCCCGTTTTTTCCTATCATAATATCTGGTTGCCACTCTAAAACAAAAACTGAAAATACTCGTAATGCAGTTTTTAGAGGCGGCCTACTTCTTAAAATCGTAATATCTAGCCGGCACTGTAATGGAAATCTTTCTTTTGCTTTAATTATACAAATAACGATGATTAATTATACAATAAAATAATATATCGGTTCGTAATGAAGATATGACAATAATTTTTAGATATTCTGAAAGCAGAATCCATTTAGCGTCGCCCTGTCAAAGTTTGGAATTTCTGCGCCTCTTAGAATCAGAGATTGGGACCCCTCTGAAAAAAACCCAATTGAACGTCACGTGACCACCGTAAAAAAATTGCGCCTCTACTCTTGAAAATATTCCTCTTGTCTGAAAATATCCGGTCACGTGTCGTTTTTCTGCATTGGTTACAAATGATTAGAAATAGATTGCTTCATTAACCGGTTTTTAATTCATATCTTCCGATTTTGCTGGTCGAATTGTACAATCTTTTTTTTGTTGAAATCAGGATTTTTTTTTACGTGTGATGGCCGATTTGGGGGTCCAGAGATTAATTCTTTCATTGTTTTTCGAAAACGGACTTGAGCATTACATGAAAGCTGTCAGGTGAATTTGCTCTTTCTTCCTTCCAAACATCTGCGTTCCAGGCAGTCTGCGGTCTCGACATGCCGCGCCGAAAGAATTAAAAAATTATTTTTTATTGATCGATTTTTAAAGGATTTTTTAAGTTCTAATGGTCGTACGGGAATGATTTTTCGAATTTCTGAAAGCAAATGCTCTCCTGAATCTGTCTGTCCCGTTTCCGAATTTCTGACCCCCCGACTTCCGTAGATCCGGGTCGGTTTAAAAACCCCCACTGCGGTTTGGGGCTTAATTTGCTCCTGGCAACCCTGCCTTTTTCGAGAATCGTCTCCACGGCAACCCTCGGCGGAGGCGAAGTTTTCGCTGTTTTGACTTCTCTTCCGACTTCGGTTTCGGTCAGTAATAAAAACAGTTTCGTTGGTTAATAACGCCCCGGGTCCGGGTCGGAGGCCCGACTCGATCGAAACTTGAGCGTCGCGCCTTTTTTGCGAATTTTTCGGTCCGCGTCCGCCGTCGGTGCGTCGATTAGTCCGGGAGCCTTTGCGGGTACAAAGGCGGAGTGCACAGACACACACACACACACACACACACAGACGTTTACCGCGCTTAATATTAGTGACTAGCTGGCTTCGCCCGCCAGCGGGCCCCTAATTTACACCGGTGCCTCGAATTGTAGAAAATCTCGAATCTTGTAAAACCTCAAACCGGACGAACCGCCGACCCGGGTCCCCGCTGCCTTCGGCACCGTATACCGGTCGTGCTACGCACGCACCGGGTAATCCCTTAATTAGCACATTGAATTATACAAACCTCTAACCGAACGAACCTCCGACCCTGGTCCCCGCTGCCTTCGGCACCGTTTATCGGTCGTGCTGCGCACGCACCGGATAATCTCTTAAATTGCACATAGAATAGTATAAACCTCTAACTGAACGAACCTCCGGCTCGGGTCCCCGCTGCCTGCGGCACCGTATAGCAGTCGTTCCGACCCTGGTCCCCGCTGCCTTTGGCACCGTATGACGGTCGTGCTACGCATGCACCGGATAATCCCTTAAATTGCACATGGAATAGTATAAACCTCTAACTGAACGAACCTGCGGCTCGGGTCCCCGCTGCCTGCGGCACCGTATAGCAGTCGTGCTGCGCACGCGCTGCTTAATACGTTAGTTCCACCTTCCGCCACCAGGTGGCGCAATCTGTTTATATGTTCATAACTGAAATCGTTAAGACTTTCGATGTCGAGTCGAATGAGCCATACCCCGTCGTTTTCATGCCCGTAGAACCGAAGATAGGAAAGCGCCCCCTAGTGGTGAAAAACGAAATAAAATCGGTAAGCTCTATCGATGTCGAGTCGAATTGATTTAGACTACCTGAGTTCTAGTTCAAAGACAGGGACCTGTAGAAAAACTTAAAACTTAAAAAAAAAAAATCGATAACGGGCGAAGCCCGCTTTTCCCTATCATAATATCTGGATAGGGGGTCCTTATTACTTTAATTATGATGTTTGGAATCAGTTTGGTGGACATCCGTAACATAGTTTCTTAGTTATAGAAACGGACCACAGTTAAAAGAAAAAAGCGGGAGGGGGGGGGGGGGTTGGCGATGACACTGCTTTTCCTCAAACAACTTATGTAGACTACCTGTGTTCTAGTTCAAAGACAGTGAGCTGTAGAAAAACTTAAAACTAAAAAAAAAAAAAAAATCGATAACGGGCGAAGCCCGCTTTTCCCTATCGTAATATCTGGTTGCCACTCTAAAACAAAAACTTAAAATACTAAAACTTAAAATAATAATGCAGTTTTTAGACGCGGCCTACTTCTTAAAATCCTAATATCTAGCCGGCACTGTCATAAAAAGCGGGGGGAGGGGGGGGGGGGTTGGCGATGACACTGCTTTTCCTCAAACAACTTATGTAGACTACCTGAGTTCAAAGACAGTGAGCTGTAGAAAAACTTAAAACTAAAAAAAAAAAAAAAAATCGATAACGGGCGAAGCCCGCTTTTTCCTATCATAATATCTGGTTGCCACTCTAAAACAAAAACTGAAAATACTCGTAATGCAGTTTTTAGACGCGGCCTACTTCTTAAAATCGTAATATCTAGCCGGCACTGTAATGGAAATCTTTCTTTTGCTTTAATTATACAAATAACGATGATTAATTATACAATAAAATAATATATCGGCTCGTAATGAAGATATGACAATAATTTTTAGATATTCTGAAAGCAGAATCCATTTAGCGTCGCCCTGTCAAAGTTTGGAATTTCTGCGCCTCTTAGAATCAGAGATGCCCCCCCCCCTCTGTAAAACCCCAGTTGAACGTCATGTGACCTTACCTCCGTCAAAGAAAATGCCGATCCAGACAATCGTCTGGCCGTGCGTCTCCGATCTGGGAATCGCAGCTCGGAAAGAAAAGAAAAATAATTTGTTATCGATCGATTTTTAAAGGATTTTTACGGTTCTAATCGTCGCACGGAAACGATTTTTCGAATTTATGAGACCTGACGACGTCCCGGTTGCGTACGTGCGACTTACGAATTTCTGGCCACCCGACTTCCGGAGATAGGGGTCGGACCTGCGCTGCGGTTTGGGGCTTAAATCGCTCCCTGGGAACCCCCTGCCTTTTCCTTCCCGGACCGGACGTGTACCGGCAACCCTCGGTGGATGCGAACTTTTCGCTGTTTTGACTTCTCTTCCGACTTCGGTTTCGGTCGGTAATTAAAACACTTTCGCTCATTAATAACTCCCCGGGTCCGGGTCGGAATCCCGACCCGATCGAAACTTGAGCGTCGCGCCTTTTTTGCGAATTTTTCGGTCTGCGTCCGCCGTCCGTGTGTCGCCTGGTCCCGGAGCCTTTGCGGGTACAAAGGTGGAGTGCACAGACACACACACACACACACACACACACACACAGACGTTTACCGTGCTTAATATTAGTGATTGTTTTCTCAGAAATGAAATATGGATTTTTAAACCTTGTGTAGTATGTATGCTGTGAGATCGTTAATACAGAGATCGAATTTCAGTTTGGATATTGTTTTTACACGATAATGGAATTGTTTGATGCTGCGTAAAATGGTTGGTATTGAGTTTTGTTCAAAATATGATAAGTCGAAATGGAATCCGTTTGATTTTAGATGAGACTGTTTTATGTGTGGTGGGAATGTGTACTAATTGTTTTTTGGTTATGGTTATACTTCGCTAAACTTCTTCTAATTTTCCAGTATATGACTGCTCAATGAAGCAGATTTTTCAACTGTCTGCACTCGTGCAAATATTTAGGGACTTTTTCTGTTTGGTTTCAGTTATAGAAGGCACATGTAACTTCGCTAGATAAGTATTCTGTATTTTTTTTTTCATTTTTACTGCTAAAGGCCTTTTTCTTCCATGCGAAGCACCTAGCATAAAGGTGCGTTTATATTGCGTTTTCAACATTCTGCGACAAAAAGTCGTAAAATATTTCCCTGCTTTTCTTTTCCAAAGATTATGTGGTCATCAACAACAACTACAAAACAGAGATACTCAACAAAAGAAAGAGGCGATGATCAAAGATTTAACCCGCTAACCTCTAATCACTGACTTCTAGACGGGTTTCCGAAGAGAATTCAAAAACAATTTCATTTGTTTTTGAAAATGGCTCGGTGTGAGCCGAAACTTGCCAAACAGCCTAATAAAAGTTATTTTACTGTGTATTATGTTGTTAATTTACACCTTTTAGCATTTAAAATAAATATAACAATATAAGTATTTAAAATAATTATACTAAAAATTTGCAGTCAAATTTTCTGTGATTATTATGTACTAGCGGCTCGTCCCGGCTTCGTTTGGATGGACAATGTGTCGACCTTCTTGAAGAAATGTCTTACGCAAAATATCTAATCAAAAATCAGCAATAGTTGTTTGTCTAATCTTCCATAATCGGTTTCATTGGCGATGTTGGCGACGAAATCGCTAAAATGGCTAAATATGTGTTTATCTACTTTTAGGTGTATTTTATGCATTTCATTGTTGTAATTTCATTGTTATAATTTCATTATTGTAACTATTGTTGCGACTTTATTTTTGTAACTATAATGTTGCAAGATGCATTATTTTTTTACTTAACCACCCTAGGTGTTGAATGTCTAAAATCGCTGAAATACATTTTAACCTCTTTTATAGTAGATTTGTTTTCATAAATTTCGCGCTCCTACCTAAAACTGCACCTGAGATATGATATATGGCGAAATGACTTAAAACATTCGAACCACCATTTAACTCCCTTCGGGGGAAAATTTTCAAAAGTATTATTTTATTGCTTGCCTAGGTCATAACAGTAATCTACTGTCCAAATTTCGTGATCATGACTTTAGTCGATTTTTGCTGGGTGTTGATGTGTCAGTCAGTCAGTCAGTCAGTCAGGCGTTCTTTCTTTATATAATAGTATAGATACAAATAACTTTTAAATACGCATTCTAATAATGTGTATCAGTAGCATGTCAAGTGACATAAATTTTCAGCACAACGATTTTCAAACTTGATGAAATCGTTACAGAACTATAGGTATACAGTTCTAAAATAGACAATTGCAAACTGTCAGAGTCATAACTTGTAGTAGTAGTAAGTCATAACTAGTAGTAGTAGTACTTCATAATCTAATATTAAAATTTCTGCGTTATTATTTATTTATTTTTTACAAACAAGCATAGTAGAATTCTTATTTTATATGAAAAAAAATATCTTTAAATTAAAAAGAAACAAACAAAATATAGTAATTTTAAAATGCATATTTCAAAACTTTTCTCTTACAGAAATGAAATAAAATAACATTAAAATAATATACTCCCAACAGATTAATAAACCTCTTAAAAAAGTACGTATACGTTTTAGCAATTTAATCATAGATATTTTTACTAAAAACTTACTACAGTTCTTATAATAATTTGTCTTTAAAAGTTTTGAAAACATCAGAAACAATAAATATCATTGTTTTTATAGTTCTTAAAAAAAAGATTAAAAAAAATTCCAAATACATAATTGATTTTAAAATGTTTCATTATTTAGCGGTACAAAATGTCAAACCTTATTTCCAAAGTACTTCTAATTATTTTTCACCATTTCTTTTATGCTTTTATTGTTTTTCTAAGTAATTAATGTAATTTAATAGGGTTTTTTTACGATTTATTTATTCTTTTTTATATTACAATAGAAGAAATTATTTTTCTTTTGTCTTGTTATTGCTACGTTAAATCCTTTTGAATAAAATAATAAAAACTCTACTAAAGAATATATGGAATAAGAGAAGATATTCTAATGTGAACTTAAAGTGCACTCAATCGAAATTAAATACTCTATATATGCTGATGAATGGAAAATTTTAATATATTATTAAAAAGTAAATATACAGGATTTTATATATTTTATAGTTGCTACTAGGGTAAAAATCCTAGCTGTAATAAATTATAAAATACAAATATATATCTCTTTAAAATAAAAAAAATAATAAATGAGATAAAATTTATGTGCTACTTTAAACAGAAATATTAACTTTCAATATGTGCATACAAGGAGCCTTAGAAAGATTGAAACGCGCTTTCATTTTTTTAACTGTTGGAGATATGTAGACAAAGTGTAGTGGACTACCAATACTTATATCTTATAAATGGATTCTAGTTTTGTGAATGCGAACGTCTTGTCAACATTATGCTGTATGCGCAACAGGGACTTCTGTACTTTATTTTACTCTAATTTTCCGAAGTCTGTTTGAAGCTCCCGAAATCTGTGGTTACTGTTTTCGCTTTACGCATATGAAAATGTAGCTTCGTTGATCAATCTGCAAGATATAAAAGGTGAAGATAAAGGTTGTATTGGCGGATTCTGGTTGAGTTTTGCCTCTCCGTTATCATAACACAAAGAGGTAGATACATGGCCGCCTATAGATAAAATTTTCTAGAACTGAAATTTAGGTAGTTTCAAGCATATATGGTTTGCCTGAATTAAGTTTTAGATTAACATAGGGCGAAATAATTTAAGTACGTTTCCTATATTGGTAGAAATTGCTGAAGATGAATTTTTAACCTATTAACTAATTTCTTACTAAACTAAACATTATCATATTATGCCGAATATATACAAATCTAGACCAAATACAGAGCTGCACAAAGAAATTAGAATACTTTTTCTAGATATGAATGGTATTTGCTGAAATTTAGTTTTCAAATGTGTTATGTGTTTTTCTAAACTAATTACTTACGTATCTTATTTAACTTTTTTAAACGGCGAAATTTTGATAAAATATTCTGGAAGTGTTGGAAAGCGTGATGCATGATTTTTCTGACACAGGTAATTTTCGATCAGATTTCTTGCATCAAAAGTACTCATTATATGCCGGAATATGTAGGATATATTAATTAAAATATTACAGAAACAGACTTTAGGCAATTTTGAGATTCAATAGAAAGAAATCTGTAATTTATCTTTTATATAAAAACATTTCCCAATAAACTTTTAGAATTCCATTACATACTTTTATGCGAAATCCATAAACATTTCTTTTTATCGAATACTTTTATGGATTTCGCATCGTAAAATTTCATTTTCAAAGAAATATTGAATACATTATGAAATCTTCCAAACATTCGATCACAAAATGTGCATTTGCATATCATATTTGTCTTAATCTGAAAATCAATTTTTCTCTTGCAAGATTTCATACTAAGAAAAAAACTTATTTTAAAGAATTATTTATTGTGTATTCAAAAAACCACGGAATTACACAGTTAAAAAAAATAATTTACTTAATCTACGAATATATAACATAACCACTGCAAAAACATACAATAACCTCTTGAAGTTGCCCATAATTCCGAAAAGAGTTATTTATTAATAGAAGTTAGAAACCCATCAGAAACCCATATATTTTTTAAATTGAAAAGAGCATTTATAAACAAGAATCAAAATCATGAATAAAGCATAGATTATGAAACACTTTCCAACATTTCCAGAATTCTTTAACACACCTTTGCTGTTTAATAAGGTAAATAAGATGCCTAAGTAAATATTAGAAGACGCAAAACACATTTAGAAATCAAATTTCAGCAGTTACAAGCCATAGCCAGAAAAATAATTCAATTCCTTTCTGCAGCCCTGTATATAATCTACAGATTTTTATGTACTCTGTTCGATCACGAAATTTAAATTACTCAGTTCTCTTGTTCGTGATTTGTGACAACTCAAATATTCTTTACAAGACTTTAAAACACCGCAAACATATTTATTCAATGGATAAATTATCAATTATCTTTCTAATTGCAGTTTAAATACAAAAAAAACAATCTAACTCAACCAACAAAAAGAACAGTCATATCAACAACAACATTTATTATCCGAAAAAAAAATTGTTGCCACACTGCTTTAACAAAAACATATTGCCAATTTATAAAATGGGACATAAATTCAACAACCATGGAGTTAAAATACTTACTATTGCAAATAGTTGAAAACCCGTAATATATTAATGGAATATGCAACATACTCTCAACTTGCAATGTGAATTTACAAAGGCAACATTGCCACTCAAAAAGAATAAATGGATTAAATAATTAATAAAATGTTATTAGAGTAGATACAGTTCACAAGTCCAAACGTTCAGGTATTTTGATTGTTCTTCCTGTTCGGGACATTTTGAGAAGGAACCCAGAGTCCATAGAATTGGGGGCATTAACTTCCTTAATCTTAGATGGAGACTTCTGATATGGTACAAATAAAGGTACATTATTCTCCGCAGATCCTTTTTTCATGCTCGACGGCAGTTGCAAACTATTTTTTATCGCAAACGGATATCTCCAATGAATACAGCATCTGGAAAGGTATCAGCCCCTCACCTTGGTGTGTTTGCACTCTTTCTACCGTAGAAACTCCGTCTCTACCAGGATAGATTTCTAGTATTAATCCGAGAGGACAGTCGTTACGTATACTTGTGTCATTCCTTATAAGAGCGTTGTCACCGACCTCCAGTAAATTATTCTTTCTGTTACCTCTATGAATTAGGAGTGAAAGATACTCATTTCTGAATCTACATCTTAAATCTCCTTTCAACTTATTCAAATACTTGGATCTTTTCGTTAAAAAATCTCTGTGAACAGTATCTAAATCTGCAATTAAAAATCTATTACAGTTATTTACCAGGCACATAGCTGGTATTAATGGTCTGCGTTCTTCTGATGAATTCGAGATACTGGCTTCGAATTTATAACTGCTTCACAGTCACACATTACTGTTAAGAGCTCATAATAATCAACGGTGGCTTTACCAAGAACACGTCTTAAAAGTTGTTTGAGCATTGTTACCATTAGCTCCCACCAACCACCCCACCATGCTGCAGTAGGAGGGATGAATTTTCACTTATTTTGCTGTGTTGCAGAAAGAAAGAACACTTTTCCAGTCTGTTGCTTTTAGAGCATTATTAGTACCAGTAAAATTCGTTCCTGAATGTCTAAAATTACTAAAATTCCTAAATGTCCTAAAATTTGTCTGAGTACAGAACAGATATTCTTCCACTTCTGCCTATAAACCTTCTTAAGGCTTGAATGAAGATCTCAGTAGACAACGATTTAACTAATTCAAAATGCACGGCACGATATACTGCACAAGTGAATAAAACCACATATGCTTTTTCATTTGATCGTAAATAAAGTGGGCTACCATAGTCTACTCCCGATATTTTGAATACTTTAGCAGGAGTTACTCTATCTTTAGATAATGGGGCGAATGGCACTTTCAAAGTCTTTGCAGTGTGCCGCTAGTAAATTACACACTTAGAATTGATCTGTTTTGCTAATTTTCTGGCACCAAATAACCAATATTTTTCCCTTAGTCTTGCTAGTAACGTAGACAACCTTGCATACAAAGAACTCTTATGTTCTTCAGTTACCAACTTCAATATTATCTTATAACTTGATGGCAGAAAAAGAGGATTTTGAATTTCTTCGCTTTCTTCACAATGAAACAATTTTGTTTTAATATTTAGTAAATCATCCTGATCTTTAAAGGTTTGCATTTTCTTCAACAACTTACTGTCCTGTAATTTTTCTTTTTGTATCAATTTGAAAACTGAAATTTCTGACCTTTTATATTCATCACAAATTGATTCTCCTTTTAATTTATAATCTCTATGCAAGGAATTATGGAAATATTTTAACATCCATCCAACCATTCTGATTGTTTTTATATAACTGGAAAACTATTGACTGATGAAACTATCTTGCAGATTGACCTTGATTGATCTTGTAGAAAGACATCTTCCAGATTGACCATAGGTAATACAACAGACGTTTTTCTCTCTCTCAACACTTCCGCTTCATTTATAGAAAATTCCGATTTAGGCCACTCTTCGGGTTGAGAATACAGCAAAAAAAATAAAAGCAACTTAACATTATTAAATGCATAACATTGTCAAAAAATTGAAATAATATAAAACCAGAGGGCCCGTGCGAAGATTTCGCACTGAAATCTAATATTTTTTAGGTACTTCTCTATTAACCCTTCGAACGCTTTTCATAACAAAAAACTACCGCCAAACTGTAAGATTAAACGCCAAAAATGCAGTCCCATTTACTTGATGTCAGAATCATTATGCGTGTTTGTTACGTCATCTAGTGGTATTACATTCCACATTTGCGTGTATTTAACATTATGTTTTACTGATTTAGTAGTTATTTTATTAATTAAAATAACAATTGTGTCCTTAAATTCTTATATTTTATTTATTTTTTGATATTCCAATGGCAACGTTCTCCCGTTTATTTGGCGATAGTTTTTTGTTATGAAAAGTGGTCGACGGGATAATAGAGAAGTATCATTTTTTATCAATATGTAATATTTATTAGATGCAGGTTTAAACTTCTAAAGAAAAAGCAAGGATAAAAATATCTGCAAAAAACATTTAGTTGTTAGTCAAGCCAGAATATCATCTAATTTATTCCATCAAAGTTAGACTAAAAACTGATCCAAGATTGCTAAAGGCACGCGCGAGAAAAAAAAAAATAACAATCGTATTTTGACTGCATTAGAGGATGACGTCATCCGCTTCGAGAAAACCAAGGAACTTAGAAATATAAATCTAAACATATCAATTTCAATTTCGCTTTTTAATCATAAGTATAAAATAAACCCGTGCGGTGTTTTTTTATAATAATTGCTATGAGCATCATATAATGTGGTATTTTATTTTTTTGGCAACAATAATTTCAGGAAAACCTTTCGTTTCTTTCATGAAAACATTGCCGATTTATTTTTTTAATTTCAGCAAATTTTAATTAAAAACATGTTTTAACAAATTGTTAATTGGGCTATGTCAGAAGCCTGTTCTAAAACCTTTCATATGGTATCTCATTCGTTGTTCTGCGTTTTATATTTTCTGAGTAAAAGGGATGTTGACAGGAGAAATAATTTATAAGGATAAATAAATAAATAATGTATAAAAAATGAACTATAATACATAAATAACAAAAAACTGCAATCTATAATACAAAATAAACTATAAATATAATAAAACAAACTATAAAATATAATGAATAAATAAACTAGTTGTCCCGCCCAGCGTTGCCAGCGCCCGTGATAATAAAGTTAAACAAACATAAAATTTGTACGATTTTATATCTTTAACTTGATTTTGTATGAAATAATTTATTTAAAATTACAGCACACGTGACGGAAAATCATTTATTTCCACCTTCCGCCGACAGGGGGCGCATTCTGATCTAAACGAACCTCCGACACGTGTTCCTGCTGTTTGCGGTACCGTATAGAAGGCGTGCTGCGTACGCCTACATTTCGACTTTTAGTTCTACTTTCAACGACCAAGGGGCGCACTCTGTTCCAAACAAACCACCTTCCGAAGGAAACTCCGACAGGCGTCCCTGTTGCCTCCGGCACAGTATAACAGTAACAGGCATGCTGCGCACACGCTACAAGTCCTTTAGTTCCACCTTCCACCGCCAGGAACGCTAAATTTCTATATGCTCACCCAACTGCGGGTGATCACCGGAAGCAAAGCCATTGGGAGTGTACATCTTTAGCCAAGACGTGTCTATGCGTCAAGGACCGAGTTTCTTCGTGATCCCGAGTTGGCGTGAAGTCTCTCCTTATCGCATAAGCGATAACCGCGGCAGAAGAGCTAGTCGTTTCCTACTCCTCTAGGACTCGATATTCGGAAGCCGCGGGAAAGCAAGGGTCGTCGGGGGAGCTCGGCATATGGCCTAGGACACAGTTCCTCTTTTAGGGTTCCGGCGACGAAGCAGTCGAGTGTCTTCATGGAGGTCTCCTCTGATTATGGGAACCTCCGCGTATAGCAACGACCTTTGTCGTCACCTTTTTGTGTTCAATTCGTGGTGATGCGCAAGTGGCGATTTTTCCGGCAAGGGCCCCGACCGGTCGCAGCGCACGTGGGAGGCAGATTCTGCTGTGCGCGTAATATGTCCCTCAGGACATGGGTGCGATGGTGGACGGGCGCCACTCAGGCACCTGGCGGCGCAGCCTAGTTTTTTATATGAACATCCGACACGGGTACCCATTATGTCAAGGGAGTTGAAGAACCAATTCCGTCGAAATCGGGCCCATAGAACGCAAGAAAATAATACGCCTTTTGCGGTGGAAGGTGGAACTAATATCTGTAACGCGATCAAAAACCGAGTCGAATTATCCATACCCCGTTGTAATCGAACCCATAGAACTCGAGATAAAAATGCACAGTTAGAGAAAAACACTTGTAGGATTGCCCACCAGGGGACGCTTGGTCAAGTGCACAACAACAAATCACTTACTTTGATTGTTGGTATGCATCAATTGAATAAGGGTTGTGTACTTTTATTACGAACATAAATTTAATTTTTACGAAAATCGTTATTTGAAATTTCCGGTATTTTCTATATATAACATTTACAAAACGCTACGGGTAAGGCTAAATTTGTTAAATTTCTGAAATGGAATTTGTTTTGTATAAATTAGAGCAATACATTTTTTTTTTATTATTAATAAGAGTTTTCAATTAATGACGAAGTCGCTGCCAGGGTGCTCTCGATGAAGTACAATAAATGCGATATTAAATAAAAAGGCGTTAACCTCCCCCCACCCAGTTCTTATACTTGCAAATATAACTAATAATTTGTTCAAGAAAACCCCGATGCAAACATTTCCTTTAATTATCCCTCCCACTGTCAAATAAGCTTTAATTTCGTTTTAATAAAAATTTATTTTTTTATAAAATAAAAACTTATTGGTGGACTATTTTGATTTTTTTTAAATTTTAATTATCAGCCTGTTTTATAAAAGGATGCATAATTTTCCAATAAAAAAAAATCCAAGATTTTTAATAATTTTATACAGCCTCTACCAACACCATTGAAAAAAAAAAACGGTAAAATATATTTCTTGCAATCAAATTAATGCGAAATAATAAATATCTTCGGTTATAAAAATCAAATTATCTTAATTTTTACAAACTTGTAATGTGGAAACACAGAGGTTTCGAACGGTGTTAATTTTAAAATGTTAGCTTAATTAGAACTGTTAATTTGAGTCACCTAAAAAATCTCTTATTACCTCTTTCTGTGCGGATTCATTATCCAGACATTTGTGCCGGCTCAAATTTTTATCGAAAACTAATTGTTCATTGCAAGATGAAATCATTCGAAAAATTAAAAATTTCTAATTAATATTTCTGAAAGATGTGAATGGAATTTTTTGAAATTTCATTTTTTGAATTTACGATTTTTTATCTTGATCTGCAAATTTTCGCGTCGAAAAACCTAATATTTGCTATTATTTCGACATGCTGTGAAAAGGCGTAAGTAAAAGTCATTCAGGTAACTCGCTTCTTTCCAGTAAACCTAAAATCATTCTTCCCTCTCCCAACACACACCTCATTTTTCGGTTTCAAATTTCTTTTGCACCATTTTCAGAAAAAGATGGCATTTTGGAAGCGATGATTAATGATATTCTAATTAATATCTTGGATAATTAGCAAAATATTAAAATTCTGAATCTCAGGTGCATCAGTTCAGGCTTTGGAATACCTAAATATAAATTTTCAGGCTTTAAAGTACGCTAGGTTTTGCTAGCTATCGCAGACAAACACACACACACAAAAAAAAACGAAACTTTCTTTTATTAATATAGAAAACTTGTAGAAAGAAATTGTTGTCAAAAATAGGGGTTACTGTAATTAGTGTAAATGGCACCACGCTTGGCGCAGTTGTATCTGACCCGGTTAATACATAAGTATCTTTGTTACCGCCAACGCTATCTTCAGTAACTGCCAGTATTTAGCTGTTATTGGATTTTTAAAACATCTAGTCCACGTTACGACACAGTGTACGTGAACAAGTCAATCATTGAAAGTTTTAAAAATAAATTTAATTTATATTATTTGAAATGTTTTATTTTCATATATAGGAATTTTTTTAATTTGTTTCTATTGTTTCAAATTATTTATATTTGTAGCTAATCGAGTTAAAATTGCAGTCGAGTCAATTGACGTAATCTAGACTTACATGACGTAGCTTCTTTTAATAGGATTTTTTTTTCTAATAGCATCAAATTTTGGTATAAAAGATTTCTAATTTTTTATAAGTATTAAGTGTTAAGTCAAGAGTGAAACTTCAAAACATTATTCTTTGATTATTTTTGTTTTGAAAAAAAAATATTTCATTATCTGGACCTGAAACAACTTTCTAAATATTAATATGCTTTTATCTAATTCTTTCGTAAATATTTCTTTGAAAAATTAAAAAAAAAAAAAAAAAAAAAAAAAAAAAAATCTTAATTTAGGTTGTTTGTTTTTGTTGATATTTCCGAGATTAGAGCTAGTTCTTCTCAGTAAAAGAGGTAAAAATATATATATATAATTGTTATATAAAACGTTTCATTAAATATTTGGGTATGTTTTCAAAATAATTAAGATAATGTTTTGTTTATAAATTACTTACCATATGCATTACATACCAAATACGTAATTCACAATAAAATAAAAAACAAGAACGAAAAATCATGCATCAAGCATAGATTATGAAACGCTTTCCAACACAGCCAGAAAACTGTAACGAAACTTCACCGATAAATAAGGTGCAAGAAGATATGCAAGTAAAGAGTTTAGAAAACACATACCACATTTAAAAATACAGTTTTCGAAATTACCTTCCAGCGTCAAAAAGTAGTCGAATTATTTTGTGCAGCCCTGTATAGGATCAATAGACGTGGGTATATAGCATGATAAAGTTTAGTTCAGTTAGAATATTCACATTTAGCAATTTTCTCCGATCGATGGAAATACACTCGAAATCCTTTGTACAGCCCTGTATATTATCTAAACAAAAATTTTGTACACACCACATATTAAGCTAAAATGCAACTTAAAACTCACTCGTAGTAATTACCAACCGTAAACGACAATGTATCTTTTTCTTTGCGTAGCCCTGTATATGAATTTATTTATATCCCACAAACTTATATTAGCATACTAAATATAGTATAGTTCAGCAAGAAAATGCGTAACACAATTAAAAACTACCCTTAAGCAATTCACTCCCATAATCTGTAATACTTACGGATTCCCTTGTGTTGCCCTGTATATGAACAAACGAGTTTATAAACACACACGTAGTATGAAATAATTTAGTTAAACTTAAAAACGCAAACCAAAATTGAAAACACCCTAATCACACATATACTGTAAATATTGCACATGCACTGTAACCGATATCTTTTGTGTGTCTCTAATAAACGCAATGCACACCACACTTTCAAGAGAGCAATTTATAGTGAACCTCAGTAATGCATGTCATTTTCATTATGTTTGAAATAATGAAATAATACTAAATTACACTGCAAATACACTGCTAATTTTTCCCCATAGAACAATGTGTAGCAGAATTTTTTATTTGACCCTGTAAATAAATAATTAATGTTTTGCACCCCATATTCTACAAAAAGCATGTTTTAATGCGCTTCATAATAATAAATCAATTTCATCATGTTTTAAATAACGTAGCATCATTAAAATGCACTTAAAACGATTATTTGCCATTGTCTGTAATGTAACGGAATACTTTTGACTGTCCCTGTAATAAAACTATAAGTGCGAAACACTTCAGTTGAAATAGGGAACATGCTATAGTAAACGAGAATAACATATAAACATTTCAGGGCGATCCGAGTATTTTTATGCGAGTCAGAGCACGGACAGACGGCAGACGGCAGACAAACCCAAGTCATAAACACTTTTCAACTAGGCTGGAAAGTGTTAAAATTAGAAATCATTGTTTTTTATTTGACATATTATTATTTTATTTGCGATCTCTGATCAGGTTTTAGTTAATAACTACTCTAATTTTCAAAACATTAAAAATCTGAGGTTCAGGTTCATCAGGAGAGGGTTTGGACTACCTAAATCTAAATTTGCAGGCTTCTAGATGGGCTAGATTTTACTAGCCATCACCAACAGACACACACACAGACACACACACACAGAGCGAAAATTTCTTTTATTAGTATAGATATAATGAAGGGCGCTTCGTACAACAGGGGTAACTATTCAGAATATTTATCTATAATCGTTCAGAATATCTTCGATTTGATTAAAATTCAGTCGTTTAAATTTATGTGTTTTGATGGATGGGTGTTATTTTAACCAAATACTTCATAATATCATGCATTTAGAGTATAAGAACGAAAAGCACATTATAGCATTATGTTATTTGCCTATGAAATGTTTCATCAGTATGGAGGATGTAAAATCGTAAAACAGGATTTCTAACATAATATGCCGGTTCAACGAGTTAATTTAGTTTAATGAATTACAATATTAGTCGATTTGTTTTGGATAAGTTATACGATTTCCTTAATGAAGGCATTAGAATGATGTTGGTTAATTTATCTTTACAAACTATCCGTTCCCGAAACAATTCATCCCCGCAAGTGTAGTTTGAAGGAAGCGACGAGTTATTGCGAATTTTCATGATGTTAGTTTATTATCTTATTATTATTGACAAATTTAACATTTAATATATAACACAAATTTTGGTGTAAATAAGAAATGTATTTATTTTATTACTAATTGTAATTGTTTGACACTGCTTTTGGTGTATTATGAGATGAGACAATTTTGACGGATATATCAGCGGCATACTCTGAGAAAAATGACACTTTCAAATTTGAGCATACCGATGTTTTCATTTTGTTATGAAACTTTTCGTTTCAAATAGGACGACCCAACGCTTTCAATTCTGAAATACCAGAAATGCTCAGAATATTGAAACATGGAAATACTCAAAACTTAGCACATCGAGTTCAGTTCATACTCATTTTTGAAACATGGACATACTCAAAAATGATTAGAATCAGTTCAAACTCATTTTTGAAACATGGAAAACCCCAAAAATGAGCACATAGAAGTCCGTTCATACTCATTTTTGAAACATGGACATACTCAAATATGAGCACATGATATTTTATGCTTGAGTGTGAGCTTGTTTTCAGAAATGAGAATATGCATGTTTCAAACTTGAGTCATTTTGATTCGGAGCCATTTTGACTATGCGATATACTCAGATTTGAGTATTTTTTGTTCAGTTTTGAAAATGTCGTTTTTAGAGTGTACATAATGATATTTCCGATCTAGAATTGGGATTGGGCCAATACAGAAGAGTCGATTCGGTATTCGATGATTCGGTATGTAAACCGAATTTTCGGTTTCGACCTAATACTTTTATGTATTCGATCGATTTTTTCAACTAATTTATGAAAAACAATTGATAACGTACTACTAGCTGTAAATATACATGATGACCAATGCTCATTTGATGTTATTTTAATACGCTTCAGTTATAAGTATCATTATATGTACAATTTATTAAAGCAGATACATTACTATTTGTAATCATCATCATCACTCAGTTAATTCATTAATTAAAATATAAAGCAATAAATTGCCAGAAAAATGCTAAATATACAAATTGATACGTTGGCTTCTGTATTTGAGAACATTTCTATTCAATACATTCATAGTTAAACATAGACAATCAGTAAATCAGCTTAATGATAATATTCAACTTCTTTTTATTTGAATGGATTTTTTTTTTTTTTTTTTTTTTTTTTTTTTTTTTTTTTTTTTGACAATCCTTATTCTTGATAATAGTCTGCAAAATTTAGTATTTTCGTAATTTTTTGGGGGTATTAACTAGTGATAAAATAATGAAAAATAAGCGATGAATTAAGTAATATTAGAGTGGAAAAAATTAATTAATTCTTTTGTGTAGTTAGATTTCAGAATAAAAATTTAATTGAACTTAATTATTAAATATTTAATTTTAATTAAAGTTTATTAAAAAAGCTGAAATTTGCAAACATATTTATTAAAAATTTTTAAGAATTCAATTTCCGAATACCGAATATTCGGTATACACTGTGACCAAATATTCGGTATTCGGTATTCGGCGAAATTCCATCTTCGGTCAATCTCTAATCTAGAATACTTTTAAAATTACCAGAGGCATAGCTACCAACCTTCCATATTTCTTTCAAGTCAAATATATATTTTTTGAACCAAAAATATTACTTAATCAATTAAATCAAATAAATTCCGTAAAATTATAAAATAAATTTTCTTAAACTAATTTTCTCGTTCAAAAATACTGGAAAATTCTGAAAAAAAGCAGAACTTGACCTGAAAAAAATGTCCTTTTGTTTTTTAAACGTTTTTTATGTGTTTAAACCTATTACTAAGCAGTTCAGTGGCTTTTTTAAATAATATGATGATTTGTTAAAAAATTGTAGCACATTTTATATTCTCTACTTGACCATCATAAATGTCCTTTTTGGGTAGACAGATTTAAATTTTAGAAACAGATAATAGGGAAGAGTGTTAAATCTGGACTATGTATAAGATGTACATTCTTTTAAAATACAAAATTCTGCATTTAGTTAGGATTTCTACATAATATCGTTTAAAGTTTCATTTAATTACCTAAAAATATTCCACACATGCACCATCATGTTTTTACTATCCAGCTATGGTTAAAATAATTTTTCCAGTGCTGCAAAATAAATATTTCTTTAGTATTATTTAGATGGTGAAAACAATAATTAAAAATGAATGTTTGTTTCAATTTAATTTACGAAGAGAATTTATAAGGTTTAAGTTGAACATTACTCACTTTAAAAAATTGGTGCAAATTATATTTTTTATATGAAATATGCATTTCCAGAAGAAAAAAAAATATATGTAATATATTTAAAATTTGAATCAGTATATTTGGATCAGCATCAGTATCAGCAGTACTTCTCTAATGTCTTAAATGTCTTATATTTCATTTAATTGCCTAAATTTAACTCATATTTTTATACTCGGAGACCGCTGACCAGGCCCCTACCTACCGGGATTCGACCCAGTTTGACGGGTTTGAGTGCCTGGAGAGTGGAGCGAAATTCGCCTGATCGCCTCATGGGACGATCCACAATGACAAGTACCCAGGTCGGCTGGTCGGCTGACCATATTTTTATACTCATATTTTTACCAATGAGCTATTGTTAAAACTTTTTGGTTAAGTGCTGTAAAATAAAACTTTATTTTATTTAAAAAAGAATACAATTTTTTTGGTAGAAAAAGTGAATTTTTCCTTAAATTTAATTTTTGAGGAGAGTGCATATTATTAAATTTCAATATCACTTTCAAAATAGTGCCAAATATATTTTTTTCTATAAAATACGCATTTAAAAGGGAAAAATATTTAATATATTTAAAAGTTGAATGTTTATCATATAATACTTTTCTGCAACATGTCTTAAGTTTCAGTGAATTGTCTAAAATCAAATCTCATATAAACTAATATTTTTTAACCATTTTCTATGATTAATCACTGTTTGCCCAGTGTAGGAAAATAAACCTTTTTATTTTTATTTAATTTTTAATTTAAAAAATAGCATTTAGTGGGTAAAAAATAATTTAAAATTATTTTTTGCTTCAATTTACTTTTCGAATTATGATATAATTGAAATTCCTAATCACCCAACTCCAAAATGGTGCAAAATACATTTTTTCTATAAAATATGTATTGTATTTGAAACTTTAATCAGTATCATGCAATAATTTTCTGCAAAAAGTTTTATTTCACTGCCTAAAATTAACACACATAGTTTATACTCATATTTTTAGCACTCAGCTATGGTCAGGGCTTAACGAATGCAGTCGCCAGGTCGCCACTGGTGACCAGGTTCTTCTATCTGGCGACAGAGTTACTTTTATTTTTAATTTGGCAAAATAAGTTCATCAAATGCAAATTTTAAAATAATAAAATCAGCAATATTTGACTGACTTTCTCCTGAAAATAAGCAAAAAATTATTTTCCTTCTTCACTGTTTCATCGATGCCCCCTCACCAGATGTAGATTTTGTAGCACTCAACTATCTTGATGCAAATATCTTGATACATTTGAAACATTCGGAAATCAGCATTTCCCGAACATTCCGGTTAGTTCAGTCTTTACAGTATTTCTTCTTTTTTTCCCCCATAGATACGTAATTTTAATAAGTTTCATTAGAAAACTTAGTTTATGTTCTTTTTCTAAACTATGTAGCTAATAATACTAAACTACGCTTGTTATTATTTTTTCTCAATTAATTCAATATAAAATATTTTGTGCTTTTTGAAAATCAATGATGGAGAAGGGGACAAAGTACATATTTTTACTGCCGACTAGAATTTTTTGCTGGCTAGCAGATTTTATCAAATTTGTAAAGCCCTGGCTATGGTTAAGCTACACTGTTAAAAATTTGCAGCAAACTGTCCAATCATTTAACCGTTTTTGCAGAAAACGATTACATAACCGTAATTTAACTATATTCTGACCATAAAATGAGCAATAATACGGTCAGAATATAGTTAAATTACAGTTATGTAACTGTTTTCTACAAAAACGGTCAAGTGACTGGACAGTTTGCTGCAAATTTTTAACAGTGTATCTTTACTCAATACTGTAGAATTTTTTGTTTTAAAAAAATAACATTTAGTGAGTAAAAAAATATCTAAAAATAAGTGTTTGCTTCAATTTAATTTACGAAAAGAGAATGCACATAATTTTTATTCAATATCGCTAAAGTTCAAAATGGTGCAAAGTATATTTTTTCTGTAAAATATGTAGCGTATTAAACCTTCATCAAGAAATCATTATCATGTAATATTTTTCTGAAAAATGTCTTAAATTTCATTTAATTGCTTAAAATTTACATCCCCTCACACACACACACACACACACATATATATATATATAGTGATTTTTTTTTTTTTTTTTTTTTGCCCACTAAGCTATGGTTAAATTATTCTATCTCATTGATATAAGATAAAGCTACTTTTCTAATTAAAATCATTTAGTGGGTGGAAAACCAATTAATAAATGAATTGTTGCTTCAATTTAATTTATGAAATGAGTGCATACTATTTCAATTCACTAATATTCAGTTTCAAAACAGATCAAACTATGTTTTCCGTGTGAATTTCTAGGGATAAAATTATATATTGTATTTAAACATTGAATAAACCTAACATTTATATATATATATATATATATATATATATAATATGAAGACCCAATTTGTCAAAAAACCTCTGAGGTGTGTGACAACATAATTACACGTAATGCATCTTTCTATGTCATAAAAAATAGCTTTCATATTATATAAAAATATCTCGGCGGCACGTCCATCAATGTTTATGTATATGCTTTTGAAGAAATGTAGTTGATCATGCTTATTTTGCCAGATTGTTATTTGATTCAAAATGAGATATATAAAATTAAATAAATCCTTTGAAATTTATGTCTCATTCTACACTTTATCCCTGTTAAATTCTAGAAACTTGCTTTATATTGTAAAAAAAATAGTTTGTTAATTTTTTAAAGCTATATTTTAAAGAAATAGAAAGAAATGTTGTCTTACTTTAATTTACTTCACTTGTCTAATACCAAAACAATTTTAATTTTGAAACATATATATATGTATATATATTCGTTTTGAGACGAAAATTTTGGGTTTGGAAATTATGCATTTTCTTTTAATTTTTTTATTTAAAATAAAATTACGCCAATATTCAAATTTAATAAAAACACCTTGCATCAAATTTGGTTTTAGAATGTACCCTGTCTGGAAAAGATTTATTGTTATATTAGGATTTATTTGAACGCACAATGTTTGTAAATTGTTCGAAAAATACAATGGAATCACTTTTTTTTATATTGAAGGAAATTTATATCTTATGAATAAATTTAAACAAAGCAAAACAAAACAAAAAAAAAACCTATTAATTCGAATATAGAAATATACTTATGTATGGAAAAAAGTATAATGTGTCCGCATGATACAAATATAAAACGCCAATTAATATGAAGGAAATATATGAAATAGTAAAGTATAAAAAATAAACACTCAATTATATTTCAGAAATATTTATAGTTGGATTTTAAAACACTGCGTATAAAACCGAATGTCGATATCCCCCACACTTCTGAAGCATAAATCTACAAAACTTTCGTCATTTTCAACAGACTCATAAATTAAAATATACTTACTGATTCCTCAGACTATATATTTATTTTCTTCTACAATAATATTATCAGAAAATGAATCTAGATTTGTTTTGAAAGCGTAACAATGAAACATAACGGAATCAGGAAGAAAGATAATATGGGTCAAAAGTCTTTAACAATGCTCGAAATGAAATACAAAACCCAATAAATTGACATATAAGGGACGGTCATATATTTTCATGAACGTATACTGTCCAATTTGTTTTTTTTACTTCAGGTTTCTTTTGTTCCAGCTTTCGTTTAGTGTTATGAGAATTAAGTGATTTCATTTTTTCTACCACATAAAAACTATTTATTTGCTATCCCAGATCTTATTGTTCTTTGTTTAGTTTGTGTACATGCATCATGTATTCTCTAAAATTGTATTTGTTCATCAAAGTTTAATACATAAATGACTTAATCTCAATTTTTTGAAACATTCAAAAATATCTAAGCATTTTTTTTTTAAATTACAGTATCCGTAATTTTTCTCCAATTTTACTGTTTCGGCCCTTAGACATGTTTTCATTTCGGATAGATGGTTAATATTTACATGCAGGGTCTTTATAAAATATCTTTCTCTGTTTGCGGAGATCTGTAGATAAAACTAATTACTGTGATGTGACAATATTTTTCATTTACTTTTGAAGGTGATGGACAGATGAATTTCATGAGAAATAGTATATGTACACACTTATTAAATTTTCAGCAGAGCTGAAATTACGCTGTAAATTAATGAAATACAAAGAATATCAATAACCACTTTACTAAACAGCGTAGAATCATTAGAGTGAAAAAATGTCCAGACCGGGGTTCGATCCCGAATACCTTGGTATAGCGCACCAAGTGCTTTACCAATTAAGCTATCCAGACGACATCCAGTCTAGCATTCTCTCACTCTTATATGGACTATATTCACTCTTATCTAGACTGGATGTCGTCTGAATAACTTAATTGGTAAAGCACTTGGTGCGCTATACCAAGGGATCCGGGATCGAACCCTGGTCTGGACAAATTTTTCACTCTAATGGTTCTACGCTGTTTAGTAAAGTGGTTATTCACATTCTTTGTATTTCATTAATTTACAGCGTAATTTCAGCTCTGCTGAAAATTTAATAAGTTTATAAATATTCACCGATACTGTGTTTAATTTGTCTCATGCATGCCAACGATGTTGTACTCATGATTGACTTTCCATCTTGAGCTGCGTGTTTGTAGCCTTGCCATATAAGAGTGAGAGAATGCTAGACTGGATGTCGTCTGGATAACTTAATTGGTAAAGCACTTGGTGCGCTAAACCAAGGTATCCGGGATCGAACCCCGGTCTGGACATTTTTTCACTCTAATGGTTCTACACTGTTTAGTAAAGTGGTTATTCACATTCTTTGTATTTCATTAGTATATGTACTTAAATCAAGTATCATAAATTTTAGGGGAAATCTGATTACATACTGAGAAAAAATTCGTCACTCCTTCAAATGAATTATTTATCTAAACTTTTCCGAAGGATAAGAGTAGTATTGCTGTCATGTATACAAAATAAAATTGCATCCTCCATTTTACTAGCGATTTATGGAAAAAATTGATTGTTTTCGACTCCCACTGAGCCCAAACGTTCCCTGTAGATAAATTTTGTCCAAAATGGTGCCAATTTTTTCGTGGAATTCATTTTCCTATGGCTTTAAAATTTTGAATATAAAATGTAGTCTCACTCCGTTCTTCAGATTTAGCTACATGTGTTCCAAAAGTAGAGAAGTTACTTTGTAACTACTCAGTAATTTTAGAATATTCAGCGCTTTAATCTGGTTTGTCACAGTATGTACCAATCTGTTAGAAAAAGAAGTATTTCTAAAAAAATAATATAAGTAATTGCAAATACTATTTTTACCTTATTACACCGATACTTACTTACTACACGCCATATTTACTTACTGTGTATTTTAGAGAGAACGTCTTAGACAACAGAGTGTTTTGTGGCAATCCTTTTTCATTATCCACATTCCATTTATATCCCATTCTTGCCAAAATCACTCATGTTAAGTGCAGTAGACGATCATATATTAAACTGTTTGATGTTTACCTGTAAAAAATGTATACACGTTTTAGAAACATGAAAAGGTACAATAACACCATATACAAAATCCGTGATGTTTGACCATTTTTTAACACTTTCCAACATAGTTGAAAAGTGTTTATGAATTCGGTTTGTCTGTCATCTGCCGTCTGTCGGTGCTCTAACTCGCGTAAATATAGTCGGATCGCTATGGATCGTATAAATGTTAATGATTTTTACTATGGCATGTTCGGTATTGAAAATGAAGTATGTAGCGTTTATACTTCTTTTACAGGGACACTTAAAATAATTCTTATAAATTACGGTCTATTGAGAAAAATCGTTTGCGGTGTATTTTAATAATGTTATAGTATTTCAAGCATATTGAAATTGATGTATAACACTCAGGTACAATGAAAGAGGCTGTAGAATATGGTGTGCATAGCATTTGTCGTTCATTTACAGGCATACATAAAATAATTCGGTTCAGCACGTTTTAAGAAGAATGATTAATGAAAGTCTGTTTTTAAATTAAACTAAGTTTTTGCCTTTTACGTGATGTGCGCAAATTCTGTAGATAATATACATATCAGCCCAAAAGATAACGAATGCAGTCTTGTTTATTAACTGAAGAAATTGAAAAACTGCTGAAGGGGAATTAACAAGTGTGCTATGCGTTTCGTAACTGAACTAAATTATAGCATACTCTGTAGTTTTCCGTCTATTGACGGTAATTGCTGGCATTTGGTTTTTAAATGTATTACAAGTTTTCCAAATTGTTCAGTTTGATATCACCTTTCACCCACTTAATGGAGGAAGTTTTGTCAAAATAACCTGGAAGTGTTGGAAAGTGTTTCATAATCTATGCTTGAAGCATGATTTTTCGTTCTTGTTTAAAAGTTAAAGCCAATACATAAAAAAATACACTAAATCAAATAGAAGGACGAAAATAACATTTTTCGATCCTAATGGATTCGATACCGAACTACCACAAGAACGAGCCATTAAACAAAATAATTATAATTATGAAAATTGGAGCTTTTGATCAAATATGTATGGATACACATTACAAATAATTACAAGAAATTTATATAACTTTCTTTTTTAGAAATGGTTACTGACTTTTTTACTTTCTTTCATCTATAAAAGAAGAAAGTATTGTAATAAAAAAATATTTTCGTCTTCCGTTTTTCGACGGATTTTCCAGTTTTATGGGTCAGAGATCTCGAAAAACACGTTTTTACAAAATATCTGTCTATCTATGTGTCCTCTTTGTATCATCGAAATGTGTATGAATATATGCGAAGAATTTAACCAAATTTCCTATATATGTTTTTGGCTCTGGGCAGGAGGTTTCATTTGAAAGTGTGTTTTTTCCGCCGGAAAGGGGTGCTGTGATAACGATTTTCGCAATTTTCTTTATTTTATCGTCGGAAAGTGTATGCAGTTATTAAGAGAATTGAACCAAACTTCGTACATATGTTTATGACTATGGCCGTTCGGTCCCAGTTGAATTTTAGGATATTCAAATGGGAAAGTTAGGTTTGTGAATTTTGTGTGATTCTCTCGATTTTTCGCAGTCTAAGTGAAGAATTTATGAATATTTTTTAACTAAATTTATATTTCTATTTAATGTAATAAGCTGAGGTTTGTATACAATTTTGAAAAAAATCGGTGTGGTAAAGCTGTAATAGCGATTATTGTCTTTTATCGGAATGCGCATTGTAGCATTTGAAGAAAAATGATACTGAATTTCCCTCTTGTCCAATCTAGGTTTAATTTGCATATTTGTATATAAGCAACATTTTTGGCGTTTTTTGTGTGGATATATTACCCGTTGATTATACTACATTACGAAAAATGTTTTTCCGTCATACCGCATTGTTTTGAAACATTTATTGTCAAAAAAATTTGAAGCGTATTAAAAAATAAATTAATAACAAGTCTGTTAACTACTAATTTTTTCTAAAATGCATAATTAGAACAAATGTGTCGTCAGTTAACTATTCAGTGCTTTCTAAAATGCCTAATTAAAACAAATACACTTTTTGAAGTAATAGCATTTATGAGATAGAAGAAAATTGTGTGATTGGCTATTTACACATCCGACTAGTGATGATGTGTGGTGATTTCATTCTTCATATCACTTCAAAATTGCTTAATCAGCAGTAATTCAAATAATCCTCATTTATGTAAGAATTTCTTTTTTTGGAGGAGGGGGGGGGGCGGCTGCATGCTGATAAAATATCATTTTTTGACGTCATAAACAGGTAGAGACAGGTGTTGTAATTAAATTACTTAATATAGTTCTTTTGTCACTTAGGTAACATCGTAAATGACGCATATTTTAATGAAACATAGACAATAAATTAGCATGAAGTTTTGAAAGCTGGTGTGTTGCTGACTGTTATAGGTTTAATGTTAAATAATATCATAATATGCATGAAAACTGGAATATATATTCAGAAATTGCATAAAATAAGCAGTATAAGTCAGTTTGTATAAAAAATTACGAGCATTTCGAAAATGTGCATGGCATATTAAAAATTGAGAACTGCCTATAAATTAGCAATATTTCTAAATAATTATTACCGATAACATTCCATTAATATAACTTTTCTTGGACTAAAGTATTCAAATTTATATAGTAAAATTTATTAAAATTATGTCTATTGAAAGGTGTAATTATTAAAGGAATGTATTCTTTTCATTAAAATAATAGACAGAATTGAAATTTATTTAAAAAGTATTATTAATATACCCGAATAAAACATACTTTAAATAGTATTCTTACTGTAATTTATTTGTAGGAAATAAACCAAATTTGTGGTAGAATAATTAAATGTTATGCATGAATACAGTACAATTATTATACTACAGTATTAAGTTTAGAATAGATTCATTTTGCTAGTAAAGATCAAAGTAAAAGATCATGTACCATGCAATCTTTAAATATTTTCTTTTGATAGCTTCTACTGTATTCTGTTTGTGGTATGTGAATTTTGTTTTAGTTATTATTTTAAATATATGATAAAATTTTTAAAATATAAGTAGAACAAAATCATTTTTCTGTATTTGTTAAAATAGGTTAAAAATAAGGTTGTTTAATGTATATTTAATTATAATGTTCATTTAGTAAAACTGCAAACTTTGTATGGAAAGTAATTTGAACATTACATAAACTATTAATTTTTTAAGATTTGATGCATTTAATTTAAATTAAAATTTTACATTTAGCAATAAAATATGGAGATAAAAGTGGATATATTTTCAATATAAATAGTTTTTTTTTTTAAAGTAAATTAAGTTTATACAATGCATGATTTTTTTTATTCGCATGTTTAGAGACAATGAAATGCCATAGAATGTATATCTTTAAATCTTAACTTTACGTACTAATATCTTCAAAGGATCGAATCCGTTTTTGTAAAGGATCATCAGTTTCAATCAAGCAATATGATGAAAAGTATTAGAAGTGTGTATTCAGAAAGTCTACGTTATATTAATTGCTGAACTAACCATTTAATACATGCTTTTATTATAGCTATAACAAAAACCCGCGAATTTTTCTTTGAATTTTTAAACTTCACTATTTCCACGAAAAAATGAAATATCCCAACAAACACAAGATCTGTGGCCGCCTTCTGTATACATTAAGGCCAAAAAGACTTGGGGCCATTTGTACCCAGCCACCGTTGTATTTTAAATAACACACCACTACATCCGCTGACGGCTGTTTCATTGATAACGGGCGAGCGAAAGTAAAAGTAATTGGTTATCAGTGTCCAGTAGCCATTGAAGATGAGTTTGTGGCTAGATATAAAGGCCTGGCATCAAATAAAAAGAAAAGGGCTAATGCCATGTATTTGATACATTGGTTATAAGATATAAAATATTTTTTTCTTCACTCTTTTCAACATAATTTTCGATATTTAAAATCGCGATATATAATTTTTTTTAACTTTAACTTTTTTTTTTTAAATAACAAGTAAAAGCGTCTTGAGTCTAAAATATTTATGTATGCATAAATCATTTTTATGAGCACATTACAGTGAAATTGAATATATGTTAATTTTAACTCATATATTTTTCTTAATTGCAAAGATAAATTAGATACAAAAATTAATAGCAAACATATCCAAATGCCCTTTTAAACGATACGAAATTATTTGGAATAAACTGCACTGTTTAAGCTTACTTACTATATAGATTTATAATAAAATGTTTAAGGATAAATGTCAATTTATTTATATATTTATTTTCAGTTTCAACAGAAAAATATTCACCCATAAAGAACAAGTGGAAAGTATATGCTACTTTTGTATACACCCCAATTAAAGCTCCATTTCCCCGTATTATAATATTTTTAATTTGTTTCTAATATGAAATACGATTGCGAAAAAGAACTTTCCATGTAATGGTGATTAAATAATAATTGTTAAAAGAAAACAAATACAAGAGAAAAAAATGGATGTTTTTGTAAGAACTGAAAACTGATTAAAAAAATCATACAGTATATCTTAATTTTTCTTAAAAAAATAGATTTTTTCAAGTGACTTAAAATATATAAAAATTAAAAGAAAAAAATATATGATTTAATAAAAAAAAATATTTTTATTTATTGTACTAAGGCATTGGCTCATAAAAGCTCCCCCCCCCCTCCTCCCGAAAAAAATTGTTTCAGTCCCAAGTAAGCAAGTTATCAGACCTGAATCAGCTCAAGGTCAAGGTGATTTGAGGGGTGTGATAAGAGAGAGAGGGACTTTTCTTGGAATTTCCTGCCCTGTCTAATTTTTGCTTCGTCATTCAGGTGTACGGAGTGCCAATTTGGTAGAGCAGATTGCAGGGAGCAGACGCTACGCTCCTTTTCAATTTCAAATATCGCATGGAAATGTTGCGTCCATCTGTAAGTCTTATAAATTTATGTTTATTCGTTACAAGTTTATTAATTTCAATATAATCTTTTTTTGCATCATTTAGAATATTTATATTTTACTTTTTAATAATACACAAGAATGTTTTAAACATATTTTCATTTTCGGCAAAATAGTGCAAAATTCAATTTAGTAATTTATTATTATTATTGCGTAAATTATTTTTAAACATTACAAATATCTATCAATCTATTCTTTAAAATAGTTTGCCTCGCTTTACATATAAAAAATATGACTTTAAAGAGAAAATTACTTTTTTTCTTCTGGGTGAAGAAATTTACCAGTTTATACTCAAGAAAAATTCAGTGACAGTAACAATGGAATAGAGTTTCTTACATTTTTTAATTGCTAAAAAGCGTAAAATAAACAGTAAAATAAGTTTTATTAAACTGTTGACATGTTTCGGCTCCATCGGAGCCATGATCAAAACAAATAAGAATATTCTACAATTGCACGTTCTTTGAAGTTATTATTTGAAACACCATCATTTAATTGTTAACTTCAAAAATCGTGCAATTGTAGAATATTCTTATTTGTTTTGATAATCGCTCCAATGAAGCCGAAACATGTCAGCAGTCTAATAAAACTTATTTTACTCTTTATTTTACGCCTTTTACCATTTAAAAAAGTATATTATTACACGGTGTTATAATTTGTTATATTTTTAATGGAAAAGTAATAAAATTTAAGAAAAATGTTGTTGACATTTAAAATTACTGAAAATAATTCTCAGGGATTTTGTAAAGTTTTAAATAATCTATTTTTTCTAAAGTTTGACTATTAAACTGTGAGAGAAAAATTTAAATGTTATGATGCAAATATATGTAATATGTTTTAGATTATAATGATTTAATAATACTTAAAAGAATAAACATAATTTATTGGCAACAGACTGTAAAAACCAGTGAAAAAAAATCACATTTTAAATATTATTTGTTAAATATAAAATATATAACAGATCATGAAGAAAAGACATAAAGAAAAGATTATATAAGCAACAATTCAAATTTTATTCTGTAAAAAAGAATGCTTTTTAGAAGTTTATTTAAATGATAAAGTGTTTTTGCGTGAAAAAAAAGTACTAATAATTATTTAGGTACACTTTTCAAGAAAACTATAAGTTCAACTTACCTTGATTTTTTTTTCAAAAAGTTTCCGAAACAGAATACTTGACGTAGTGAATTAATTAGTTTATTTTTTTTAATTATATACTTTTAAAATTTACATAAAATGCAATAATTTAAAAATAGCATATGATATAAATTTTTAAAATATATAATTGAAAAAATAAACAAATACTTAATTCACTATGTCAAACATTGTATTTTTAAAATTTTTGAAAAAAATCTAGGTAAGTGAATTTATAATTTTGTTGAAAAGTCTACCTAAATGATTATTAGTACTTTTTTTCACGCAAAAAAAATTTATCATTTGAATAAACTTCTAAAAAGTATTTTCTTTTATAGAATAAATTTTTATTTATGCCTAAATAATCTTTATTGGGCGACAGTGGCTGGGTTTTGGCTACCTTACATTTATAATAGGAATAAAAGGCATTTTTATGGGCATATTTGGGCTATATTTAATTCTTGAAAACCACAAATGACATGGTTACGGCGAGTTTCTGGCTAGCATTTATTCATTATGATTTTTAGTGGCCTAGCTATGGCTAGTTTCCATTAATAGTTGTCATTTAAAGTATAATTGTGGCCAGTTTTAGGCTATCTGTCAGTTATGATTAACCACTTGTGGCACTATTATGGGCATCTTAATGTAGTTATGGCCAATTCTGTTGCGGCCTCATCGTGGTTGGCGTGACAGTTTTTTTAAGTTGCCGTTACGGCAAACGATGGCGGCCCCTCATCTGCTAGTTTGGGCCAAGGCTAACGTCGCCATCAGCGGCCCGAAAGTTCTGTGTTAGTTGGGATGTAGTGGAATTTAGGGTCAAACCTACAGTCTGTTGAAACTGGATAGCTCACTATTAACTCAATATGAATAGCCGTCTTGCGGATATTGGTTGAAATAGCTTTAGACCAGAAGGAAAAGCGGCCATTAAGATATCTCCTTACTGACATTTATGTAGTTTTTGTGTTTAAAGTTTTATTTTATCCTTTTCTTTACTTTTTTTTTTTTTTTTTTTGTAGTTTTCAAAATTTTTAAATATGTATACGAAAATATGACCACATTTGAAGTTTCTGAGACTGCTTATATTATTATCTGTAGCATATTTAATAAGGATTTATTTCAAACAACGAAACTAATACAAGCATTTAAAAGAGTATTTTTACAGCTCACTTTCCGATCTCGGGAAATTCTTGGATATTCTGCGCGAAAAAAATTGAAGAGCCCGTAAAGAATGTTTGAAAAAAAAAATAAATAAAAGTCAAAATTACATGATTAGGATTTTAATAAGCTGTGATTATTTATTTATTTTTTATTTTTTACTTTCTCAAATAGAAATTATAGTAATTATCGTTTTGTGTTTAAATAGTAAATCAATTTACTTATATAGGAAAAACGTCCATTGATTCCCAATGAAAATTATGAAATTTTGAATTATTAAGAAAAATATTTGAATAACGTAAATAAAACATAGCCTATGTTAATTCCTGGATTATAATCCACCTATATATTTAATGATACTTAATCATTGTTCATGTTCGCAATACTTAATTACATCATGTAATTAAGTATTGCGCTGCCGCACAATACTTAATAATTGACATATTATTAGTTTTTCTTATAATATTTTAATTATTAAATATTATTAATATTATTATTCTTATATAGTATTAATATTATTATTCTTATATAGTATTAATATTATTATTCTTATATAGTATTAATATTATTATTCTTATAATATTTTAATTATTATATACCATTAGTATTATTATTCTTATAATATTGTAATTATTATATGTAATATTTTTATTAATATTAATTGTAAATAAACATATTTTTATTCCTTTTTAATGAAAAGTCTAAACTTTTTAATTTCTTGTTAAGATTAATATACATAAGAGGTTTTACTCCACCTCTAGGGGAATCTTGATAATTTGACATTTTATAAATATTCATTTCAGATATTTAAAATGGTACATTATACTTAAATAATAATTTATTAATAAAAATATGATGAACTAGTCAGATAATTTAATTGATAAATTATATTTAAAATTTACATTAAATTCTGTTGGAAATTCGGGCTTCCAAAAGTAACTAATAATAAGGCATGCGGTTCTATCCTACTTTTTATTACCATATTACGTATTTAGTGAAACTCATAGTAAAGCATATATATTTATTAAAACTAACACCACAGTTGTGATCGGGAATACACCATATAAAGCAAACTGGTAATGTAAAAGTTCGAGTGTATGTTTTGGAGAATTAATTATGCTATTCATGTTTACACTGTTCATCATTTATAGTAGATATGTAAATACTTGCAATATTTCTAAAGTTATAATGCCATTATACTATTCGTAATTTAGAGTAGATATGTAAATGTATGCAGTATTTCGGATGTTAATATGCACTGGACCATCTACTATACCTATTGAATAGCACACATAATTTTAGTTGATAATTACGTTTTCCACGCCAAACAAATGTGGAAATACAAATTAGCATCAAGATTAAATTATATGTTAACAATTATTGAAAAATGAACCAACATGTGTTAAATTTACATCATCTGTTATTTAATCTTAACGCTGACAATATTTTATGTTATTCATTAACTGCCAATTTATATGATAATTTGCAATTTCTCAAACTGTCAATAGGGATTAAAGTGTTCATTTTTAATATCAATATCTTTATATCAGTTTCATATACTTTTTAAAGAATAATTTAAAAAAAAACATAAATATATGCATTTCTGCTGTAATGTGTGTCATACTATATTAAAGAACTGATTACATATATTTCATAAGAAATATAACTCTTAATTAGATCTACGGTTAAACGAAAAAAAGATCATTGAACAACTTACTATAAATGAGAATATTTTAAATTCATATAAAGCTGATGCATATTTGGTAAAGTAGAAATGGGATCATTTAATAAAATATAATTGTTATTTTCGTTTACTGATTTATTCACGAAAATTTATTTTGACTTGCATTTAATATTAACTGACTGTTTTTACATAAGTTAAAACCATAATGTATTTTTTTTTATCTGAGCATAAAAGGAAAACCCGTTGACATTAATGCTTAATTTTAGTGATCAGTTATCCTTTTCTTTATCAAGAAAATAATTAAGCTAATTTTACAATTTTTCACATGAGTATTCAATAATTATGTTTGAGTTTAACCATTTTTATCATAAACTGTACATTAGAAAAATAACAACAATTTTCAGAAAGCAATTATAATCTAAAAAAAAAATAGTTATCGCGCAGCGTCCATCAGCAGATAAATGTACATTTCCTTTAATCAAAGACTAAGTTAATGAGATTTTTGATTAATTTAGTGCTTTATTCATGAGATTATAATAATTATAAATGTAGTGCATTTTTATTTGTGTTGAAATTATTAGTGCCTTTCATAAGCCAAATGAGTACATTCACTGCTGATGATATTATTAAAAATTATACAGTCTGTGTATGTCGTGTCTCAAATTTTAATCAATATCTTGGACATGAACCTCTAGAAGAGAAGTGAGTAAACGAATTTTGAATGAAATGATTATTCAAAGAGTAATAAAGACGTTCTCGGAAGTTTTATATAATAGTTATGGAGCATTTTTATTATGAAGAATCTTCTAAATATTTGGATCGAATTTTAATTATTGAATACACAAACTTACAGGGTGAGCTAAAAAACTTTACACAGTTTGAAACTCATTGAAAAATCAAGTAATTTGTGTAGAAAATTGCGATTTGCGACGAAAAAGTCTTCTCATTATCACATGTTCAGTTTACGTAAAAAGTCAGTTAAAAATATTTGTAGCATAACATCCTGCTACTCTCTTATGAAGGTAGTCTAATATCGAGTGAGTTATGAGTATTGCGAGCGATCGTGGTGTCCTGAATCCCAACATTTGTGCGTGAACGAACTACCTAATCTGTCATTTCTTTAAATTCCACAAAGTGTGTCTGAATCACCTGGAATCTGGTTTTCACAGTTATTTTTTAATGGTATATTAATTGGGTATCTGTAGTTGTTTAGCTCCTATAAATATTATGGTAGGAGTTAGATTTTGTTGATTATCTGGCCTTTCACCATGAGTGGTAACTTAGACTAGATTCAAGTATCGTCGAACCTTGCACGTGCTGTGAAGCAAGCGAAGTTTTCCGGTTAACTGTTTTGCGAGTAGATTTTCATTTCCGAATTCGCCAGCGAGGTAACGAGTTTAAACTTGTGATTCAAATTAAAGAATATTGGAATCCATGGGTTTCTCTTGATAGTACTATTACAGTTTTAGTAGTAACATTTTATAGTGTGAACTACAGTGCTTATAGAGACGTTTTTATAGTGAGCTGAAGTGATCTTTTGTGAGGTTCGTCAACCGATTAGCATGGCTATTTTGTGTAGAGTTATCGTTTGATTTTAGCAAAATTCTTGGGAAAAGCATTTCCTTCTCAGTTTTAGGGTACCAAACGTATTTTTTTATATTCGTTACTTAAAACTACCCGCTCCACTGCCATCTGTTCTTATATTTTTCTTTAAATAAGTTGTTGTCATTGTGAAATTTTGTGCCATGGCTACTTTTCAAGCTAACTGGACGCAATCGTTCATCACTACTTTAGTATGGATGGCGCTTTAAGTTAATGAGAATTTTTATTAATTTAACGATTCTTTCATCAATTTACAATAATTATACACAAAGTTCATTTTTAAATGAGTTAGAATTTTTATAAATTTTCATATACAATCAGAATGCATTTAATATTAATGGTATTATTTAACTATTATGTCAGCAAATACATGTCCTGTATCAATATTTATTATATATCTTGAATATTAACTTTTAGAAGAAAAGCAAGAAAAGTGATTTCGAATTAAATAATCGGAAAAAAGCAATATGGACGTTTTCGGAAGTTTTATGTAACAGTTATGGAGATTTTTATTGGGAAGGACCGCCTAAATATTCAAATAGAAGTTTAGGTACTTGTCTACTTTTGCATCACTTTCTATTTAAAAAACAAACGCCGTTAAGTAATGTGATTTAACGCCACAAATACAAAAGCGTGACGTCACGTTTGATTTTAGATGTAGTGCTAGTACGCTATATACGTATTCCATTTTTAGTTATTTTGTATTTAGCCAGATTAATTTTTCCAATAAAGGCTTTGAGTATTTGCCATTTTTCTGTTTTCTCTTGCATATTTTTTCAGTGATAAAGATCTGGGATCTTCTATGTACAAAACTTGATGTGATAAAATATTTTCAAGATTGTGGGATTCTTGCGTCAAAACAAATGCGCTTTAATGGACGTTATATTAGACTTTATCAGCAAACGGATAAACAATGGCGATGTACAGATGATAAGCTAATATTTATTAAAAGCAGGAGCCTAATTCGATGACTGAAATTTTTTTCGTCTATTTACATTTTATGACTAAAGAAAGAGTAATCTTTTCCGTGCAATCTTTCGTTATTATTGGCATTTATTACATGGCCTACAAAATCTTAAGTTTTACAGTAGCATAAAAACCCATAAACAAGTAATTTTGCAGCTTCCTATCCAGCAACTATTAGGACGGGAGTCGTGCCTTGTATTTTTTAATTTTTCAATAGGGTACCTTCCCGACAAGGAGGTTTTGACCAGTTATTGACCAAAAATCGTGAAAGTGGGACAAATCTGACTTCATGCTTATGTATTTTTGGTGTTAAATCCTATTGTTTGGTTACAGATTTTTGTTTTCTTTTGATAATATAAAGTGGTTGATGGAAAAGTCGACAAGTACCGAATTGTAATTATTGCTTACACGAACTTGTAAGTTCAAAAAGCTTACACGTTTTGAAATTCGTTAAATAACATGTAATTGATGTAGAAAATTGCGATTTGGACAAAAAAGCTTCTTATGACCTATAAATCTATCTATTATGATCTATCTATTTGCGTTTAAGCAAAAACATTTTTATAGATGGCGCTATACTTTCAAAAGCTGCAAAAATGTATCAAATAATCAATCTGTTACAGACCATTTATTTGTTATATCTAACACTGTAAAAAATGACCAAGTTTTCTTATTTTATGAAAATATACTATAACTACGAACGAAAATATAATATAATCTTCTGAGTTATCCGAAATTCTGAATAGCGTGTTCCATTGTCTTTTGAATCCCCAGAAACCAATACATTTCCAAAATTTAAAGAATTATTTATAAAAACAAAGTATATTTCGCTGCCCGTATTTTTCAGAAACGTTTCCGAAGGGTTTTTAGAGTGTATTAATTAGTGTCCTCAGTCTGGAATACCTGTTTTTCCAATGTCATCCATTCTCAAGTAATCGTTTTCAGCCGCATAAGTTAATTTATACATGAAAGAATACAGAAATAATCTTAATTTTAAGGCTATTGTTAACGCTGTTAATTGTGCATATTTGTCTGTTAAACATAAATTTTGAGCATGAAAATGTTTACTTGAGAATGGATAGCATTCGAAAAACAGGTATTCCAGGCTGAGGACAGTAATTTATACACTATAAAAACCCTTCGGAAACATTTCTGAAAAATACGGGCAGCGAAAAATACTTTGTATAAATAATTCTTTAAATTTTGGAGATGTATTGGTTTCTGGGGATTCAAAAGACAATGTAACACGCTATTCGGAATTTCGGATAACTCAGAAGATTATATTATATTGTCGTTCGTGGTTATAGTATATTTTGATAAAATAAGAAACATTGGTCATTTTTTACAGCGTATGCAATATATAATAATTGGAGAGATGTAATACACCCGAGAAATAGTAAATCTGAGATTTTAATTAAGTGAATTTTTATTCACATTGCTAACAAGGCGTAAAACCAACATAGTGATAAATTATCCATGCCAGGGTTTGAACTTGGGTCATTGATTCAGTGCAAGAATGCTCTTCCAACTGAGCTACCTAGACGATACCAAGCCTGGTGCCTCTCACTCTTGCACAGGATGGGATAACTTTATGAACCAAAACCACTGCAACAAGCATGAGAAGAAATGAATCCAGCATCGATGAATATATATATATATATATATAATTGAAGCGATGTAACAAGCCGAAGAAATAGTGAATTTGATTTTTATTCACATTCTTTGCTAACAAGACGTAACGTTTTGTTAGTAAATTTAAAATTATACCAGGACCGCGTTTGAATCTTGATCATTGATTCAGCGCACCAATGCTCTGCCAACTGAGATAACCGGACGATACCCAGCCTGGCACCTCTCACTCTTATATGTTTGTAAGGCTGAATCCGCAGCACAGGATGGGATAACTTCATAAACATCAACCACTGCGGCAAATATGGCAGAATTTATTCCAGCATCGATGGATATGGCGTATACTCTGTTTGTTTTGCACCGTGTTAGCAATGTGAATAGAAATTGGTGTAATTAAAAATTCAGATTTACTATTTATCGGACGTACTGAATCCCTTCAATTAATATGTACAGGGTGGTTCAAAAGGCCATGTCCAAACGGCAAGTGTTGGTGTGTCAAGTTATGAGGAGTAAGAATTATGGGGGTCGGAAATGCGATCGTAAAGGTGCAATTGCATCGTGACCGTAACGCAAAGAAAATATAAGAAACCGTGTAACAATACCTTTATTTTACAAAAAAACTTAATCGAAGTACAAAATACAAATGAAAAATGTTACAACTCCTAACAGATGCTCAAAATGTGCCCCATTAGTCTTAATGCATACATCTTGACCTCCTCACCAATTGGAACGTTTTTGCGATTCCATGTGGCGCCGATGTGAAGCATGCATCACGACTAATGGTGCACATTTTGAGCATCTGTTAGGAGTTGTAAAATGTTCCATTTGTATTTTGTACTCCGATTAAGTTTTTTGTAAAATAAAGGTATTTTCTTTGCGTCACTGTCATGATTCAATTGCACCGTCACAATCGCGTTTCCGACCCCCAGTTCCTATATAATTCTTTCTCCTCATGACCTGACACTTCAACACATGCTGGTTGGATATGACCTTTGGAACAACCCTGTATATATATATATATATATATATATTCATCGATACTGGACTAATTTCTTGTATGTCTAAAAACTCAGGATACATTACGACTAATCTCTCGTTGAACTGGTATCTTACAGTTGATATTTTTTGCATTATTCAGTTATGAAATTGGCCAACTAAGTTGAGTTTGACCAACTAAGTTGTGTCCACACTGTATATTTGAGATAACATTAAAATGTAGTAAACATTTTAGAATATATATTTTGTTTATTATTATTTCAGATATTTGAACATAAAATAAAATGTACAGAACTACAATAATGAAAAAATAGTTTTCGACATAATTGAACAGTTTTCAATAAAACGATATGCCATTCAAAAGATTACATTCATATTATCACAATGTTTAGAATATATATATTCCATTTAAAAATAGGCTTGAAAGTTATTTGGAATTCCAAAGCAATGATTTACGTCGCGAATCACATGTACATTGAAAATGAGGATTCGATTACTATCCATTTAAATTTATTCAGAAATATTCAACATTCTAAAAGTTATTAAAAAAGCATTTGAACTCAATTTAAGAAAATATGAAACTTAGTGTTTAAGAAAAGTAGCATAAGAATAAGATTTAGAAATGTTTCCTATTGCATTTTATGAATACACATAAATTCAGACAATTTTATTTCTTTTTTTAATTCATACAAATTTTCAATATTTTCATTTTCTGCAAGCTGGTTTTTTAAGGCTTGAACGCACAAAGGATTTGAGTGATTTATCAATATAAAACTTATCTTTAAGTAGATGGGAAACATCTAGAAATATTGAATATGTAAATGATGTTACGAACGTGAATTTATGTTTATTTAATTGTACTATATTAAATATCATATTTCTATTTTTTTTAACGACATTTAATTTCCCTTAAACTTTGTGATTTTTATTTTTTCCGTTTGTTTAGAAACAATTTTTAGAGAGGTAAAATATCGCTTTACATGCAATAAGGAATATAGCTTATCTTTTATAAGTTTTTTAACAATAAATTTATTCAGAAATATTCAACGTTGTAAAAGTTATTAAAAAAGCATTTGATCTCAATTCAAGAAAATATGAAACTTAGTGTTTAAGAAAAGTAGCATAAGAAGGATATTTAGAAATGTTTCCTATTGCATTTTATAAATACACATAAATTCAGACAATTTTATTTATTTTTTAAATTTTTAAACATATTCAATATTTTCGTTTTCTGCAAGCTGGTTTTTTAAATGCTTGAATGCACAAAGGATTTGAGTGATTTATCAATATAAAACTTATCTTTAAGTAGATAGCAAACATCTAGAAATATTGAATATGTAAATAATCTTACGAACGTGAATTTATGTTTATGGAATTGTACAATATAAAATATCATATTTCTATTTTTTAACGAGATTTCAATTACCTTAAACTTCGTGATTTTTATTTTTTCGGTTGTTTAGAAACAATTTTTAGAGAGGTAAAATATCGCTTTACATGCAATAAGGAATATAGATCTTTTATCATTTTTTTAACAATAAATTTATTCAGAAATATTCAACGTTGTAAAAGTTATTAAATAAAAAGAAAACTGTCCAGTTAAACTGAGGGCATTGAGCTCACAGGCTATTCACACTAATTGTATATTATACTCTTATTTCAAAGAATTTGAAGTAAGCCCCTCGAAAAATAAAGAAATTGACAATATATTAAGGGGGATCATCCCCCCCCCCCTAATACTTAACCAATGAAACCCCCAAAACTAATCGGAGTAGGGCCTTATCACAATGAGCATATATACAAAATTTGAAGTAAATCGGATAATTCTACATGAAAAATCCATTTATCTAAATTAAGGGGGGTAAGCCCCCCGTTCCCTTCTTTATACTTAACTAATGAACCACCAAAACTAATCAGGGAAGTGTCTTATCACAATGAACCTATATACAAAATTTGAAGAAAATCGGATAATTCTGCATGAAAAACTTATTTATCTAAATTAAGGGGGGAGGGGTTTAGCGCCCCCCACCCTTTATATTTAACCTATGAACCTCCAAAATTATTCAGGGCAGCCGTTTATTAGAATAAACCTATATAAAAAATTTGAAGAAAATGGGATAATTCTGCATAAAAAAACTCATTTATCTAAATTAAGGGGGGGGGGGTTAGCCTCCGCCCTCCCCTTTATATTTAACCAATGAACATCCAAAATTAATCAGGGCAGACGTTTATCACAATAAACCTATATACAAAATTTGAAGAAAATATGATAATTCTGCATGAAAAACTCATTTAACTAATTTAAGGGGGGGTTAGCCCCCCGTTCCCCCCTTTATACTTAACCAATGAATCCCCAAAACTAATCAGGGAAGCGCCTTATCACAATGAACTTATAAACAAAATTTGAAGCAAAACGGCTGTTTCTATTAAGAGTTATCGCGTTACGTACATACATACATACAGAACCGGCGGGCACATAAGCTCTCAGGCTTTGATAGCCTGTGAGCTAAAAAGCATTTGAACTCAATTAAAAAAAATATGAAACTTAGTGTTTAAGAAAAGTAGCATAAGAAGGAGATTTAGAAATGTTTCCTATTGCGTTTTATAAATGCACTTAAATTCAGACAATATCATTTTTTTTTTTTTTTTTTTTTAAACATTTTCAATATTTTCGTTTTCTGCAAGCTGGTTTTTTAAATTCTTGAATGCACAAAGGATTTGATGTGATTTATCAATATAAAACTTACCTTTAAGTAGATCGCAAACATCTAGAAACATTGAATATGTAAATAAACTTACGAACGAGAATTTATGTTTATGGAATTGTACAATATAAAATATCATATTTCAATTTTTTAACGAGATTTCAATTGCCTTAAACTTCGTGATTTTTATTTTTTCCGTTTGTTTAGAAACAATTTTTAGAGAGGTAAAATATCGCTTTACATGCAATAAGGAATACAGATCTTTTATAATTTTTTTAACAATAAATTTATTCAGAAATATTCAACGTTGTAAAAGATATTAAAAAAGCATTTGAACTTAATTCAAGAAAATATGAAACTTAGTGTTTAAGAAAAGTACCATAAGAAGGAGATTTAGAAATGTTTCCTATTGCGTTTTATAAATGCACATAAATTCAGACAATATTATTTCTTTTTTTAATTTTTAAACATTTTCAATATTTTCGTTTTCTGCAAGCTGGTTTTTTAAATGCTTGAATGCACAAAGGATTTGAGTGATTTATCAATATAAAACTTATCTTTAAGTAGATAGCAAACATCTAGAAATATTGAATATGTAAATAATCTTACGAACGTGAATTTATGTTTATGGAATTGTACAATATAAAATATCATATTTCTATTTTTTAACGAGATTTCAATTACCTTAAACTTCGTGATTTTTATTTTTTCGGTTGTTTAGAAACAATTTTTAGAGAGGTAAAATATTGCTTTACATGCAATAAAGAATATAGATCTTTTATAATTTTTTTAACAATAAATTTATTCAGAAATATTCAACGTTGTAAAAGTTATTAAATAAAAAGAAAACAGCCCAGTTAAACTGAGGGCATTGAGCTCACAGGCTATTCACACTAATTGTATATTATACTCTTATTTCAAAGAATTTGAAGTAAGCCCCTCGAAAAATAAATAAATTGACAATATATTAAGGGGGATCTTCCACCCCCCTAATACTTAACCAATGAAACCTCCAACACTAATCGGAGTAGGGCCTTATCACAATGAGCATATATACAAAATTTGAAGTAAATCGGATAATTCTACATGAAAAATCCATTTATCTAAATTTAGGGGGGTAAGCCCCCGTTCCCTTCTTTATACTTAACTAATGAACCACCAAAACTAATCAGGGAAGTGTCTTATCACAATGAACCTATATACAAAATTTGAAGAAAATCGGATAATTCTGCATAAAAAACTTATTTATCTAAATTAAGGGGGGAGGGGTTTAGCGCCCCCCCCCCTTTATATTTAACCTATGAACCTCCAAAATTATTCAGGGCAGCCGTTTATTACAATAAACCTATATAAAAAATTTGAAGAAAATGGGATAATTCTGCATAAAAAAACTCATTTATCTAAATTAAGGGGGGGGGGTTAGCCTCCACCCTCCCCTTTATATTTAACCAATGAACATCCAAAATTAATCAGGGCAGACGTTTATCACAATAAACCTATATACAAAATTTGAAGAAAATGTGATAATTCTGCATGAAAAACTCATTTAACTAATTTAAGGGGGGGTTAGCCCCCCGTTCCCCCCTTTATACTTAACCAATGAATCCCCAAAACTAATCAGGGAAGCGCCTTATCACAATGAACTTATAAACAAAATTTGAAGCAAAACGGCTGTTTCTATCAAGAGTTATTGCGTTACGTACATACGTACGTACATACATTACATACAGAACCGGCGGGCACATAAGCTCTCAGGCTTTGATAGCCTGTGAGCTAAAAAGCATTTGAACTCAATTAAAAAAAATATGAAACTTAGTGTTTAAGAAAAGTAGCATAAGAAGGAGATTTAGAAATATTTCCTATTGCGTTTTATAAATGCACATTAATTCAGACAATATTATTTTTTTTTAAATTTTTAAACATTTTCAATATTTTCGTTTTCTGCAAGCTGGTTTTTTAAAGGCTTGAATGCACAAAGGATTTGATGTGATTTATCAATATAAAACTTATCTTTAAGTAGATCGCAAACATCTAAAAACATTGAATATGTAAATAAACTTACGAACGTGAATTTATGTTTATGGAATTGTACAATATAAAATATCATATTTCAATTTTTTAATGAGATTTCAATTGCCTTAAACTTCGTGATTTTTATTTTTTCCGTTTGTTTAGAAACAATTTTTAGAGAGGTAAAATATCGCTTTACATGCAATAAGGAATACAGATCTTTTATAATTTTTTTAACAATAAATTTATTCAGAAATATTCAACGTTGTAAAAGATATTAAAAAAGCATTTGAACTTAATTCAAGAAAATATGAAACTTAGTGTTTAAGAAAAGTACCATAAGAAGGAGATTTAGAAATGTTTCCTATTGCGTTTTATAAATGCACATAAATTCAGACAATATTATTTCTTTTTTTAATTTTTAAACATTTTCAATATTTTCGTTTTCTGCAAGCTGGTTTTTTAAAGGCTTGAATGCACAAAGGATTTGAGGTGATTTATCAATATAAAACTTATCTTTAAGTAGATAGCAAACATCTAGAAACATTGAATATGTAAATAAACTTACGAACGTGAATTTATGTTTATGGAATTGTACAATATAAAATATCATATTTCAATTTTTTAACGAGATTTCAATTGCCTTAAACTTCGTGATTTTTATTTTTTCCGTTTGTTTAGAAACAATTTTTAGAGAGGTAAAATATCGCTTTACATGCAATAAGGAATATAGCTTATCTTTTATAATTTTTTTAACAATTAATTTATTCAGAAATATTCAATGTTGTAAAAGTTATTAAAAAAGCATTTGAACTCAATTCAACAAAATATGAAACTTAGTGTTTAAGAAAAGTAGCATAAGAAGGAGATTTAGAAATGTTTCCTATTGCGTTTTATAAATGCACATAAATTAAGACAATATTATTTATTTTTTTAATTTTTAAACATTTTCAATATTTTCGTTTTCTGCAAGCTGGTTTTTTAAAGGCTTGAATGCACAAAGGATTTGAATGATTTATCAATATAAAACTTATCTTTAAGTAGATAGCAAACATCTAGAAATATTGAATATGTAAATAATCTTACGAACGTGAATTTATGTTTATGGAATTGTACAATATAAACTATCATATTTCAATTTTTTAACGAGATTTCAATTGCCTTAAACTTCGTGATTTTTATTTTTTCCGTTTGTTTTGAAACAATTTTTAGAGAGGTAAAATAGCGCTTTACATGCAATAAGGAATATAGCTTATATTTTATAAATCTTTTCACAAATTACGTAATTAGCTTTCACTGATACTGGAAATATGCTATGTACTGGAAATATAAGTCATCTTAACTTTTATAAATGCACTATGCTTATTTTAATGTTCAGTTGCAATATATATATATATATATGTAACGAAAATTTAAATTTCGCCCTATCTTAACATCATTCTATAAAATTTTCCCTGATTTATTTACTGACAATATAAGGGTTTTAAAAGCATTATACAATATACAAGGTTTATGTTTAATATCTAATTTTTGTACATTACTGTGTAAAAATAAAAAAATAGTTAGATATTTTACAGTCAATTTCCAAATTATATTGTCTTTTGTAACTTTCTTATCTCGCATAAAGTATTTTTTTTAATGCAAAAATTTTATGTAACTTTCTTCATTTTCTTGTATTACACATGCCAGTAAAACAAATATGATATAGAATATTGTATCTAAAAAACCGAATGCAGTAATGATATCGACAACAATTTTGCAACTTTTATTACATACAAAAACGAAAAGTCTAAATGTAAGATATGATTCTTTCCAAAAATAGTAAAAACATTGGCACACAATATGACTTTATATAAACATTGGATAAAAAAGACATTTTCTATATTTGACTTTGATGTCTGGTATAGCATTTTGCAATGAATATTTGAAATTTTTGTCTGTAAACCTAGATACAATAACCTGTCAAGTACATTGTTTGTGCATGCCATTTTTTATCACACGCCAACGTAAGTTTTTAATATGTTTAAAATGCCAAATATATATATTTATTTTTCGAGAATAATTTGCAGAAAAATTGAGTGAAAGATGCATATATTTTTACATAGAAAAGTTGTATATATTGATGAAAATTCAATACAGTTGTAATAACACCTTAAATATAAATGTTAAAAAATGCAACACGTTTTGAGAAAATTATAATTTCATATTCAGACAAAAAAGCAGGCACAATTTCTTTGAGTATTGGATCATGTTTGCTCTCAAACTAGTAACATGTCTTTTTTGCGAATGAAGAAGAAAAACAAAGTCTCTCGAAACATGTTATGTTTATTTCAATTTTATAATGTTTTTATAATGTTTTACAATGTTTTTAATGGAAAATAAAGGTGTCTTTTTGGTGATTTTGATGTTTTATATCACGTTTATGAAAGAATATTTGAAATGTTTGGCAGTGAACTCACATAAAAAGTAATCTGAGTAGTGTATTTTTGTGCTTGCTAAATTATACCAAAGCAAATGCAAATTTTTTGAATATTTATAATTTGATATATATATATTTAACTTTTTGCGAAATCCCTATGAACAGTTGCACATATTTTTAAAAAACAGAAGTTATATACATTGGTGAAAATTCAATACAATGATAGAATACTTTCAATATAAAACTGAAAAAACGCAAAACGCTGCAGGAAACTTAATCTTTCTTTTCCAGGCACAAAACGATGTGCAGATATTTCGGTCTTATTTGTGTCCTCAAAGTGATACCATATCATTTTGCAACTGAACAAGGGAGAGTAAGTATTTACAAACATGTTCTTTTTTTCACTTTTATGATAAATTAAAAAAGAGAAGTGTCTTGCAAAAATTTGAAATTTTCTGGAATTTTGATATCTCTGTAGAAAGAATACTTGAAAATTTTGCCAACGAACTTGTATTGAAAATAATGTGAAAATTGTAATTTATGACCATGATGAATTTTACTTGCAACTTGAAATTTTTAGTGTCCTTATAAATAAAATACATAAGAATGAGGATTAATTCATGACCCTTTTTAGCACTTTCCAACCTAGTTGAAAAGTGCTTATGACTTCGGTTTGTCTGGCCGTATGGCCGTCTGCCGTCTGGCCGTCTGCCGTCTGTCCGTCTGTCCGTGCTCTAACTCCCGTAAATATGCTCGGATTGCTCTGCAATTTTTATACGTTATTGTCGCCATCTATAGCATGTTCCCTATTTCAACGGAAGTGTGTAGCACTTATAGTTATTTTACAGGGACACTCAAAAGAATTCCGTTATATTGCGTTCTATGGGGAAAAATCATTTGCGGTTTATTCAAATAATGTTTCACTAATTTAAACGCATTGAAATTTATATATATCACTAAGGTGCATTAGAAGAAGCTTAATATGGAATAGGGTGTGCATAGCACTTATAGTTACTTTACAGGGACAGTCAAAAGAAGTCCGTTACATTACGTCTATGGAGAAAAATCGTCTGCGGTTTATTTAAGTAATGTTTCACTATTTTAAACGCGCTGAAATTTATATATATCACTAATGTGCATTACAAGAGGTTTACTACAGAATATTGTGTACATAGCAGTCATCATTCATTTACAGGGACACACAAAAGAATTCTCTACTGCCTGTTAACAATAATTCCTGGAAGTGCATTTTAAGTTACTGAACGCGATTTTAAATTTAACTCACTTTTTGTTTATTACGTGGTGTTTATAAATTTTGTAGATCATATACAGGGAAGCACAAAAGTTCGCGAACACATTTCCGTTTATTGACAAGCTCCAGATGGAGAATTTTAAACTGTGCTACGCGTTTCCTAACTGAACTAAAATTTAGCATTCTATGTAGTATATATACAAGCCTATAGATCCTATACAGGGCTGAATAAAAGTATTCGGATATTTTTCCGAATATTGTATATGTTGGAAATTCCTGAAATTATAATTTTAAATATGTTATGTGTTTTCCAAATTGTTTACTTAGATGTTATCTTTTAGCTTATTAAATGGTATGATTTGTAAAATTATTTTGGAAGCGTTGGAAAGTGCTACATAATCAATGCTTGACGCATGATTTTTCGTTCTTGTTTTATTTAAAAATACACGCAGAAATAAAACACATTGGAAAAATGTTTTATGTTATTTTAAATAGAACTTTTTTGCTTTTTAAGATAGTTTATTTAGATTTTTGTGTATTTAAAGATCATGTGAAATTAAATGTGAAATTCACAAAACTGAGCATTTGCGACATTACTTCCATTTAAGGGGTCCGGTATTTTTAAAACTGACAAATTACATGTAAAAGTGATCCTAATATGAATTCCAATAACTCCAAATCTCATTAATGAAATTTTAAGCACACATTAAAAGAGAGATGTACTAACAGTTAATGTTATGAAAAAGAGTCTAGATGCATATGAAGTTTTTTAATTTCATTTTCAATTTAACGCGTTTTTAATGATTGAGTTCACCTTATATGCCTTGCGTGAAGGATTTCTCAGAATTGAATTGTCACAATGCGACAATTTTTTTCTTATTGAGTAGAGATATAATATGTATTTAAAATAGCCTACACTAGAAATAAAATATATAATGACTAGTTCTTGAGAAAAAAAAATGAGAAACAAAAATCTCAAGATTTTAAATTTTGTTTAATACAAATAGCCATAATTTCTAAATTTCATACTTGATGGATAATAATAGTAGGTCATTTTGTGCATCTATAATGTTTATGCCTTCAGTAAAACTTTCATGAAATTCTACCCAGCCATTTCTTAGATATCATGCTCGTAATGACCAAAATCTGCGATTCGAAAAAAATTACTTTAAAGATAAAATTTCCCTTGAAAATATAAAAAGAGCTGAAACACTTTTGGACATAACTTCTCTTCCGAAGCGAATTTTCGTATGGGGTTTATTTTAAAATGTTCCTAAAGAATCACGTTTTAATCAAAGTTGTTAAAAAAAGGATTTTTTTTTACACTTTAAAACGTACCTGATCCCTCAATCGAGTTGTTAAGGCGACCGAATCTGCTCGTGATATGTGTGATATTTGTGCTCGTATGAAGAAGGTGTAATGCCTCAAGGAACTGCCTGCCGTTCATTTTTGCTCTTCCAATGGGAATTTTTCAAATGTGGAATTTTCATCTGAAGGACGAATCACACAGCAATCGACCAACTGAGTCAGATGAAGAGCGATTGTATTAACATTTTTCGGGCAATTCCATGTCAAACAACTCGCGAAGTGGCGGAGCAGATGGATTTTAATCAAAAGACTGTAGGGAACAACATGCACTCAAATGGCAATGACACCACCTGCTTTCACATTGCCGTGAGGACCAAAACCGCGATTCAAGTACTCGAATAGAAGTGTTACCTTGACATCCATACTTTCCAAATTTGGCGCTGTCAGATTTTTATCTCTTTCGATACCTTTCAAATGCTTTGCGTGGTGTATCTTTCAATAATGATAAACAATTGAGGATTTAGTTGATCATATACTTTCATCAAGACCGGGATATTTGTATTGCTGGGGCATCGGAGATCTTATTGAACGATTGTGGATGTTTTAAAGTAAACGCTTTTTTTAATTTATTGTATTTTGTTTTGATTAAAATAAATTTGAAAAATAAACTCGTGCATAATTCCTCAATCTAATATAAACATACATACATTCATACATACAGGGTGTTTCACAAAGGACCCCTAACTTTAAAAATCAATAACCCGGAAACGGGGATAGGGAGAAACCTGAAACCAGTAGCATGTTTATTAAAAAAATGCATAAATCTCAAAATTTAGTTAAAAATAGCGCCGATAGATGGCGCTGCGATAAATAGGCGTATCAAAAGTGATTCAAAAGGTGCACCTTTTACACAGCAGACTTATTGCAAACTAAGATGAAATTGTGATTGACTCTTTGTTGTATGTCACCGGTCTGTTTGTTGAAATTTTTTGAAAAGCTCACGAATTGTTTTCCCATCTGGGCCTTTTGCGACTTGAAATCGCGTTTGAAACCTTGTGGCAGTAGGACTCTGATTTAATCGGTGGTACTCTAACACAATAAACATACATTCTTCCACGGTATACATCACTTTCGGAAGTATTTTCACTCTAAGCTAATAGCGGTCAGATTTCAATGGCGAAATCTTCAAAGGCTAGTAGAGTTGCAAAATACGGGTTTATTCCCAGGTTTATTTCCAATAGACCCGGTTTATTCCCAGGTTTATTCCCAAAAGACCTGGTTTATACCCAAAAATCCAAGTTTATTCCCAAAAAACCTGGTTTATTCCCAGGTTTAAACCGGGTTTTTTCTAGCCTTTGCAACTCTAAAGGCTAGTCTTTCTATGCTTCTGGACTCTCTGTAGAAGGATTCTTAACGCTCTCAGCGCCATCTCTCGGTACTATTTTTAACTAAATTTTGAGATTTATGTATAAGATTCTTACGATTTTTTTATTAAACATACCACTTGTTTTACGTTTTTATCTATCACCGTTTCCGGGTTATTGATTTTTAAAGTTAGAGGTCCTTTGTGAAACACCCTGTACATAGATAAATAAATATAGATATATATACTCGTACATTAATTTTTTGAGAAAAGTTTAAGAGAACTCTGAAATAATGATTTGCATATATTTTTATAATCAGACGTTGTGGAAACACATTACAGTAGAGGCAAATTCTTGAATATAAAACTTAAAAATAGAACGCATTTCGAGTAATTAATCTTTCTTCTTGAGGCGCATAAACAAAAACCCGATTCTTTTGTCGAAGCAAAGCAATAATTTAAATTATTGAAAAGCATTATTCAATTTTTTGTTTGAAATATATCAGAAATACTTAGGTACGTGTTTAGCAAGGCAAAGTTTGTTTATTAGATACTTATTAGCCACTTTTAGAAATGTTTTTTTAAAAATAGCTTTTAATTTTCATCCGTAAGATTGATTCTTCACTGTTAAAAATTGCAGCAAACTGTCCAGTCATTTGACCGTTTTTGTAAAAAACGGTTACATAACAGTAATTTAGCTATATTTTGACCATAATAATAGGTCAGAATAGCGCTAAATTACAGTTATGTCGCAGTTTTCAATAACAACGGTCAAATGACTGGGCAGTTTGCTGCAAATTTTTAACAGTGTTGTAAAATGTAAAATACATTTTTAAATTATAACCTCTTTCCATTTAATATAATATTATTTCAATGTTTTGTTAAGTCCGTATTCAAAACTGGAAGAACGTCGAAGCTCATACATCAAATAATTATTTTTATAGGTTTACTGCATTTGAAGAAATACAGTAAGAAAGGAAATAAGAAAGATGCTGCCTTTTTTCCTACTTATTTACGTTATCTTACATGTATATATTCATCATTTCTTAGACTTTTTTTTTACTCAAAAAATGAAAAGAAAATGACAAGAGTATCCACAAAATAAGATTCATCGACCAATTAAAATGACGCGAAATGCAATGGAACAAAATATTTTATAACCCATGAGCTATATTTCGACAGAATGGCTTCACACCTGTTGACACATACAACTAGAGTTGCAAAGGCTAGAAAAAACCCGGTTTAAACCTGGGAATAAACCGGGTTTTTGGGAATAAACTTGGATTTTTGGGAATAAACTAGGTCTTTTGGGAATAAACCGGGTCTATTGGAAATAAACCTGGGAATAAACCCGTATTTTGCAACTCTACATACAACTTAACGATACATCATAGTGTATATTCCTATATCAGAGAATGATGACAAATTTGATGATATCTAAGTTATTGTAGATTGTCTGAAAGAAACGTAACTTGTAATATCTGTTCAGTAATAAAATGTCTGATATGTAAAATTGATCTTCTCGTCAGCAACACGAATTGATTATCATCAGAGATGGAGAAATTGTCATTCTTTCAATTTCTCGATAAACTGTCACACCCATCTTCGTACCACTGAGTCATTAATTCTTTCTTCACTATAAACTTCACGAAGTTGAATTTTAGCTGTTGTTGCAATCCGTGTATTCAAAATCCGTTTGATTTCGCACTCATCGGGTATTTCGATTTCTAGGTACATTATCGCAACCTACTTACAAGCGTGTGAATTGCTATCATCTGTGATACTTTCTTGAGGCCCTTTGTTATTACACACTAAAAGTTGGATTCAATCTTTTCAAACGCATGCAGTATAATATATTTCTGCGCAATTAAAAGCCATAAAAAACTATAGCCTGCAGCATATTTTATAAAAAAACAAATTAAATTTTTAAACTTCTACTTATTTCCAACTACTTTGAATACAATATTAAGCCGGTATAAAGTTGGAAATTTTCTACATTTTACATGAAAATTTTCATGATTCTTTATAAGCATTATAAAAAAGTAAGGCATATTTTGGGTAAAAAATCATTCTGCAAAATTATCACAACAATATTCACCGTTATACCATTTATATCAATACTAAATAATTATTCAATTAATAATTTACAAGACATATAAATACTTTTTTACAGGAATCTGTTCAATATGTAATATGTTCTATCTAATGAAAAATAATATTTTTATTTTGTATAGCTAAAAGGAATAATTTATTATAATTTAAATTTAATTGCGTAGTCTAAAAAAAATTATTTCATAGGCTAAAAAAATGCTTAATAACAAATGCAATAAGTTACCATAGCGACGGAGATCAGAACCTTATTTTTTAATCGATATCTTTCGTACCTTTGAATTATTCATTGTCATTTAGATTTACATAGCACATTACAATATAACTTTAATTTATTTAGGAACCCTTATAAAGAAGAATTTTTTTTTCAATAAATTTTGTTTTCCGAAACTGCATTTCCTATTTTAATTTCTAGCCATTGATTAGCAATGAAAGGTATAACACAAATGATGCGAAAAGTTAATTAATAAGATTAACTACACATTTAAATGATAATGGTTAATGAAACTCAAAAATATTCCGAAAAATATTTTAAAATAGTGAAAAAAGAGCTTTAAAGTAATTTATGTGGTAATATATATTATGTGGTGATATTTTTTAAGTCTACACAAAGTACTATTACATTCATAGAGGTATTAGATTCTCATCCTAATTAATGAATATCACATAGTATAGATTAACATTGTTATTAACAAATTCATTGCTATTAACACTGGAATTAACACTAGATAACTTAACCCGTCCTTCCCTGGTTACATAAAATACATAGTTGAGAATCAGTTTTAATTACAAGCTTTTATAAATTTTGTACATTTAAACTTTTTTTTTTTAGAATATCCACAAACACCACCAATTCCACAAACACGAACAAAAAGCATTTTTAGATGAACATTTTCAATTATGTATTCAAATGAAATTTTCAGATTTATCAAAAACATTAATATTGTATTATCTGCATGCCAGGAGTTAACAGATAAAGAAACAGTCGAAGATTTCAATGTTTATAGAAGAATATTTTATTATAATTATATCATTGTTTAAGCGAGTAGTGCGATTACACATATGTTAAATTTGTGTTTTACTTACATTATTTAATATTTTATTTATCTATTAATGAAGTTTTAATTTCGTTATGGAATAATAGCGGGAAAGAAATGCTGAACTGTTTACGTAGTTTTAAGTGCAAACGGGTTAATCTTTCGTAATCAGGCTGCACGGTATAGAGATATATATATTTTAAATCATGCTTGAAAATTATTTAAAAAACCCTAAAAAATTCAGGAAATCAAGATAAAGTTTTCAAACAAATTGCATTAAAAATATATTTTATTTTTCTCTTCGACTGTGTAAAAATCGGATTTGTGCGATTTTTCGAAATTAAAAAAAATGCAGTAAAAGAGTAAAAGAGAAAGTGTCGGGCAGTTGTTATTGTCAATATGATATCAGCGTTAATCACTGACATTTTTTTTGCTTTATAATATAGATTGCATAATCTTGTATTATGTAGTGAATAATTTGAGAAAGGAATATATATATATATATATATATATATATATATATATATATATATATATATATATAATTCATGTTATTTCAAAACAAGATTAGAAGAAAGTGTCATGTAGTGAAACTCTTTTTAGGTAGCTTTCATTACAAAAAGTAAAAAGCTACCTATTTCAGCCATTCGGAGGAAGAAAGCAATTAAAAAAAAATTCTCCTATCATGACCCCCATACCCCCAAATTTATATATATATATATATATATATATATATATGTGTGTGTGTATCTGATCTGTAACCTCATACGATAGCAGTCGTATTTATAAACCGATTTGGATGTAACGAAGTGTGTATATTAAGTTCACCAATGTCTCGATCGAGATCGTTGGCCAGCTTGGTCCACCATCTTGTTTCAAAAGAGCTTCCACTAAAATATTTAAAACTAAACAGGATATACAAAAAATTAGAAATTCAAATTTATTTTCTGTTTACGTGTTAGGCCTGGATACAAGGATGCCGGAGCATTTTCTGTTTTGTCTCCAGCTTAAAAAATGACTGAGATATAGCAGTTTCAATTTCTAGGGTGGCTGACATTTTGAAACAAGACAGCAGATTACAAAATACAAAAAATAATGGATTAATTTTTGAATTTTAAGAAACGTGATTTCTCGCAAATTATTATAATTTATTGTTGTAATCATTTTCCCAATCATACGCATAAAACTATATATTCGTATCCGTTAGCGTCAAATTCTCGCCAAGCTTTCCGACACGTGGCGAAATATTGCCAAATTTGGCGACTAAAAATAAGTATCCATAAATGAAGCTAACTTGCCTATAGTTGATTAATTTGTCGAATTTCTTATTCAAATTTAGTATTAACGAATCTTCTATAATCGGGTTTTTTGTATTTTAGCTTGCTGGTTTCGAGTAACATTAGATAAAATTTTAAAACGAAGATATAAGAAAGCTATATTTTCCTCCCGGTGCAGGCCGGAAATTTTTTTGATTTTTTCATTGGTAACACATGCTTAAAATGTTAACATATCTTACTAAACTCTCTCAAATCAACTTATAGACATTTCATTAATAAATATTTGAAATTATTATTTTTATTTACATTAATATATATAAAAATATTAAATATTATAAAGTAACGTGTCAAATCTATATTGTAAATTAATGTATCAAAAATAAATGGAATATTAGTATTTTAGCTTCACCTCCTGATATATTAACGTCATATCATCTTCATCCGAAAAAGTAACAGATTTTTTCGTGAAAAACGTGGCTCAAAATTTTCTTTCAATCATATGTTTAATTCACTTCTTTTCTGTCTAAAATTTAATTCCATTGACAAAAAGAAATGTTTAATAATAAATGCAATAAATTACCATAGTGACGCAGATCAGAATTTTATTTATTATAAAGCTCACATACCTTATTCTTATTTTAATGAAATGACTGCTGAACCGTTGAATTATTCATTATAATTTCGATTAAAGTTCCACATTCCAATGTAGCTTTAACTCATTTATGAAACTCATTAATGCATAAATAAATTCTTTGAACAAATTTGCTTTTCCCAATTTGAAAAATTAATAAAATTAACCTTATATAGTTTAAAAATAAAGCTAACTGTTTGTATAAAGTACTTGTAAAAAAGAAAAAAAAGTTTAAAGAAAGGGGGGGAAATGTGTAGTAATTTATGGGTAATTATTTTTAGCTCACAGGCTATCAAAGCCTGAGAGCTAATGTGCCCGCCCGAACTGTATGTACAGTGGTGGCCAAAAGTTTGGACATTTTTTGAAAGTTTCATGTTTTTCAAATTTGTGTACTTGTAGAATATATTAATTTTCATTTAAATACAAAAGTTTATATATGAAATTGAAGGTAATTTAATGTAGAATTTAATAATAAAAACAGTATTACAATATATGTATTACAAAAAAAAAGTTATACTCATTTTAGTAGAACAAACAAACACAAATCGTTTTGAATAAGGACGTGTTTTGTAATAAAAGCGTACTAGCCAATCACAAATACTGTTCTGAGGACCAATCAAATGTCTGTAACTATAGTTTAGGTTATTTGGATGGTAAAAGAGTTATTGTTGCGGAAATATTTTGCGGAATGATGCAAACTAGTACAATTAAATAGAGTATTGCTGTTTTTGAATATTTAAAGTCTATTTTTTAAATTAAACTAATTTTAAACAATGTCATCAACAAGAAGAACTAATTGGACATGTACAAAAAGAAGCCGAATTGTCATATTGAGAGAAAATGGCCTCTCTTATGCTTCAAATTGCAAGACAAGTTGGTGGTTCAGTGACTTGTTCTGGTGTACGAAAGTTCTGTTTACGTTATGAAAAAACGAAATCAGTGGAAAATAAGGCCAAATCAGGCCGAAGAAAATGCACAAGTGCTACTGCCGATAGAAAAATGAAACGCCTATACCTTCAAGATAGAAAAACTTCATCAGATTCCATTAGATGTGAAATGAATGCAGCGGGTGTTGCAGTAAGTTCAAGAACAATAAGAAGAAGGTTATCAGGATTTGGACTACAAGCTAGAATTCCAAAGAAAAAACCATATTTAAATCAAAAGCAACGCGAAGAACGAGTTAAGTGGGCAAAAGAACACATTAAATGGTCAGAAAATCAATGGAAGCAAGTAATCTGGAGCGAGGAGAGTAAAATATCGCTCTTTGGTAGTGATGGTAGAAAATACGTGAGACGTAGAGCAGGAGAAGCACTTCATCCTGATTGTATTGAAGCAACTACAAAAAAATCCACAAATGTCATGATTTGGGCATGTATGTCTGCAGATGGTGTGGGCCGAATTCAAGTGATTGATGGCATCCTGAATGCAAAAAAAATACATCGAAACTGTCCTGGAACCGAAATTGATACCTTCCATCAGGGATCTCTTCCCCAACAACGCGCCATTTATTTTTCAGAAAGATTCAGCTCCATGCCACACAGCAAAAGTATGCAAAGCATGGTTTCAAAATAAAGGCATAGATATATTACCATGGGCAGGAAACAGCCCTGATCTCAATCCAATTGAAAATTTGGGACGACGTTTGAAAATTCTTGTACGAAAAAAACGTCCATCCAATAAAAGACAACTTATTGAAGCTATAATTGATTCTTGGCACCATGTGATTACGAAAGATGAACTCCAAACACTCGTTCACTCGATGAAAAGACGCTGTGAAGCTGTCTTAAAAAATAAGGTTTATCCTACTAAGTATTGATTGTGTAAGTATCACTTTAAAAAAATGCAAATCTAAGATAGATCTTACTATTAGTTTCATAACTTTTTTTGTAATACAGATATTGTAATACTGTTTTTATTATTAAATTCTACATTAAATTACCTTCAATTTGATATACAAACGTTTGTATTTAAGTGAAAATTAATATATTCTACCAGCACAAAAAGTTGAAAAACATGAAACTTTCAAAAAATGTCCACACTTTTGGCCACTACTGTACGTATGTATGTACGTAACGCGATAACTCTTGATAGAAATAACCGTTTTGCTTCAAATTTTGTTTTTAGGTTCATTCTGATAAGGCGCTTCCATGATTAGTTTTGGGGGTTCACTGGTTATGTATGAAGGGGGGAAAGGTGGTAACCCCCCTTAATTTAGATAAATGGCTTTTTCATGCAGAATTTTCCGATTTCCTCCAAATTTTGTATATAGGTTCATTGTGGTAAGGAGGTTTCCTGATTAGTTTTGGGGGTCCGTTGGTTAAGTATAAAGAGAGGAAACGGGGGGCTAACCCCCCTTAAATTAGATAAATTGGTTTTTCATGCAGATTTATCCGATTTTCTTCAAATTTTGTATATATGTTCATTGTAATAAGGCTCTTCCCTTAATAGTTTTGGGTGTTCTTAGGTCAATTATAAGGGGGGATGATCCCCCTTAATATATTGTCGATTTCTTTATTTTTTGAGGGGCTTATTTCAAATTCTTTGAAATAAGAGTATAATATACAATTAGTGTGAATAATCTATGCGTTCAATGCCCTCAGTTTAAGTGGGCAGTTTTCTTTTTTATTTAATATACACAAGTTATTACATAGGTAATGAAATTAGATTTTTATTTCACAATAATTAATATCACATGCTAATATGTAACTAGCGTTGTTACTATTGTATGTTCGATATTGAAAATGCAATGGGTAGCATGTATGGTTCGTTTCCAGGGACAGTCGAAAGAATTATGTTACATTTTGTCTAATGGTGAAAAACGCTTACAGTGTATTCTAATGACGTTACATGATTCCAAACACATTGCAATTGATATACATTACTGGAGCGCACTAGAAGATGTTCGCTGTAGAATATTTTGTGAATAATATTTTTCGCTCATTTACAGGGACACACAAAATAATTCAGTTACAGCACTGTCAATGAGCAATAATTGCTACACGTGCGTTTTCAGTTGTATTATTCGTTTTTATATTTAGCTATTTTTTTCCTAATTGAATTAAATTTTAACATACTATGTAGGATCTTTACAGATCTCCAAATCATATACAGGGTTCACAAATCAATTTGAATATTTTTCCGACTATAGATGGTAAGTGTTGAAATTTGGTTCTCAAATGTGTTTTCCATTTTTCAAGTTGTTTTTTTAAATATCCTTTCACGTTATTAAACGGTTCACGTTATTAAAAGTTTTGTTTCATCAATACTCTGAATGTTTTGAAAAGTGTTTCATAAACTAGGTTTCACGTATTATTTCTCTTTCTTGTTTACTTATTCCCTTTATTCGTACCTACTTTATCTATACTAATGAAAGAAAGTTTCAGTCTGTGTCTCTGTGTGTCTGTCTGTCTGTTGGCGATGTTTAGGAAAATATAGTGCACCTAGAAGTCTGAAAATTTATGTGAGGGTAGTACAAAACTTGCCCTGGTGCGCCTGAGAACCAGATTTTTAATATTTTAATTATTTACTGAAATATTAATTAAAATTATCAAAGGACTCTCAGCAAAAATACGATTTTTTTCTTCGGGTGGTTGGTTGTATGGAGTCTTCACAGAAGTAATTTAATAAACCAGAGTAGCGATGTATAGATAAGGACTTCTAATGAAATAAGGTTAATATGGATTGCAGTTACCGGTCTACAGCCATGCAAATGTAGCGCCATATGCACACGACAAATTACACTGACGCCACCTGTTTGAAACATTTTTCCAGACACTTTTTTCTTCGTCATAATTAGCTCGGTTTAAGGTTTTTTTTTTTACATGACATATATTATTACGATAGAGATTATTAATACAGAAAACTTTATTTAACAGATTATTTGTTATATTTGCGGGGATGGAAAAGGATAAGGGTAAACAATATTTTATTAAATATCGCATTTGTTTTACTTGACCGTGCGCCACCTGGTTGCGGCTTTTTAGTTATTTGATCCCCATTTATTAATAAATCAAAATCTACTGCTCTGATTTCAACAGAACTAATTACAGTTAACAATTTTAACAGTTTTAGCTTAACCCATAACGTTTAGTTGCTGTTTTATATAGAGAATACCGCTCTTTTAAATCTCGGCAAATAATGTTCCGAACGTCTCCAAACGTGTTCCATTTTTACTAAATTATCGTAAAAATCAGCATTCAAAGCTTCAAGTTGTATTTCTAGAGAGCAGTTACCAGTATTTCCGAATAAAAGTCTAAGTCAAATTTCAAATTAATCATAGCTAAACCGAATGAATCAATATTTAAATATATATAGTGGTCCTCCTAATTAGTTAGTTGCTGAAGTGCACTTGAACATCCGGTCCTTCCCCTGCCCCTTCTTCAAGGTTTTTCCTCTAACTATGCCCTGTTCCCTTATCTCAGCAAGTATCTTTCCGATTTCAATGCAAGTGATTTCAAATATTATAATTAACTTAATAGTCATCCTCTATAACATTAAATTAAATTTATGAATAGCGGTTACCAATATTTCTGAATATTAGTTTAAGCCAAATTTGTAATTAACTTCAAAACTTAACCAAACGGACGAATTTTTAAAAATGCATAGCGGTTCTCCTAATTAGTTAGTTGCTGAAGTGCACTTGAACATCCGCTCCTCCCCCGGCCCCTTCTGCAAATTTTTTCTCTAACTATGCCGAGTTTCCATATCCCAGCAACTATCTTACCGATTTCGACGCAAGTGATTCCAAACATAATAATTAACTTTATAGTCACCCTCCATAACATTAAACTAAATTTATGAGTAGAGGTTACCAATATTTCCGAAAAATAGTTTAAGCCAAATTTGTAATTAAGTTCCTAGCTTAAGCAAACGAACAAATTTTTAAAGTTGATAGATTTTTAAGAGCGTTAGATATTTAAATATGATAAATCCGGTCATTATTAATAATAACAGGTTATTATTAATAATGACGGTCATAATGTTCGGTTATTATTAATAATGACCGGATTAATCAAATTCACCGTAACATATATATCAATTTTTAAAATCGTACCTAAAATACTTTTAAAAAATCTATATACTTTAAAATTCTCAGTCCTTTTAATTCATGTATTGCTCTGATCCGGCAACCCTTCTTTCTACCGGAAAATTAAAACCACATTTATTTTCAAATGAAAAGAAAATTATTTTTTTTTGTAAAAAAAGAATAATAATAAAAGTTACAGGTTGATTATTTCGATTTTTGTGAAATTCTTAATCGCTTATATCATTTTGCGTATATATACCAATTTTTAAATCCGTATCTATTATCCCGTCGACCACTTTTCATAACAAAAAACTATCGCCAAACTGTAACGCCAAATAAACAGGAGAACGTTGCCATTGGAATATCAAAATAAATAAATAAATAACATATACTAATTTAAGGACATATTTGTTACTTTAATTAATGAAATAACTAATAAATCAGTAAAACATAATGAAAAATACACGCAAATGTGGAATTAAAAACCACTTGATGATATAACAAAAACGTATAATGCTACTGACATCAAGTAAATGGGACTACATTTTTGGCATTTAATCTTACGGTTTGTCGATAGTTTTTTGTTATGAAAAGTGGTCGATGGGGTAATAGAGAAGTACCTCTGTATCTTATATAGTTTTAAAATTTTTAACCGAAAACTCTGTATTTTTCCGTTTTCTTTTGTGGTTTGTTTCACTTTGAGTGTGAAAATGATAGCTTCTAAAATAAAAACAGGTGTCTTTACAAGTTAAAATCATTTTAATTTCCAAAGGAAAGTTCATTATCTGTTAATTAATAATTGGAGAAGTTGCGGATGATTTTTTTTTATTTTGATTTTTCGGAATCGCATTATTATTATTTTTTTAATCTAGATCTGCAAATTTTCGTGTCGATAAGGTTTTGTAAATGCGCAGACCCAAAATCTTTCTGGACCTCGAAAAAAAAAAAGACGAATTAAAAAGAATTTTGTGAATTTACTTCAGCTAGAAATATTTATTGCAAAATGTTTTCTTTTGTGATAGTAATAACGCATAATTGTATAAATTTTCTTAAGAATAAGCTTTAGTTCTTAACATTGGAAGTAGTGAATATTTCTATAAGGGAAATTATAGCGATATGTTAAAAAAATAAAATTTAATTACACTAAAATTTTGCTCCTTTTTTTATAATATCAACTGTTATTTATATAATTTACATTTCAATATAAAAAATTACTCCAAAAATTCTGTCGTACACTTGAAAAAGCACCATTATTGTGAACCTCGCTCGGACAGATACTTATTCCTCCTGGCTTAAAATCAAATTGTTTGGCGACAAAAGTAAAATCAAAATCGTAAATAAACAAATAACATGTAATTCAAAAGTACTGTCATTTTTATAATAACATTTGCTAGTTTCTTCTATAAGTTCCATGATGGAGGAGTTAGATAAAAATTAAATTTAAATTTAAAGAAAAGAACTAATCGAAAACAAAATTCTTACTCAGATTTTATCTAATCAAATTTTCAGATGGATTTTTCTTAATCTAGCGCAAAAGATAAATCGCCAAATGTTGCTTGAATTGCAATCTTTCACATTGAATAATTTTAAAGCATTAGAAAATTCCCTTTTATCTTTAAATTAAATATGTTCGCTTTATAATATTATCTCTCATCAAAAGTTTTTCTTTTTATCCCTTTTTTAATGTAAATAAAATTAGCAATAGTTTTCGTTCGAAGTATACAGTTGTATCAATTCTTTCCCCAACGATAATGGTCGCCAAAAAAGGACCAATGGTAACTTTTTCGTCCAAAATAACAGAATTGTACATCTTAATTATATCACTTTCAATCATATCTATTCACTTTCACTTTACTAATCTACATACAACGATATGTTATATACTAAAACCTTCCCGGAAAAATACCTATCTAACAGTACAAATCCCATCAAAATCTATTCAGCAGAACTCGAGTTATAAACAGCTGGAACGAAATTTCCATTTCTATTTTCTCTATATAGTAGATATTTACACAAGGCACTTTTCGAAAAGTCTACTTTTTATTAGTAACGAACTACTTATGAGCGTCCTACAGATGATCATTGAATAATTTTTAATAAACTTTACTTTTTATTACATCGTTAAATGTAGACATATTGCAGAAATTTTCCATCAAATGATTCGTTTGAAATAAAATCATCATTTGTGTACAAAGGATATTATATCTAAGACAATTTACCTCGAAGCATTTCCTCAAAACAAAGATTTATTCATGTACTTTCGTACGGTTAATTTTCTCTTGAATTTGGATAATATTTATTTTAGAAATATTATTAAAAGCTGATGAATACTCTTCTTTAGGAATAATTATGTATTATGATTGTCAATTTTCATTCGTTTTGTAAATATTCGAAGAAAATAAAGATTAATGATAATATTTCGTGTTTTAGGTTCGTGTAATCCAAAATTTTCATTAATTGTCACCATAATAAATATTATTAAATAATATTATTAAAATGAGAAATTGAATTGAGTAGGGTAAATATACTTAAAAGTAATGTTTTGTTTTTATACCTATGTTAATGTGTTTGCCAAGTATTATGTTTCCGAAATTTTTTCGACAGAGTTTGCAAATGACAAAAAATTATATATGGTGGTAGATTTTTTCGATCGTTTTTAAATCCACTGAATATTTTTAACTATACAGGAAATTGTTAATTTGTATTTGACGTGCAAATCATGACAGAATAACAATTTTTCCAAAGAAAAGGATAAATAATATAATTACATTTGAACAGTTATTTCTACTTGCTTTAACAAAATAAAACGGTTAATATTTTTAATAATTATTGTTCTAAAGAATATATTTACAGAATTTTATTTTTTAAACTTTATTTTGAGTTCATAAAAAATTATTTGTGTCATAAGCATCATGCACAAAATTAATCTTTGTACAACATTTAGTAAAATATGTGTCATATGATGTCTTTAAATAAAGACGTATTCCTAAAAATTTCAGTTAAATAAAGCAAATCCTTCAAAATAATTGTATATTAAAATGTTCTAAAGTATAATTAAGATTTTAAATAATATTTCACTTACAAATAATATTAACTGATCTTGCGCACATGTCTTTGCTACTAATCTTAATTTTGTTTACTATAATTTTTTTAAATATTATGCACAAAATGCTTCATGCACACAATGCATCATGCACAAAATTAATCTTTGTGGAGCAGTTGGTAAAATATGTGTAATATGATGTCTTTAAATAAATCCGTATTCCTAAAAATTTCAGTTAAATAAAGAAAATCCTTCAAAAGAATTCTATATTATAATAGTTTCTAAAGTATAATTAAGATTTTAAATAATATTTCACTTACAAATAATATTAACTGATATTGCGCACATGTCTTTGCTACGAATCTTAATTTTGTTTATTACAAATTTTGTAAATATTAGAAGAAACTAATAATTGTATATGGTACTATAATTCGTTTTATAAAACATTTCTCAATGTGACTGTAGTAAATAGCTAAAAATAACGGTACTTACGTATTAAAGCCACCGCAGCTATGTACTATGAATTGGTATATATATATATATATATATATATATATAAAGCTTATTATCACCAACTACTTACATCCTGTATTTATTTCTACTAACAATTCTTTTAAAACAACTAATGAAAATGTAATTGTAAACAATCGTAAAATTCACAGTTATTATAAATTATTAAATATTTCTTCTACTAACTTTAATTATCCTTATTTAGTTCTTATACCCAAATTTCATAAAAATCCAATTAAATTTAGGACTGTAACTATAGGATGCAAAATATATAATAATATAGCCAATAAACATCTATTAAAAATTCTCAATCAAATTTATACACTGACAACATCCACTGATAATACACATTGTATAAATAATAGCTATCAACTCGTTAATATTTTGAAAAATCTTAAATGTGTTAACAATATAATGACATATGATGTCAAAGATCTATTTAATAATATAGATTTATTAGATCTACATAATATTATAAATGCGTTATTTAATAAGTATCATCATTCACTAAATTTACCAATTCATATAGATACAGCTTATTTTAAAACTTTAACAAATTTCATTATATATAATAATTATATAATGCATGATAACACGTTATATTTACAGAAATTCGGTATACCACAAAAGGGATGTACATCTAGTATACTATTAGACTTATACTTGTATCACTATGACCGTACTTTTATTAACAGTAATATACATTTATATCGTTATATTGATGACATAATTTTAATTGCCATTGATCACACTAATATTTCTATATTTCCAGTTGATTATCCAACAAATTTAGAATTAACGGAAAACCCCCTTTCTAACAATACTATTAACTTTTTAGATCTTAAAATTACACTTAAAGAAAACAAAATAATAATTGATCTATTTGATAAACGTAAAGAATTTAAATTTAAAGTTAGTTCATTTACTAATTTTAAATCATGTCTTCATAATTCTGTATATCGCAATATACTCCTTAATCATATTTATAGAATAAAAAGTTTATGTTCTTCTCAACTAATGAACAACAATATTAAAAAACTTATCTATGATGCATTACAACATTGTTTTCCAAAGAAATTCATATATTCTTTAATATATAATTAGTACTTAAATGATCCTTGCAACCAAATTAACACATGCGTTAAAAAATGTATAAAAAACATATAATCTTAGAAAATAGTTAAAAAAAATTATAATAGGACGGCTGGGTGGGTAGATGTTTCATTCAGGAGGTGTGTGGCGGAGTTGTATGGGAAAAAAGCATGGTTAATTTATAAAAAAAGGGGGGGGGGCATTTGAATTTACACACACGTTTGATATTAGAAGATTTTATAATGGACTGTGATGTGATATTTTTATATGTATGTTAATTTAGTTATATTTACATATTCATTATTTAATTAATTTAAATGAAATTATATTCATTAATATTAAGTATGTTTTTGATCTAATGCATTTATATTAAGGCCTACGGTGGACAATATCATATTAACTTCTAATATAATGTATACTTTTCTAAAGTGTTAATACAACACATGTTTTAATTTTTATTAAACGTTCTACCCTTACCACTTATATCAAAAGTATTTAATTTTAAACTTTGTATGAAGAAACATTATATGTTAATAATTAATTTCAATATTTAATTATTATTAATTTTAAATCCTTTGTATCTTAATTCAAATATTTAGTATTTTAATTTAATTTAATTTTTGTGATGTTGCATTTTTGGCACAGCTATTTAATAGTTGCTATGTCATTTCATGATACATATATTTTTATGTTGCTTTAATTATTATTTTTTCCATCTTACATCTTATTATTAACATAGAATTATTCCTTAATACATCCATTACTTTAATGTAATTGGATATTCTATTTATTATTTATTAATTAATTTCATTTATTTATTATTTAACTAATTGCTACTTTAGATAGTATATGGTTTAATTTTTAAATATTAATTTTCGTCCAATGCTATTTTTATTCAGCGTATATTTACTTTTTACCCTAATAGATGGCAGCACCATGGTTTCTGTTGCTTTACAATAATATTCATATTATTCTAACATCTATTCTCGCAATATGGTAAATCATTCTCTAAAACGAAATTTGGCAACATGTAATGATTTTTTGCAATTCATTCCCTCTGTTTGGTTGTGTTCCTGTGTGGTTCATGTGATGCACAGGTATCTTTTTTAATCCAAATGGATTATGTACTTTATGACTCTATTTCAAGTTTTATCTGTATATTATAGGTATGGTTTCTTTCCTTTATATTGTATTTTTTTTCACAAGTTTGATTCATTGTTTAAGAGTGGTAGTCCCAAAATCATATTCTTTAGCAATGTTATGGCTAATATGATTATGAAACTACTTATTTTATTTGTGGTATTTAGGCATTTGGGACTTGATAATTCTGTCTAAATTCCACGAATTTCAATTCATTCATTCAATTTCATTTATTCAACTTTTAATTTAATTTCTTCTTCTTTTAAATATGTTTTTGGTATCTATATTCAGTGTGTTGGGGAATACTTTCATTGTCAAGTAATTATTACATACTTAATCATCATTTCATAGTTTAAGTTGGTGTTATGGTAATGTTTCATTTATGGTTATCCTAATCCTATCCTAATCCTATCCTAATAATATTATAAATCTGATTGTGTGCAAATGTTAGGCTGAAGCCAGCGTCAAAATGGAGCATTTAATGATCCTGTATCTTTGCATATAGGTTGATTATACCCCTCAAATGAACATAGGCTAGATTTTATTTGTTTTATTCAAACATTTTCTTTAATAATTAAAAATTTCATTATTTTCATAGAGAATAAATGGACATTTTTCCATAAAATTTAACCATTTTACTTTATGGTTGCTAGGGATTTGATCGTTGCCGATAAATAAAAACACGGAAAAATAATTTTTCCTCAACAATTAATTTTCAATTGAACGATTTTCACGTGAAAAATGAAAATTAAAAAGAATTCAAAAGAATATGAATTTCCGTGATATTTGAAACAAAAATATGGAGTATTTGTTGTTATACATGAAGAATGAATATCGGTTACATTAAAAAGATCTCTTTCTGTCAAAAACTGCGTTATAATTAGAAGGAAAAATGAACAATAATTATATTATTGAAAATAGATTTCGCTTGGACCACGGAACTATGAAAAGGATCCTCCTCGGCTTGGACAAATATGATGTCATAAATAAAACATCATAAATGTGTTTTCAAATATTCGTAGTAATACAAGGAGCATGAATATCAATGTATATTGAAAGTAGATAGATAATGGACGTAATATTTAAGATGACAAACTGAAATATTTTTTTATTGATACAGATTAATAATTAGCTTGACTACCAGTTACATACAAATGTGAGTTTTCCGCTAAAATTTACGTCCTTATTGCCAGAAAAAGAATATTAACAAGAATTATGGCATTAAAAAAAGGAAAAAAGTGACGTCATATTTGAAATAAAACGGGAATTTTAAATGTGTTTTACAAGGAGCGTGAATCAATTCTTTACATTAATAATACAAGGATCGGAAAGTTTAAAAAGTAGATGAGTTTTACGCCATAATTAAAACGAAAAATTGAAATATTTTTTTATTTATACCGATTATTAAGCATGAATATCAGTTACATATAGATGAGAGTTTTTTGCCGAAAACCACACCATGATTAATAGGAAAAGAAAAATAAATACGAATCTATTATATTAAAATCTGACCGCCTCTTTGTATTTCCCAACTACTCCTTTCAGATTGTCGAACGCAACACGATTTACTTAACACCGATTACCATTGATCCGAGGATGTCATAAACTCTCAGAATTAAAAAAAATATTTAAATGCCGATATATTATTATTATTATTTTCTTTTTTTTTCTTTTGTAAATTTTGACGAAGTTTCTCGAAAAATGGCAACTAAATTATTTCATTTTTGTGGATAAAAAAGAAGAAATAAAAAGGATTAATAGATTTTTTCTCATTAAAACTGAAAAAAAAAAAGAATTTATTTTCAATTAGAATAGATGGGGAAAGAAACAAAATCTTGATTACAGTAAAATTTTTGAAAAATACAAACGTATTTTCACATATTCAAACTTTATGTATCAATTTATTCTGGAGAACAAAAATCATCTGTCAACGAGCGCGTTCAGCAGACCTAACCAATGAAAACCAATGTGACCGGTTACTTACCGGTTGACAGACCTACTGGACGAAAATGGTATTATTTACTTGTAGCGCCATCTGTATTACATCATCGTAATTACAACTGTATCACACCATCGTAAATTTTCATGTAACCGATCACGTGACCCAAATGACCAAGAATTTTTTTTGGTTACTTCGGTCCCTTACCGGTCACTTCGGTTACTTCCGCTGAACGACGTTGGTTGTGTACCGGTTAGCAGCACTGAACGCTTTGGTAACTAACCGACCTTACCGGTTACGTACCGGTGACATTACTGGACGCGCTCAACATATTTTCATTTAGAAATAAAGATTTTTTTTTTCAGTTATAGATTAAATCAAGGAGGCAAATTTAAGCTCCTTGCATTTAGGTCTACAATTATTGCTCCCGATTCACAAGAATTGAATTTAATGAAAAAGAATATACTATTTCCATTATCTTTCAAGGATGGCTATTAAACCGTTTCACAAAAGCGTTAAAAGTAAAATGGTTTACAGGTAAACTTGACATATGTTTTTACACAATTCGCCGATTTCCACGATTTTATTTGGCCCGCCTTTTTTCATTGGTTGCAGTTTCCTTTTCGTGATTGTTTGTCACAAAATTTCACTTTTTTAAAACTTAGTTATGTCCAGGCCTCTATTACATAGAAATACTGTATCGTCTCCTATGGAATGTGATAAAGAGTTAGTTAATTATTTACGTTTCTAATTATCGGGAATGAAATGTTTTGCTTAATTAATGCATTTATTCTTCTTTTAATGATACGTGAACGAAGTCACGGGTAACAGCTAGTAATATTATAAATGTGATTATGTGCAAATGTTAGGCTGAAGCCAGCGTCAAAATGGAGCATTTAATGATCCTGTATCTTTGCATATATGTTGATTATAACCCTCAAATGAACATAGGCTGGTTTTTGTTTATTTTATTCAAATAGTTTTCTTAATAATTCAAAATTTCGTTATTTTCATAGAGAATAAATGGACATTTTTTCGTATAATATATTAAAATGGTTAAATTTACTTTACCGTTGCTAATACTTTATCGTTGCCCAAACTAATTCAAAACCCGGAATAACAATTATTACTCAACAATTTAGTTTCAGTTGAAAATTTTTCACGAGAAAAATGAAAATGAAAAAAAAAATTAAAGAATTAAAAAGAAGATTAAATAATATTAGAAATAAAACGTACTTTTTTTAGTTTTTGATAATAATACAAGGTTTCAATATGCGTAACCATAGGAAACAGGCGCATATGACGTCATACATTGAAAATAAAGCGGAGATGCTTTGATTGGGGAAATAAAATTATTACAGCTCTTGGAATACATAGTGTGGAAAACTGCTACAAAATAGTACTAAAAATTTGAATCCAATAAGTGTACAACGTTGCTGAAAAGATAATGATGGGATCGCAGCGCCATCTGCTACTTCTTTTCAACGTAAACATTGTCTTAGAATGTTTCGGCTGGTGGTAACTATTTTAAATATTTAAATTATATCCTTTTCTCCTCTGACTTAGTGATTTAATAAGCTTTTTTAAAATTATTAAAGCATGGCTAAAAAACGTGTTACGCATTGTTTTGTCTCTGGTTGCAATATTATCGTAGAAGCACCGTTGCACATTTATAGGCTACAACTTTTTAGCACTTTTTAAAGCATTACAAGGATAGCCGATTTCCACACTATTTATTCTAGGCGCTGTAAAATGATCTTGGGTTTTCCTTCATTTCTTTCTTTTTCTTCTTTTATATGGTAACAATACTAGGCGTTTTACCGTCTGCGCGCGGCTAATATAACTATAAAGGATTTTTTATTAAAATTTTTAAAAAAGTAAAAAGAAGTTTCAAAAGAAAATGGTTAGTAAATGTCAATAATATGCTGCGCAAAATTATCCATGTCGAAAATGATCTCATGAAGAGCGATAAATACAGGGTGATTATAAAAATCTATCCCGATATATAAACCCCTAACTGTCATACCGTTCACAGAAACTGAATGAAATTCTGGCCTAAAGTATTTTGAGGTATGCGCTCAAGAATCATGTGAAAAAAATAGTTAAATTCTAACAGTTACGGTTACAGTGACAAAATTTCGAAAAATTCAAATGGCAACACCTACTTTTTTTTTATTGGAATGTGATCTTCACAGTGAAAAACCATCAAAAGCGTTCGAACGGTACCTGTAGCAAGAAAATCACTGGCGCTAGACAGACTAAGAAGAATAGTGAAAACAACCAATAAGGACAGAGAAGCAACAGAAAACAAAACATTTTATTGTGTTTCATACATTTTCCATTTCACACACGACGACACTTTACATGCGGCAGATGGTGGATAGCACTGAACAATAAAATGTTTTACTTTCTGTTGCTTCTCTGTCCTTTATTGGTTGTTTTCACTTTTGGCCAGAATTTCATTCAGTTTCTGTGAACGGTATGACAGTTAGGGGCTCATATATCGGGATAGTTTTTTTTATAATCACCCTGTAGTTATTTTCATTTTTAAAACTAAAAGAAATAACTCTATTACCTAAAAAAATGACGAATGTTAATAGTTCCATTTTTGTTGATAAAACCTAAACATTTAATATTATTTCGTTAAAGTAACATAATTTCCCCTATGCCAGTATTGAAATTAATTGCCTGGAAAAGAAAATTAACAAGAATTATGTCATTAAAAAAGATTTCTCTGGGGGAAAAAGAGACGTCATATTTGAAATAAAACAGGAATTTTCCAATATGTTTTAAAATGAGTGTGAATCAATTCTTTACATTAATAATACAAGGATCAGTATGTATAGAAAGTAGATGAGTTTCACGTCATATTTATAACGAAAAATTTAATTTAATTTTTTTATATCTATACTGATTATTAAGCATGAGTATCCGTTATATACAGATGCGAGTTTTCTGCTAAAAATCACATCATAATTTTAAGAAAAGGAAAATGAACACGAATCTATTATTCTGACCGTGTGTTTGTATTCCGCAACTACTCCTACACTATCTAACGCAACTCGATTTACTTAATACCGGTTATCATTGATCCGAGGATGTCACACAAACTCTCAGAATTTAAAAAATTAAATTAAATGCCATTTTTTTTGTAAATTTTAACGAAGTTTCTCTAAAAACGGAAAGTAAATTACTCCATATTTGTGTATACAAAAGGAGAAATAAAACAGATCAGTATATTTTTTACACCATTTTCTCCTTAAAACTAAAAAAACAGAATTTATTTTCACTTTGAATAGATGGTGAAAACAAAATCTTGATTTCAGTAAATTATTATATATATATATATATATATATATATATATATTGTGACATGTTGAAAATTTCCATTGCTAAATACTCAGAAGATCAAGCTAATCCCTTATGAAAGAGGTCTTGTGAATTGTCACTATTCAAGTGAGATAGTGCTATAGAGAAGGGTGACAGGTTGACGTGGTCAGCTGGTGGTCACTTGTGGAAAGGGGATAATCTCCTTGGAATGTATTTGTTGTATTGAAGGCATTGAAGGCTCTCTGAATGAGTAGATAAGAATTGTAAAGTATTGTTCTTGGGGATACAAAGAACTGGGCCCCTACGAAATGCAATGTTTTCTGGCAAATTCCTGGAATGCAAGGAAAGCCCCTGGGAAGTGAAATTGCGGACGGCAGGTGAAGGTGGAAGGAGTTGAATGTTGAATCAGTTGGTTGTGAAACAAGCTAGAGTGGACTTCAGCAGTCTTTGAGCGGACTTCAGAATCTTAGGATTTTCTGAAATTGTAATTTCACAGCATGGAGATGAATAATCATATTTTTTCATTTTTACTTTTTTTTTTTTAATGTGTTAATTTAAAATAAAGTTTTTTCGTTTCAAACGATAAATGGATTTTATTAATTATATATACGAGTGTCCACGTTACCACAGCAATAGTATATATAATTAATTGGTGGCAGCAAATGGGATATGTAATCTAGAATAAATTAGATTACGGATCTATGTTAACCTGATTAAACAGATGATGAGCCAGTGGAAAACGGACAAGCAGAGTTGTGGATTCGTGAAGTCTAATTGGAGTCGTGGTTTTTTCTCGGAGTTCTAGCAAGCAGAGAACTGGTAAAAGAACTTTATCGACAAAAGCTGTGTAGTGTATAGACAGTCAACTATAGATTTGGTGATACGTGTTTGTGTTTCTTAATATATCCAGTGGAATGAAGATATGCGGCGTACCATCTGAGTTGTCTACATACGGATCTGAGGTGAAATTAGTGCCTCATCAGTGAAATTAGTGTCTTCAAATCTTCAAAAATCTGTGTGTGTCATCTTTAAAAGTGCTTGGAAACCTGGTATCAGTATGGAGGAAATATCTGCATCTGGAGGTAAGCTCTTTTATGATATCTTCTATAGAGGTCTGTTTTAAATTAAATTTTGTGTATAAATTTTAATTTTGGGGAACAAAACTCTATGAAAAATTTAAGAATTCTAGGGAAGCTATTAATTTGGTACTTAAATTTTTAGTTAGAATTTTTATGTTTGTTGTTTTTCTGGTATCTGTTAGGTATAATATTGGGTTAAGAAAATTATATACCTATGTATATGTTAAAATTTACTTGGGGTATAGTAAATTGTTATTGATTAATTGAGATTATTAATCAGGGTATTTTAATCATAATTTTGTATAAAACTTTTGGAATTAAGAGTTTTGTTTATATACATTTTATTTATTACAGTAATACAGTAATAAATTTATAGCTTAATTTTATGGGTATACTGTGGATGATTATGATGAATGTTTCAAAATAAGATGATGTTATACTGTACTGTTGGGTATAAAATTTATTTTGGGGGATATACTCAGTTTGAAAGACGTCACTGTTGCATGATAATTTGCTATATTAAAATTGTGTCGTTTTTGAATACATTATTATACGTATAGTGAAGAAAATTCTATTTCTGTATTTATTGTATTATTGTAAATTGAATATATCTGATATTTTGAAATTTATTATATTTTGGGGGAAAATATGGCAGAATATTTAGGAAAATATAATAAAAGTGTCTTGCTGTTATTAGCAGAGGAATTTGAGACCAGTGTGTCAAAAACGTGTAAAAATAAAGCTATAATTCAGGCTATCGTAGATGCAGAGGATTATGATGAAAGTTTCGCTAAAATTCGATTGCAATATTTTCTTGAACAGGAGGCGGAGCGGAAAGAGCAGGAAAAACAAATCGAAAAAGATCGTAAAGAAAGAGAGAGGCAAATTGAATTAGATAGGATTGCGCAAGAGGAAAAAGATAAGCTTAGGAAATTTGAGTTAGATAAACTTGAAAAACAACTTGAGGCAGATAAACTCGAAAAACAGCAACAACTTGAATTACAAAAACTTGAAAAAGAACAGCAATTTGAATTAGAAAAATTGCGTATTCAAAATTCTGCGGATGTTGTTAGTGTTTCATCTAATGAATCAAATGTCGATTTTCATAGAACTCCTAAGGTAAATTTAAAGGATTTGGTTCCGCGTTTTGATTCTAAATTAATTGATATAACTCTTTTCTTTATGATTTTTGAAAGGCAAGCCGAGAAAGCTAAAATTTCTCAGGAAGATCTGGTTAGTCAATTAATTCCTTTGTTACATTCTGATATTGCCGAAATTATAGTAAAACAACCAGCAGACAAATGTGATGATTTTCAACACATAAAGAAAGTTTTGTTAGATAGGTTTAGGCTAAGTACAGGCGCCTTAAAACAAAAATTTGAAACTCATCAAAGAAAATCGGGTGAATTATGGGTGGATCTGATTTATGAGTTAAGGGGTTATCTAGATAATTGGTTAGAGTCATTAGAAGTGAGGGATTTTGAATCCTTAAAAGAACTAATGCTCACGGAACAGTTGAAAAACGTGTCCCTTTTGAAATATAAGAAAAATTTATGGATGATTGGGAGGAAATAAAGATTTCTTCTAAACTCGCGGAAAAATCGGATAAATTTGAGAGTATAAGAAGAGAATTTAAGAGGTCGGATAGAAAACCTTGGGAAAATAAATCTTTTCAGGATAATCAAAAAGATAACTTTAATTCTAAAAGTAGAAAGGAAATTAAACCAAAATCGGAATTTGAGAATACGAAAGAGTGTGGGAAATTTGATCAATTTAAGAAGGACAATGCTTTCGAAAAGCAAAGACAAGTCAAAAGTTATAATTGTTTGGCAGTGGGCCATATCCGTCCAAATTGTCCGGAATTGTTAAAAAGTAAAACTAATTATGAAGATAAAAGCATAGCTTGGATCATTACTAGTGATGGGAAAAGTGAAAATAAAAGGGAAGGTGTGGAAACCGAATTACCTATGGTTGATTTATGCGTGAATGGTAAGAAAGTAAAAGCGATTAAGGACACAGGTGCGCAAATTGCGGTTTTTGATGCTAATGACATTCCGTGGAGTGCTAAGAAAGTGGGAAATGTCTTTCTTATACCGGCCCTCGGAAATAGACAAAAAGCGGATTTGGTGTCAGTGCCGGTTGCTTTGATGGAAGGTGAAAAAGAGTATGTTGAAAAAAATGTGGTGGTTGCAGTTGTGAGAAAACTAAATTCTCCGCCCCTTATAACACCAGCTGTTTATGAATTATTAAAGTTAGGAAATATGGATAAGCAAAATTCAGTGTGTAAACAAGTGGAAAATCGGAGAGAATTAAATGGGCTGGGAACCTTCAGATTGTCTAGCGATCATGAGCAAAAATTTGTTAGAAAAATGATTGTAAATTAAATCTGTGAAAGGGATAGTAAGTCTGTTAATGAGATGGAGGTAAATTCACCGGAAGACGTGACTAATAGGTATTTGGAAAAAGGGTCTAAATTGATCGATACAAAAGAGGGTGCGTCTAAAACGGATGGTGATAAAAGGTCAGGTATGGGAGGTCAATTTCGGGAAAAGAATTCTGAGCATGCTGTAAATATAACCAGGTATTTTGTTGGTAGTATGGGAGTTGAGCGTGTTAGAAATAGAATTAGAAAGAAATTGAGTTCACCTATGAATGTGGCCAGAAAAATTAACTCTGGGATGAAAGATAACGATAGAGAAAATTTGGGGGCTAAATGCCAAGAAAATGGATATGGAAATTCAAAGTTAAAAAGAATGGAGCATTCTGTTTTTAAAACGGATCACAAAGAAAGATTTATTAAAATAAAACAAGATTTAGATAGGAAAAATCATGATTATGAAGTTGTAAGGCGAAAATTATTGTCGAAAAGATTTTCTGATAGAAGTAATTCAGATATTGGTTTTCGGGAGAATTCTCTAAATTAAGTTTATTCTAAATTTGGGAGTGCTCATTTTTGTAATATCTTTATTGGGTTTATTTATCATTTAATGCTTAATATTTTCCTAATAGTAAAACTTCATTAATTTAATAATTGCATAATTTAGTATGCTTTCTTTTTGTTTGTAGAAGTGTCCAAATTTAAGCTTTTAAGCATGTGTTTTTTAAGAAAATTGTGTTAGGCATTGTGTTATATATGGATCTATACTTTTTTATTATTATTATTTTTTTTTGTTAGAATCATGTAAAGTGTAATCTGTATTTGGTATTATATGTATCTGAAGTATTTCAAAATTGTTTCTTAGGGCATCAATAGTATAAATTATTCCTGGAATTATACTTAGATATTGTAGGTAGGGGATTATGGTAAATCCTATTGACAGTGTGGTCTATCAAATACTGAGTATGGGAATGTGTTTGTATTCAATAGGGATTTTTCATGTGTTATTCAAAATTCCTTTGTGCTTTGTTGACCTCTTTAGAAATTGATTGGAAGAGCTTATTGTATTCATGTATATGCCAAATTTCCTGCCGAAATTTTTTCTTAGGGAGGAGGAGTTGTGAAATGTTGAAAATTTCCATTGCTAAATACTCAGAAGATCAAGCTAATCCTTTATGAAAGAGGTCTTGTGAATTGTCACTATTCGAGTGAGATAGTGCTATATTGAAGGGTGACAGGTTGACGTGGTCAGCTGGTGGTCACTTGTGGAAAGGGGATAATCTCCTTGGAATGTATTTGTTGTATTGAAGGCATTGAAGGCTCTCTGAATGAGTAGATAAGAATTATAAAGTATTTTTCTTGGGGATACAAAGAACTGGGCCCCTACGAAATGCAATGTTTTCTGGGAAATTCCTGGAATGCAAGGAAAGCCCCTGGGAAGTGAAATTGCGGACGGCAGTTGAAGGTGGAAGGAGTTGAATGTTGAATAAGTTGGTTGTGAAACAAGCTAGAGTGGACTTCAGCAGTCTTTGAGCGGACTTCAGAATCTTAGGATTTTCTGAAATTGTAATTTCACAGCATGGAGATGAATAATCATATTTTTTCATTTTTACTTTTTTTTTTTTTTTAATGTGTTAATTTAAAATAAAGTTTTTTTGTTTCAAACGATAAATGGATTTTATTAATTATATATACGAGTGTCCACGTTACCACAATATATATATATATATATATATATATATATATATATAATTATAATATCTATGAATTTCAAAAAACATATCAAGTTCTATTATCATTCTACTTAAATCTCCATATATATATATATATATATATAATATATATATATTCATTTTATTTGTGGTATTTAGGCATTTGGGACTTGATAACCTCGTCTAAATTCCACAAATTTCATTTCATTTCATTCATTTAATTCCATTTATTCTATTTTTATTCAATTTTTATTTAATTTCTTATTCTTTTAATATATTTTTGTTTCCATATTAAGTGTGTTGGGGAATCTTTATTTCATACTTAATTATTATTTCATTGTTTAAGTTGGTGTTATGATAATGTTTCATTTATGGTTATATATATATATATATATATATATATATATATATATATGTAATAATAATTAAAAAAATCCCTTGTTTTCGCCATTTTCTTAGTCCTTATTCCAAATTATCACCATTCTATTAAATTACTAAATATTATTTATTTTAGTATTTTAGTACTTCTTTTATTAATATCTTTTATTAATATCTTGTCTTTTATTAATATCTTAAATCACCTGTTTGATTTAATTCCCTATCTTAGTCAAAATATTCTTTAAATCACTATTCTAAAAATTATTCTAAATTGCAGAAACTTCCTAAAAAGCATTAATTCCTTTTATTCAGACATTGAAATTTATTCTTTCAGAATATTTTTTCTTTACATTCTTTTTATTTTATTATTTTCAGATATCTTTCGATTGTCCCATCATCCCCTGCTTTCGCGCGCTGACTTTTACCTTCAAAATTCATCCGAATCCTGTAATGAGTTCTTACGTTTACGTCAGGCTAACACTCCCTTAACCTAGTTTCTTAGCCATTGACGTTTGAGTTTTTCCAGCGCTCTCTTCATGGCCACACCCCCTTTTTACAGCTATTGGATGATCATATTCTCGCGTTCGTGTTCCCACACCAATTTTTTTAGTATAAAACATACTGCATCGGATCGGACCACCAGAATTTGCTCTAAATTGGTTGTTCAAATAATATGCGGCTCCAGTGACCCCTCAACTTAACATTGTTTTTCATTTTGTAGATAGAGTGTCTATTATGTGTATCGTATTCTCTTAGTGTATCGTATTCTCGTAATACCTGTTATATCTTCGAATGTGAGTATCGTACTTCTGTGCTGACAACTCTGCATGATGTAACAGATGACGTCTCTACTAATAAATACTTTGATTCTCCTACAACAAATCTTATTCTTGAACTACTGCTCTGGAGTATGTATCGAGTTAATCGGTGGAATTCCTTCCGTGCCTGACTTTCGGCAAATCAAATTCCATACTTTTAAGGATGTGACGACTGCGTAATTTCCATGTCATCAGTGGTGTCTACACCATAATAAATAAGCCGGTTGTCACTAAAGACATTCATTATTACCTGCAATACATCGTAATATATATATATATATATATATATATATATATATATATATATAAATATTTAATTTGTAATTTGACACGGCTCTTTGGTAATGTAATTTCATTGTGTATGGTCAGTTTCTTACGTTTCAATGGTTAAATTTTACATAAAGTTTTATATATATGTATATATATATACCAATTCATAGTATGTAGCTGCGGTGGCGTTAATACATAAGTACCAAAATAACTAATAGATTGTTTTAATTTTTTGAACATTTCCCTCGTTCAAAAAATGCAACTAAAATGTCTTTTGTAGTTTGAAAATGACGAGCGCACATCATTTCTCTCAATGTGTAAAATAATATCCTAGACAACACACTGTAAAAACATACATTACTTCAAGAGTATATCGTAATGAAAATAAACAATTATTAGAGGATGTTTGAAATTTATCAGCAGACAGTAACTGGATATCAAACTTTCACATTTACATATGTACTGTATACAACCTTTTCTGAGATCTTCTGGACAATTATAGGATCAGGAAAAGAAACCAACGAAGAAATATAATGTACTCGAGTGTCCAATAAATGTATCTGCTACCTTTTCTAAAGGGAAGTTGATAGAATAACCGAATTGCCATATTATATCAATATCATCCATGTTATTTTTATTCCGAACATTTAGACGTTAAAAAATTTTCAGGTAAAACAAGTCAGGTGTTTTCAGGGTCAATATTATGTCAGCGTTATTCAGGTACATGTTTTTGCTTTATAATGCAGAAAATAATTGAGAAAAATACATTTTTTCGTTATTAAACATTTCTGGACCATTTACAAAGTTAAAAGTTGAAATCTGCGAGTATATTCTATACTTTCAGAAATAACAAATGTCATAGCTAGCAATTTTTATTGCAAAATATTATAAGAAAAAAACTTAAAAAAAAACAAGACCAATTCAAAATAATATGGAAAAATTATTTAAGCAAGCAATTTTTAATGCAAAATGTTTTCTTTTGTGATAGTAATACCGAATAATTGTATACATTTTCTTAAGAATAATCTTTAGTTCTTAACATTGGAAGTAGTGAATATTTTTATAAGGGTAATTAGCGATACGTTAAAAAATAAAATTTAATTACACTAAAATTTAAATATTTGACTCCCTTTTTATAATATCAATTGCTATTTGTATAATTTACATTTAAGTATAAAAAATTACTCCAAAAATTCTGTCGTACACTTAAAAAAGCACTATTATTTTGGCATCGCTTATTCCTTTTACCTGAAAATCAAATTGTTTAAGACAAAAGTAAAATCTAAATCGTAAATAAGCAAATAATATATAATTCACAAGTAAAGTCATTTTTATAATAACATCTGCTAGTTTCTTCTCTAAATCCCATGATGAAGTAGTTAGATAACAGTTAAATTTAAATTTAAAGAAAAGAACAAATCGAAAACAACTGTTTATCAATTATTCACTGTTTATCAATGTCAATTAAAAGACTTAGCGCACAATTAAAAGCACACTGTAAAAAATGACCAATGTTTCTTATTTTATGAAAATATACTGTAACCACGAACGAAAATATAATATAATCTTCTGAGTTATCCGAAATTCCGAATAGCGTGTTCCATTGTCTTTTGAATCCCCAGAAACGAATACATTTTCAAAATTTAAAGAATAATTTATAAAAACAAATTATTTTTAGCTGCCCATATTTTTCAGAAACGTTTCCGAAGGGTTTTAATAGTGTATTAATTAGTGTCCTCAGCCTGTAATACCTGTTTTTCGAATGGTATACATTCTAAAGTAAACGTTTCCAGCCGCATAAGTTAATTTATACATGAAAGTGGAAAGAAATCATCTTAATTTTAATGTTATTGTTAACGCTGTTAATTTTGCATGTTTGTCTGTTAAACATATTTTTTTGAGCATAAAACTGTTTAATTAAGAATTTAGAGAATTCGAAAAACATGTATTCTTGGCTGAGCACACTTTATTAATACACTATAAAAACCCTTCGGAAACGTTTCTGAAAAATACGGGCAGCGAAAAATACTTTGTTTTTATAAATAATTCTTTACATTTTGGAAATGTATTGGTTTCTGGGGATTCAAAAGATAATGGAACACGCTATTCGGAATTTCGGATAACTTAGAAGATTATATTATATTTTCGTTCGTGGTTATAGTATATTTTCATAAAATAAGAAACATTGGTCATTTTTTACAGTGAATAATTCATTTACAATTTTTCGGTTATCAAAATAATTTTACTGTCACATCTTCTTAAACATGTTTACGGAATTCCATTCCCCACATGACTTGCAAAAACATTTAAACTCTATATATAGAAATGTACGAAGCTATTCTGATATAACCTAGAATAAGTAAACCATTCTAAAATGCATCACGTTTTTTGAAAACGCATAAAAGTGAACCATTTGAACATTTCATGCTATATGCACTTTTAGAGAAGATGTTGATCGTAAAATATTAAAGTATGTCAAAACATGTTATTTTTAGTTCAGTGTAAATATTATTTTTCAGTATAGATCGAAAATAGCATGGAAAAGGGTTTGATATCAGTTGTATTCCTTCAAAAAATAATTTTTCGCATAGGTGTATTTATACTTATGTGCAATAATGTCTTAAAAACAAACACAAAACTAATGTATATTATCTGAATTTTAATGATTGATACGTTTGAGCTAATGCATTGAAAAGCGAAATATGGATAAAATAATGGAAATATATTTGTATCGCATTTCCGCTTTTAAAAGTTTAATGATGAATTGAATCTGTCACATTTTTGTGCCCCTTTATTTAATTCAACTTGGTATTTATATGTAAAAATGGAATATTGTCATTGGTTTTTAACTCGCTTATTGTATGTTAGAATTTTAAAAATTATAAGGTAGGTGACCCAAAGGTAGCCATAGTTAAGATTTGAGGATTTTGTATAATTTTCTGGTTGGGAGTGTGTGGTTAAATTTTTGTTTGTAAAATTTTACACTTATCTCTACCACATATCAAGCGTACATTTCTTTGTAAAATAAAATTGATTTACATTTATAATACAATTTAAAAATTTTAGTTTGTGGGCTACTTTTAAGGCATAGTATTCCAAAGGTGGCCCATGTATTAAAATCACTTTTAAAATGTGAAAAAAATACTCGGCAAACTATTTTGGTTACTATTATGCTCTGATGATCCTTTCTTTATTTTGATATATTTTAAGTTTTTCTTCTTAATCTTCTTATCTTATGACTCGAAAATACCTTGAAGAACTTTTTGTGCACGGTAGTTCAGGGATTTCCTTCTGCGAGTTACTGACTTCTTTTGAGTGATCTCTTGTGTTAGCAATAAATGGTAATACGTTTTTCAGATAGTTATGTAGATATTTTGAAAATCACCCTTACTACACTAAATTCCACATTTGTTTTCTAAGGTGGCCACCTTTGGAACATGCGTATGGTCGCCATTTGCACGATGGAAAAGTATTAATTTGATGCATTTCTTAGAATTGAAATAAATGGGTTTAAATAGAAGGAAATAGGCTTTCAGAAAACGTATCATACCTCAAATTTCTAAGAATTTTAACACGTGTACATTGCAGTAACTTCTTACCTGGATATTTCAACAACTATTCCTCAAAAGTGAAATTACTGCGTAAATTGTCGGGGGATCAAGGTTATCTCTTTAAATTCAGCCACATGCACTACAGATACATGATTGACAATGTAGTAGCGCCATTTTGTGATTAAAAATTAAATTAATTCCACTTTTGAGGAGTGGGCTACCTTAGGGACACCGGACATCTTTGGTTCACCCACCATAATCAAAGATATGTTTCCGATCACAATACAATATTTTAATATTTTTCGAAATGAACTATAAAATAACACATTAATTTTAAGGCAGTTTTCCGTTAGCCCAACACACGCAATAAATCGCCAAATATTCTTTATGATTATAATTGGGTTTAAATAAGTGCCAAACCACGCTCGCCAGAAAAGATCACCTGGCTGTAAAACTGCAACAATGCAATATTTTAAACGCTAAAATGTAAAAAAATCAAAAAAAAATCGCGTAATAATTATAAAAAGAACACACTTTTATGAATTAATAGTTTAATGCTTATCATATTAGGATTATATATTGAGAAAAGAATTTACAAGTCCCAAACAAGTAGTTTACATGGTGCTTTCTTTTTCTTTCTTGTTACCACAGCTTAAAAAAGAACAAAGATTATATCTATTTTTAATAGATGCACTAGCTCGCGCTTTCTACCAAGTATAAAAAAGCGCGGTGAATTTTCCATTATCCGGAATGGTGGCCACGCCAAATTAATTTTTGTAACGGAATTTTTTTGGAAAATTTTTGAATTAATGTTATAAAATCAGGTGCGATTTATCAAGATAAGGTAAAACCAGGAGAGACGGCTCGGTCGGAGAGATTGTGCACATAGAGGTTCGGGTGGAAGGAGTAGGGTGAGCACACAACGATTCCAGGCAGTTGTACAACATTAGTAGTGGAGTGTCTACTTGAAAGTGCACGTTGATTGTTTTGAGCGTCTAAGATAAAACATTGCTATTTTGTTTTGTTTTCCCAAAGTAAGTGTTTGAATTTTCATAGCTATTCATTAGAATTTCTGTACAATGGCAGTAGTACAAAATATTTTAAACTTAAACAATTTATCATAAGCTACTAATCTAGACTAACAATGCGAACATCAACGGTTCGTTTTAGTAGCGGCCATGTTTATATAAAAGTCCGCACAATCTCTCCTACCAAAATTGGAGAGTTTGCGAATCTGCTACTTAGGAGAGATGGCGCATTGTTTCCATTAGTTTCCATGCCAGGAGAGATTACGCAGCTTATTGGTAAATTTGTCTAAAAAATGAAAAATTAAAACGGACTAGTTTTAAGGTAAACGTGTTATCAAGTAACTTAATGATATTTTGTAATCTTATCTGGACTTGCATTTTTTTATTCTTTATTTTTTCCCCTTTAATTAAAATTTTTTAATCGTTTTTAAAATTGTTTTCATTTTCTGATTCTTTAATCATTAGGTTGAAATATTCACTCCTAATACAATAATATTTGTTCACAAAAATCTTACAACAATGTCATTTAAGTGTAATTATTATTGTTAACAATTTAACTGTAGTTATTATTAGTAACAATCTCTCCTTCACATGTGCACAATCACACCAGCCCTGTCAGGACAGATTGCGCAAAATAACTTTCTTGGTTTTATTACAACTGCTCTATTAAATTACAAAAGCACAACAAAATAGCAATGGAAATGCATAAAAAACAAATTAAGTCAAAATTATTCACGGATAGTTTAGCAAAAAGTTAAAATTTATATTTTATATTGTTATTCTTTTGAATTGTGAACTAAATCTCCTAGCTTTACCTTATATATAATCATTTGTGACCAATTGCTACATAATTAAATTCATTCAAATAAGTTAGAGTTTTCGAAATACTCTTTCTTATTTAGCTTCACATTTAGCCGGATCTATTGAATGATGATGTGCAAAGTTTGTTAGCGTGCTTACGAATTAGTGCCAATAAATAACACTTGAGAATCACAATTAATATTGAAACTTTATTTTATTAAATAAATTGGACACCATTGTGTGGCAGGAATTTTAAATGAAGATAATTTTTTTATTTATGATTAGACAAAATGAACTTATAATTTTGACAAAATGAACTCAGTATTGATTGCTTTCCTCAACATTGATAAATAGGGGAACTGGGGGATGAATGGGACAAGGGATGGATGGGACATTCTCAATATTTCAGGCAATAAACATTTCTTTTTAGTTGCTTTCTATCCTCATAGTGTGCTTTAGAACCAAAAGCAAGACAACATGGCTGGTTTCAATTTCCTTCAAAGTTGCATTTCCTGAAAACTTTGTATAAGAGTATTTTTTTTTATATTTGAAGTTGTTTACATATTTTATGCATTATATACAATTAAGATATGTTATCGTTATTTATTTCAAGGCTCAATATTGATAATTGTCTGAGTGCAACGAAGACTCATACACAGCGCAGTATTACTTTGCCCCATATATAGCTACGATGGATATTAAAACCTTTCGTCAAGCATAACTCAAAAAATATTTAACGGATTTCGTTCAAATTTTTACAGCAGGTACCTATAAAGGTGACAACGTCGTCTATCTATTACCAAGAATAAGTGTCAAACCGTTTGGAAGTTATATTAAAAAAATAGATAAAAAAGCACAATTAAAGTACATACGTCACTAAATTTTGTACGTACGTCATTTTCACCGGCGGGAGATTTTCGTAGACAATCGGAATTGAAAAGTTCATGGAATACATGGAGCAAAAAAATATGCAAGCACTAATATTCAGCACAATAAAATATATTTCAATTTAATAAAAATGGAAAGTTAATCTGGAATTTTTTCTGTTTGAAAAGTATTAGAGATTAGTAAGAGTAGTATTACTATTAGAGATTTGGCGTAAATCACACCATTAGCAGCTTTTTTATTTCGCGTGTGTATGTTAGGAACAATTTTTTTGATGTTTAAATAAAAGGTTTCGATTTGTGGCATTATTTCTTATTTTCTTTTCCTTTTTAGTATTTTAAATGGAATTAGTGAAAGGCGTGTATTTTAAATTAAATGAGTGAAAGACGTGTATTTTTAATGTATGTATTTCAAATGAAATCAGTGAAAGATTTATATTTAAATGAAATGAATGCAATATGAAGATGTTATGAGAAAAATATTTGGCGATTTATCAACTGCGCCAAGTTAACATAAAAGTACCAATACATATGTGGGTACTTCTCTATTATCCCGTCGACCACTTTTCATAACAAAAAACTATCGCCAAATAAACGGGAGAACGTTGTCGTTGAAATATCAAAATACATAAATAAATAAAATATAAAAATTTAAGGACACAATTGTTATTTTAATGAATGAAATAACTAATAAATCAGTAAAACATAATGAAAAATACACGCAAATGTCGCGTTAAAAACCACTTGATGACGTAACAAACACGTATAATGCTTCTGATATCAAGTAAATGGTACTGCATTTTTGGCGTTTAATCTAACAGTTTGGCGATAGTTTTTTGTTATGAAAAGTGGTCGACGGGATAATAGAGCAGTACCTCTATGTGAAATGAAACAAGGCACAGATGTCATATACGCAACACGTTGGCGCGATTTTTCCCTCCACCAGCTTGGGGAAAACTTTGTTTTTGAATATTAGTTACAAATAGTGTGACAAATAGTACACGTGATTTTTTATTTCAATATAAAAATAAAATAACGTAATAAATGAAACAGCTTCTATTATTTTAAAAAAGGAAATAAAAATAAATAAATAATAGTTTGATATAAATAAAGGCGCGGATGTCATATACGCACCACATTGGCGCGATTGCAACAAAATGGCAATTTTATGCCTCACATGGTAACCCGGTTATTTTGTTTCAATTGTTGTTTATTAACTTTTATTTTTTATTTTAATTCTATAAATTGTTTTTATTATATATATCAATATTTATTTATATCAAACTATCATTTATTTATTTTTATTTCCCATTTTTGAATAATAGGAGCTATTTCATTTATTACGTTATTTTATTTTTATATTGAAATAAAAAATTACATGCTATTATTGTATGGTATTTGTAACTAATATTCAAAAACAAAGTTTTCGCCAAATTGGCGGGGGAAAAATCGCACCAATCTGGTGCGTATATGACATCTGTGCCTAAATTAATATTGATATACATATAAAAATAATCTATAGAATTAAAATAAAAAATAAAAGTAAACAAACACAACAAACAGTTTTCGCCAAAGGGGAGGGGGAAAAATCGCGCCAACGTGGTGAGTATATGGCATCTGTGCCGGAATTTTTACCCTTTTACCTGTGCTTTCGGAAATATAAAAAAATTAAAAAATTCTTATATCAAGTGTATAATGTTTTGCATTTTTATACGGACCACTTCTCCATTTTAAGATTTTAAATACTATTTATATCAGATATTTCTTTCTTGAGATTCCCACAAGTTTTTTCCGGTAATTTTTTTAGTTCGCTTATTAATTGTTTACAATTTGCCCCCCTGGCAAAAACAATTATTTATCACAAAAAATGGGTACTTCTCTATTATCCCGTCGACCACTTTTCATAACAAAAAACTATCGCCAAACTGTAACGCTAAATAAACGGGAGAACGTTGCCATTGAAATATCAAAATAAATAAAATATAAGAATTTAAGGACACAATTGTTACTTTAATGAATGAAATAACTAATAAATCAGTAAAACATAATGAAAAATACACGCAAATGTCGAATTAAAAACCACTTGATGGCATAACAAATACGTATAATGCTTCTGGCATCCAGTAAATGGGACTGTATTTTTGGAGTTTAATCTTAGTTTGGCGATAGTTTTTGTTATGAAAAATGGTCGACGGGATAATAGAGAAGTAACCAAAAATGGATTAGTTTTGTTAAATTTGTTTGTTATGTATTTTCATTTCTTATTAAAATATCGAAAATGGCAATAAAATTTTATTTTAGCACCGTACTTAATTTTTTAAAATGTCTCAAAAACATGGTTTAATAAACGTATATTTGTAAATATTTTAAAAAACATGTTTTTCCGCTCTCTAGAAAAATTTGTAAGATTCTACAACTGCCTTTGGCACCAACCAGTACATTATACGGAACTTTTCCCTATTCAGATACACAGAAGAGGTTGGTCACAAACAAGAGTAATGCTAGCAACAATATTGTTTTAACTCTATAAGAGTTAGAAACAATAATGATATTAAATTCCCCGATTAGCTTAGGGCCCGATTACGGAACTTTCTCCTAGAAAAAAAAACTGTAGAAGTCTTTTACATTTGTTTCGAATGAAGCTCGATCAACAAAGTATTAATTGATAATACAAACAACACTAATATTAACATGGGGGCAAAAGTTTGAATTTAAGTGTATATATTTGGAACCCTCCCCCCCCCCCAACCACCCACCAAAAAAAGAAAAAGAAAGTTACAGAAATGAATTTAAAATGGCGTGAAGCCACCCTTTCTGACATAAGAAATTGGCTGCGAACCCGATTACGAAACTTTCACTTAACTTAATAACATGTATCTAATAGCCCTGAGGACAATTCCCCTTCCCAGTTATACGGAACTTGGGGTTTTTTTATAAGCTTGACTCAGTTCGGGTTGAAGAAGTTGAGATTTACTTTCAAATGACATAAACTACTATGAAAATAAAACTGGTGAATTATTATGCTGGTTTATGTATGTATTTAAAAAAATTGCATCTGATTACACTCTTTAGATAAATTACTCCTGTTTGCATTTAATAACAGATAAACGGCTTCCGTTTACTAAATTGTTTAAATATTGGGAAGAGTTGGCGAGAGATAGATAGACGTGTAAACAAACGGGTAGACAGACGGGTAGAGAGACGGATAGCGACAGAGATAAGCTAACGGGTAGCGAAACGAATATACAGACGGGTAGCAAGGCAGGTGCAAAAAAGGGTTGACAGAAGGGTAGTGAGATGGGTAGGGAGACGGGTAGCGTGGTGGATAGCGAGACGAGTACAGAGACGACTTGACAGACGGGTAGAGAGAGGGGTATATAGACAGACAGACGTGTTGATAGACGAGTAGTGTAACGGGAAGCGAGACAGGTAGAGACACGATTAAAGAGTCGGGTAGAAAGACAGACGGATACTGAGACGGGTATACAGAAGAGTAGAGAGACAGTAGACAGATGAGTTCGAAGAGAGACACAGCTAAGACATACGAGTATTTAGACTGGTAGACACGTTTGTAGCAAAGCATGTTATCAATGTGGTTTGAAGTATACGAGTTTCTATAAATAGTTATACAAATAAACAAAGGAAATTTTTTTAATTCAAATATTAAATATTTGATTTAATATTTCAATATTTAATATTTTATTTTTTAATATTTTATTTAGATATTTGTCACAAAGAAAATGTTGCAAAAATTAAATTAAATTTGCGTTAAACTACGCTTGCTAAAATACGCTATTGGCTGCAAATCTGATTATGTGGCTTTAAAAATATCGTTTTAAAAGATCCGGCGGTTTTTTTTTTAAGTTTTGAGCAATTCCCGCTTAAGAAAATGAGATTATTTGCCAAATGTTATAAAAAAAATGCATATGAAAACATAACAGTATATGAATTTATATATGATATTTTGTAATTATATCATTTAATTTGCTATTTTTCATATGTTGTATCTTTATCTATCTCTTGTCTATCATATGCTGTATATTCACGTAGATTCTTGTTGATATCTTCTTTATATCGTAATTGTTAACTTTATGTTCTCAGCAATATCACTCAGACTAATCCCTTTGAGGGAAGTCCTAGTTAAAATGAATGGATATTAACCATTGTGACAAATAATTTCTGAGACAAAATGGCTGACAATTGAATATATGCATCATATATTGCAAATATAATTACATATAAGTTTATAATTATAAATTTTAATTTGGTATCATTGAATACAGAGAGGTATTTGTGTCCCATCCATCCCTGCTGTGGGGGTGTTTGGGACAGAGAGGAACTTTATTTAAATTTCATAATATATTTCAGTATAGTAATAATATTGAATAAATATTGTGCATAAGATGTATACAAACACCTAATGTATGAAATGCGATATATAATATTAATAATACTTAAATAAAATATTTAAAATAAATATTTTTGTGAAACTGTCCCATTCATCCCCTATCTCCCCTACTGCAATCGCACAAAAGAAATATTTTAACAGAAAATGTAAAACAAATCTTTTCTACAAAATAGATTAATAGTACAGAAACACAATATAATAACTTGGAGAAATATTTTTGGAATCTATTATTAGACATTTTTTATTTATTACATGCTTATTCTAGATTATTTATTAAGGATAAAAAGTAATCAATCAAAGAGTTGGTGTTTATTTTTATCATGAAAATTACTGCAAATTGAAACTCATTTGAAGTAGCGCAGTTAATAAGCTGAATTATTGAAGAATGATTTAATGGAGCGTTAAGTTAATCAGTAGCGTTTTCGTTTATTTAATCCATCGCAAACTGATATTTAGTCATTTTTGATGACAAAGTAATTGATAAATAAATTCATTAAGATAGTTTAGAGTTTCCAAAATACTAATTCTTATTTTCCTGTATAAATGATTACATAACCGTATTATCTCTCGGTATTGCTGATTATTTAATTAAGATAAATTAAGTGAAAAATTAATTAAGAGGAATAGAAATTAGTTTAGTATAAATAAAAATCAGCCATCAAATCTAAATATTTAAATTTTAATTTACTAAAATAAATTGAAGAAGTATAGGCTGTAAATATTTTAAATTGAAAATCATTAGAATATTTCCATTGGTAAATTAGATGATAGAATATTTCATATCGAATTGGGTTCAGTGGCGGCATTAATATTCATACTGTTAATAAAATATTAACACAAACATTTATGTTTAACATGAAAAATGTACAATATTATGTAGCTGCTAAAACTGTATGTTTGGAAAATAGCTGAAAAGTGTTCATGGCTTAAGGTTGTCTGTTTGTCCACCGATGGCCGTCTTTGTGTCTACATGTCTGTTTTTCTACCCCAAAATAATGTATGTTATTCAGATTTACTATACTTATTTACTGAAATAATGTATGTTAATGAGGTTTATTATACAATTTTCGCCAAAATAATGCATGTTATTGAGGTTTATTATACTTTCTTCTTCAAAATATTGTATGTTATTGAGGTTTATTATACAGGGTGTCCCAAAAGTCTCCATACAACTTCAAAAATTTATTAAAAAAAATAATAGGCCTACAGCAATAATAATTACAACAGTACATAGATTAACTTAAAAAGTTTTTTTATACTGCCTTAGTAAACTTCAACATGAGATCCTTTCGTAGCACGAAGAATATGAAGATGATATTCCATTTCAATCCACGAACGTTTTAGCATGCTAACACCAACAGTAGCTACTGCTGTTTTTATCTTTTGTTACAATTCCATGAGACAATAACTTTTGTTCATCAAACAGTTGTAACTACTGTTGATGTTAGCATGCTGAAACGCACGAGGATGGAATTGGAATATCGACTTGATATTCTTCGTGCAACAAAAGGATATCATATACAAGTATACTAAGGTAGTAGAAAAAACTTTTTAAGTTACTCTATGTACTGTAATTATTTTTGCTGTAGGCCTATTCTTTTTTTTTCTGTAATAAATTTTTAAAGTTGTACGGAGACTTTTGGGACACCCTGAACTTTCTTCGCCAAAATAATGTATGTTATTGAAGTTTATTATACTTTCTTCGCCAAAACAATGTATATTATTGAGGTTTATCAGCCTTTCTTCGCCAAAATAATGTATGTTATTGACGTTTATCATACTTTCTTCCCCAAAATAATGTATCTCATCAAAAAGTCACCTGTAAAAAATGCAGCCAAGTCTCGTAACTCATTTACCGTAAAAAGTACTGAGATCGTATAAAGCCAAGTTTAACTATCTTATTAACTCTGAAATTTTCATTCACAAATCACTCCTAGTCTCTACATCTTTAGTTAATTATTATTTTGTGACTTGGCAATTACGCAGCACAGGGAAGTTATTACACCTTACTATGTTATGGGATGGGATGGGATAATTTAATTAAGGCAAATTATATACGCACAGGGAAGTTATTACACTTTAATATGTTATAGTATTATTTGACTAAGACTAACTATATACATCACATTCTCGTGCTACGTAATTGCCAAGTCACAAAATAATAATTAACTAAAGATGTAGAGACTAGGAGTGATTTGTGAATGAAAATTTCAGAGTTAATAAGATAGTTAAACTTGGCTTTATACGATCTCAGTACTTTTTACGGTAAATGAGTTACGAGACTTGGCTGCATTTTTTACAGGTGACTTTTTGATGAGATTTCACTTCTTTTTGTAAGTAATCCTCCTTTTCTTGATTTTGGGTTCTTTTTGGAGATCATCCACTGATTTTCGCTAAGCCCACACTCTGTCCCTATTATTTACAGGTATAAAAAATTTGAAGCTTTAGTTTCGTTTGCAAAGTACTGTAGATAAAAAGAAATTTCAGGTTCCTAGGCAAGCACTAAGTTATGGGAGGGGGAGTGTCAAAAGTACTCTCAATTGCTTCCAGGATAGGTGCTATCCATCTGAGATATTACTCGCAGCCCTAGATACTTGATATTTAACATAAAAGAACTTTTTAGTATAAAAAGAAAGCCAAAATTAAAATTTCCGGAAATTTCCAATAAATCACACTATATTCCTTTTTTCGGTGGGTTTTTTTTTCGTTTTTTTTTTAGTCTTTTTTATTATTTAAGGATTTTTTAATTTTTCCTTATTTTGTGTACTAAACCCTACCTTTCTGCCAAATGTCAAGCTTCTAGGGCTACAAAATCTAATTATTTTCAAATTTTCGAATTTTTATAAATTTATTGATTTTTCGATTTTAATTCTAAGTTACCTGATTGTCATGCCAATGTAGTAATTCTTTGACCCGTCTTCTTAGGATCATTTAGGTTCAATTTAGAGATAAATCAAGTGAATCTTAGTCACCATGATTTTATTTAGAAAGGATTATCAAGCCATAACCAGCCAGTAATGTCGGGAGGGTAGGGGGAGCTGTGAAAATTTTTGTGGGGCGAACATCATTTAACAATCCGTATTTCATATGCGAAGTAAATAGAGTATAACCTGTGAAAGAAAACAAACCTGTCTATAAAGAAATCGCCTATAACGTAGCCAGTCTATAGCGGAACTTTTCTATAACGAAATTCGTAAACGAAAGAAAAGAAAACCATAATCCGGGGGAAATAACATAAAACAATTAGGGGCGTTGTACTAGCTAATAGGACAATTATCTTAACATTAATGTTTCTAGCAGTACAAAATCAAATTGTTTTCGAATTTTTGATTTCTTAAAGACATTTCAATTTTTCAATTTTATTTTCGAATTTAACGAATATTTTAATTGTTCTTTTTATTGAATAGTAAATACTACCTTTACACCAAGTTTTAAGTTTCTAAGACTACAAGATAAAATTATTTTCAATTTTTGATTTTTTTCGATTTTTTTTTTTTTTTTTTATAATTTTCTAGATTTTTTAATTTTTTCTTATTTTGTATCCTTTATTACAAATTTCAAGTTCCTAGCGGTACAAAATCGAATTATTTTAAAATTTCCGATCTTTTTCGAGTTTTTTATTCTATTTTCGAATTTATTGTGTTTTAATTTTTCCTTTTTCTGTATCCTAAACAATAAGTTTACGCCGAATTTTAAGTTCTAAAGCTACAAAATAGAATTTTTTTCAATTTTTCGAATTTTTTTTTTTCGAATTTTACAGATTTTTTCTTTTTCTTTTTTTGTATCCTAAATATTACCTTTATTCCAAATTTTAAGTTTGTAGCTTTACAAAATCGAATTATTTTCAAATTTTCATTTTTTTTTTCGATTTTTTGATTTGATTTTTAATTTTTGTTGTGTTTTTAATTTTTTCTTTTTCTGAATCCTAAACACTACCTTTACACCAAATTTTCAGTTTCTAAGACTATGAGATCATATTATTTTCAATTTCTAAATGTTTTCTTATTTAGTATCTTAAATATTACCTTTATTCCAAATTTCAAGTTTCTAGCGCTATAAAATCGAATTATTTTCAAAATTTCCTTATTTTTCGATTTCTTTCGATTTTTTTTATTTTTTTTTTCGAATTTTATTGCGTTTTTATTTTAACTTATTCTGAATCCTAAACACTATCTTTACCGCGAATTTTAAGTTTCTAAGGCCAAAAGATCAAATTATTTAAATTTTTTTCAATTTTTTTCGAATTTTTCGAATTTTTGATTTTTTTTTTTCGAATTTTCTGGATTTTTTTTATTTTTCCTTATTTTGCATCCTAAATACTACCTTTATCCCGAATTCCAAGTTTCTAGCGCAACAAAATTGGATTATTTGAAATTTTTCGATTTTATTTTCAATTTTTTTTTTTGTGTTTTCGATGTTTTCTTTTTCTGAATTCAAAACACTACCTTCACATCAAATTTTAAGTTTTTAAGACTACAAGATCGTGTTATTTTCAATTTTCAATTTTGTTCGATTTTTTTTAATTTTCGAATGTTTTTTTTTTTTTTTTTTTTAATTTTCGGATTTCATAACTTTTCCTTTCTTTGTATCCGAAACACTAGCTTTATTCCAAATTTTAAGTTTCTGTGGCTGCGGGATCTACCCAATCTTTTTGATGACGCGAGACAGAGTGAGTGTGTGAGTGACAAAAAATCGAAACTTTGAGTTCATATATCGTCTGCACTAATTTATGGGTATTTTTTGAATTATCCATATTTTTTAATTTTTCCTTATTTAGTATCTTAAATATTACCTTTATTCCAAATTTCAAGTTTCTAGCGCTATGAAATCGAATTATTTTTAAAGTTCCGTATTTTTCGATTTTTTTGATTTTTTAATTTTATTTTCGAATTTTATTACGTTTTTTATTTTAACTTATTCTGGATCCTAAACACTATCTTTACTGCGAATTTTAAGTTTCTAAGGCTAAAAAATCAAATTATTTTAATTTTTTCAAGTTTTTTCGAATTTTTCGAATTTTTGAAATTTTTTTTTCGAATTTTCCGGAATTTTTAATTTTTCCTTATTTTGCATCCTAAATACTACCTTTATTCCGAATTCCAAGTTTCTAGCGCAACAAAATCGGATTATTTGAAATTTTTCGATTTTTTTCGATTTGTTCAATTTTGCTTTCGATTTTTTTGGTGTTTTTGATGTTTTCTTTTTCTGGATACTGAACACTACCTTCACACCGAATCTTCAGTTTCTAAGACTACAAGATCGTATTATTTTCAATTTTCAATTTTCAAAGAATTTGTTGAATTTTCGACTGTTTTTTTTTTTTTTTCGAATTTTCCGGATTTTATAATTTTTCCTTTCTTTGCATCCTAAACACTACCTTTTTTCCAAATGTCAAGTTCCTAGGGCTACGGGATCTACCTAATCTTTTTGATGACGCGTGAACGAGTGAGTGAGTGAGTGACAAAAAATCGAATGTTTGAGTTCATATATCGTCTGAACTAGAAAAGACAGAAAGTTGTAATTTTAAATTTTGGGCCTGTGTGCCAAATACTCTAGAAAAACGAAATTTCAAATTTTTGGGATACTCCAGCGCGGAGATATGGGGGGGGGTCAAAAGTGCCCTGAGTTGCTTCCAGAAAAGTATGCTTACGGCTGTCCTCTCTCGACTTGGCGGAGGCACTGCCGTGCCTCCAGATCTAAAACAAACTATCCCCATCCTGTGGGATTTGTTTTTGAATGTTTTACTTTATTTAATGCAAAACATAGATTGCATCCGACAACTCATAAAAAAGTCCTCCGGCCTGTACCGGCAGGAAAAGGTAGCTTTCCTATATCTTCGTTTTAAAATTTTAGCTAATGTTACTCGAAAACAGCAAGTTAAAATGCAAAGAAACCGTTTACAAAAGATTCGTTTACACTGAATTTGAATAAGAAATTCGCCAAATTATTGAGCTATAGCCAAGTTGGCTTCATTTATGAAGACTTATTTTTGTCGCCAAATTTGGCGAGATTTCGCCAATTGTCGTCAAGTTTGGCGAGAATTTGGCGCTAATGGATATGAATATATAGTTTTATGCGTATGATTGGGAAAATGATTACAACAATGAAAGAAAATAATTTGCGAGAAATCGCGTTCACTAAAACTTATAAATTTATATTAAAATCATTAAAATTACAGACTTACAGACAATACACTTTCATAAAACATTAAAAACATATTAAAATTGGACGTTTCGGATTTACATATAAAATCCTCTTCAACAACAACATTTCACTTAGCGTAAATCATAGTTCAAAAATATCAACAAATAGAAAATGCAACGTATCAAAATTTCGAAGTCAAAGTTACAGTTATAATAACACGGAGTATTCATTCGGGATTGCACCTGCTTGACCATTATTGACCATAAATTTATCGTTTTTTTTTTTTTAATGTGCTGTTTTGTTTCAAAATGTCAGCCACCCTAGAATTTCAAACTGCTCTATCTCAGCCAATTTTTAAGATAGAGGTAAAACAAAAAATGCTCTGGAATCCTTGTATCAAGTCCTAACACCTAATTAAAAAATAAACTTGATTTTTTTAACTTTTTTGTATATTTATTTTAGTTTTAAAATTTTCCGTGGCCGCCATCTTGAAACAAGATGGCGGACCAAGCTGGCCAACGAACTCGGTCGAGGCATTGGTGAGCTTAATACACACAATTACTTTCATCCAAATTAATTTATAAATACGAGCGTTATCGTATCAAATTATTTTCATTTTTTCAATTTTTTTCGAATTTTTTTATTTTTTTTTCGAATTTTCTGGATTTTTTTTATTTTCCTTTTTCTGTATCCTAAATACTACCTTTATTCCTAATTTGAATTTTCTAGCGCAACAAAATCGGATTGTCTTCAAATTTTCGGTTTTTTTCAATTTCTTCGATTTTTTCAATTTTGCTTTCGATTTTTTTGGTGTTTTTGATGTTTTCTTTTTCTGGATCTTAAACACTACCTTCACACCAAATCTTAAGTTTCCAAGACTACAAGATCGTATTATTTTCAATTTTCAATTTTGATGGAATTTGTTGAATTTTCGAATGTTTTTTTTTCGAATTTTCAGGATTTTATAATTTTTCCTTTCTTTGTATCCTAAACACTACCTTTTTTCCAAATGTCAAGTTTCTGGGGCTACGGGATCTACCCAATCTTTTTGATGACGCGTGAACGAGTGAGTAAGAAGTGACAAAAAATCGAATGTTTGAGTTCATATATCGCCTGAACTAGAAAAGACAGAAAGTTGTAATTTTAAATTTTGGTCCTGTGGGCCAAATACTCTCTATAATTGTAGTTTAAAATTTTTGGGATACTCCAGCGCGGAGATATGGGGGGGTCAAAAGTGCCCTGAGTTGCTTCCAGAAAAGTATGCTTACGGCTGTCCTCTCTCGACTTGGCGGAGGCACTGCCGTGCCTCCAGATGTTATTGAGGTTCATTAGACTTTCTTCGCCAAAATAATGTATATTATTGAGGTTTACTATGACATAAATTTTACTGAAAATTAAATGTATATCAATCCTGACTTGTTTACAGCGACAATTAAAAACATTTGGATATACAGGGTGTTTCAGAACTGTTGGTACAGACTTTAAAGGGAGAAAGAACAAACCTTCATATATCAAATCATGATATAATGAATGGTGCTACTCAATTGGTTAAGCGTTGGACGACGCTTTACGTCATTAATTCTAGCAAATAATTTCTGAATTTTCCTTTATGTAGTAAGAAAACTTAAATAGACACATAAAACACAAGGAAATGCAAATTATAACGAAACAAATTCTTTATTTATGACTAATTATAATACCCATTTGAAGGATTGAGTAGTATATTGTCATTCTTTGAAGCATTTTCCGCATAATTGAGAATTAGCATCACTCTATTTCTGAAAAGTCTTTCTGATAATAAAACAAACGAAAACGCAAAAGATAACAAAACAAACTTTTTATTTATCATATACACTACTGTGCAAATTAATTGGGACAAACATTTTTTTTAAGAAAATTGTTCCTTTCTCGGGGATTTTCTGCCTCAAACCGGTTTCAACTGTATTTTCTTACAACGCGCGAGTGCCTTTGACTAGTCTAAACCGGTTTGACCACGTGATCACGACATGTCGAAAATATTTCTCTTCAGTTGCGCTTCAGTTGCTGTAAGAAGTTGTCGATTGTGTGAATTCTTTGCGTCTGACGTGTATTTAAAAAAAGGATATCACTCCCAGGAAAAGAACTAGAATTGTTACCCTTAGACAGCATACCTTTATGACTGTGATAGATATTGCTGCAGCAGTTGGAGTTGGAAAATCCAGTGTTTCTAGGATTATTAATAAGCAAAAGAATTTTGGGATAGCGTCTCCATAACGAAAGAGTAAATCTGGACGCAAACGCAAGACCCCACCTCAAACAGACAAATTTCTTGTACGAAATAGTAAAATGCATCCTCGCAAAACACGTACACATCTTCAGAGAGAATTATGAACTACTGGTGTGAGCGTGGATTCATCGACAGTTCGACGAAGGCTTATCGAAGCTGGGAGATTTGCAAGAAAACCAATCAAAAAACAATTATTAACCCGTGCAATGAAGAGAAAACGTTTGGATTGGGCCAGGAAATATCAATCCTGGACTGCACAAGACTGAAAAAAGGTTGTATTCAGCGACGAAACACATTTTTTTGTACAAGGGTTTCGACCAAGATTTGTCAGGCGAAGTGATGGAGAACCCATCAGGGAACAACATCTTGCACAAACAGTTAAGCACACTCAGAAACAGATGTTTTGGGGTTATTTTACTTCTAGAGGACCTGGCAGCTTAGAACCAGTTGAAGGGATCATGAACTCGAAAAAATACATCTTTCTAATAAAAAGAAAAATTGTGCCTATGATGCAAACGTTTGCTGGCGGTGTCTATATCTTTCAACACGATCTTGCTCCATGCCATAATTCTAAGCTAGCAAATAAATTTTTTCGAGAACAGAAATTAACGGTTTTGGATTGGCCTGGTAATTCTCCGGATTTAAATCCCATTGAAAATTTGTGGAGCATTGTAAAGAGACGTGTGAGTAAAATGGACTGCTCAACAAAGAAAAGAATGATTGAGAATGTTATAAAAGTTTGGTTTCGTGATGACGAGATCAAAAATATATGTTCTAATTTACTGGAATCCATGCCAAAGCGTGTACAAGATCTCATTCAAGCCAGAGGTGGACATATTTCGTATTAGATTGCTATACAGTGCATGTAAGTTAACCTATACCAATTAAACAACATTTGCGAAATTTTTTGTCTTTGTCTCAATTAATTCGCACAGTAGTGTATTCTAATACGAGCAAATCTTGTGTGTGGTTATATATATATATACAGTCGAACCCCGCTATAATGAACCCGGGATATAGTGAACACTCGGATATAGTGAACTTTTTTGCTGGTCCCATCCGAACTCCCATTTAACTAATGTTATTTTATACGCTTATAGTGGACAGCTGATATTTTGGTAGTTCGTTTATAGTGGACTCAAATTTTATTTCCCCAGATTTCTTTTTTTAGTTCTACAACTTTAAACTTACACTAGTTGTGACTGCAAATGATGACACAGCTTTATATTGTGTTGTGTCAAATTTCACTCTTTCACTCTTATCACCTAAACAGCACGTGCTTCTTCTTCCCCTCCTCTCCCTATTACAGGAACAAACCTCTATCTTCGTTTCTCCCTAATTCTAGGAATAAGCTCTGGTGTCCACTTGCTACCTGTTTTACAGTGTCTCTCTTCATTATTCTTTTGATTGATTTGAGATAAGAAGACGTTTTTTCAAGAGCAGCTAAAAATTTTGTAAAAATGGCGTATTCTTTGAAAAGAAAAGCATTTTCGATTGATGATAAGGTTAAAATAATTAAACGTATTGAAAATGGAAAAAATCAATCTGCATTGTGCAAGGAATTTTCCTTGTCAAAATCTACTGTTTCGAACATTTGGAAAAATCGCAGTGCAACTCTTGCACACAGTAAGAATTTGGATTCTTCAAAGAAACTACGTCGGGCTGAAAGAGAAAATGTGGAAGAAGCTCTATTAAAATGGTTCACCATTCAGCGGGATAGAAATCTTCCGGTGACCGGACCCATGCTTCAAATTAAAGCGAATGAGTTTGCCGAAAAATTCGGAGAAAACAGTTTTGTGTGCTCTAATGGCTGGCTGGATAGGTTAAAAAAACGGAACAATATTTCTTGTGGAAAGATTGTTGGTGAAGCAGCAAGTGTTTGTGCATCGGATGTGGAAAAGTGGAAAGCCCAAGTGTGGCCGGATGCAATCCAGGGTTATGAAGAGAAAGATATGTTTAATGCTGACGAAGCTGGATTATTTTACAAAATGACTCCCAATCAGACGTTAAAATTTAAAGGAGAAAAGTGCACTAACGGGAAGCTCTCGAAAGTGAGAATAACTGTTCTTGTGTGTGCAAATATGAACGGATCAGAAAAGAGAAAATTAACTGTTGTGGGTAAATCCCAAAAACCAAGGTGTTTTAAAAAACTGCCCGTCAATTACAAAGCTAATCAAAAATCCTGGATGACTTCCAGTTTTTTTGAAGAAGAACTGCAACAATGGGACAATGATTTGTTGAAACAAAAACGTAAAATTGTTCTCCTTGTCGACAACTGCACAGCTCATCCCCACTTAGAAAATCTGAAATGCATTAAGCTCGTTTTTTTGCCTCCAAACACGACTTCTGTGTTACAGCCCATGGACCAGGGCGTTATTCGAAGCCTGAAATCCCAGTATAGGAAACAGCTAGTGATGCGTATTTTGGAGAACTATGAAGAGAACAATACGGAATATAACATCTCACTTTTGGAAGCAGTCATTTTGTTGGAAAAGTCATGGAGACAGGTGACATCAGCAACAATCCGCAACTGTTTCCGACGCGCAGGTCTTTTGAAAGATGTGTTGTGGGAAGGAAAAGATGCCAACGTGGAGGACGAAGATGATGAAGAAAGCTTACCGATAGCTCTGTTGCTGGAAAAGCATAATGTGAACATTTTTCCAAGGGACGTTACTGAGCACTTCGAATCTTGCGATAATGAAGTGTATACTTCTGGTACCCCCACAGATGATGACATTGTATCTGAAGTTAAACAAAAGAACGATGTTGAAGAAGACTTAGAAGACGATATTGAAGAAGAATTTGAAATTTCGGCACCTTATATCTCGGAAGTGAAATCGGCAGCGAATATACTGAACATTTTTTTTCTACAGAAAATGTGGACCAAAAGATATTAGATTCTTTACTAATTGTTGATAAGAAAATTGATGAACTCTACTTAAAATCGAACTGCATTCAATCAAAAATCACAAATTTCTTCCATAGAATGTAAAAATAAAATCACGTTTTAGTAAGTAACTTTTTTCTTTTTATTATTTGATTTATTGTCAATTTAATTAGTTAATAATTTGTAAGTAAGTAACATATTATAGCAATCATTATTTTTAACAATACATCATATACTAAAAAATCAATAACAATCATGTGCAAAAAATATTTTCTTTTTAAAGAATTTGGATATAGTGAACCATCGGTTATAGTGGACATATTTCTGGGTCCGTAGACGGTTCACTATAGCGGGATTCGACTGTATGTATATATATCATATATTCTAATACGAGCAAATCTTGTGTGTGGTTATATATATATATATATATGCAAATTTTATCTTAAAAACTTCTCTAACGATTTTGACGAAAATTTGTGTCCTACCGTTTTGGGGCACCAGAAAACCATTGGGATGGGTCACATGTTCGAGAAAATTCGATTAGTGGGTCATTTTGGGTCATTTTGGGTCATGGTGAAGCTAATTGTATCTAAAAAACGGTTCAAACGATTTTGACGAAATTTTGTATCCGACCATTTTCGGGCACGAGAAGACTATTGGGCTGGGTCACATGTTCGAGAACTTTCGATTAGTGGGTCATTTTTGGGTCAACACGGGTCAAATTAATTTTATCTAAAAAACGGCTCTAACGATTTTGATTAAATTTTGTGTCCTACGAGTTTCGAGCACGATAAAATCATTGGGCTAGGTCACATGTCCGAGAAAATTCGATTAGTGGGTCATTTCTGGGTCATTGTGGGTCAAGATCTTAAAAGCGGCTCAATTTACACTAAAATTTGCATCCAATTGTTTTCGGGCACGAGAAGACTGTTGGGCTAGGTCACATGTTCGAGAAAATTCAATTAGTGGGTCATTTTGGGTCATTTTGGGTCATGGTCAAGCTAATTGTATCTAAAAAACGGTTCAAACGATTTTGACGAAATTTTGCATCCGACTATTTTCGGGCACTAGAAGACTATTGGGATGGGTCACATGTTCAAGAACTTTCGATTAGTGGGTCATTTTTGGGTCAAAGCGGGTCAAATTAATTTTATCTAAAAAACGGCTCTAACGATTTTGATTAAATTTTGTATCCTACGAATTTCGGGCACGCGGAAATCATTGAGCTAGGTCACATGTTCGAGAAAATTCGGTTAGTGGGTCCTTTCTGGGTCATAGTGGGTCAAGATATAAAAAGTGGCTCAATTTACACTAAATTTTGCATTCAATGGTTTTCGAGCACGAGAAGACTGTTGGGCTAGCTTACATGTTCGATAAAATTCAATTAGTGGGTCCTTTTGGTTATGGGTCATGATGGGTCAAGCTATTTTATCTTAAAAACGGTTCAGAGGATTTGAAATAAATTTAGCACCCTACAGGTTTAGGGAACAAGAAGACGATTAGGCTAGGTCACATGTTCGAGAAATTTTGATTAGTGGGTCATTTTTGTCATGGGTCATTATGGGTCAAGCTATTTTATCTTAAAAACGGCTCAGACTATTTACACTAAATTTTGCATCCTATGGTTTTCGGGCACGAGAAGACTGTTGGGCTAAGTCACATGTTCGAGAAAATTCAATTAGTGGGTCATTTTGGTCATGGGTCATGATATTTGAACTCAAATTTAATTTTGACCGAGCATAGCTCGGTCTTTCCTGCTCGTATATATATATACGTATATATATATAAATATATGCAAATTTTATCTTGAAAACGGCTCTAACGATTTTGACGAAATTTCGTATCCTACCATTTTGGGGCACCAGAAAACCATTGGGCTAGGTCACATGTTCGAGAAAATTCGATTAATGGGTCATTTTGGGTCAATTTGGGTCATGGTCTAGCTAATTGTATCTAAAAAACGGTTCAAACGATTTTGACGAAATTTTGTATCCGACCATTTTCGGACACGAGAAGACTATTGGACTGGGTCACATGTTCGAGAACTTTCGATTAGTGGGTCATTTTTGGGTCAACATTGGTCAAATTAATTTTATCTAAAAAACGGCTCTAACGATTTTGATTAAATTTTGTGTCCTACGAGTTTCGAGCACGATAAAATCATTGGGCTAGGTCACATGTCCGAGAAAATTCGAATAGTGGGTCATTTATGGGTCATTGTGGGTCAAGATCTAAATAGCGGCTCAATTTACACTAAATTTTGCATCCAATGGTTTTCGGGCACGAGAAGACTGTTGGGCTAGGTCACATGTTCGAGAAAATTCAATTAGTGGGTCATTTTGGGTCATTTTGGGTCATGGTCAAAGCTAATTGTACCTAAAAAACGGTTCAAACGATTTTGACGAAATTTTGTATCCGACTATTTTCGGGCACGAGAAAACTATTGGGCTGGGTCACATGTTCGAGAACTTTCGATTAGTGGGTCATTTTTGGGTCAACGCGGGTCAAATTAATTTTATCTAAAAAACGGCTCTAACGATTTTGATTAAATTTTGTATCCTACGAGTTTCGGGCACGCGAAAATCATTGAGCTAGGTCACATGTTCGAGAAAATTCGATTAGTGGGTCATTTCTGGGTCATTGTGGGTCAAGATCTAAAAAGCGGCTCAATTTACACTAAATTTTGCATCCAATGGTTTTCGGGCACGAGAAGACTGTTGGGCTAAGTCACATGTTCGAGAAAATTCAATTAGTGGGTCATTTTGGTCATGGGTCATGATATTTGAACTCAAATTTAATTTTGACCGAGCATAGCTGGGTCTTCCCTGCTCGTGACTAATTATAAGACTCACTTTAAGAACTGAATACTATATTGTCATTGTTTAGAAATTTTACGCATAATTTTGAAAATATAAGCATCACTCTATTTTGGAAAAGTCTTTTTGATAATAAAACAAACGAAAACGCAAAAGATAACAAAACAAACTTTTTATTTATGACTAATTATAAGACTCACTTTAAGAACTGAATACTATATTGTCATTGTTTAGAAATTTTACGCATAATTTTGAAAATAAGCATCACTCTATTTTGGAAAAGTCTTTTTGATAATAAAACAAACGGAAACGCAAAAGATAACAAAAATTTATGACTAATTATAATACTCACTGTAAGGATTGAGTACTATATTGTCATTCTTTGAAACATTTTCCGCATAATTGAGAATTAGCATTACTCTATTTTCGAAAAGTCTTTCTGATAATAAAACAAACGAAAACGCAAAAGATAGCAAAACAAATTCTTTATTTATGACTAATTATAAGACTTATTATAAGACTCACTTTAAGAACTGAATACTATATTGCCATTGTTTAATTTTGAGAATAAGCATCACTCTATTTTCGAAAAGTCTTTCTGATAATAAAAAAAAAAACGAAAACGCAAAAGATAACAAAACAAATTTTTTATTTATGACTAAATATAAGACTCACTTTAAGAACTGAATACTATATTGTCATCGTTTAGAAATTTTACGCATAATTTTAAGAATAAGCATTACTCTATTTTCGTCGTTCCTGATAATTTGACATATCTGCAGGGCAATTCCTTTTAAGAAATTTGTCCCAACTTCACTAAGGTCTATTTATTAACCTATTTATCTCCCCTTTTACCTGAGCACAGTTTTTTCTGAAATAAAAGGAACTTACTTTGAAATATCTTAATTTTTTTCTAGTAATTATCATTCACATTAACATTCTGATAATTCACATTGGCAGTCTAAATATACCATGCATAAGCAGAACGAGAAGTCAACGATTGGATATTGAGTATTAAATAGCCCTCGCTCTGCATTCACAAAACGCAGTCTAAGTATTATTCACTGATTGTGTTACGACCATTGTATGGTAATTTGCGCTTCCCTGGGTGGGTAAAAGTTTGTATAAAACATTTTGAATGTAATTTTTGAAAGTATTACCTAAAAATACATATAAAGATAAGAGATTTCCTAAAGTTATACAGTTATTTTAATGAATTAACATACAGAACATTTTCAAAAAATAAGCAAAATGTTCATTTGAATAGACTATATATCTGGAAGATTCCATTTTATGGCTTAGATTTAGTTCTTTACATTCTTAGTTCCTCAAATATTATATTTACTGAAATAAAATTAATACACTTAGATAACACTTATTCAGCAATTTTGAAAACGTTATCAATTTACAGATTCTTACTTAACTTGCAAAGAAAGCATTACGCTATGCAATCTTAAAATTTCCGGAAGGAGAATTTTATTGCTTCTTGAAGAAATGTATCCTTTGGCCACCCCCACCCCCCTGCATTTTTTATATATGCACAAACTCGAAATAACATATAGTTGCAGAGAAAAATATTTTATTTTTTTAATGATTAATGTTTACGAAGATGTACAATGCTCTTCGTGCTAGTTACCGGACACAAACAAATATATTTGTATCATTTGCACTGTTAAAATTTTTTGCAACAAACTGTCCAGTCATTCGACCGTTTTTATAGAAAACGGTTACATGACTGTAATTTAAATGTATTCTAACCATATTATTGCCCATATTATAGTAAGAATTCAGTTAAATTACGGTTATGTAATTATGTATGTATTATGTTTTCTATAAAAACAGTCGAATGACTGGACAGTTTGTTGCAATTTTTTAACGGTGTGGCATACACTGTAAAAAATGACCAATGATTCTTATTTTATGAAAATATACTATAACCAGGAACGAAAATATAATATATTCTTCTGCGTTATCCGAAATTCCGAATAGCGTATTTCATTGTCTTTTGAATCCACAGAAACCAATACATTTCCAAAATTTAAAGAGTTATTTATAAAAACAAAGTATTTTTCGCTGCCCGTATTTTTCAGAAACGATTCCGAAGGGTTTTTATAGTGTATTAATGAGTGTCCTCAGCCTGGAATACCTGTTTTTCGAATGTCATCAATGCTCAAGTAAACGCTTTCAGCCGTATAAGTTAATTTATACATGAAAGAGTAAAGAAATAATCTTAATTTTAATGTTATTGTTAACGCTATTAATTTTGCATGTTTATCTGTTAAGCATATTTTTTGAGCATGAATGTTTACTTGAGAATTGATAGCATTCGAAAAACAGGTATTCCAGGATGAGGACCCTTAAAATAATAAAAAGGATAAAAACCTTCCGGAAAGGTTTCTAAAAAATACGGGCAGCGAAAAATACTTTGTTTTTATAAATAATTCTTTAAATTTTAGACATGTATTGGTTTCTGGGGATTCAAAAGACAATAGAACACGCTATTCGGAATTTCGGATAACTAAGAAGATTATATTATATTTTCGTTCGTGGTTATGGTATATTTTCATAAAATAAGAAACATTGGTCATTTTTTACAGTGTAGCATTATATTATAGTGCCCTGGATTTATAAAGTCCGTGAATTTTCTCGTTTTTCTCTTTTGATTAGAATGATATGTTAATATGGTGGACTGATCAAAAAATATCCGCCTAAAATTTTATTGCATTGCATACACCATTCTTAAAATTAGAAAGAAAAACAAGTGGTAAACTTTTACCGAGACACCCTGTATTTTGACTAAATTTGTGGATTGCGACTCTTGCACAAAAATTACCTGTTTTGACGTGCACAATCACTTGTCCAAGTTTCTCGCTACAATAACGAACACTCTACATACATATTTGCATCCCTCCCGCTTTTACCTAACACTAATTCCGAATACTAATATTATCATTATTTAATAACAGAAGTTTGTTGTTAAGTTAGACGGAGATAATATTTCGAAAATATTAGTATTCAAAACTGCTGTAGGATTGTCTATTATGTGTTTACCAGAAAGACCTGTGCGAAACTTTCGCACTGCAATCTTTGAGATTATTTCCTTGTACGTTTTAGAACTAATTTTTAATTAACTGATTTTTTTTAAATCAAATAACGCGTTCTAACGAAATGTGGGTGTACTATGTCAGAAACTTGTTCAAAATCTTTTCGGATGATACCTCATTCATCGTTATATGCTTTGTATGTGCATAGAAAAATGGATGTTGACAACAGAAATAATACATATGATGATTGCTTGTGTATAAGAAAACGGGAATAGATTGTCAGAATTTTTTTTGCCAAATTTTCTTCTTTCGCCAAGGTCATTTTTCTACGTTGCCAAGACCCCTATACTGAAAAAAAAAACTGAATTAAAAAAAATTAAACACTGAATCAGACGTTTAGGGAATTACATGAAAGAATTGCCTCAGATTTTGCAAAACTTTTCCAGAAATGTCTTAAATACATAAATCAATATTTGGTACGCTACTTTTTTCCAAGCCTATGGGAACTTAAACATGGTATGTTTAAACTTTGTGATCCAGCAGCCATTTAAGTGACGTCAGACTTCGCTGGCGTATTGACAGCTTAATGACATATTAAAAAATAAATACTTATAATTTTCGTGAATCCTAATGAACTGTAAATCTAACTGGGAGATAATCCTTAAATTACGTATTCTACTCGTGCTTCGACACAGTACGCATATACACAGCCATGATTAAACAAAGAAAACAAATAAACAATAGGTGACGCACGCGTAAAAATCAAATAAAAACTGGATATTTTTTCAAGAAGTACGCGCAAGAAATAAATTAACAATCGTATTTTAATTGCATTATAGGCTGACGTCATCGGATAATGCAGTATTTTATTTTTGTGGCAACACTGATTTGAGTAAAACCTTTCATTTCATTTATGAAAACAATGCCAATTTAATTTAGAATTAACTACAATTTTTAATCAAAAACATGTTTTAACGAAATGTTAAATGTGCTATGTCAGAAGACTGTTCAAAATCCTTTCATATGCTATCTCATTTGTCGTTCTGTGTTTCGTATTTTCTTAGAAAATGGATGTTGACAACAGAAATAATGTATCAGATATGTTTGTGGGTATTATATGCATATGTGAAACATTAAATATTCGAAATTATTTAAATTTAGTCAACGTTCGGATATTTTTCGAATATTTTTGCATTGAAATTACTAATTTAATATTTTGTTCTTTATCAAAAAATATTTTCAAATAAAGATGTATTTATAAATTCAAATTCTACAATAACCTAGATTTATTCTATTTGAAATATCTGTAGGAATGTAATAGAGCTAATAAAAATTACAATTTTCTTTATTTAAATATAATTTTACCTATAAACATTTTCAGTTTCAGTTTTTCATTTTATGCGAAATCTATAAGTGTTCTTTGAATCGTAAGCTTTTATAGCTTTTATGGATTTCGCATTATGGAATTTCATTTTGTCGGAAAAATTGAAAACTCTATAAAATATTCTAAACTTTCGTATTGCAAATGTGCATTTAAATATCCTACTTATTAAAATATTTTTGCATGCAATAATTTATAGTAAAATAAATAATTTTATAAGTATAATTTTTTATTTTAGTATCGAACAAAATATTTAACAAATGATATTTCCAACGTTTCAAAGGGAGATATATAGACGGCTTACATTCTCTTTCAAAGTATGAGTTTCTTTCGATAGGATTTTATTTTCAACGTAGACTAAATATAAACCCCTATAAACTTCAGTTTAAACCATAATCTCTTTGATGATACAAATATTTGCCCTAATAAAATCTGTCATCTCTTAAAGTTTATATATTTACGAGGGTTCTTTTCTTTCAACTTTCGATGGACTATAAAAAAAGACAAAAGTAATGAACAAAATGGTTCTATTACCAAACGTTATGTACATGTACAAACGTGGTTACTTTTCTATATAATCGCCGTGAAGATTGAGGCATTTGTCATATCGGTGGACAAACTTTCCGATCTCTTCTTCAAAGAATGTTGCCCCCAGTGATCTTAGATGAGCCTGAACTGTGACTTGAAGCTTTTTCCTCATAGCCAGTTCTTGAATTCTGGGAAGAGATGGAACTCACTCGACGCTAAGTCTGGGCTATACGGCGGGTGAAAAAACACGTCCAATTTAAACTGCCCCAGCAGCTGTTTGGTTACAACAGCACTGTGCATCACTCGGACAGTTTTCCCCATACACTTGTGTCATTAGTCGGTGAATTTCTGCTGCACTATACCCTTCTGCTTGAAGAAAGCTGATAACAATACGTAACTCGCACTTAGCGAGAGCATCAATCGTACCATTCATGTTTACGTGCCTACAGATCAGCTAAAATTTACGAGCTGCGTCGTTAGAAGCAGAGGTTATATTTAGGGAGATGGGCAGTCTCCAACCACGCATACTTATCTCTTATCAAATGCCTGGCTGTTTAGCGTCTCGATCGCAGGTTGGAAAAAAACGACCCTAATATATTCTAATATAATTTATCCTATTTTATAATATTATACTATATTTTAAAATACCCTATATATGAATAAGGGTTCTTTTTTTAAAAGGATAAAAAATTACAACTTTCCAATACGTATTCTCTAAAATTTAATTATTTTTTCTTTAAACATATTTATGAATGATATGAATGTAATATATATATATATATATATTGTTTTTTTTTACATTTAAATTAATATAAGAAAAACACATATTAATTACGAAAAACATTATTTTGCATATCGTAAATGCATAATAAATCATAATAAACTGAAATTTGTGCCTGAAATTCAAACAAAAAAAAATTTAAAAAATTTTAATTTTTTTAATTTTTTAATTTTTTTTTAAATTAAATTTTTTAATTATTAGCGGCCCACAGGGTGGCTTATTCTTTCAATCTCTATCATTTTTAACACTTTCCAACCTAGTTGAAAAGTGTTTATGACTTCGGTTTGTCTGGCCGTCAGCCGTCTGGCCGTCTGCCGTCTGGCCGTCTGACCGTCTGCCGTCTGCCGTCTGTCCGTGCTCTAACTCCCGTAAATATTCTCGGATTGCCTTGCATTTTTTATATGTTATTTTCGTTATCTATAGCACGTTCCCTATTTCAACTGAAGTGTGTAGCACTTATAGTTTTTTTACAGGAACACTCAAAAGAATTCCGTTCCATAACGGTCTATGGGGAAAAAGCATTTGCGGTTTATTTTAATGATGTTACACAATTGCAAACACATTGTAATTGATATATATCACTAACATGTATTACAAGAAGCTTAATATGGAATAGGGTGTGGATAGCACTTATAGTTGATTTACAGGGACAGTCAAAAGAATTCCATTACATTACGTCTATGGAGAAAAATCGTCTGCGGTTTATTTAAATGTTTCACTATTTTAAACGCATTGAAATTTATATATAGGTGCATTACAAGAGGCTTACTACAGAATATTGTGTGTATAGCAGTCAGCGTTCATTTACAGGGACACACAAAAGAATTCTCTACTGTCTGTTAACAATAATTCCTGGAAGTGCGTTTTAAGTTACTGAACGCGATTTTAAATTTAACTCACTTTTGTTTATTACGTGGTGTGTATAAATTCTGTATATCATATACAGGGAAATACAAAAGTTCGCGATCACATTTCCGTTTATGGAGAGAAACTCCAGAAGGAGAATTTTAAACTGCGCTACGCGTTTCTTAACTGAACTAAAATTTAGCATCCTAAGTAGTATATATACAAATCTATAGATCATATACAAGGCTGAATAAAAGTATTCGGATATTTTTCCGAATATTGTATACGTTCGAAATTCCTGAAATTATGTTTTTAATTATGTTATGCGTTTTTCAAATTGTTTACTTAGATGTTATCTCTCAGCTTATTAAACGGTATGATTTGTAAAATTATTTCGGAAACATTGGAAAGTGTTACATAATCCATGCTTGACGCATGATTTTTCGTTCTTGTTCATGTTTATGAAAAGTCACAGCCATCCATCGTTGCCACAGGTTAATCTCGGAAAATTAAATATTTGAAGTTACTGAAAAAATTAATAGCTCAAAAAGTATTTGTCACAAAATTGTTAGAAAAACTGCGTTAGAAAGGTAAAAAATTGTTTTTTTCTTGATATAAATTTCAAATCGAATGATTATACCATTTTTCAAATAATGAATTAAAAAAATTACCAAACTTCACAATGAAGTACTATAACGAAACCTTCACGCGCAAAAAGAAAATGATAACGATTGTTTCTTTCGGTCGAGAATGGACCTAACGATGTTCGCATTTTACTATTTTAACCATTTTTAACGAAATTCTGTAATTTTAGACGAAAGTTTCTTTAAATAGGCAATAAAAATACATAAAATCGTTACAAAAATGTTAAAATTACAAAAAAGGATAGATGCAAATTATCAGATATGAAAAATAAAGAAGAAATTTGGTACTTTCGTGTTATAGCAGCCACCAATCATGAAATATTTTTGTTTCTCTTTTCATTAATATATTGTAAATTTGGCATTCATGTTATAACGGCTTTCAAGGATGAACTGCCAAGAGGCCAAGATTTATCGCCAAATTATAAAGCATGTATGACATTATAATAATATATGATATATATATAACATTTTTGTACGTATGTGGCCAAGTTATAGTCATATAGGATGCATATATGATGTATATATATGACATGTGTATATGATGTATATACGATATATAAGACATAAATAATATGTGTATAATGACGTATATGGCACATATAGGAGTGTTTGGAATATATATATGCGTATATAGGATGCCTATATAAGCTTTGCAATGATCTTGGCGAATTCATAACTGCAACCTTGGCATAATCATAATTGTGGAAACCGCTATAACACAAAAGTACGTTTTTTTTTTTTTTTTTTCTTTTAGCCACACACAGGGCTAATTCTTTCAGTCTACAGTAAAATTCATGTTTATGAAAAGTAACAGCCACTCCATATATAAAGGAGGACACCCTTTATACATAGCTATACAAATAGTTATTACTGACGATATTAAGAATCAAATTGTCTCTCTGTATTATGCCAATACTTCCGATTGTATTTCCTTTCTCAGTACCTAATTGCCCTACAGCGGGCGCAAACCCCATTTAAACAATAATATAAAGGATCCAACAAAGTTAAACCCGTCGTGGCGGACATTTCTAAGGGGGTCCCATGGCCCTATCTCCATTAGGAATGAAGTTACCCCAGGGTGTAAGTTCTTGTAAGTTCCGGGGGGGAAAGGTTCAGTAAGACCTTTCCAGTGTTCTCCCCTCATATAAACCCCATATAAACCCCTTCATGTAACAAATCAATAGATAGATCTCGTCAAGCACTATGGTCTGGTCCTACTCTCCGCCTCTTACTCCCCCCCCCTCCCTTAAGAAGCATATTTCTCTGTTTCAACTCTTTTTAAATTTTAGTTTTTCCCATCTTTCTCAGCCCCTTTTAGCCCCACAGAGGGCGTAGGCCTCTTCTAAAAGATCCAACGAAGTTAAAATAATTTCTAAGAAGGTCCCGAGGCCCTATCTCCCATAGGACCGGAGTTACCACTCACGGGGGAGACATTCAAGGTGTTCAAACTCCGTCATGTAACATATCAAAAGTTTGATCTCATCAAGCACTTTTGTTTGGTTCTACTCTCCCCCTCCTTCTCTCCCGTCGCCTGTCAGGAGCATTTTTCTTATTTATTTTTTTCAATTTCTCATATTTATTTTAGTTTTTCCCATTTTTCTCTGTTCCTATGGGCCGGACAGCTCCAAAATTTCACCAACATTAGCTGTAAACCGCCTAAAGGATTCCCCTCCCCGCTTCTTTTGGCGCCCTCGGTTTTCACGTATCTCACGGGGGGGGGGCGTCAGAGGGGCGAAAAGGAGGATCCCTTTTAAAGTCCCATCTCTCAATTGCAAGTGAGGATTCATTTTAAAGGTCTCGTAGAGCACTTGTGTTTTGTATAGGTCCCCCTCCCTTCCCCACACCGCTCTCAAAGATCCCGTCAATTAATGCTAACTCATCATTTGTTAAATAACTTCTCTTAGCTGTATCCATCATAAAAGCTGCTATTATAGAACTTTTCATTACCTTTTTTAGGTTATCTATTAAGTGCTAAAATGCGAGTTAGACTTGGCTGAAAAAATCTCAACGATAAAAGCCGTGGGTGGCCAATCTGTATTCTGCCGTAAGGTAGAATTTTTCCCGCTTGTTCTTATCTTTCATTTCTTTAGTAAACATACTGCACAATCTAACACGTCTCATAATTTAAAAAAAATCGATCATTGCGACGTTTTAGTGAAGTAACAGAGTGTGATCACTGAGCGTAGTATAATGATCTGAATAAGTTACATTTTGGTGACGTTGCGACTCCAACGGTTTTGCGAGCATTATGATGTCACAGTCACGTCACAAATGACGACTTCGCTTATATAAGATGTAACTGTGTAAATATGATTCATTAAATTATTAATTGTGTACTTTGGCTTTTAAATAAGAAGGTAGAGAAGTTATATAATTGTGTAACATATTTTCTTCCAAAAACATTCTAAATAGCTGCATTGAAAGGCAAGAAGTGTAATTTGAATTATTTTTTTTAAAATGATTAATCAGATTCTGTGACGTTATGGTTACTATTGGCTATGACATAAAAACCATACACATGCTACAAAAAATCATTAAGAATAAAATTAATTAAACAACGCGTTTTTTTTTCAGACATAGAAACAAATTAAAACAATAAACCGAACAGGAGTGAAAAATTAGCGTGGGTCTGGAATCAAACTTGGTTCTACAGCGTAACGTGCTGTTTCTCTAACCACTGAACTAACCCGGCCGACATCCCAGCTCGGCAATGTATTACTATTAATTCGTGTCGGGGAACGTCGCCAGCTAGAAAGCAGACAGCGCTGGATGACGAAACAGCGTTGGATAACTTGCTATTCCATCAGTACACAATATATATATTAAAGCACATAAAATAACGTCTGAATTCTTTAAAGGTGCAATTAATTAAAGAACATGTTATTTCAGGTTTATTTTATTAATTTGTTTGTATGTTTGAAATAACATGTTATTAATTAATCGTACCTTTAATGAATTCAGACGTTAATTTATGTGTTTTAAAACCATTAAAATGTTTAATGAATTACAATGGAATAGTACATATATATATATACATATATATATGTACATATAATAGTACATATATATATATATGTTTCAGAAATGCTTCATTAAATCACGGAAATCTATTGGTTTCTTACGTTTAGAAAGACAAAGTGATTTTTTTCTGAATCGCTGGTAACTCGGAAGAGGTTATATTATTTTTATAAGCCGTATTAACTTTCCTAACATTTTAGGAAGCATTTGTTTTTCTTTACCGTGAAGAGCCCACTGATGATCTAACAGTCCTCAGATTTAGACTCAAATTACTTGCGTACAGTAACGACGTAAAGAGCTGGATTTCCGCTGTATAGGAACACATTATGCCGGGGCACACTTCTCAGAACATCGTTCAGCTAATCCAGAAGATCTTTCTTAATCAGAATTCGATGCTTCTGAGTAGAATTTGACAAATGCGGTTGGCAGGTGCTACTGGCGACCAAGTTTTTTTAGTCTGACGACCTACATAAACTGCAAATTTTAAAATAATAAAATCAAAATTATTTACTGATTTCGACAGGAAAATCAGCAAGAAATTCCTTTCTTGCTTCGCTAGTTAATAAATCCCCCCCCCCTCCTCATTAGCTATAGATTTTGTAGCACTCAACGATCTGGACATTTGAAGAATTTGTTAATCAGTATTTCACAAACATGTCTGTTTATTTAGCCTTTACAGTATTTCTTTTTTTTATTTTTAGAGATATATAATTTTTGATAAGTTTTATTAGAAAACTTAGTTTATATTATCTTTTTTAAATTATGTACTATTTAAATTTACTTAACTAATAACTCTAAACTATGCATGTTATAGTGTTTTCTTAAAACATGAAATTTCTTGTGCTTTTTCAAATTTAACGGTGGGGGAGTGGGGGTAATATATTTTACTGTCGACTAGAAATTTTTTATGGCTACCAGATTTGATCAAATTTGTAAAGCCCTGCTTCTGACATTCTACTTGGAACGGTAATAGGTATAGGGTAACTCCTCAGTCACCGACGATACCCGGCCCAGGCATCAATCATTAATCAATATTGTGAAGCACGTTATAACGTAGAGTATGTTTTCTCAAAAACCTAAAAATATGCATTGATAGGATTAAACGCCAGTTCATGAAATGAACGTCATATTCGTGAACAGAACACAATATGAAAATTTTAAGTCACTTGAACTTTCTACAAGCAATGTTTTTTGCGCAAATGCAAGATGTCGCAGATCATACACGACAGGGTTCTCCAACATTTTACTGTCACGGGCGCATTTAAATTCCGTAACCATCTTCACGGACGCAACATCCACCCATATTGATTTAATTGTGTGTGCATGTGTACGATACACGTTGCATAAACATACTGAATTTTGTACATATTGATTCTAGAGCGATATTATAAAAAATTCGTGAAATTTTCATTTGTAGACGGTAACATATATTTTTTTTCACAAACGTTGAGGATATAATTTTATTGATACATATCAAGTACGTTGTATTTTTCAGCGCAAGAGATGCTTTTAGTTGCTTTGCAAACAATAGATTTTATTTTTAGAAAATGTATATAGTCATAGAACTTTCCGTTTTCTATCAAAACCTGTATTTAATGTTAATGAGTGTAAAATATGTTATTCATACACGTAAATATACAGAGATTTCGTGGGCGAAGAACAACATCTGTTCGAACATTACCATCAGCAAAGCCATCTAGACGATGCTTTTCCAACATCTCAGCGTTCGTTAAATGATGCATGTCTTCCTTAAAGTTTCCCTTGTTTTAATAAGAAACACACTATGTTGAGATGGAACGTTCGCGTGCTGCTTCAGGCTTGCCTTTCTATATGAATATGATTTTTATCGATGTTTTCTATTTCCACTTTATGTTTGTACGGAGACTTTTGAACCATTTTATATATGTATAGTATGCGTTATATGTATGCATATCAAACACTAATAATACAAAATTGAATGCAATAGCATTGTTCATGCGAATCATATACATTTAAATCAGATTACAGCAATCAGTTAGATCAATCAGTTAGATAATCAGTTTTGGATTATATTAATGTTTCACTATCTTATAATTTAATTAAAAATGTCTGTATGAATGCAAGAGTCATTGTACATATTTTATTTTCTATATAAGTATACAAGTTTTAATGTAGAATAAAATATTACCTTATACCATAAATTTGAATTTTTAGATACATTTGTTAACCGTGTTTCAGTTGTAAAGTAATTCGATTGTTAAAATGTTGAAATAGTTGAATGATACTAGAATTTGAAAATTTATTTGAAAATGAGAAAAATCTTTTCTTTACGTCGATTATAAAGGCAAAACTGTATTCCAAATGTCTGGTACAAATTGTGGCACTTGGTGAATAAAATTAACTTGTGTAAATAATATCCCACAGCCCTTCAAACGGTTATAAGAATGCGTTTTTATCAGGTAAATTTGAACTATGTAGCGCTAAAATTGAGCTTCGGATAGTTCATGTAGGGTGTTAATATCTGTTACACCGTATGATTAATTAAACAGTCCTGATTAATAAATAGTTTAAACTTCTAAGGAGTAATATATTTCAACAAAGTGATTATCTATCACTTGTTGTATCTCCTAGATAGTTTCCGGAATTATGAAATACTTTTACAAAAGGTAAAGGGGAAATGCATCATGAATCATGAAATTACAGGATTGTTGGACTTATTTTAACACTTCATTTATTTAATGAACTTTGCAACATGTGAAACAAGAATGCAAAATATGTTGAGAGGAAATATAATTTTGAATCTAATTTTGTGTAAAATAAAATACTAAAAATAAAATATGCACATCTGGTCATTATGTGTATCGGTAGACATTTATTGTTTACGAAATTTAAAATATTTTAAAATATTATGGAAAATATTAAACATGTTAGATTACAAGATAATATTTCTTATAATTTTTATTGATACACTGTTAAAGACGTTTATTTAATCATCAAAACAGATTGACTTCTTTTTGATTATTTTTTCAGATTATAATGGCTTCAAGTATTTAAATTGGGTAATTAGGTTAATGTGCAGTACAATATATACACATAAGTACGCACATACAAGTATAGCAGATAAAACAGAGAAACTATCAAATCGGCTATTGCAAAACATTGCTGGTAGAACAGAGATACCTATGGCTTTAACTCATCTACAATTATCTATAAACCCACTGCTATACTTGAAAGTGAATTTGTACTGAGTTACGTGTATATTAAATTGTTTATTTAAATATCTCATTTTATTGTATGAAAGAATGAAATTTCTTAATACATACTGTGTTCGAAAGTGTTTCATAATCTATGCCTGGTGCATGATTTTTCGTTCTTGTTAAATTTAAGTATGTTAACTGGACTAATAGAAATCGCACTTATATATCTCGAAAAGATATGCAGGTTTTTGTTATCTGACCATGTCATGCTTTGGGATAACTGTTGAAATCTCATGTTGAAACTTATTACTTAAAAGTAAGTAAAATATATTTACTTTTGTAAAACGCTAATTCCACCCCATGCATGTAAAATCCTTCGTTGGTGCAAAGGCCTCCAAGTTTCTTGTGAATTATACCTCTGGAGGTGCCTAGTCAAGTGAAGGTCCGGTCACTTGATCAAGGTTCTAAATTACGAGACCACCTCAAGTAGTGATGGCTAGACGTATGGGTGTGCGATGCAGCGAGTAATTAGTAAATACTCCAGCATCTCGCATCTGTTCAGCATGACTTTGCTAACACTGTACAGTACTGAACCGTCTCATCCAAACATCAATTAGCAACCGGCCAATTAAGGAAAAGCAAGTTAGGTAACAAGATGCACTGAAACCCCGTCACCCTAGAAATTTATCAAACAGATCTTCGTTATGCGGAGTTCAGGCGAATTACTCAACCCCTTGCCACGCATCAACCCGTTAAGCTGGGCAAAAGTCCGGCAGGAAGGGTCCTTGTCAGCGGTCTAAAAAAAAGTACCAATTTAGTAACTTTTGTGCTTTGGATACACACTTTTGTTAGCCCCTTAGAAGACTTTATACAATTTTAAATCCCTGATGAGCCTTTTTCTTTTTTTTTTAACATCTTCTGAGATTCGAGGTTTTAGGCATGTATCACGAACACACTGACGTAAATTAGACGTAGTTTATCTATGCCATTTAAGACTCATGTTTAAAATACGCACATACTCATATATTTTCGTATACACCACAAAAACTTTCAATCAAAACAAAATATATAAATTCACACAAGACTGTTTAGTGAATTTAAGACACTATTTTAAGACCTGCAATAATTTTGCACACTCTGGCTAGACACACTGAGACGAGTAGAGTATAAGTAGTAGAGGGGTTTAGAGTAGAATACGACCTACTAGTAACATCCATGCATGAAATGAAGTTCGAACCCGTCACCTCTATTTTTATATCAAGCGATTTACCCCATCAGACGCACGGACCCCTTATACCTGCTATGTACAGTTAAAGCTATATGCAGTTAATTAAGTTTAAATTTCTCAGTCTAGTTATTTTTTTCCTTTATATTTATTAATTTATGTGGACGAAATTCTGCATGAATATCTATTTAATAACTCCTTGAAATCTATAACATATAAAATAAAATAATGTGAGACGCAATTATATTTACATTTATATGGACAAATCTAATTTTAAGCACATGTGATTGCTCATATTTAAATATATCTTGCACTCGTTCATGATACAATTGTACTTAAAAGAACAGAAGGACATTCAGGTACTGATTCAGTTTTTATGGTTATCCTGAATCATTTTTTAAGACATTGATTATGTTGAATCGACAAGTTGTATAATTGACAATTCTTGTAGTTAAAACCATATTGTATCGGTTGAACATTAAAATGTAAACACAATTTTAAATGGAACTTTAAAGATTTATAATTCAAATTTTATTGCAAATCAGGACTCCTCAAGTTTGAGTAAATGCGCAGTGAAAATATGATTTTTTCTATATTAAATTAAAATGTGAATTCCAAAGGAACTTTAAAGCTTTAAATTTTAAATTTTATTTTGAATCAGGGTTCCTCATTTTAGAGTAAATATGTAGTGAATAATTTTATTTGTATTCAAATGAAACGCAATTTTAAATGGAACTTTAAAGCTTTAAAATTCTATTTTTTAGGAATCTGCGGATTTTTCATTTTTCAATAAATGTGATGTTTAAAACATCATTCTTTTCATTAAAATTTAAATGCAATTAAAACAAATCTTTAAAGTTTTAAATTTTAATATTATTAGAAAGCTTGATTCTTCGGTTTTGATTAAATGTGCAGTAAAAAGATAATTTCTATTAAAATGAAAACTAAATTTTAAATGAAAATTTAAAGGTTTAAAATTAATTTTTTTAGGAATCTCGGTTCTTAATTATTGAGTAAATGTATAGTGAAAAGATTATTTTTCCATTCAAATGAAATGCAATTTTAAATGGAACTTTATAGCTTTAAAAAGCAAATTTCATTAGAAATCCGGGTTTTAAATGAAACTTTAAAGGTTTAAAATTAATTTTTTTTAGGAATCTCGGTTCTTCATTATTGAGTAAATGTATAGTGAAAAGATAATTTTTCCATTCAAATGAAATGCAATTTTAAATGGAACTTTATAGCTTTAAAATTCAAATTTCATTAGGAATCCGGGTTTTAAATGAAAATTTAAAGGTTTACAATTAATTTTTTTAGGAATCTCGGTTCTTCATTATTGAGTAAATGTATAGTAAAAAGATTATTTTTCCATTCAAATGAAATGCAATTTTAAATGGAACTTTATAGCTTTAAAATTCAAATTTCCTTAGGAATCCGGGTTTTAAATGAAAATTTAAAGGTTTAAAATTATATTTTTAGGAATCTCGGTTCTTCATTATTGAGTAAATGTATAGTGAAAAGATTATTTTTCCATTCAAATGAAATGCAATTTTAAATGGAACTTTATAGCTTTAAAATTCAAATTTCATTAGGAATCCGGGTTTTAAATGAAAATTTAAAGGTTTAAAATTAATTTTTTTAGAAATCTCGGTTCTTCATTATTGAGTAAATGTATAGTGAAAAGATTATTTTTCCATTCAAATGAAATGCAATTTTAAATGGAACTTTATAGCTTTAAAATTCAAATTTCATTAGGAATACGGGTTTTTCCGTTTGTGTAAATGTGCAGTGAAAATATTATTTTTGTAATAAAATGAAAACACAATTTTAAATGGAACTTTAATGTTTTATAGTTAAAATTTCATTACGAATCGGGATGTCTCACTTTTATTTTAGTTTTTTTATATAAATTTTTGAAAAATATTTTTTAAAGTTTCGATACAAAGAATGTCTGAAGTTTTTATCGCTGCAAATTAAACAAATGTATTAAATGAGTATTAATACCAGAAATAGTAAAAGAATGCTTAATATAGGGATTTCAAATATCCTTCTTTACTGTTTGTTTTTTATTTATCTTTTTTTTTTTTTTTTTTTTAACAAAGATTTGATAGACAATACATTTTTATAGTCTTATGTACGTGTTTCGTTAAATGTTTCTTTTTAAATAATACAAATATTTTCAGAGCATTTTACATTTTTAATTCCCCAGTACGTAAAACAACTTTTATAGAGGTAAAAAAAAAAGAGAATATACTACGCCTATATTGCACTTCCAATTTCTTTTAGGTATATGAGAATAGCTACAAAATAGTCCCGAAACATTCAGAACTTTAAATTATTTATGGACATGAATATTCTTAAAACGCAAAAACATTATGTATACTACTTCATGAGACACCAACCGCTGCATAGGAAGGCTTTTGTTTTTGCTGTGTGTGTTATGCAAATTGAAATACAATGAAGTTAAACTAGAGAAATGTATTTTATATACTAAAAGCGTCTATTTTAAATTTATTTCATTTCGCTTTCCATAAAATTGAAGTTTTTTTAAAGCGTATAAAAATATGTTTAAATATGATCTATAAAAGGGGTTTCAACAAACAATGTCTCAATATTATTCTTTGTAATTGAAATTAAACGAATTTTACTGATATCAGAATTCTAATAAAATACGTAATATAGAAGTCCATATAGACTGACAGGGTTCTTATTTAATGAATAATATTTTTCAATAAACTTTTATCTTATTTTGCAAAGTTTTCTATAAATGTAAATTTTGCAAACAATGAAATTATATTGATTTTGCTGTACGTCCGTAATTCCATTGAGCACAATAACCTTTATGAAAGTGTAGAATATAATACGCTGCAACTTTAATGGACTTCAGAGTATTTTCGTTAAATATTATATAATGGCTATTTTGAAAGATACAGAAGTTTAAATCAATCATGGACATGAATATTCATGAAAGTAAAGGTATTCTAGTATGCTTTACAGTCATTTCTACACATTCATTTTACAGTCAATTCTATGATACATCTGTAAATGTTAATCTCAAATAGTTGTGTGATAGTTATGTCTGTAACAAATAAGGCAACGTTAAGGTTTCAGATCACAATTAACTGTGTTATTTCAGAATTAAGATATTAAATATTGTTTGATGTAATAGTTTTATATATTTTTACAATATTAAGTCGTTTCTGCGTCAATTCGTCGCGCACAATTTATCGCGGAACAAGTCATCGCGGCGGCAATTCATCGCATTGTCAATTCGTCGCACCGTCATTCGTCACGGCGACAACTCATCGCAGCGTCAATTCGTCGCGGCGTCTATTCGTCATGGTGTCAATTCGTCGCAATGTCAATTCGTCGCAACGAAAATATATTTGAAGGCTATTATGATAAAAGTAAAGGTAATTTAGTAAAGTTATTTAATGATGTAAATTGTTAGTTATAATTCTCATTATCTAAAAAACAAATTATCATTAAATAGTTTTACTACATTACCTTTAATTTTATCATCATAGCCTTCAAAAACATTTTCGTTGTGACGAATTGACGTCTAATAGCGCAGAACCGATTTAATAGGTGTCGCGTATTAAATCATGCATACTCTTACCGTTGTTTAATTGTGGACAAGAGAGTTCAAAACAAAAGACACTTTAAAGTGGTTTTATTAGGAGGAGTGTGTGTTTTTATTAGCACCATAATTTTCTAAATACACGATTAAACTTTAATTAACAAATATTTGGCAGATATTACTCCAAAATGGAGCAAAATAAAAATTTATCCTTGTAATACAATATTCTGTTCCTGCTCTATTTACGGGCATGCCATTTCGAACAACCAAAACTACTGATTCGATTTGAATTGCACTCTAATGAGCTCTCTTTAGATTCCATAGTTTTTGTACAAATATCGACAAAGAAGATGTTTAATTATCTTTGGTAATGATAATATGCGATGAAAATCAAATATCTGTTAATAAGACCGGGCCTTATACTACCTAGTCTTATACGGTGATTTCTGTTTTCACATATTTTACTTTCAAATAGAAACAGAATAAAAAAATACAGAGTATTTCAATATGCATTTTGAAAGATAGTTAAATTATGTCGAACATTATGGAAATATTGTAAAATTCTGTTAATAATTGACGGCGATGAAAGTTTACTTACTGTGTTATTATCAGCAGCGTGTCGAAAGATTCAGTGGACCGAAAATGACGACGAAACCAATATTGGTTGTGATTGAAACTGTCCACACATATAAAGGACACAAACTTCCAGGTTTATGCTGCCATTTGTCAGATTCAGACAGTTCTCTCTACATGATATAGGTCGATGGCATTATTAAGAGCATGCTCTTATTTAGTAGGAGTGCCTCATAAATTACACATGAATAAATTTTAGCAAATATTTATGTTTAAATTCTAATACTTTAAATAGTAATATTTTAAATCTGTGTACTTGGAAAAATACAAATTTAATTTTTAAAATAATATTTTGGTACATAACGCTTTTCTTTTGATTTGATAAATCTGTCAAACAAACATAAATGAAATGAATTTTAAAGTTTATCTAATGGATAATTTAAAAATATATATGACTCAAGGTTTTTGAATTTTACATCTAGATTTCAACAGATAATTTAATGTGCGTCTTTTAATTGTTTGTTTCAGAATACAAAATGCGTACACTCCTTAAATTCCCAAACAGTCTATCAACGCTATTTAAGTTAAGAAATTTTACTAATTAAGAAATTTTAGAGTTCGCCTTCGACTCACATGTTTACAGAATTTTTTTTTCTGCTGTTAAATAAGACAAGGAATTCTACTATTTTTTTTTAGTAAAACTATCCGTATTCTTGTAGCGTACCCGGCAAGGCCGTTATCTCGTAAATTAGTCATAGCTCAGTTTTAAGGTTTAAAACACTTTTATTTGAACTAAGTGGGCATTGAGTCTGCAGAGTCACTTGCCGAATTTAACCTACACCGTGCGTGAATTAACAAAGATCAATCACTGATTTAAGCTTCACTAGAGATGACTAGAAGATTTGATAAAAATGACAAAGTTCCACTCACCTGTACATCGCTAGCAATTTAAATCACTAACAAATCCTACGTTCACTCAATGCTTTTGACTGTAGTACAAGAAACACTCGCTAATATTTAAACCAGTCTGACTTTTTAAAACTAGACACCCGTGGTTGCCGATACACTTTTATTCAGCATCTTACCCAAATGATGAACTTTCACTCGGCAAGCTTTAATTCTACTTGACACATTTCGAAACAACGACCTCATTCAGAATACCACGTTAGCAGGATACGACGATATCCACCGATGCAAGCTTTGGTTTAACCGTATATACCTTGTCGATCGGACAACGAAGCTAAATTTGCATAAACGTGCAGCTAAAAACAGTAACCGCAAACTCCGAGAGCTCCAAACACACATCTGATAATTACAGAAAAATAAAACACAGACTGTTGCGCACACAGGTTAGATGCTGACAACACGTTCACATTCACAAAACTGGAATTATAAAAGAATGTTAGTCCACTACGCACTGAGTATAGTATATTTACATTTAAAAAAATTCACATTTTTAATCGTGCTGAAGAATAAATGAAATTGGGTGTTGACTTTAGATAGTTTCCAGATTAATAGGAAGAATATGTCAGACCTTAACTACAGCATTTTGAAATAAATTATTTTACTCTTTGTATAAATGATATTGTATGTATATAACTTTTAATTCCCTTTTATGTATTGTTTCATTTTATTTTGCTTTATTTTGCACTGAATGATCCTCGCGTAGTAGTGAAAACTGCTATTGAATGTATTCATGCTCTTTCACACTGTTTTTACAAACAGTATTCTTCACCTTACTTAATCATAAAAAAATACTAGAAGATTATAAAAGACTAGCAAGCTACGCCCGCTACGCTGGTCAATTTCTTATAACGAAATTTTAATCCAACAAAATATTGACATTTCATAATTCACTTTTATATTTTAAGGCTACTATAATTTGTGACTCGTGCTATAGCCAAAATACACGCCAGGACACGTCGCCCTTATCATTATATTTTTACGCATGAAGGTTTTGCTATGGTACTCCATTGTGAAATTTGGTAATTTTTCAAATTCAATATTTGAAAAATGGCATAATCATTAAATTTGAAATTTATATCAAGAATAATACAATTTTTTACCTTTCAAACGCAGTTTGTCTAACAATTTTCTGAAAAATATTTTCGAGCTACTATTTTTTTTCAGTAACTTCAAATGTTTCATTTTCCGAGATTAATCTGTGGCAACAATTAGCGAAAAACCCAGTAGTCAGAAACACATAGTTTTTTATTAAAGAGGCTGTTGGAGCAGGGATTGTCACCACCAATTTGCCACCATCACTTTTGAAATCGGTTCTGTAGTTCCAGAGATTCCATAGAAATTGTAATTTAGAATGTTTTTAGAACGCTTTTTGCTCATTTCACCTTTTTAAATTTCGATTTTTTTTAAATTTTATTCTTAGAGAGCATGTACATCTTATAAGTAACTACAATGCCAAATTTCAAATTTCTAGCTCCTTCAGTATAAACAAAATCGCACTTTTAGAACGTTATTCGCTCCTGCACCCCACCTGGTGTTAGTGACACCGACATAAAATATAGCCTATGTTGAGCGTTGGAGCAGGGGTTGTCACCATCAATTTGCCACCATCACTTTTGAAATCGGTTCTGTAGTTCCAGAGATTCCATAGAAATTGTAATTTAGAATGTTTTTAGAACGCTTTTTGCTCATTTCACCTTTTTAAATTTCGATTTTTTTTAAATTTTATTCTTAGAGAGCATTTACATCTTATAAGTAACTACAATGCCAAATTTCAAATATCTAGCTCCTTCAGTATAAAAAAAATCGCAATTTTATAACGTTTTTCGCTCCTGCACCCCCCCTGGGGTTAGTGACACCGACATAAAATATAGCCTATGTTGGAGCAGTGGTTGTCACCATCAATTTGCCACCACCACTTTTGAAATCGGTTCGGTAGTTCTAGAGATTCCATAGAAATTGTAATTTAGAATGTTTTTAGAACGCTTTTCGCTCATTTCACCCTTTTAAATTTCGAATTTTTTTTATTTTGTTCTTAGAGAGCATTTAAATCTTATAAGTAACTACAACGCCAAATTTCAAATTTCTAGCTCCTTCAGTATAAAAAAGATCGCAATTTTAGAACGTTTTTTGCTCCTGTACCCACCTGGGGTTAGTGACACCGACATAAAACATAGCCTATATTGGAGCAGGGGTTGTCACCATCAATTTGCCACCATCACGTATGAAATCGGTTCGGTAGTTCCAGAGATTCCATAGAAATTGTAATTTAGAATGTTTTTAGAACGCTTTTCGCTCATTTCACCCTTTTAAATTTCGAATTTTCTTTAAATTTAATTCTTAGAGAGCATTTACATCTTGTAAGTAACTACAATGCCAAATTTCAAATTTCTAGCTCCTTCAGTATAAACAAAATCGCAATTTTAGAACGTTTTTCACTCTTGCACCCCCCCTGGGGATAGTGGCTACCACAAAAAATATATCCTATGTTGGAGCAGGGGTTGTCACCATCAATTTGCCACCATCACTTTTGAAATCGGTTCGGTAGTTCCAGAGATTCCATAGAAATTGTAATTTAGAATGTTTTTAGAACGCTTTTCGCTCATTTCACCCTTTTAAATTTCGATTTTTTTTTGTTTTGTTTTTATAGAGCATTTACACCTTATAAGTAACTACAATGCCAAATTCCAAATTTCTAGCTCCTTCAGTATAAAAAATATCGCAATTTTAGAACGTTTTCGCTCCTGCAACCCCCTGGGGTTAGTGACACCGACATAAAATATAGCCTATATTGGAGCAGGGGTTGTCATCATCAATTTGCTACCATCACGTATGAAATCGGTTCGGTAGTTCCAGAGATTCCATAGAAATTGTAATCTAGAATGTTTTTAGAACGCTTTTCGCTCATTTCATCCTTTTAAATTTCGATTTTTTTTTTTTTGTTCTTAGAGAGCATTTACATCTTATATGTAACTACAACGCCAAATTTCAAATTTCTAGCTGCTTCAGTATAGAAAAGATCGCAATTTTAGAACGTTTTTCGCTCCTGCACCCCCCCTGGGGTAGTGGCACCGATATGAAATATAGCCTATGTTGGAGCAGGGGTTGTCACCGTCAATTTGCCACCATCACATTTGAAATCGGTTCGGTAGTTCCAGAGATTACCCCATACAAACAAACAAACAAACAGACAATCTTTACTCCTTTATAATATTACTATAGATTTGAAGAATCTTCTGTTCTGTTAAAACTATTATTTATTCATATCTATCCCGCACATACATGTATACACATACATATATATATATATATATATATATATATATATATATATATATATATATATATATATATATATATATATATATATACATATTACCCCCTGCAAACAAACAAACAAACAAACAAAAAAACAATCTTTACTCCTTTATAATATTAGTATAGATAACTATTTGTGGGAAATGCCGGAAAAGAGAGTGCTTAATTTAAACAGTTTGATTCGGCATGCTGTCACGGATGTATAAATTTTTATCAATTTGTGATAGTGGGATACACTTTTATGCCAATTGTGATTGGAATGCTGATTAAAACAGTACTTTAATTTTTTAAGTACTTGACTACAAGGGGGCATCACTATTTTACATAGAAAATTTATTTACATATTTACAAACAAAAGAACACCTGCTCGATCAAACCATTCTTCAGTAATGATTCCCAAGGCGCTACTCTGACTTGCATGTTTAAGCCTTACAAACACCCGGTAAAGTACCACTATTTATTCTTAGTTAGTTATAAATATAAGTTAGTTATGTAAGTTAGTTATATATTATTCATATATATATATATAAATATAAGTTAGTTATTAATAGTTAAAATAATCATTGATATATAACACCCCTCCACTCGTAGCTGAAATGAATCACTGGTTTATTACGACGGCTACTTCTTTGAGCTGATTGTCTATCATGTAGACCAACTTTTACAGGAACATTCTTCTCTTAGAATTGTTCTTTAAGTCGATACCATTTTTTAACAGTATCGCTTACATATTTATCTATAGTATTATCAAAATATTTTTTATAACCGTACATCTTACACTATAATGTGAAAACGGGGATTGGTCAGATTTAACATTAGTCTCTTTTTCATTTTGCTCCTTTATATGAAAATATAAAGCAATTGACACATTATAAATATTACTGACACAGACACTATTCTCTACCAATCCCTTCACACACAATCGTTGTATTGTTAACCTCTTTCAACCGCTTCTTCAAATTTTTCTGTAATTCCGTTATTTCTTTCTCCGTTTTACTTCAATTCATTAACATGATGTTGACACATCAACCGCCATATCTATTTACTAAAATCCATTTACTTCTGAGTAGTTTTATAGTTTTTTTTTAGTAATCGATTTCTCACTTTTTTCATATTTTTGAAGAAAATAAATTCATAAAGATTATATTGGTGGAAGGGTTGCTGTGTCTTTTGTTTTGACGGTAATACCAATTAGAAGAAAACTTCCAAACATAATTCTGCTGAGTCTTGCCACTCGTGGGATGATTTTCAGCAAAATTTTTTAATTTGACAATATTATGTCCCCTTTGTCTGAATCTTTTAAGACAATTTTGGACTGCCTGTAAATACCTTCCTACTTGCCCGTTTGATGATGGATGGTATGGTGGAATAAATGTATATTTAATTCAATTGACTTAAGAAATTTCCCAAATTCATGGCTTGTGATCAAAGTTTTATTGTCACTGTTAAATTTTTCTTGTAATCCAAATGATTCAAAAATCCTTGGTAGTACTCCAATAGTTGAGTTACTGTCAATATTGGTTATCACCTGTACCTCTAACCATCCTCTTTAATAAAAAACTATGCGGTGCTGACAACTGGGTTTTTCGCTAATCGTTGCCACAGATTAATCTCGGAAAATAAAACATTTGAAGTTACTGAAAAAATTAATAGCTCGAAAAGTATTTGTCAGAAAATTGTTAGCCAAACTGCGTTTGAAAGGTAAAAAATTGTATTTTTCTTGATATAAATTTCAAATCGAATGATGATGCCGTTTTTCAAATATTGAATTCTAAAAATTACCAAATTTCCCAATGGAGTACCTTAGCGACATCTTCCCACGTAAAAAGATAATGATAACGGCAATGTGTCCTGCCATGTATCGCGACCTACGTAATACTGGCTATAGCACGAGTCACAAATTACAGTAGCCTCATTATTCTATTGAAATGTAAAAGCGAATTATGATGTCACGATTATTTAATGTTACGATGTTATGATTTTCATTTAATTCTCGACAAATTCTAAATGCGCCATTTCTTTTTAGTGTATACATATTAAATGTAAAAAATCTGTCAGAATTAAAAAAAATCGTTTTCAGCGATGTTATTCCATAGTTTAGTATAATAATCTATTATTATTAAATATACTTACTTTCGAAAAGACCTGCATGATCTATGTGCTTCAATTTAGGGTTATCCCTAGCAAACATTTGGCATCTACTACAAAATTTCACTTTTTGTTCAATTTCTTTATCCATATTAGGCCACCAGATTACAGCTTGACCCCGATGAAAAGACTGCAGTAATTTTAACATAGATGGGCGACCTTCATCACACATAAATTACTCTATGCCCCCATAATAAACAATTTTCTAAAAACTTCATAACATCGTGTATATTATAGACAGGCTGGTATTGCTCTGAGCTTGCTTTTTGCGGCCATCTATATGAAAAGAAAAATTCTAAAATTTCTTTTGTTACTAATTCTGTACACATGTTGTCGTGTAGTTTTCAAAATATGATACTTTATTTTATTGTTGATCTTTTTAATACAAGACAAAAGTATTTCAAATATATTTTTTAATAAGTAAAAATCTTTCAAAGATAGGAATTCCTTTAAAATATGTTTCATAAGCTACGTGTATTGTCTATCAAATAATAAGAAAAGTGAAGAGAAGAATATGAAAACGGATATTAGAAAAAAATAGTTTTCAAGTATCTCATTCTATGAAACATACTTTTTTGTTTCATAAAAACTTATTTTTCATTAACTTTCATTTTCTTATCTCCAAACATGTACCGTATACCTTTATTTAATAAGATCTCTCTTTTATTTTTCCTGTGAAAGTGGAAACCTTCAGAAAGACTTTGATGAAAGTATACATTATTAAAAAGCAACAGATTAAGAACTAGAAAAACATTTGCTAGATCTTCAAATAATTTATAAAGCATTACTTTTATATGTTTCCTTCATGAATTATTTTATTCAAACATACATTTTCTAAGCTGCAATTTCTGTAAGTATGTAGAAACATATTTGATTTAAAATAAAATAAATATATACGTATGCTAAAAGTGATTAGAGTACACATACACGCTTGAAAGCGTTTAATAAAATAGACCTACTAGTTTGGTACACACAATTAATGACATTCTCAAGATCAATAATGATAAAATAAACAATTTTCGTAAAAATAAATTTGAATTATAAGAAATTTCAACAAATTAGTTAACACATAAATAAATTAATTAATTAACAAATTATTATTCATTCATTCAAAGTTTTCAGTATTTATGTGCACTTTAAGATACAGGCAAAACAGTGAGTAATTGACAAATTGGGGAGAAAATACCATGTAAGGATATAAAATTTCATCCAAAATTCATCAATTCGCTCACTGCCTGTATCTTTTTGAGTTTTCACGACATTTGACTTTTCTTTTTATGGGAATTGCTCTATAGTATTGACTACCAAATCATGACAAAAAATCCTTTGCTGTAATTCCAGCATGCGCAGTTAAAATTTATTTCATACATATTTACCACTAGCAAGCTACGCCGGTCAATTTCTCTTAACGCACCTTTAATCAAGTGAAATATTGACCTTGTATTTTAAATCCCTATGGATGGATCTTTACTTGGAATGTCCTTCTGCATTTCTGAAAACAATACGAACGCTATTGCGTATTACATTTTTAATGTGTCAGACAAAATTTAGGCTGTTAAAGACAAATTAGGCCAATTCTCTGTACACTTTATTATGGAATAAGTCAACATAAAAATAAAAAAATTGATTAATTGTGTTAAATTATGGTGTCTATGGGGTTTACATTATCGTGTCTATGGGGAAAAATCATTTCCGTTGGATTCAAATTGGATTTGAATGAAGTTACAATTTACAATACTTCAAACATAATGAAATTGATATGCCTCACTGAGGTCGACAAAAATATGCTACTCGTCAAGAATTAAATAAAAATCATGCACTCGTGACATCATAATTCACTTTATTTGTGACTCGTGCTATAGTCAGTATATATACGTCAGGACACAATGCCGTTATTATTATCTTTTACGCGTGAAGGTTTCGCTATGGTAGTCCATTGTGAAATTTGGTAATTTTTGAAATTCAATATTTGAAAAACGGCATAATCATTAGATTTGAAATTTATATCAAGAAAAATACAATTTTTTACCTTTCTCACGCAGTTTGTCTAACAATTTTCTGACAAATACTTTTCGAGCTATTAATTTTTTCAGTAACTTCAAATGTTTCATTTTCCGAGATTAATCTGTGGCAACGATTAGCAAGAAACCCAGTCGTCAGCAACACATAGCTTTTTATTAAAGAGGATATCGCATCAAATATTCAATATATTAATCTTTTAAGTGCAGTGTTCTAATATTCTTTGTCATATTGCGGGTTTCTACTGTTCTTTGTCAAGTTTTCGGAAAGTGGTGTTAAATTCCGTTGAAAACTCTGTATGCTATAAACAAAAAACTTTAGAATTTTTCACAGAAACGGTAACATCTTCATGAATATACGTGCTATGCTTACACAAATGCACACAAATATTTAATAAGACCTACATAGTTATTTGCGACGATGACAAACCATTTTTAGCATTTTCTGTTACATGGGTGATCGAAAATATAATTTTATTATTAAAATTATTATTGCCCCCCCCCCTCCCTCCTAATTGTCCTCGCGACAAAATCTTCACTGAAAATTATGAAGTCCAACATGTTCTTTACATTCTTGAATTTCAAGGAGACAACTTGTAAAGAATTTCAGTACATATTCGACAAAACGTCTAAAATCGAAGAAATCGGTCAATGCCCCTTAATTTTTGGATATCAGTGTATGTTTGGATATCATTGTATGTCAACATCCCTTTTTCTATGCATTTACAAAACGCGAAACAATGACTTTCATTGTTATCATTGGACAGTTTTTTTTTACCGGCTTCCGACATCGTAAACTTACATTTCGTCAAAACACGTTAGGAAATGCAGCTAATAAAAAAATAAATTCGCTTTGTTTTCATAATTGAAATGTTTCTCTCATATCAGTGTTTCTACAAAAATAAAATACTGCATTATAGCGTGTCCAAAAATGATTATATATTTTTTAGAAAATTACAAAAATGTTAAAGTGGGATGCATTGTCCTGGGCTTATTTTATATTTATGATTAAAAATTAAAATTCACATTCAAATGTTTAGAAGAAAAAGACACCATCGATTAATCAAAGCAGTGTATTTCACGTGTAGCATGAAATGTATTCTTTGTTATATTAAATAAAATTTTATTTTATATGTATTCAATATAATATTTCTTTGTCCAGTGTTTTTCCCGAAGCGGATGACGTCATCCTCGAATACAATTAAAATTTGATTTTTTTTCTCGCGCGTGCCTTTTGCTATCTTCGTCCAGTCTTTACTGTAACTTTGGTGGAACAAATCAGGTGATATTCCGACTTGACTAATGTTGTTTTCAGATATTTTTAATCCTCAATTTTTCTTTAGACGTTTAAATCTGCATAAAAAAAAAGTTAGGTATTGCTAAAAAATATTAGATTGAAATAATGCCACGGGCCTACTGGTATCTACAAATAGGGTAAATGTGTTGATCGCTGACAGTTATTATTGAGCTGCGCGTAAAAACGCGAAAAAAAATTAAACTGGATGTACTGTAGTTGGAATTTGGTATTATGATAGTTAATTAAGTAAACTGAAAAAAAAAATTCAGCAGTAGGGGTTATTGTTCAGATGCACGTGAAAATGTTCATAATAGTAATAATAAGTAAATAAATAAATAAACCAAAGATTATCTACACTGAAATTCAATTATATTATGTTTTATTAGGTAAATTGAAGAAAAACGCACGCTGTCAAACATTTGAAGAATTTCATCTGATGGTATAACTTAGTGTTATCTGCATTTGTATCAAATCATGTATGACATTGTTCAGATAGTATCAATCGAACTGTGTCTTTCAATTTATAAATAGTTTTCTCTGAATTCTCTAAAAATACTTACTGATAATATGCACTATTACAATTTTTATTCAGTTAATGTATACAAAAAACAAAATAAAATTTAAAAATTTTGTTTAAACCTAATTACCTTCTTCTTTCTTGAAGCCAAATTCATGTTTTGCGTACCAAAAGACGAGCCTGACACCAGTGTCTAATTACAATGTAAAAAATAAAGTTTCGTTTAATCTAAGTAAATATATTGTAACCACGAACTGAAATATAGAATAATCTGTTCCGAGCTACCCACAATTACTAAAATAGCTTTTCACATTTAGACACTCCAGAAACCAATATATTTTCGAGGTTTAACGAAGCATTTATAAAAACAATGTTTCTTGTGCTGTCAATGATTTTCGGGAACGTTTCCGAGTAGTTTTGATAGTTTATTAATCGGTTTTCTCAAACTAGAATATCGGTTTTTAAGATGCTATCCATTCTCAATTAAACATTTTCAGCTGAATTTAAACATATAAGAGTAACAAAATAATATTAATTTTAGTGTTACTATTAATGCTATTGATTTATCATGTTTGTCTGTAAAACATGTTTGTTGAACATGAAAATGTTGACTTGAGATTGGATAGTATCTTAAAAACCTAAATTCCGGGTTTTGTAAGATGATTAGTACACTATAAAAACTACTCGGAAACGTGTCCGAAATTCAGGGAAACAAATGAAACTTCTTTTATGATAAATGCTTCTTTTAATGTTGAAATTATGTTAGTTTCAGGGATTTAGAAAGATTTAGAGAGATTTAGACAGCTCTTCGGAAACATGGGTAACTAGAAAGAGATTATTTTATTTATTAGTTTGTAGTTATATTATATTTTCGTAGATTAAGAAACATTTTTCTTTTTTTATTGTGTAGTTGACGGGTAATTGTTTTTCTATATGCCATATTAACAATCATATGATCCCATCGGTTTTGTTTATTGCATTTTTTACATCTTTGTACAAGCAACTAACCAAACGACCTATCGATCAAGTCAGCTGACCAGAAGCTTCCCGCCCCCCCCATTATGTATGGTGAATAATATAGCTGACTTGGATTTTGCTTAAATTTGCTGAGTTGCTTATCACTTGCATTTGTATTTGCTAAATTGCTTAAATTGCTTTCGTATAACTAAATCTCATTGAAAACGAGCTTCTTTTGATTTCTTCTTTTTTATCTTTATGGATATTCCTATTAATCAGCACATTTATATATGCAGTTGATCAAAAAGTTCCCAAGATCAAGTAAAATGACGTATGATTTTCATCAAATTACATCATATAAATGAAGCCCAAGAATGAAAATTTCAGTTTAATATTTATTTATATTTTTTTACGCTTTTGTTTAAGGATCAAAAACTCATCTGCGATCAAATCAGATAACCGTCTTTTTGTAAAATTTTACGTGGTAAAAGTTGTTCAAACATATTACAGTTAAGTATGAGATTATTTTTTCTTTCTTTCTTTCTGTTTAAGAAACTGCTGTAGCAACGCTTCGCCGACATTGGTTAAACAGGTAAAAGTCAGTTTGATTATTTGAACTATCTTATTTAACTCAAAACTCTCTATTAAACTCAAAATATCTGCGACGCTACTAGCTCTAAAAACAAGAAGCTGTCTTCAGAACAATGCATTTTTCAGCGCTTTACGGGAACGCAAATAAAAATTGTAAAAATGGAGGTCTTGGATATTTTGAAAAAAAAACGGTTAGCAGATAAAATATGAATATTTTAAATTTATCTATTTACAAGGAAATCTTTCAAATTTAAGACGTAACTAATACATTTATTTGAACGATTATAGTTTTTAGCCGTTTGGAAAGATTTATTTTCATTTTAAAAACTTTTAACATAATAGAAACATTTTATTCAAAATATATGGTTACGCATATATACTTGTAATTTCTTTTCGCATTGTCTTTTTTAATGCATTATTTTGATTAATTTTTTATTCAGAAAAGGAAAACCTAATTTGCATTATTTGTTTTATGATTTTTAATATCTTAAAACCCTTTTATATTTTTTGAAATATGATGAATGTTAAGGAGTTTTGAATTAAACACATTCGATAAATATAATTCTTAAATTTGAAATTTCATACTATGTATAGTGAAATAACATATTTTAGTAAAAATAAACATAATACTGTCTAGAAGACTTCTGGTGAAGATACCATATTTGTAATAAAATTTTATTGCCTTGTATGTATTCCTATAAAAGCAACCGAACCAAAGGAATTATTATGTGACAATTTTATGTTTGTAATTTTTGGGTACATAAAATAAAACTATACGCAGCCATAAAACTGAATACATAACTTCTTTAATCTACCTTGAAATCTCTTTTTAAAAGCATCCAGAATTTCATAAAAGTTACTCTGATTCACGAAAAACATGAAATGATTTACAGATTTACTTATTCGAAAAATGCAAATGCATTCAGAAGTGCTTTTCCGAATATTCTATAAATTAAATTTTTTCGAAAATTCTGAACTGAAATAGTTTTACAAAAGTTATATTTCAGTAAGAATATTTAGGAGCCATTTATTTCTCATTCATAAAAATAAACGTACGATATACGTATTTCAAATATTCTATTTTAAATAGTACAGTGTCATGTAATTGTACGTTTTCTCTTTCAAGTGTGTCAAAAACATCAAATCGAATACATTTTACCAGACTTTTTAATTTCACTGTTTTTCTTAATAATATGGATATTTGTAACAGATGTCACAGACACACCAGGGTTGGCCGATTGGGAAAATCTCCGAATGCATGTTAGACCTAGCCCGCGAAAATGGCATGTAATTTTATTATGAAACTGTATTTTATTATAAAACGCACACAACTTTATTATTAAACATGCGTGTTTTTATAAAACACACACAATTTTATTATTAAGCATAATTTTTTTTATATAAAACACACACAATTTATTATTAAACATACATATTTTTTTTCTTATAAAACACACACATTTATTTTACTATGAAATAAGCACAATTTTATTGTAATACACATTTATTTCATAATACAATGCACAACTTGTATTATGAAACACACAAAATTATCACAAAAAACACAATTTTTTTTATAAACTTACAGAAATTATTTTATTATTAAACACACAAAATATTTAATTTATCATAAAACACACACAATGTTTAATTTATTATAAAACACACACAGTGTTTAATTTATTATAAAACACACACCTTGTCAAAAATACAACCGAATTTCGGTATGCACATCCTAAAATGGATTATTACACCACCATTTTCTACAGAAGTTGAAACTATCGAATATAACTTACGAGAGGACATTCATGCTGTCAGTTGAACTTGAAGCTAAGAGTTCTTAGAGAAAAGAAAAATGTTGCGGGAAAATGTGGTAGTGGTACTTTCATTTTTGCTTCCACATCCAAAATCAAGTTTAAAACATCTGAATTTATTTCTGATAAAACAAATAATTTATTTAGATCGTGAGGATTTAATGTTGACATTAATTTGTAACACAATATAAAAAATCGCCTACCACATTCATTACATTAAGAATTTCAATTACTTTTAGAAGAAAAATAAAGGTTTAAATATAATGTATTTGACTGCATAGTAAATATATAAAACATTTAAAGTATAAAAAATAAACAAGATAAGTATACAATTGCTTTTTCTATTGTTTTGTTATAATAAAGGAAGTAATAAAATAGTCGAGGTTAAACTCTTGAAAAAGTTTGCCAACCTCCGTTTTAAAATAAACTTAAGTATGACGATCCTCATATATTGTTAAGATAATTTATTTAAAATTAATATATTCCTAAATTTAAATTATTTTCTGCTAAATAATTTTCTAAATTAATTCTTCCTTTGATCCATTAATTGATGTATTAAAAATCTACTTATTTTAACTTAAATCTAATTTTTATCCTCGCTAATATTTTATTTACCATATGCTTTGCAGTATTCCTTTTATAAATCGGTAATCTGCTCTTTGTGGTTTTACATCTGCAATTAGGCTGTACAGATGTATTTTCATGCCTTGCTCAAACTATAACAAAACGGCAAATTTTTCTAATTTCACATGTGCTTGATCCTAACTTACTCTTTGCAAACATACAAAAGAGGAAGCAGAAACAGCATGTATGCATTTTTTTTTATTGGCAGCTGCATCCAAGCTTGCTTTTATGACTACATTTTCACGTCACTAATTTTATTAAATTACTAAATCTGGAACTATTGGCGTGTTTGTATTTTAAATGTTAATATAGCTCACAGCCTAACTGTTATTATGACTGCGGCGCCTCGGCTCGAACTGTATTTCTGTTTGGCGGTCTAACTTAGAAATGTGCTCACTTCATCTGTAACTTTTGTCCAAGCAACATCCTAAAAGCCTTGCATAATGGCGGTCTCTACCTAATATCCCAGTCTACGTAAACTAAACTAACTTTGAAATTTTCCTTGGAGTCCTGTCTCATTAATTCTTGGACGTCTTAGCATTTTTGGGACGAGAAACGGGGGTTCTTGCCTTTCAGGACGCAATGTACAGAAACCGGCCATTGACTGTATTCTAATATTTCAACAATAATCCTACACAACAGATATCTACCCCTTATTAAAAAACTCTATTTTTCCATTATTGTATCTGTTCATTTTACATACATCGAGGAATTTTTTAATCGAAATAATAGAATAGAATTCATTCTTTTTTTTAAATACTTTAAAGTTATTAAAGATTGTATTGTACTAAAAATATTTACTGCTTCTTACAAACTTTAACATAAAGGTTGTTAAACAATGAATACCGTTGAAAAAAATTTCTACATACCTTATTTTATGTGATATAAATAGATAACTTTAAAGTGACTAAAAACTTCTAATGTTTTTTTAGATAGCTTATAATATAGAGGAAAATAGTGCTATTAGAAAATATAACTTTTCAAAAGTTTAGACATAATAATATAAATTCCAAATAAAAACGAAACAAAAATCCAATTTATTGAAGGAAATGGTAATGATTGTAAAATATTTTATACCATTTTGTTTTCTATTATTAGCTTGAAAATGTATCTATAATGTCAGTTCTCATATTCATTGCACATCAAAAGAAATTGTAAACGCTAGTACCAATACCATGCATGTTTATTGTAATGTAAACCCTGATATTTCATTCATGTCTGTCTTACGCTTATTTATATTTTTTTTTAATCAGATATTTAATATTTTTAAAAGAAGAAAAAATGAAATATATATGGTGGTCAGATATGAGCCACCTCCTAATTTCTGACTAAATTAGTTTACTTTTATTGTTTTAATAGGTATTTTTCATGTATATATATTGTATAACCAGGAATTTCTGTGGACTATTTATTTTATATACTTTTATTTTTTTAATATGTATTTTTTATGTATATATATTGTATAACCAGGAATTTCTGTGGAGTATTATTATTTTTTTAATTATTAAAAAATTTTTTAAATAAATTAATTAAAAAATTAATACTCCACAGAAATTCCTGGTTATACAATATATATACATAAAAAATACATATTAAAAAAATAAAAGTATATAAAATAAATAGTCCACAGAAATTCCTGGTTATACAATATATATATATGAAAAATACCTATTAAAACAATAAAAGTAAACAAATTTAGTCAGAAATTGGGAGGTGGCTCATATCTGTAATTTCTGACTAAATTAGTTTACTTTTATTGTTTTAATAGGTATTTTTCATTTATATATATTGTATAACCAGGAATTTCTGTGGACTATTTATTTTATATACTTTTATTTTTTTAATATGTATTTTTTATGTATATATATTGTATAACCAGGAATTTCTGTGGAGTATTTATTTTATTAGTGTACATAGTCTCTTTTTCGTATGGGAAAATAGAATCGACCACCCAGAGTAGTTTTATTACTTTCGGAGACACTGGTCTGCGATCTAACAAGGACATCTTTTACGGAGAAAAAAATTTACGAGCTGAAAAAATTATAGCTGTTTGGAAGCGCATAGCAAATTTACAATTTAGGACCCCATCTAGGTGGTCCTGAATAACATTTAGCAAAACCAATAAGAGATGAGGGCGGAGACGTCTTTACAAAACACTGGAGCCAATAGACGGCCCAGTGACGAAGGAAAAGAAAAAAGTGAGCCCCAAGAGAAAATCTGGAAGAGGACCAGTACCTGACGTCCTGTCCGAGGAAGTAACATCTCAAAAGAAAGAGTAGAGTGCTGATAGTGTGTAAAAACGAAGGTAGTTCCCAAAATGGTGTAGTGGCGACAAAAGTCAAAAAGGATGACCTAACAGATGATCTTTGCCTATCCTGTGAAGGTAGACTATTGCTAACAATGCAGACCAGAAGTACTCTGAAGGTACAGGTATCTGTAGTTTACTACTCCCTCATATTGGATGTGTATAATAATAAATAAATACTGGTAGAGGTACTTTAGTAAATGTAGAGAAATTGTTCCTTCTCTGAAATATAATTAATGCACGTAAGTGCGGTAGTGCGAGTCGGAAAAAGACTCACTAACTCTTTTAATGAGTATTCAATTGTTTCATCTTATATTTTATACTTAAAATTTAACATCCTGTTAGGGATGTTTGTTCTCTATTTTTTTATGTCTTTGTAAATAGATATGTAAATAAATGTTTTTTCGTTTACTTTTAACTCTTTGTATTTAATTTATATGGGTTAACACTCATATGTCATCGAGTAGTGTTTTTCTTCTTTTTCTTTAATTTAATTGTTTATTAATTTTAGTTGGTTTATCAGGAGGACTAGTTTATAATTTATGAGAGGTTAGGGATTTGTATACTTTATCTAGTCCGGCTTCATAAGACGTAGGGCGGCGTAAATAATCACAACGTAATAATCTGATCTTTTTTTTTATTAGAGTAGTTAATTTAATTCAATAATATGGGTAACTTTTATGGGATCATTATAAATTTTCATCGACGTCCAGAAGCTACGATCACACCTTTAACCTGATAATCCAACACCCAGCGTTTCCGGAAGAAGCATTAACCCGTGCTTCCTTTAACTAATGTAGGGAGTTTATGTAATTGGGCATTAGTAACCATCTCCAATTAGGAGGCCCAGAACTTACCAGCAATATATATATATACATATACTTTGAAATTATTAAAAACAAAATATACTTATAAAGTAATTCTTTAAAAATATAAATAAAACAGATAAAAGTAACAAATAAGGGAAATATATTTAATTAAATAAAGAAGATGGAAATAATTACAAGAAACTATAATAAAGAATAAGAACAGTGAAGTAAGAATCCATATTATTTAGCTACCAAAAGAGGCAAAACCAATATCTGGAAATAATTATGAAAGTAAGTAGCGCGTTTGAAAAATTTGGATTTATTAGCTTCCTTTATTTTGAATTTGCTTAATATTCATCATGTATTTAAAATATTTTTAATCTATACTTATTTCTTTGAAATCAAAATATCAAATAAATAATGTATATACAAAAAAGGGGGTTTCCATTTAATATTTTACTATACATCTATTAATTCTTTATCTAAATGAAATCACATATTATCAATAAGAAGATTAGAAGCTACCGCTAAAATGAATACAGTTTTCCTAAAAACAACAAGCCCAAATTTTGTGGAAAATAGAGTACATCGGTATGAACAATACCCAAACAGCACTTTTAATGTGCCGTCAATGTAATGTAACATTCGTCGAAAATGGTCAAAATCACAACTGAAACTAAGAACTGGTAACATTATTTTGTCACACAACTCTGTCAGATGATCGTCACACAGATTCGTGACTCCACTGTGCCCGTCACTGTGAAATGGTTTTTGACTCATCTGAACCTCGTCACAAAACGGGAAATAACGACATTGCAAGCACGTGGATATGACTCATTTACCACATTCCATGACGACAATGTAGGCAGTATAAGTTCTATTTGTGTCACAGTGGCATTTAGGCCACTTTCCGGTTACTCTGATGTTATGTTATCACATAAGTATACGTGAGAGTAAAAATTATCCACAGGAGATAAAAGTACAGTAGCAAGAACGCATATGATCAATTAGAATAACGTGCATTTGTAGGACAAACATAACAACAAAACAACTGCAGCAGGTTGTAAAATGATACAGAAAAATAACTGAAATTAATCCTCGTTTCCTGTGCAAATACCCAAATATTTTTGTTAAAATTAAATACACGTTATTCTAATAAATATTAAAGCAATAGTTTAAAAAATTGTATATCTTAATAAATTTGCGCTGGATCAAAATCATAGATATGGTGTAAATATTTTGCAACTATGGTTCGTAAGTAATGAATATTTTCACGGGTCATTTAACGAAACACGTAACAGACAATCTTATTGTATTCATTCGGTTCTCAAAACTTTTTGAAAATAGACCGATGAAAAAAGTTTTCTGACTTCAAACAAGAACGAAAAATCATGCGTCAAGCACAGATTATGTAACACTTTCCAACGCTTTCAAAATAATTTTACAAATCATACCGTTTAATAAGCTAAAAGATAACATCTATGTAAACAATTTGGAAAACGCATAACATATTTAAAAATAATTTCAGGAATTTCCAACATGTACAATATTCAGAAAAATATCCGAATACTTTTATTCAGCCCTGTATAGGATCTATAGATTTGTATATATACTACATAGGATGCTAAATTTTAGTTCAGTTAGGAAACGCGTAGCAGAGTTTAAAATTCTCCGACTGGAGTTTCTGTCAATAAACGGAAATGTGTTCGCGAACTTTTGTGCTTCCCTGTATAGGATCTACAGAATTTATACACACCACGTAATAGACATAAAGCGAGTTAAAAGTAAAATCGCGTTCAGTAACTTAAAACGCAATTCCAGGAATTATTGTTAACAGCAGTAGAGAATTCTTTTGTGTGTCCCTGTAAATGAACGATGACTGCTATACACACAATATTCTGTAGTAAGCTTTTTGTGATGCACATTTGTGATATATAAAAATTTCAATGCGTTTAAAATAGTGAAACATTATTTAAATAAACCGCAGACGATTTTTCTCCTAAGACGTAATGTAACGGAATTCTTTTGACTGTCCCTGTAAAGTAACTATAAGTGCTATGCACACCCTATTCCATATTAAGCTTCTTCTAATCCACCTTAGTGATATATATATAAATTTCAATGCGTTTAAAATAGTGAAACATTATTTAAATAAACCGCAAATGATTTTTCCCCATAGACCACAATGTAACGGAATTCTTTTGAATGTCCCTGTAAAAAAACTATAAGTGCTACACACTTCCGTTGAAATAGGGAACATGCTGTAGATAACGACAATAACATATAAAAATTGCAGAGAAATCTGAGCATATTTACGGGAGTTAGAGCACGGACAGACGGCAGACGGCCATACGGCAGACTGCCAGACAAACCGAAGTCATAAACACTTTTCAACTAGGTTGGAAAGTGTTAAAAAGGACCAAATCTAGCTTATAGCATTATTTTATGGTCTATCCGAAAAATTGCTGATGAAATAAAACGTTCATTCACTCTCATTTCAATTTTTCTGCAGAATCCAACTACTAATGGTATTCACAAATCTACAGGAAGGCCTTCCAGTCTTTCGAAACCATTCAAACGTTTGATTTTTTGTGCTGTTACAGGTACAAAATCACAAGCAAAGGAAATTAGAAGCAATATAAAGTCGTAAGTACCAGTTTGGACTATGAAAAGAGCAATTAAAAAATGGGGAATCCTTAAATTTGTAGAACCATGTCGCTGTCCACCTTTCAGGTCTGTTTTTAGAGAAGTCTAGATTTAGTTTGAAGAGAAAAATTTAAAGCGAGAAACGAATTGCTCAAAATATTTTCAGTGATGAAAACAAGATAAATTCCGATAGTTCGACTATGAAATTCATTATATGATGAGTTATGAAATTCATTCACAATATCATGGCCGTCGTAAGGAATAAGGCGTATTTTCCACTCGTCAACAAGGTATTTTAGACCATTTACTATTCTGGGTGTGGATAAGCTGAGAAAGTATTTTCTAGAAGGGCAACATAGATATACATATGTACATTTATAACAGCACCATTTGTTGGATCAGAATTTTTTTAAATATTAGTTTTAATTATGTAATTAATTAAACATGGACACATAACATAGCATACTTATAGGAAATTACGAGAAATCACGATAGGATGATCATATCGTCGCATTGTTTTAGTTGAAATAACCTCGCTCAGAAACTGGAAATCTCTGTAACCGATAACGTGTCAGAAAGGACGAGTAACACTTAAAGCGCCTTTTATTGCCGAAGTTAAAAATTGTCCGTTATTGGTGAAGTGTCCGACCCTGATACCGTTACCCTAGTATACTGCTAACCATGAGAAGCATCAGGTCGCTCAAGTAGGGAGCATTTTAAATTCTGTTAAATACTAAGAGTAATTAACTGTACTTGATAAATAAATAGTTTCATCATGTATGGAGTAGAATATTTTAACGAAAGGATAATCTATCATTTGATTTACTATGCTACATTGTATTCTGGCATTCAAATTAGAATTTGGAAATACTTATACAAAATGTAAAAGGGAGACGTATCATGAATTATGAAATAGAATGATTATTAGTTTCATTTTAACAGTTGACTTATTTAATGAACTTCATGAACATAATAAATGGAAAGTACCTTGAATGTAACATGATAAACATTAGAGAAAAATATTTGAAAAGGAACTACCTATTTGAATTTAACTGTAGAATACAGTCTAAAACTGAAATTTGAAATTACGCATTGGATTACATGTATAATTGCTGAGATTTATTTTTGCGATATTTAAAACAAATTTTTTTATTTTAAATGCATTAAACATGTTAGACTGAAAGGAAATATTTATTTTATTTGTTTTCCTGTTTAATGTTAAGACTGGTACTTAAAAATAAGAAATGTGGTACCTTTTTTTTTTCTTTTAAATCCGCAGCATTTAATAAAGACTGTGTCAAAAATATTGAAACGCATTTTAATATTTTACTTGTTGGAAATACGAGGCGATGCAAATTGCAAAAGTGTACAAAGTAAAGTTAAATTTAAGATTATTTGATGAAATTGTCCTGTCATTGTTGTTGGATTTTGATGAATAATATGTAGTTTGAACACAACAGAGGTTTTTCAAATACAATATAAACAAAAAGGTTCAATAAAACATTAAAATATGCAATTGACGATTCAACATACACCTAGATTATTATTAATTAACGATAATAACTTTCCGTATTTGAATAAATACATAATTTCCAAGCTTCACTGAACATTGCGTCAAAAATCAACCAACTGCTACCTGTGGAACTCTCCTTCATGCTTGCGCGATTTCATTCTTGCATAGCGTGAACTCGTATTCGTGCTCGTCCTTACCGCAGCTCGTGATTATTATTGTTTCATTGAGTATATACAATTGTTTCTTTTACTTCTCATTGTTATCTTTCATTTCCACACACATATTATTTTTAGAATAAGGTTGTTATGATCAATATTTAGTGTAAGTATCATCATCAATAATATGTTGTGTAAAAATTCACAGAAAACTAAATAATATAAAATGTGTTTAATGGAGTTTGTTTCAATTTTTAAATATTTCTATGAATTAAAAAAGTGTATGGAAATGATTTAAATCATACAATTTTTATGTACTTTTGTATGAATGAAGAAAATGAGGAAAACATGTTTGTAGTTACAATCCTTTATTATTTTTTCCTTAACTATCAAGATATTATTTTAAAATACTTCTTCTCTAGCAATTCAGTTTCTAAATTGTATCCATGGTATCGTGTGTTCAATTAAATGTTAAATAAAATGTTTGCAAAAATTTTTCTCAGAAGGTTAATTTTTAAGGTTTCGTTCATCTCACAAAACCCTATTACTGCCACTTCCTTGTCTGTCCGTTACAGAGCCGGTTCTCAAAAACTATGTAACTTACAGTCCTGAATTTTTGTGTACCTATAGCTAATAACCTATTATGAAGCTCAAAATCATAAAATTAGAAAAAATTGTATTAGTTTAATATATAGAGACAAAAAACCAAAAATCTAACAGCCTTTTCCTATTAAATTTAAACATTTTTCGTTATAGCAGTTGACAACAATTACAAATCCACAATAAAATTCTTTCTACAATAATTAATTTTCTATTGATTTCCACATGAAGAATGAAGATGAAATACAAAGTTTCACCAATTGAGAAAAACATTAATATGACGTCATATTGGTCATAAAACGGAAATTTTCCAACATTTCTCAATAATACAAGAAGTATGAGTATGTGCAAATACAGAAAGCAGCTTAATATGACGTCATTAGAGAATTAAAAAGAAAAATAATCTGACGTCTAACATTCTGAAGGTCTCTATACAACATGCTTAATTTTGAAATTGATTTTTTTTTAATATCGCATTTAGTCCACATGACAGATATTATTTTGATAGAGTATAATAGCGGGCTTCGCCCGCTATCGGACCTGTGCAGATTTTCAAAAAAAAAAAAAAAAAAAAAAAAAAAAAAAAACGAGAAAAATAGACAGGTAAATTTTTACTTTATAAAATACATGACTTTTTTTTTGGTGCTAAATGAAATTTATTTGGATTTATTAAAGGAAGGATAAAGTGTTTTGAAAGGAATATTAAACGAAACCCTTTGTGCTATCTTCGATCACACTTACCCACTTGTTTAAGTTTGTCACTCTTCATGAAAACCGACGATATGTAATTCCCCACAGAGTAAGATAAATTTCATGAAGGTGAAACATAAAATGCACTACAGTATTAATATATGTTGAAATATTTTTCGAAAATGTCAGAATATATTCAAAACTTGTTCTGAAACATATAGAATCTTAATTTTATTATTGACATGAATATTCATAAAATGTAAAGACATTCTTTGATGAATTTCAGTCCATTCTATTCACCCAGAAAATATTTTTCCGTAAAGTCTATAATAAACTTCCAAGCTTTGAACTCAAATATTTGTTTGACTGTTACATATAATATCTTTGTGAATAAATTTTAACAAATATGGACTCTTCATACTTTAAAGCTGTGCAATACAGAAAGCACCCATTCCCTTTTTGATATGAAAATCTGGTATAAAATTTTCGGCTTTTGTCTTTGGCTGACCTATGAAAAATAAATGAAATGAATATAAAAGATGATTTAAAAAAAAAACTGAATAGAATGCAACAAATGTTTTAAAATTGAAATTAAAATCAATACTTTTGCATTTCACAGTTAAAATTTATTAACTAAGTCATCACCATGCGCCTTTTATTATTTTTAAATGTGTTATTATAACATATATATATATATATATATATATATATATGTTATTATAACATATATATATATATATATATATATATATATATATATATATAAGGTGACGAGAAAAATAATAGAGACACATGTAAATTGCGATAAGTACAGCGCTTATTTGATATAATTTATTTCATTTAAACAAAGAAACTGGCTCAGTGAATATCCCGTTAGCGTGGTTGTTATTTTGCCTATCTACCACGCTACAGCTCCCCAGTTCGATTCCGGGCTGCGGATTGCAAAAAGTTCACTCAATTTTTCTTTCCTCCAGGATCGATAATATGTATACCATGCTTGTTATGAAATTAAAAACTGAGGGCCCCGCGTCAGGCTGACCAACGTGTTATGCTGCATAGGACTTCAGAGCCCATGATCAGGAAAACAGAACTTTACATTGTGTAAAAGGATCCTTAATGTATTGCAACGCCACAGGTTTAGTTTTTTAGGTATTTGATGTAATTTATTATACTTCCACAAAAACAAATAGATTTCGTTCTATTCGAATTTCGTTATGTAAAACAATCTGAAAAAAATAGAGTTTTATTTTTATATACTTTTACTTACTTTGTACAGGAGAAAACAAAAAAATGTACAGAGTTACAGCCAGAGCAAACGATAGGGATAGCGAAAAATGCTTGCAAAATAAAGCTATTAATATAAAAAATTAGCATTATTGTTAATAAACTTTATTACTCTGTCTGTCATAAAGTTTCTTAAAAGTATTTTTGAGCGTTTTCCAGGATATTTGAATAGCAGATTTATATAAGTTGCTCTAAAGAATTGACTACCAAATCATAAAAAAAAAAATATTTTTTTTGGTATAGTTCGCGCATGCGTAGTGAAAATTAATTTCATACAAATACCCATATGTCATCAAATATTCAATATATTCATCTTTTAAATACATCGAACAATTTCTACTGTTCTTTGTGAAGTATTTGGAAAACGGTGTTGAATTCAGTTGACTCTACATGCTATAACAATAAAACATTTGAATTTTTCATAGCAACGTTAATATCTTTAAGGATATGCGCTCTATCATTCCACAAATGCACAAAAACGTTGAACAAGACCTACATATTCATTTGCTACAATAACGGATAATTTTGAACATTTTCTGTTTCTTGGAGAAACGCAAATATTATTTTATTATTAAAATTATTAATACCACTCTAGTTGACCTCGGGACTAAATCTTCATGGAAAAACACCAAGTCAAACATGATCTTTACATCCCGAAAGTTCAAGGTCATTTCGGTCATTACCTCATGAATTTCAGTAGATATTTGACAAAACGTCAGAAATTGAAAGTGTCCGGTCATTGCCCCTTAATTTCTGGACATCAGTGTATTTTGTTTAGTTGTTTTAGTTGTCGCTGAAGAATAAATAAAATTGTGTACAGACAGATTTTTTTAAGATTAACACTTTCTATCACCATATTACTATCTTCTAACGGAACAGTTATAAATTACTAAAATTACTGAATACAGAATTCTCAACAGACAGCGGCATCGAGATATTTTCTAATACCAAAGATTTATTTGTTATTTGAGCTGTTTGACATCGTCATTGCTAAAATAAACTTCGTAAATTTTCAATAAAAAGTTAAAAATTTCAGTGCAAATTCACCTTGTTTAATACTAATTGTTTAATGGATCCAAAATTATATTCCGCACAAATAATCACCAGGAAGCTATCATAAGAGAGTCTCTAGAAATAATATCTAAAAAAGAAATAGTCTGTAACGATGTGTTATCATATGATATCCACGCAGTCTGGAATGAATTAATACATGATTGATTACCTTTCCCATCCCACCTTATATTCCAAACTCTTGAAGTAAAATAGTTTATTCCGGGCAAGCAAGAAAACGCGAGCAGACAACAACTCAACTCAACAATTAGTTTTTCACTGATGATGACCGATTAGTACGGTTGAAAACGTTTTGAATTTTTTAAATGGACTTTAATGTACTTTTAAATGTTTTCTGTATGTTTTTACGCACCTTCAAGCAATATATTTACATTTAGTTGTATCTTTATGAAGTTTCGTAAATTTTGTATATTTAAAAAGACTTTAGACAACCCAAAACAGATTTTTCACAAAGATAAGTTCTTTGCAATTCTGTATTAGAAAAATGACAATATTTATGAGAAATATGTAATTTTCTGTTTGTTGAAGATATGATAAAAGGACTGTTTAGTCATATTTTTATTTTTAAGTTCGAAATTTTTAACTTATTTTTTACATAAAAAATGATGCTTTCTAACATCTGATTAAATAATTTTTAAATCTCAGTTGTTGAGTTACTAAGGGTTAATATGACAGATATTTCCGTTTCGAGAATATTTTTATATAAAACAATTTTTTTCACAGAATATGAATGACATTTTATGCTGATCAGCCAATAGTGTTGTTCATGGACAGTCAACAATTCCAGTTAAATTTATCCAGTTATATCACCGCCCGATAATTAAAAGAGTTATATAAAATAACTGAAAACTGTTATATGATTTTATCTATCAATCATACTGTCATTGTTTCGAAAATTGTAAGTTATCTTAATGCGTTTATCTATCAATCATAGTGTCACCTAAATTTGACTTTCCGGTAGAAATGTCCAATGAAAATATCTTTCACTAGCTTAATGCTTCAATAATTCATTCATCAGTAATTTAACATAATAAAAGCGCTTCATCAGAAATGTTTCAATTACTTACTCCTTTCATGATAATGATAATCAGAAGCGTTTTGATTTATTGTGTTTTCCATTAATGACAATTTAACGTATTTCGATAGCAATGGTAATTAACAACGGAATACTTCAAAAACAATTGATGACATCAAAAATATTTTTAATGTATTTCATTCGAAGAATAGCGAAATTTTTTTGTTGAATAGAAACGTTTAATTTTGCACACTGAGCATACGCATTGCGCGTCTTTCGAAATTGTTATTTTTAAAGGCATTCTACCTATTCGATAACTTTCCAGAAGCAGCGCCATCTATCAGAAACTTTTGGAACTAATTTTTTTTTATTTGCCTAAGAAAATTTTCAGATCATAAGAAGCATTTTCGCTCAAATTGCACTCTCCTACACCAATTGCTTGCTCTTTTATTGAATTTTAAAATGTGTCAAGGACTTTTGGGATACCCTGTTATATATCCCACTTATGTTTAATTTCCTAATGGCAAATTGACATTAGAATTTTGAAAAAAAAAAGTTTTTTTTATTGTACGTGAAGAAAAGCTTTTGCTGATTTTCAAATATAAGATTATTTTTTCTATCTAGCTATTCTATCCCTCTTTTATTTTTCCTATAAACTGAAAATCTTCGAAAATATTTTATAATGTCTCCTTTAATAAAAAGCTGAAGATTAGGGAATAACAAAATTATTCTTATAGTTGCAAGTGTTTTCTAAATTTTTGTATTTTTAAATCCTGGTGTCAATCAATCATTGCAACATTTTAGCAATAGATGTACTTTTCCCCTGAAAGGCGGAACCCCTGCTAGCGGTTCCTTTTTCAATTCATGTACTGGGCACTTTTTCACGCAGTTCGAGAATTACAACTCATAAAATACATATATTCCAATTTAGTCCTCCGGTTGTCAATGCACCTTACATGTATAACTCTTTACATGCACTGTAATTCATGACAAAATCACAAACGGGCAATTCCATGTCCTTCTGTTGATTTCTTGGAAAAGTCTTCTATTGATTTCTAATGAAAGCGCATATACTCATCAAATCTTGATGTGTTGATGAGATATTTTTTTATAACTTACCAAACATCCTCGTACCATTTCGATTCGTGACATTTACACACTGCCTAAGTTTGTGTTTGTAGAAAAGAAAGAAAAAAAAACCCTCTCTTAATTATCTCATCTATTTTCTTTGTTCTAAAATATAAAAACTGCTGTTTTTTGGAAAAAAATGTCTTTTTTTTTGAATGATAAAACAAGAAACAAATGATAATTTTGCTTATTTGATTCAGAAACAACGAACAAATTTAGAATAATTATAGAAATTACTATAGAAATACGTGAAATAAGGTAGTCACAGTGAAACCGCTGTGTTAGAATAAGAACAAGAGGCTGGAAATTCTATAGACGAAATGAATATTACCCATCACAGTGTGGGATCTTTCTTGCTACGATGTGCCCGACGGTGTCATATACCGGACAGTCTTTCATCAGTATATCCATTTTTAGCTAGAGACATTCCGCCACTTCGAAAAATGGCCGTATATTTATCTATATCTACATCTATACCTATATCTATATCTATCTATCTATCTATCTATCTATCTATCTATCTATATATCTATATCTATATCTATATCTATATATATATATATATATATATATGCAATTGTGTGTGCTAGACATAAATCTTGTGATTATACAGACAGTCATTTGTTTAAGATATGATACCTTATTTGATTTTTGATTTTACATATATAAGCACATATACGTTTCAAATAGCATATCCTTTATATAAATAAAGACATTTCTAATGTACGATTTTTTGTAAAATTTGTTTCTTAAACTTTATATTGCGTCCAACCAAGCAAAAAATCAAAATCTTCAAGAAAAAAAATTCGCAAAAAGTATGAATGACTAGACTAAGAAAATTGTTTTCAAAAATCTCATTCTACGAATCTAGAAACTTACTGTTTCATTTCTTTTTATTCCATTAACTTTCGCTTTCTTATCTTTAAAGAGACATTAGACACCTGTTCTTTTTTTTTAATGATAAACCCTCTTTTATTTTTTCCTATAAACTGAAAATCTTTGAAAATCTTTTATAATGTCTACTTTAATAAAAAGCAGCAGATTAAGGAATAGAAAAATTCTACTTAGAATTCCATGTATTTTCAAAATTTTTGTTTATGTTTTTGAAACTTTAAAGTCTTATATTTTCTTGTATATTCTGATATAATGTTTTATTCTTATAAACATTTTTGTCTTCTATCGGCATATTCTGTCGAATAGTACATACTTTCGAGGTAACGTTCTCTGTGACTTTATAAATGGTCACAAAAAGACAGTTAAATATGTGACACAGGGAACCCACATTTCTATTGTAAAAAATATTGTTAAAAAAATCACAAAAGAAATGTAATTTCCTGATATCATAACAATTCATTTGAAGTCCTTATGATCTTAGAAATAGTCACAAATGTCACAGACACAACGTGGAATAAATTATATATTTTTCTTTTAATTCGTCACATTAAGAACCACGGGTGAACGCCAATTTGCGAATAAACTCTGGCCATGGTCGATTTTTGGATGAATTTCATGTCGCCTCCAAATGAGACAAATCGACAACAAAGTAGCATGTCTCATGGCATGTAACGACAGTGTAGATATTAAGAATTGCATTTATATTACAGTGTTTTCCCATTTTTGTCACATTTGCGTTATGGTTGTATTGTTGTTGATTTACTCTAAATACATATTGTAGTTTTCTTGCTGTTATTGTTAAAGTCAGGAAAAGGCTTACCCATTGAGGGATTCCACGGATCTACACTGGAACTAAAACCAGTTAAATATATTATATATGATGTCAACCTCTTTGCATTACATCTACATATGAAACGTACAGGTATGAATGAAGTATCATTCAAAAAGTTTTTTAACCATCTTCTGACACTGAACACTCGCATTTCGTTAAAACACTTTATTTGTTTAAAAAACAATGCAAAAAGTATCAGAAAATATTTTCGAAGAGAAAGCCTTGCACGGATCCACTGCTTATGCACAATTACAATATCTATTACATAAATCACGAAAGTGAAAAACCGAAGAGTCTGGAAATGGTCGAATAACTCGAGAAATACACATCGGATTAAAACACGGATAAATACGCTTTCAGTATTTTTAATACATCTATTCAGCATAAACTTTGGCCTCTCATTCCACTCTCCGGGGGTTAACTTTAAAATCCTAAATGAGAGCCGCCATTTTTTATTGCTGATTCGGATTTTCTGTTGCGCATTTATGTTTGGAATGGGAAAGAAAGGAAACATATTTTCTTTTTTTAAATACACAGAATTTAGAATATTATCTATTTTATCTTCATATTCTTCTCGATTATATTTTTCACGGATCTGAAGTGGAACTAGAACCATTCATGTAAATTATTTCTGCTATCTACATCTCTTTATCTATGAGAATACAAAACGCATAACTATGAAGGAGGTATCATTCGACAGGTTACTGAACCTGCTTCTGACACACCGGTATTACTCATATTTCGTTGATACACACGCGTTGTTTCATTAAAAATTACAGTTCTTGAAAAATTACGAAAACATGCGTCAGCAAATAATTTCAAAGATTGCAGTGCGAAATCTTCGCAAGGCTCTACTAGTTACTGACAATTACAATATTGACCACGTAAATCTACTATATATATAAAACACAAACGGAAATTTCGTTCCGTTCCGTTATAACTCGAGTTCCTCTGAATGGATTTTGATGGAACTTGCACTGTTCGATAGATAATGTTTCAGGGAAGGTTTTAGTATACAACACAACGTTCTACGTAGATTAATTATGGAATTATAATAGAAAATTCAGTTATTTTGGCCGAAAAGGTTACCATTGCTAATTTTTTGGCGACAATTATTGTTGCAGAAAGAATTAAAAAGGGTATACATCTCGAAAAATAAAAGAAAAAACTGTTGCCAATTTTTTAAAAAAAAAAGAAAGAAAGAAAGAGAAACAAAAAGAAAAAATATATATAATTTTATTCAAAAACAAAAAGAAAGAGAAAAAGAAAAAAAATAGTTTTGATGACAGTTAATATTATAAAACGAAAATATTTAATTTAAACATGATTGGGAATGTTTGCAATGCTTAAAAAATTATTCAATGGACAAGATATCTATTGAAACAATATTTGGCGATTTATCTTTTGTTTTTGGCGATTTTGATTTTACTTATGACCCAAAACAATTTGATTTTAAGCAAAAGGTGCTTTTTTGTTGCAGAAAGATTTAAAAAGGGTATACACCTCGAAAAATAAAAGAAAAAACTGTTGCTAATTTTATTTTAAAAAAAGAAAGAAAGAAAGAGAAACAAAAAGAAAAAAAATTATTATTTTATTTTAAAAAAAGAAAAAAAGAGAAAGAAAAGAAAAAAAGGAAAACAGTTTTGATGAGAGATAATATTGTAAAATGAAAATATTTAATTTAAACATGCTTGGGAATGTTCGTAATGCTTAAAAAATTATTCAATGGGCAAGATATCAATGGAAATAATATTTGGCGATTTATCTTTTGTTTTTGGCGATTTTGATTTTACTTTTGACCCAAAACAATTTGATTTTAAGCAAAAGGTGCTTTTTTGTTGCAGAAAGATTTGAAATGGCTATACATCTCGAAAAATAAAAGAAAAAACTGTTACTAATTTTATTTTAAAAAAGAAAGAAAGAGAAAGAAAAGAAAAAAGAAAAACAGTTTTGATGAGAGATACTATTATAAATGAAAATATTTAATTTGAACATGATTGGGAATGTTCGTAATGCTTAAAAAATTATACAATGTGCAAGATTGCTACTGAAACAATATTTGCCGATTTCTCTTTTATTTTGCTTTTGGAGATTTTTTAATTTTGTCCCCAAACAATTTGATTTTAAGCCAAAAGGTGTTTTTTCAATTGTACGACAGCATTTTTGGAATATTTTTGTTGGTACTTTTCGGTTAGCTGGGCGCCAGTGATATATCCTTCTCTCTTTCTCTCTCTCTCTCTCTCTATATATATATATATCCTTCTATATTAAAAAAAAGTAATTTGGAACTGAGCCAAAAACGATTTAGAAATGGACCAATCAAATTCTGCGTAGATATTCCGAGTTATTCTCATCGCATTTTTACTAGGGACTTTTTTGAGGAGTTATTACTTTTTTTCTAGCCATCCTACGGATTCAAAAATCATACCACCAGACGCGAAATATAACAAGCTTTCAGAAATTCAAAAAATTATCACGGTCGGACAATAAAAACTCAAAAAAATCCTTAAAAGTCGAGCAAAAAATCTTTTATTGAAAAAGTGATTTTTTTTATATAGTTGCCAAAATCTAAATAAGCGCAAAGGATTATGTTTTATCTTAAATAAAAAATGTATTTGCGCCAGACTATTAAAATCAATAATGAAAGTTTAAATTAATAAGTAAGTGATCACGTGTTGAAAGCAGGAAATAAAGAAAATTACGTCATAAAAATTGTGTTTACACATGAATATTAAAAATAAAAAAGATGAATTAAATGAAAAAGAATTATAACCAGTTAAATGAAAAAGCATTATAACCTGATTACTGAAGATAGTCGTCGTTCGTGATATAATCATCATCATCTTTTTAAAACAGGATACATTACCAGATTTTAAGAGGCAGTGAAATCAGAACTGGGGTTGGTGAGCTTAGCGAGCAGGGGGCAGAGCCCCCTAGTATACATATATATTTATATATGTACATATATCATTGTCGCCCAGCTAACCAAAAAGCACCTTTATTTATTCAAATGTAAATTATATTAATAGCAATATACTTCTATTTACTTCTACCTTATATATATGAAATTTCGTTCCGACTGCTTATAACTCGAGTTCTGCTGGATGGATGTTCATAGAACTTAAACTGTAAGATGTATAATTTTTCAGGAAAAGTTTTATTGTATAACATATCGTTCTAGGTAGCTTAGTTATAGAGTTATGGGGAAAGTTCTATAATCAGGTGAACCCGATTATGAAAGATTTGCCTTTTGAAAAAGTTCTACTGGATGGATTTTGATGAGAATTGTATTGCTAGTTAGATGTTAATTTCAGGAATGGTTTTAGTGTACTACATATTGTCCTATGTTACGTAGTCAAGTAGTTATGTGTGATGGTTATATAGTCAGGTGAACCCGATTCCGAAAGATTAACCTTTTTGAAAGTTTTTACTGATCATATTTTTTAGCGACTTGCATTGTTAAGCAGATAATTTTTAAGGATGGTTTTAGTATATTTCATATCGTTCTATGTTAGTTTTAAAATTATGTGGAACAGTTCTATAATCAGATGAGTCCGATTATCAAAAATTAGCCTTTATAAAAACTTCTACTGGATGGATTTTGTTAGTTAATTTGTTTGCATTGTTAGTTCAATAAATTTTAATGGTGGTTTTAGTATATTGCATATAATTTTACCGTTCTTTACCAAACCCTATCTGTAAATGACCAAATAAAAGAGTTGCTCCTTAACAGCTAAAATTTTGACTGCACAATAGAAAATACAATAACGCAATAGCGTCATTTTTCAGTAATGTGGAAGGATATTCCAGGTAAATATACAGATTGCATTCAAATACAAGGTCAAATTTAAAGATAACTCAATAAAAACTACTCGGAAGCTTTTTCGAAAATCAGTGGCAGCAAAAGAAACGCTGTTTTTATAAATGCTTCTTTAAATACCGAAAACATATTGCTTTCTTAAGATAAAAAACACATTTTTGAATTGTTAGTATCACGGAAAAGGTTATCGTATATTTTTCGATCAAACGATCGAAAAATATCAAACGAAATATATTTCGTTTGATTCAAGGTTCATTTGTAGAAACCCACCAGCGAAGCGGGCGTAGCTTGCTAGTATAAAATAAAATGCGAAAACAGAAATATGTAGAGACAACTAACATTAGTTGCCCCAATTCTATTACTATGGTGGTCTAAAGGGGCGCAACTATGCTTCTACAAGCATAGATTATATAACACTTTTCAACACTAATAGAATATTATTTTTTTTTATATTTTTATACAATGAAGTAAGTTAATAGTTTAAAAAAACAATTTAAAAAACTCATAAATCAGTAAAAATTCATTCTCAGCAATTTTTGTCTATATCCGGTAATGTGTACGAACCTATACGAGAGTCTATATGATTTACAGAATGTAAACACACCACGTAATACCACAGCGGAAAAAGCACTTCCAGCAATTATCGATCTTAGATTGTCCTGTAACCGAATTATTTTGTGCGTCTCTGTAAATGAACGATAAATGCTGTGAGATGCATAATCTATAGAACGTATGTTATAGAGCACTTCGGTGATATTTATTGTGTTTGTATTTTCAAAACATCATTAAAATGAACCGACAACGATTTTTCTCCATAGATTTTAATAGAATGGCCTTCTTTTGGGCATCACTGCAAACGAACTATAAATGCTACATATTCTATACTCCTCAGAAAGCATGTTGTAGTATGAGTAATCCACAATATACAATCTCATATTATTTGAAATATCGTAACATGAACAAAATACACCATAACGATTTTTCCCCATACGCCATAATGTAACGGAAATTTTTTGCGTGTATTTGTAAACGAATTATAAATGCTACATTCTGTACTAAACGTCAAGAACATATAAAAATTATATTTAGAGTATATTTAGGAGAGTTGGAGCATGGATAGACAGATGGCAGATAGGCAGGCAAACCGAATTCATAAACACTTTTTAACTCTGATTAAAAGTCAATTTTAATAAGTCAATTTTAATAATTTTCCATTGAAAATTTCCCACGCCTTGCATTCATAATATTTCAAATTTTAATTGCTTAATAGGCGTATAGCTAACATAGTGAAAAAGTATCCAAGCCGGGACTCGAACCCGGGTCATCAGTATATTGCTAGATTCTCTTTAGTTTCGTGTTTGCCCCAGGGTTGGTGGCTCAAGGAAAAATATTCCATCGTGTCCTTCGATGGTAGCCTTGCCAACATGTGATAGTGAGAAGTGCCAGGCTGGTTATCGTACCATATGGTTCAGTTGGTAGAACGTCAGCGTGCTATACTGATGATCCGGTTTCGAGTCCCGGCTTGGATACTTTTTCACTATGTTAGCTATATGCCTTTTAAACAATTAAAATTCGAAATATTATGATTGAAAGTGTTAAAAAGTACGATAACAGAATTTCGAATGTTATCTATTTTTTTCACATAAATTACACCATCTCAAAAAATTGATTTTTATTAAAAAAAATTGTGATTATTATATGTTGCCATAAAAAAAACAAATTATTCAAGAAAGAATAGTTTAAAGATACCTTATTGTATGAAACAGAACTTTTGTTTCTTCTTAAGAACTCTATTTTTTCACAAATAACTTCCCATTGCTTAATTTAAACATACGTATATTAGACATCTACATTTAAAGGTATCCTCCTTTAAACACCTTCCCACATAGTAAATAAGTGTTTATGAATTCGGTTTGTTTGGCCATCTCTCCGTCTGTCCAACCATCCGTGCTATAACTCCTGTAGATATACTCGGATTGTCCTTTAATTTTTGTATGTTATTGTCGTTTATTATAGCACGTTCCTTATTTAAAATCACGTGTGTAGCATTAATGGTGTGCTTACAAGGACCGTATATTCCTCTACATTACGGTCAATGGGATAAAATCGTTTCAAGTGTATTTTAATGGTGTTGTATCGTTTTAAACATAATGAAATTTGTATGCATTTATGAAATGTACGAACATATGCTTTCTCTAGAATATAGGGGGGAAAGGATTTATTAATAATTTACAGGGCCATACAAAAAATTTTGTTACACAATGGTGAATGAGAAAAGAATGTTTCAAGTGCATTTTAATGATGTTGCACCATTTCAAACATAATGAAATTGATATGTATTTATAAAGCTCACTAAAAGATGCTTTCCGTCGAATATACTGTGTAAAGCATTTATTATTCATTTGCAAGGCCACGCAAAAAAAATCCCGTTACATAATGGTCTACGGGAAAAAACTGCTCGTACCATATTTGAATATTGTTAAACTATTTCAAATATAATGAAAATGATGTGTATAACTGATGTTTACTACAACATACTTGTTGTATAATATGATATGCATAGCATTTATCATTTATTTACAGGGACAAACAACATTTTCAAATACAGCTCTTTATCCGAAGTACTGTTTATAAGCGATTTTTAATGGAAGTGCGCTTTCTGGTAAATATGCATTTTTAAAGCTTAACAAAGATATTACATGTCATATATATGTAGTGTGTATGAATGCTACAGATCATGTACAGGGAAAGTATTAAAGACAGAATTAGGGAGCATAAGGCAAATCTAGCAACAGTTAATCCATCTACAGCATTATCTCGTTTAAATTTAAAAACAGAAATTTATATGTATTTCAGAAAAGTAAAGATTATAGCACAGATGAATGATTTTAGTACATGTATATTCAGAGAGTCTATGGAAATACTAACAAGGGGTAGGAAATCCTATAATGTTATGTTATCATGCAATATACCAAAAACCTGGTTTAATCTTACATGGTGCCAATGGTGCTTTTTGTTTGGAATAACCCACCTAGCTCAATAGACTCGTCCATCCCCCCTTCCCGTGTTTTCATATTTGGTTTCGCCTTCGGATATATTTAACCGGCGTACATTCTGGAAATTACAGAATTTTTCTCATTTTCGCCCTCTTAATGATGACCAGGTTCTGGTCAAAAGCGTTGAGGATTATGACGAAAATTTTGACATCTTTAGAAAGGTTTTAATATTTTAAAACCTATACTTCATTTTACACATATTTTAGTAATGAGTAATAAATTGGGATTCATTTTAAATGTTTTCATGTTTTTAATATAATCATATACAGGGATACACAAAAGCATTCGTAACCATTACTGTGTATCAGCATATATTGCTTAAAGGGGTGTTTTAATCACGTTATGCATTATGAAGGTGAAATATATTTAGTGTACTAAGAGATAGTTGTAGACTATAAATAAAGTCATATAGAAATATAGTCATAGCCACGCAAAAAAACGGGTTACATGGCGGCCGATGTATGGTAGTTTCTGGACGTGGGATTTCAGTAGTTAAAAGCGTGTTTTTGCCTCAATTAAACTTTTTCTAATACTATATGTTGTGTGTAAAAATCTTAAGGTAAGATACATGTCTATACAAAATAATTGAAATATGGTTCTGTCTATTTGTAGAAATTGCTGTAGGTGAATTTTGAACTGTGTTATATGTTTTCTTAGTAAATTAATCTGTAGCATAATATATACAGTATATAAAAATCTATAGATTATATGCAGCGCTGAACAATAGAACTGGAGTACTTTTTGGCTATAGACGGTAATTACTGAAATCAGGTTTTCAAATGTGTTATGAATTTTCTAATACGTTTACTTAGGTATCTTATTTACCTTAGTAAACAGCAAAGATTTGTTAAAGTATTCGGAAAGTTTCATAATCTATGCTTGATATATGATTTTTCTTTAAAACTCAATAATATTGAAAACATTTTTATAAAGTATACATTAGAATTAAACATACATTAGTAAAGTATACATTAGAGTATAGTAAAGTATACATTAGAATATAGTAAAGTATACGCTCGTTTAGTAAACATTAGAATTAATTAGAAAAGCAGCAGATTAACAGGAAGAAAAATGCATCCAGATAAACAAGTATGTAATAAAGTTTCGTCTAAGAGAAGTTTGTACTTCTTTGGGTTTTATTTTCGGTTTCAAAGAAAGGAGATATAACTTTCGGACTTTTTGTATTATATTTATTGATATTTCTCTTATATATTTGAATTTTTTTGTGTAAAAAAATGAATAATACGTCTTTTGTGATGAGGAGTACCTGGAGGTGCGTGCCTTATAATATCGAACTGACGACTCTTTTTCTTCGGTCACTAGGATTATAAACAAATTGGGTCGTGAAATTATGAAAGGGCTTTTTCTGTGTCATATACAAACATTTAGTTAAAAAAAGTTTTTATTTAACAATATATAATTATTTCTCCTTTTTATCTACTTTTTACGAACTCAAAAAATAATTAAACAATAAAAATTATACCTCTACGTAGTATAAGCTCCAGAAAAAAACGAATATTTTCCTTTTAAAAATGAAGGAAACAGATCGATTAGTTATCGAGAAAAATGGTCCCCCAGTTTGAAAAACATGGTTTCCTGAAAAACAACTTTATATTTTTACAGTTGTATTACGTGCAACGAACATAAAAGATCGTAAGGAATTAGAATATCACAAAACCGCTTTAGGCAAATAATTTATACATTTAATTGATGGAAAAAATGCAAAAAAATAAAAAACGAAAAATTTGAAACAAAGAAGTAATATTTCCCCTTAATATACTTTATACTTTCTTCTTGATTTTTATTTTCAAACTTAAATACTCTTATATTTTTATATACATTTTATATATATGCTTTTTCATTCAAATAAACTCCTTTTAATTTGCTTCGGTTTTACTTTATTTCTTTCTTGCAACATTCTTGCTATTGTTGTTACATCCGTGACAAATCTTGACAAAAGAACTTCGCCGATCCCCAGATGAAGAAAAACCACTTATGCATAATTATAATTACAATATCTCACTACATAGATATAAAATGTAATGCAAAAACGAATATATATATATATCAAAGAATGCTTCCAAATATAAAAGAAGAATAACATATACATTTTCTTTTACAGTTTGAACAAAACACTTTCTAATAATATCTCTCTTGTATATAATAAGTTGTACCATCTCGCAGAAATATATTTTATAAAATTTGTTTCTTGTTCTATGTGTGTTGTTCAGCTAAAAACAGTACTTGAAAGAACAGATTAGAAATGTAAAGCTTAAATATATTGTATCATTTTTTTCATAATAGCTGTTTTTGGAGAATAACTTCTAGCTTCGTATCTTTAAACAGACATCTGACACCTGTACTCAATGATATTCTTCTTTTTTCCTATAAAAGTAAAACCCTTAAAAATATTTCGTAAAAGTATACATTATTAAAAAGCAACAGATTAAAAACTGGTAAAAACTCTTATTTTACTTTTTATTACTTTTATGAACACATTTATACCAACATTTTCTTGAATAATTTGTGCAACGCATTTCTTATCAATTAACAAATCTGCAGAATATTTTGTAATGTGGTGTGTAATAGAAGTAAATAGTAAAACTATACATTAGTTTCGAATTAAAGAACACAACAATAAAATCATATTATAAACATTTTTTAAGTTTTTCAGATTCAAGATTTGTTGTTTTTAAGAGCACAATTTGGTGATATTTGCATCCAATATCTCTTGTAGTTGAAATTTAAAACTGAATTTTATCTATACACATATAACATATTTTCTGATTTTCACCCTCTCTCGAAGATTACAGTTAGTGCAAGTATATTCGTGCATACTGTATTTTCTGCACGTTAGTTCGAACCCCCAACGAAACACAGGTAAAATGGCAAATACTTGATACAGATACATTTTTGACGGATCAAGTGTGGACCGCATGGCACGTGTTTTATATGCCTGATGTAGACTAATAAAGACGTATTTCAATTTAAAAAAAAATTGTGTCAACTATTACATTACTTTCGATACAACCCTTGTGTTATTTTGTGTTTTTAAATGTGTAAGAGATAATAAATTCAATAGATTTTGCTATCTTGTGTATATTTTTACAGTGCTAAACTAACGCAAAAGAGTACCTTTTGCGTTAGTAATTCACAGTTCCGTAAGAATAACATATATTCGATCACAAAATTTTATATACAAGTCTTTAACTTGAGGTATCCTTTTAGAAATGTGCAAAAATACATAAAGGTTATTTCGAATCATCCAGAACATTAAACTCTTAAAATACTTTTTAGAATATTCTATAGTTAGATTTTTTCTCTTTTTCTGCAAGAATTTATTAAAAGTTTTTGAAAATGTTATTTTTTTTTCATTTCTATTTATTTATTTTTTAATAAGACAATTAGAAATTTCAGGAAACATTAGCTTTAAAAATATGAAATCTCTTAAAGCATTTTAATTTTAAATTTAAATATATTTTTCAATGACAAAAATTATTGATAAAATTCAGTCTTTTTTCGAATAAATACGTTAATTAACACTAATACAATGGATTATTTTTTATTTCTTTTCTTTCTTTTCCTTTTTACAAAAAAATATTAAAGTCATTCGATTAATATATACATGAATTAATTATACTTACATTCTATCATTTCTTTACTATAATATAGCATTAAATACAATTTAGTAATTTTTTTTTTTTTTTTTTTGCAATGAAAGAATCTAAATTTCAGGTTGTATATTAGGCAAATACACACACATACACAAAACAGAGCTAGTTACATTTTTTATAATAGATCTTCTTAATTAGAAAAATAAATAGGAGAAGTTAAGTAATTTTATATAAACGAACTTTATCAATTCCTTGTAAATATGCATCCACTTTTTGCTCGTAGTAAAAGTTATAGGTGGTTACAATTTGTAATCTGCAATTAATTAAAAATAAAAAGTTATTCTTTAAAAAGAAAAATTAATAATGAAATCTACTTTCGACTAAATACGCTGAATGAATTTAATAGATTGGTTTTTATTTTTATTTTTTACTTTCTTCTATCTTTACAAGAAAGTATTGGAATCCTGAAAAAAATCGACTTCCGGTTTTCGGCGGATTTATACGTTTTAGATTGTCCTGAACTGTTTTTAGAAAAGGTCTGTCTGTGAGTCTGTGAGTCTGTCTGTATGTGACAAAAATTTTGTGGGCACTCTATCTCAAGAACTAATGAACGGAATTTAATAAAACTTTAGATTCAATTAGTCCCACTTATATTTTGGTTCAGATTAGTTTTTGGTGTAAATCGCCCAACAGGTGGCGCTGCAGGTGGCGCTGCTATGCTACTTGTTCAGGTTTACCACGATATCTATATCTCAAGACCTAATGCACAGAAATTCATAACACTTTAGATTTAGTTAGACGTTGACATAAGTTGTTGGTAATTAGGTTTTGGTGTAAATCTCCAACAGATGGCGCAGCTATGCTGCATTTTTCAGGATTTAAATGTTTTTAGCGATAGTCATATCTCAAGAACTAATGCACGGAATTTAATAAAACTTCAGATTCAATTAGACCTTGACATAAATTTGTGCTGATTTGTTTATGGTGTATCTAAAACTTCTATGAGATAGAAGAAAGTTTTGGGATTTTCACATCCGACTAGTTTTATTATTTCATTTCAAAAAGTAATTAAATATAATTTGATTGATACGTATCTATGGATTAATTATTCTTATAATTTATAACGTATTTCCTATTATATTGTATTTCCCAAATGCATTCATTAAATATATATTTTAAAATATTTTTTGAAGGAAATGTCCAAAATTTCAGTTACATAATTTAAACAAACACAAAAGTAAACTAGTCGGATGTGCCACTCCCAAAACTTCATTTTATCTCACACAGGTTCGATACATTAAAATCGAATCTCAGCACTAATTTGTATCAAAGTCTAACTGAAGTAAAGTTTTATTAAATTCCATGCATTAGTTCTTGAGATATGACTATCGATAAAATTGCGTAAATCCTAAAAAAAATGCAGATTTTTATACCTAAAACTAATTAACAACAAATTATATCAACGTCTAGCTGAATCTGAAGTTTGATTAAAATCCAAGCATTCGTTCTTGAGATATAGTTATCCTGAAAATCATGAAAAGTATCGTAGCAGCGCCAAATGTTGGGATGTCCACACCAAAACGTATTGAGCTTCTAGTTATGTCAAGGTCTAACTGAATCCGAAGTTTGATGAACATCAGTGCGTTAGTTCTTGAGATAGAGCTATTGGGGAAATCGCGACAAATCAAGCGTAGCAGCGCAACCTGTTGCGCGATTTATACCAAAAACTAATCAGAATTTATCAATTTACATTAGGGACTAACTGAATATAAAGTTTTATTAAATTCCGTCCATTAGTTCTTGAGATAGAGCGCCCACAAAAGTTTTGTCACATACATACAGACAGACAGACTCACAGACAGACATTTTCTAAAAATTGTCAAATCGCGTTCAAGACCTTCTAAAACGTATAAATTTATAAAACCCAATTCGTATCAGGGACTAACTGAATATTTATTAACTTCTGTGCATTAGTTCGTGAGATAGAGCGCCCACAAAATTTTTGTCACTCCCAGACAGACGTTTTCTAAAAATAGTCAAATTGTGTTGAAGAATTTTCATGAATCCAATACTTTCTTTTTGTAATGATAGAAGAAAGTGAAAAACGAGTAAATACATCTTATAAATTTCATTTTTTTAATTATAAAAACTAGTCGGATGTGTCAATCGCAAAACTTTCTTCCATCTTCAACAGGTTTCGCATACACTAAAAAGAATTTGCACCAATTTATATCAAGGTCTATCTGAATCGAAAGTGTTATTAAATTTCGTGATTTGTTCTTGAGATATGACTATTGCTAAAATCGTGTAAACCCTGCAAAATGTAACATTGCCGCGCCACTTCCTGGGAGATTTGGTCCAAAACCTAATCAACAACAACATATGTCAACGCCTAACTGAATCTGGTCGGATGAAAATTCATGCATTAGTTCTTGAGATATAGCTATCGCGATAATAATATAACAAAGTAGCATAGCAGCGCCAACTGTTGGGCTATTTCCACCAAAACGCAAGCATCATCTATTTATGTCAAGGTCTAACAGAATTTGAAGTTTGATGAAATTCCATGCATTAGTTCTTGAAATATAGATATCGAAAAAAATCACGAAAAAAGTGGCATAGCAGCGCCACCGCTTGGGATAGTTACACCAAAACGAAATCAGCGACTAATTATGTCAAGGTCTAAATGAATCTGAGGTTTGATGAAAATAAGTGCATTAGTTCTTGAGAGAGAGTTATTGCGGAAATCGTTCTAAATGTAGCATAGCAGCGCCACGATTTTCACCAAAAACTAATCATCAGCACCAATCTATATCAGGGACGAACTGAATATAAAGTTTTATTAAATTTCGTGCATTATTTCTTGAGATAGAGCTCCCACAATATTTTTGTCACATACAGACAGACAGAGTCACATAGTCACAGACTCACAGACAGACATTTTCTAAAAACAGTCAAATCGTGGTCAGGATCTTCTAAAACGTATAAATCCGTAGAAAACCGGAAGTCGAAAATTTTCATGAATCCAATACTTTACAAGAAGAAAATATTAATAGGAAGAATTTAACTTTTTTTTAAATAAGCTTTATAAAAGAAAACATGTCTTTTTTGTCTGTAATTATGCGCCTAATTTGTACATGTAGTAAAAGTTTTAATAAATGAGTAACCTTTCAATGTTATTAATGAAGCTTAAAATTTGAAAAATTAATGAAGAGTAAATTCTAGAAATTTCTTATCATACTTAATTAGATTTTCCCATTTTTAATAGGAATTTATTCAAACTTGTAGAAAAATAAGTAGAATATTTCTTTTTCGTTTTGCATTAAGAAAATATTTCATTTTGAAATCTTATTTATAAATCATTTTACAATTTTATGAAGACATATTCTTCAAATAGGAAAGATTAATAACAAAATCTGTATTCGAGTAAATATGTTAAATATAATTAGTACATTTATTTTATTTTATTTATTCAATTATTGCCTTACACAAAATGTTAAATTTCCTTTGACTGATATAGTCTTATGAAATAATATTTTTTTTTTTTTGATCTATCATCTAGTTCTCACAGTATTTATAATTCCTATCATAGAAACTGGACAGAGTTAGTTTTTCGCCAAGTTGCAACAACTCAATAAACAGCAAGTAAAATTTATTTCCGCCAACTGTTGCCAAACGATTACGCAAAGATTAATTATATTCTGTCTAGTTTATAAATAGAGGAGTTGTGACAACTCTACAGCTCGCGTTCTATTTGCCAGTAGAAACAAACTTCTTGTTCCACTGGAATAAGGCATGCCAAGTGACTATGTAAGCAAAAATAAGTGGTATACGACGAATAGTCGCTTTTAGTACATTAGATTTTAAAAGTTCATTTTACTAGCATTTTTAAATTCATATTTAGCACAAATTTTTGACGGTGTAACACAGATATATAATTATTCAATTTTTACATGGTGGTTTGTTGCATTTTAAACATAGTTCAAACCTCTAACCTTCATGCGTAGTTAGAACCTTTTTGTGTAGTTTAAACATCTAAAGTTTCATCTTAAAATATCAATTAATTTTTCATTTATATCAGTTTCAGGTATTTGATTCCACTATTTACTATAGAGCAAAAAATCAGCTTAATATTATTAAGTAGTGTAAGTCTTGTGAAAATGGTTATATACACATTATAGTAAGATATGCTACTGCAGTTGACTCCAATAATCTCCTTATTGTAAAAGCGCATTGTAGCATACACGGTTCATTTACATGATCACTCAAAATATATCGAATACATTGCAGCCTATGGGTATATACTGGGTGAAATGTATTTTATGACTTTATGCTATTTAAATATTTGAAAAATTTTATTATGTTACTTGAAAAGTGAACATGAAGTTATTTTGTTTCTATGATATCCTGTTAGTTCGCGTTCTGACGTTTATTTAAATTCCCTGCATTAGTTCTTGAAATAGAGTGGCCACAAAATTTGTGTTACGTACAGACAGACAGACAAAAAAAAACAGATACACATACTCACGGACAGACATTTTCTAAAAACAGTCAAACCTTGTTCAGGACCTTCTAATGCGAATGAATCTGTGGAAAACAAGAAGTCGGAATTTTTCCACGATTTCAATATTTTTTTCTTTAAAAGATAGAAGAAGGTAAAAACGAGCAAATGCATCTTATATAATCTATTTTGTTAATTACAAAAATAAAAGCAAGAAAGTTGCTGGTTTTAGATATATTGGTTTCATAAAAAAATTGATTTTTTTTCCAATTATTCGTGCATTTTGTGCTCGTAATAAAAGTTTGAATAAGTAAGTAAGCTTTGTACATTCATTAAGCAAGCTAAAAACTGCAAAAACTATAATAAAGGATCAACGTAATCATTCTAAATTTTTTTTTAGGATTATTTAGGTTTTTTACCTATTCAAAAGGAATTATTAAAAGTTGATGAAGAAAGCAAAATGAAGCATTTCTATTTTTGTTAAAGAACTAATAAAATTAAGAAAAATATATAGGTTTGAATTTTGAAATCTGTTTAAATCATTCTAATATTTCTTTGAAACGTTTTCTTCAAAATTTTTAAATTAATAATGAAGTTTTCTTTTGAACAAATATGATAAATTGAATTTAGCTTTTTTTATTAATAAATTCTCGGCTTTTATAAAATGTTAAAGTTCAATTAATTAATAAACGTCATTTTAAAAATTACACTTTTTTTATTAGTCTATATTTCTTTTAATATTACACTAAACATTTATTTTATTTTTTTACTACAAAAATATCTAAATGTAAATTAGGTAATTTATGATTGCACAAATCATAAAATGAGTAAATACATGCTGTGTAATCTATTTTATAATAAAAAAATAAAGCATGAAAGTAGTTTCTTTTACATAAATAGATTTCATAAAAGGAAAGACGTTTCATTTTTATAATTATTCATCCGCATTATGCACCTGGTAAAAAAAAAAAAAAAAAAAAAAAAAAAAAAAAAAAAAAAAAGTTAACTTTTACTTTTATTAATGAAGTTTAAAACTGAAAGAGTTACAAGAAAAAATAAAAAATTCTAGAAAAGTTAAATCATATATAATTGGATATTTCTTCTTTTCAATAGGAAGTTATTTAAAGTAGTTGAAAGAATTAAAATGAAGTAATTTTTGTGTTGCATTAAAGAATTAATGATGACATTAGAGAAATCATTAGAAAAAATCTATATTCCTTTAAATACATGAGATCTTTTCTTCAAAACATTTCCTTTAATAAGAAAAAATAATAATCATACAAGCTTTGGAATTAAGCATGGTAAATGATTTTAATTTTTTTTTCATTATTGTCTTTTACAAAATGTTAAAGTTGATTTGAATGATATGTATATATACCTATCTAAAATTTATATTTCTGTATCTATCCTTTATTTTATACAGTTATCGCGGGCTAAAACTTAAGGAGTTGTAGATAAAGAAATAAAACGAACATATTTTGTGTAGAAAACAAAGGTTCCAATTTACAAATTCAGTTAATAATACAGACTGTGTCAGGAAAACCCAAAACAAGATTTTCGTTAATAACAATCTGTATTATAAAGTAAAGACATATTCACGGGAAAAGCTGACGTCAAATCCCTTTCCCCTTTCTGCAAATTTATTTATTTTTCTAAACATTGCAAAAAAGACATTAATAATCTTCTTAATCTATTAAAATTCTTATAATATTATAAATTTGAAAGTGTGTGTGAATGTTTTGCTAAAGTCAGCATCAAAACAGATGATTTAATGATTTTGTATATTTGAATATAAATGCATTATAGCCCAGAAATGAACATAGAGTAGGTTTCATTTATTTTATTCAAATACTTTACTTAATAATTCAAAATTTCATTTTTTCATAGAGAATCAATAGTCAGTTTTCCTATAAAATATAAACATCTTTCTTTATGGATGCCAAAAAATCAAAACCCGGAATAATATTTTTCCCTCGACAATTGCTTTTAAATTGAAAAATTGCCACGTGAAAAATGAAAAGGAAAAACAAAATTAAGAATTAAAAAGAAGATGAATATGGAAACAGTCATTTCCAATAGGGACATTTTCTAAGTATTTGTTAATAATAGAAGGTGGATGAATTTGAGTAGGTAGGGAAAGAGACAAATATAACGTAATATATAGAAAATAAAACGGATATGCGTGGATGTTGTAATACCATGATTCTTGATTTATGATACTATTTCTTATTATTTTCTTCATTTTTTCCTTTTATCTCTTTTTTCTTTTCTTTCTATTTTCTTTTTTTCTTTTTGCTCCTTCTTTTTTATATTTCACATGAAATGAGTGTATTTTAAATGTATGTAATATATTTATTTTAAATAAATATAATTTAAATTAAAGTCGTGCATTTTAAATGGTATGAGTGAAAGGTTTGTATTTTAAATGAAATGAATCCAATATGATTGATGGCGATGAGAGCAATACTTGGCGGTTTATAGTCTGCTTACGGCTAACATAAAGATACCGTATTTCCAATTTAAATTTTTAAAAAAGTTTGAAACACAAAAGTTGGAAAAGAAAATTGATAGGAAATGTCAATAAAAAACCGCAAAATTAACCATGTCGAAAATGACGCAATAGTTAACAAGTAATTGTTATTTTCCTTTTTATAAGTTAAATATTATCTCTTGGGTAACAGACCATGAAAATGTGATTTAAAAGAGGTCCTTGTTTGTGTAATTTTTTTAGCTTGATTTGTGTTTGAAGTATTTCCGCCAACAGGGACCCCTGTAATACTTTATAGATTTTGAAAGATTTCCGTTTAAAAATATAAAATCAAAATAGACTTGAGAGTGTGTAGCACACCCGATGTATGTTGCCCAAGGCAGTGGAGTCCCAAATCTAGGTACGTTTGGATAGATTTTCATTTAAAAATATAAGATCATTACAAATTTCAGAGTGTTACTTTGCCGAAGTGAGTGAGGCCTCTGGCATCAGGCTCGGTTGGAAAGATTTTCACTAACACTGAGTATAGGTATATTTAATACCATTATCACGAACCTGGACAACACCGGGCGCGTTAGCTAGTTTATATTGATATAATGTTATTATTCATTTTGTTAGTCAGACAGTTAAGCCCCCAATATTAGGTTCGCTTGAAAAGAGTTTGGTTAAAATATATAAAATCATTCAAAACTAATATTATTATCACGGACCGGTGCAAAGTCGAGCCGGTGAGCTAGTTAAAAATAAAATACAAAAATGGAATTATTAATAAAAAAATCCGCTATTGCGTTCTCCAATGATCAGTTTTCAGTTAAAAAAATAATTATAAAATCGATTTAGAAGTAATCTTAAAGCAGATGACAAAATAAATCGGATTATTTTAATATTCTACAATCGAAGAGTTTCCATTTAAAAAAATGTATATATAGTAAAATTGGTTCAGTACAAAGCTCAGGGCAGATGACTTAAAAAACCAGCCTTGTGTTTTAAATATATAGATATTATGATAAAAATCTTCAGATCACTATCAGAATATTTATATTATTTAACGGAATAAAGATATCTTCGTGATTACGCGAAAACCTTTGATCAAAGTTCATTTTCAACTAACACACCATTAAACCTTTTTTGCGTAGATAAAATTCGCAAAAATATGCAATATCTATAAGTTTATTTTAAATATATTTTCTAAACGATAGAAAAAATTAGATTCAGGAAAAAAAATGGACATAATCTATAATTTGTGAAAATTTTACGAAAAATATCAAGCAGATCTAGCGATATCTTGTCTGATATTTAAATAACGAAACACTGTTATGAGTTAAATTACTTTAAAGTATTTTTGCACCTTGTTTAGAGAGAATAACTGAAACATATTTAGTCATAAATAGCATAATTAACTCAATTTCTTTTTGAAAAAATGATTAATTAAAAAATAAATAAAATTCTTAAATCACATAACATAATTAATGATGTTAATTACACATATTTGTATGTGTTGCATCGCATAAATATTTCCTTTTTTCATCTTTTATAATAAATTATTAACATATATTTTTGATAAGAAAATTTAATGATATCGCACAACAAAACTAATGATCCCAATAACATAATTCACTTTTTCTTAGAAAAAAATTAAAGTATCCTGAATTCGGATAAAATGTTTCGCTAATATTATCGAAAGAGAATGTAGGAATTTTAATGATAGTTCTACTTTCTAATTAGTTTGATTAATTAGAATAGATTATTTTGAATTACGTTTAATGATATGGTATCACCATATTATTATAGAACAATTATTATTTGTCTGGTGTAAACTCGCATTAATTACTCTTCCCTTTATATAGTTAAAAGCATTTTGCACGTGATCACAGAAATGTTAATTTTATTTAAAAATATTTATTTGTGAATACGCCAACACCTTTCTAATTAAATTATATTTCTATTAATAGTGAATCTTTTTACTTTGTGTTTTATTCAAATCCAAAATATCTTTTTAATATTATAAAAAATCAAATTGATTTACAAACCACTTTACATAAAAGGATTTTCATAAAATATTTAGCAAATTTTGAAATTTTTCATGATTACTCTAAAATCTTTTTGATAAATTCATATTTATTTTTAAATTGATTATTTTTAATTACATTTTATAGAGGCAAACATGTTTTTTACAATATAAAAAATAAAATGCTATTCTTATATATGCTAATTAATTTTTCCAGCGGAACTAAAATTACTCTGAAAATTCATTTTTATATATATATATATATATATATATATATATATATATATATATATATATATATATATATATATATATATTCACCTATGCTGGGTTTGATTCGTCTCATGCATGCCACTGAAGATGTGTACTCATGATTGACTTTACATGCATGCCACTAAAGATGTGTGCTCATGATTGACTTTACATGCATGCCACTGAAGATGTGTGCTCATGGCTGACTTAACATGTATCCCACTGAAGATGTGTGCTCATGATTGACTTTACATGCATGCGACTGAAGATGTGTGCTCATGGCTGACATTTTCTTGTGCGGAAAAGATGCAGTCGTGTCACTATTTAAGAGTGAGAAAATGCTAGACTACTCTCGTCCGGATAGCTCGAAAATGGTAGAGCATCGGTTCCAAAGGTTCCGGGTTCTATCCCCGGTCTGAGTATTTTTTTCACTCTGTTGGTTATACTCTGTGTAGTAAGTAATTGATATCATTTGTGTTATATAAGTTAATCTTATTTAAAAATCGTTTTACATATTAAGTATTTCCATATATTGAAATATTTAACGATATTGGAATATCTTCTTACTGGACTTCTTAAGATGCTATTTGCACATTTTCGTATTTATTGCTATTGTCATTAGTGCATTTAATTTGGTACTTAAAAGAATATATGAAACAGATAGTCACAATTAGAATTATAGGATTTCTAACCGGATATTATCAGTATAGGATATTTTAAAAATAGGATTAGTTTATTTTAAACAATCGTTCTTAAATTACATAACATAATTACTAAAGTTATTTACCATATATTTTTATTTTATGCATTACATAAATATTTAGCTCCTTCCATATTTTTAATTAAATTATAAACACATATTATAAACTGCAAAAAATGACAAAAGTTTCTCAGTCTAAGAAAATATAATACAATCTCGAATGAAAATATGTAATAACCTCTTCCAAGTTACCCACGATTACTAAAACGATTCTTTATCATTAGAAACATCAGAAACCAAAATATTCTCTAGATTTAAATAGTGATTTATAAACACAATGTTCCTTTTCATGCCACTCATTTTCGATGTACGTTTCTGTGTTGTTTTATAGTATACCAATAAAATGTCTTAACACGGATGTAGGGTTTAGGATGCTATCAATTCTCAGAAGTAAACATTCTTATGGTCAACAAACATGTTTTATAGACACGCATGATAAATTAACAGCATTAACATTAATAATTATGAAAACATCATGTTTCTTAAGCCAGAATATTCTCAATTACAGAGATTTAGCTGCGTAATTGAATTTATGCACGGAAAAGTAACAAAATAATATTAATATTAATGATATGTTAATTCTGTTAATTTATCATTTTTGTATGTAAAACATGTTTGTTGAACATGAAAATGTTTACTTCAAAATGATTAGCATCCGAGAAACGTATATTTCAGGTTGAAAAAAACTGATTAATGCACTATAACTAGTACTCGGGAACGTTTCCGAAAAAACAAGTGGCAAAGAAATTTTGTTTTTATAAATGATTCTTTAAATCTAAAAAAATATATTGGTTTATGAGGTTTATAAAAATAAAAAGCGCTTTTCGGAATTGTAAGTAACTCAGAAGGGAATGCTGTATATTTTCTTTCGTGGTTGCATTATATTTTGCTCTATTAAAAAACATTTGTTCTTGTTTTTTACAGTGTATACTTGTAATATATTTTTATTTCACACACTATAAAAAAAAGACAGATATTTCTTAATCTAGGAAAATATAATATAATCTTTTTTAGACAGTCTATAAAACATAACATTTTGTTTGTATAATAACCGTATTATATTTATATTTGGCAAACTCAAAGACCACAGAAATCCGTATAAAATAAGGCCAATGGTTAATAAAAAAGTAAGCCCAACATACGACCTTGAAGAATATATGCGAAAAGAATATGACATGATGCTCCCTCCTTCAGCTATATCAATTGACTCAAACGCGAAAATTTTTACAAATAATAAAACAGCATGAACCACAACCGTAGGACTGCATGATAGGTCTAAACGTGACAAACCTATATCCTTCAATTAACCTTAAAGAAATGACAAAGAAAATAAATGATATTATAAAGAAACACTCTACAGATCCAGAAATTATTAATACAATGCAAAGTGCAACAAACTTGATATCAAATGAGAGTTATTTAAAATTTAAGATGGAGATATATAAAAAGATAAAATATGTACCATGGGGTTCCCTATATCAAATGTAGTCTCAGAATGTTAAATGAGAAAATTAGAAAAGGATAGAACTCATAATCATAAAAATGAGATACGTTTATGTGTCCGATATGTAGATGATGTATTAATTATAACAAACAGAAAAGTAAACCTTACAAGCCTCCTAAATGAAATTAATCAATATGATGAAAATATTCAATGTACAATCGGAGAAGAAAATAACCGGTCGCTGGCATACCTAGATGCGAAAACAACATTTGAAAAGGGAAATCACAGACTAGAGTATATTTAAAACCTACTGCCAATCTCGCAATAATTCCTAAAAACAGCTAACACTCCCGTCACCTTCAAACTTGCAGCGTTAAACACATACATCAATAGAGCCATCTACATATATTAACTGAGAAATTACTTAATGACGAATTGAATATAATAGGGAAAATAGAGTGTAATGCAGGTCACCTGAAAAAAAAGATACACAAATTAGTTAAGAAATCCAAGGAGAGAGTTATTATAATCCAACTAGCACAAAAAAAGTCTAGAGTTTACACCTCCCCCTCCTATTTATAGGTAGTGTAACACTAAAAATGAAAAGAGAACTAACTAAGCTAAGGAAACAGATGTCTATCACTTCCAACCGACCTCTATTTAAAGTAATAAGGAATGATGTAGAAAAATATCAGAAATTACAAACAGCAGGGATTTATAAAATTAAAGGTTTAAATATAGAAAATAAAGAAATAACTTATATATAGGAATGATGAAAAGAAAAATTGAAGAAATATTCAAAGAACATATCCGGGATATCAAATGCATCAATCAAACAACAGCTACTGCGAGAGAAAATATAAGAACCCCCATACAAATAACTTCAATTCAAATAGAAAAAATCGCTAATTATGACAATCTCCACAACACATGAATGAGAGAATCGGTTGAAATTTGTTTGGCCGAAAAAATGTATCTAATGATATGTTTCATGAAACCATTGACAACCGTTGGCGGAAAATGTTGAAGGAAAGGGAGAAATTGGAGGAAAAACGAAGAAAACTAGGGAAAGCTTTATGAACCTCGTGCCAAGAAAAATGTAATTGGAATTGAACATTACTTGAACTGAAGAAGCCTCAGAGATAGGGGTGAAAGTGCTTTTCAAGAGAGACAGCGTAGTGTGATTGTATCTACATGCTTAGAGTGAAGCATAAGAGTTTTTCGGAAGAATAGAAACAAGGGAAACGTGAAATGAAAGATAGGAAAAGAAGAAAAGAAGAAAATTTAAAAGGAATCTGTACAAGAGAACTGGGTATCAGAACGTACCTTTTGAAAGTCGAACCATATCATAGGTGGTTTTTAAGAAGATAGCTATGTTTTTAATGATAACTGTTAATGTATATACAGTAGAGCTCCAATTATCCGAACTCCAACTAACCAAATCACTAATTATCCGAATCGCTTTCATAATTTCAGAAAAAATATTAAGACGGAAACGTACTGCGATTCGCAAAATAATGCGTTGTCTACGCGCGCTATATTGTCCTTCCCACCGCGATTCTAATGTAGGCAGAGCACGAACATTATTGGGATGATGAGTCACCGTCTCATAGTGCAGTTCGATTATTGACTGTCGTCCGTCGACAAGTGGCTAGCCCGGCCCACCTGGGTTTCAGACCCTGGGTTTCAAATTCTAAATGACGATGAACTTATTGAAAGTGTGAGAGAAGAAAGTGTCGAGGAATAAGGTGACCTTAATGTCAAAGTTGAAGCAGACACGGGGCCATCAGCTAGTGAAGCATTTGCCGCCTTGAAACTGCGTTGAAGTGGATGGAGCGTCAGCCTGAGTGTGACCACATGCAACTTCTCACTGTCAAGCGGATGTGCGACTTGGCTGCCCGAAAATGGATGTAGACTGTCAAATAGCTTACTTTTATCGAGATGTTCAGCAAGCGATATGACTTTCATTTACAGTACGATACGTACATACTGTACAGCACTTGTAAGTACGCTTAACATGTAAAAGTGTTACCTTTTCATTTAATTAATTAAAAGATCTTTTTCTTTAAAAATAGTTTTTTTCTCCCATTTTCAACACACATACAGTAATTAATTAAAATAGACCCTTTTTTCGGAAAAAATCCAATTATCCGAATTTTTGATTATCCGAATGGGGTCCGGTCCCAATTGATTCGGATAATTGGAGTTCTACTGTATTTTATCGACAATACAAATCAATTTATTTTAGAGAACGATAATCTATACTAATATTATAAAGGAGTAAATCTTGTTTGTTTGTTTGTAGGGGGTAATCTCTGGAACTACCGAACCGATTTCAAAAGCGATGGTGGCAAATTGATGGTGACAACCCCTGCTCCAACATAGGCTATATTTTATGTCGGTGCCACTAACCCCAGGGGGTGCAGGAGCAAAAAACGTTCTAAAATTGCGATTTTTCAGTTATCACACTGGCTGTCAAGCCCTGAGAGCTTGGCAGCCGGTTCTGTATGTATGTATGTACGTACGTAATGCGATAACTCTTCATAGAAATATCCGTTTTCCTTCAAATTTTGTTTATAAGTTCACTGTGTTAAGGCTCATCCCTGATTAGTTTTCGGGATTGATTGGTTAAGTATAAAAGGGGGGGGACAAGGGGCTAATTCCCCCCCCCCCCTTAATTTATATAAATGGGTTTTTCATGCAGAATTATTCCGTTTTCCTTCAAATTTTGTTTATAGGTTCACTGAGTTAAGGCGCTTCCCTGATTAGTTTTCGGGATTGATTGGTCAAGTATAAAGGGGGGGGGGAACAAGGGTCTAATTCCCCCCCCTTAATTTATATAAATGGGTTTTTCATGCAGAATTATTCCGTTTCCCTTCAAATTTTGTTTATAGGTTCACTGAGTTAAGGCGCTTCCCTGATTAGTTTACGGGTTTGATTAGTTAAGTATAAAGGGGGGATCGGGGGGCTAATCCCCCCTTAATTTATATAAATGGGTTTTTCATGCAGAATTATTCCGTTTTCCTTCAAATTTTGTTTATAGGTTCATTGGGTTAAGACGCTTCCCTGATTACTTTTCGGGATTGATTGGTTAAGTATAAAGGGGGGGGAACAAGGGGCTAATTCCCCCCCCCCCTTAATTTATATAAATGGGTTTTTCATGCAGAATTATTCCGTTTTCCTTCAAATTTTGTTTATAGGTTCACTGAGTTAAGGCGCTTCCCTGATTAGTTTACGGGTTTGATTAGTTAAGTATAAAGGGGGGGGGATCGGGGGGCTAATCCCCCCTTAATATATATAAATGGGTTTTTCATGCAGAATTATTCCGTTTTCCTTCAAATTTTGTTTATAGGTTTACTGTGTTAAGGCGCTTCCCTGATTAGTTTTCGGGATTGATTAGTTAATATAAAGGGGGGGGGTATCGGGGGGCTAATTCCCCCCCTTAATTTATATAAATGGGTTTTTCATGCAGAATTATTCCGTTTTCCTTCAAATTTTGTTTATAGGTTCACTGTGTTAAGGCGCTTGCATGATAATTTTCGGGATTGATTGGCTGAGTATAAAGGGGGGAACGGGGGGGGGCTAATCCCCCCTTAATGTATATAAATGGGTTTTTCATGCAGAATTATTCCGTTTTCCTTCAAATTTTGTTTATAGGTTCACTGAGTTAAGGCGCTTCCCTGATTAGTTTTCGGGATTGATTAGTTAAGTATAAAGGGGGGGATCGGGGGGCTAATCCCCCCTTAATTTATATAAATGGGTTTTTCATGCAGAATTATTCCGTTTTCCTTCAAATTTTGTTTATAGGTTCACTGTGTTAAGGCGCTTCCCTGATTAGTTTTCGGAATTGATTGGTTAAGTATAAAGGGGGGGAACGGGGGGATAATCCCCCCTTAATTTATATAAATGGGTTTTTCATGCAGAATTATTCTATTTGCTTCAAAATTTGTTTATAGATTCATTGGGTTAAGACGCTTCCCTGATTAGTTTTCGGGATTGATTGATTAAGTATAAAGGGGGGGAACGGGGGGCTAATACCCCCCTTAATTTATGTAAATGGGTTTTTCATGCAGAATTATCCCATTTCCTTGAAATTTTATTTATAGGTTCACTGTGTTAAGGCGCATCTCTGATTAGTTTTCGGGATTGATTGGTTAAGTATAAAGGGGGGAAACAAGGGGCTAATTCCCCCTTATCTATACTAATATATAAAGTAGTAAAGATTGTTTGTTTGTTTGTTTGTTTGTTTGTTTGTAGGGGGTAATCTCTGGAACCACTGAAGCGATTTTAAAAGTGATGGTGGCAAATTAATGGTGACAATCCCTGCTCCAACATAGGCTATATTTTATGTCGGTGCCACCACCCCCAGGGGGGTGCAGGAGCGAAAAACGTTCTAAAATTTCGATTTTTTGTGTACTGAAGGAGATAGAAGCATCAAATTTGGTATGGTAGTTACTTATAAGATGTAAATGCTCTCTAAGAACAAATTATAAAAACATTCGCAATTTAAAAGGGTGAGATGAGGAAGAAGCGTTCTAAAAACATTCTAAATTACAATTTCTATGGAATCTCTGAAACTATAGAACCGATTTCAAACGTGATGGTGGCAAATGGATGGTGACAGTCCCTGCTCCAACATATGCTAAATTTTTTGTCTGTGCCACTGCCCGCAGAGGGTGCAGGAGCGAAAAACGTCCCAAAATTATGATATTTTCTATTATGAAGGAGTTAGGAACTTGACATTTTGTATGGTCGTTACTTACAAGATTTAAATGCTCTATAAGAACAAAGTCTAAAAAAATTCGAAATTTAAAAGGCTGAAATAAGCAAAAAATTTTCTAAAAACATTCTAAATTACAATTTGTATGGAATCTCTGGAACTACTAAAGCGATTTCAAAAGTGATGGTGGCAAATGGATGGTGACAATCCCTGCTCCAACATAGGCTATATTTTATGTCGGTGCCACTACCCCGAGGGGGGTGCAGAAGCGAAAAACGTTCTAAAATTGTGATTTTTGCGATGCTGAAGGAGCTAGAAACTTCACGTTCGGCATTATTGTTATTTATAAGATCTAAATGCGCTCTAAGAACAATTTCTAAAGAAAAATTATCTAATGATTCTGCGATTTTTCAACTATTGAATTTCTAAAATTACCAAATTTCACAATAGAGTACCATAGCGAAACCTTCACGCGTAAAAAGATAATGATAAGGGCGACGTGTCCTGACGTGTATATTGGCTATAGCACGAGTCACAAATTATAGTATCCTTATTATTCTGTTAAAATATAAAAGTGAATTATGAAATGTCAATATTTTGTTTGATTAAAGGTTCGTTAAGAGAAATTGACCAGCGTAGCGGGCGTAGCTTGCTAGTAGTACTATAAAAGACACATTTATGCTACTACTGCTCTCCAAAATAGATACTAATGCATGAAGATTGGTAAAACTAAAAATAAGATTTATATAATCCCGAACTAAAATATGCTATAAACTCTTCCAAGATACTCGTGATTTCGAAAATAGCTCTTTATCTTCAGAAACCTTAGAAAACAATATTTTTTCGTCATTAAAAAAAGCCTTTATAAAAACAAAATTTCTCTTGCTGTCACTGATTTTGAGAGACGTTTCCCAATAGTTTTTATAGTGTATTATTCAATTTTCTCAGCCCGGATTATAGGTTTTTCAAATACTATCAATTATCAAGTAAACATATTCATGTTAAGGAAAAATGTTTCAAAGACGAACATAACAAATTAACAGCATTAACAACAATATTAAAATTGATATTATTCTGTTGCTCTTGCATGTATAAACTCTAATAAGCAGCTGAAATTGTTCAATTGAGAATTAATAGCATCAGTAAAAAACTGATATTCCGATTTGCGAAAACTAATTAATATATTATAATCTTTACTAGGAAACTTTTACGAAAATCAGTTACAGTAAAAGACAATTTGTATTCACAAATGATTTTTTAAATCTCCAAAATATTTGAACTTCTGACGTTTCTAATAATAAAAAATTATTGTGAGAATTTCGGGTAACTCGGAAGAGGTTCTTGTATATTTATCTTCGTGGTGATATTATATTTTCATAGATTAAGAAACGTCTATATTTTCTAACAGTGTGAAGAAAAATAAATTTGCGGAAAAAGGCCTCTTTTCACAATGTTGATAAACAATGCATTTGTATCTTACATTTTTATTTTGTATTTAGTTTTGTACTTGATAATTATTTATACTTGAATATTTAGCTTCTTGCATCTTTAAAATTAAATTATAAACAGATATTGTACATAGAAAAATGCACTGAGATACATAGTTGTCAATATACCGTAAACAAAACTCATAATAAATCTAGCAAATTATTTAATAAAGTGATTTCAAAACTTTATCGAGAACAATATATCAATGAAAATTGTCAATAATACAATTCAAAATGGCATATTGGCAACCATGAATCCTCCTTAATAAAAAACTACGCTTGCTGACGACTGGGATTTTCGCTAATCGTTGCCACATATTAATCTCGGAAAATGAAACATTTGAAGTTATTAAAAAAATCCGTTTTAATAAAAAGCTACGCGTTGCTGACGACTGGGATTTCGCTAATCGTTGTCACAGATTAATCTCGGAAAATGAAATATTTGAAGTTACTGGAAAAATTAATAGCGCGAAAAGTATTTGTCCGAAATTTGTTAAACAAACTGAGTTAGAAAGGTAAAAAATTGCATTTTTCTTGATATAAATTTCAAATCTAATGATTATGCCGTTTTTCAAATATTGAATTAAAAAAATTACCAAATTTCACAATTGAGTACCACAGCGAAACCTTCACGCGTAAAAAGATAATGATAATGGCAATGTGTCTTGACGTGTATACTGGCTATAGCACGAGTCACAAATTATAATAGCCTTATTATTCTGTTAAAATATAAAAGTGATGTAGGATGTCACGAGCGCATGATTTTTATTTAATTCTCGACAAATACTAGATGCGCCATTTCTTTTTATCTAATATAAAAACATGTTGCTTAATTAATTCATTACTTTTCGTTAAATGGTACGTGAACGAAGTCACGGGTAACAGCTAGTGATAATAATATGTTAGATCTTCCGAAGACAGCACTTCCGCAGACAGTGAGAATTCTAACATCCCCGTTTGACCAGCCGTATCTGTTTTAGACGAGTTTTCCCTAAAAGTAATTTAATTTAAAACATCTTTCCGAAATTTCATACCATAATTAATGAGGTTAATTATTTTATATTTTTATTTTGTGCATTATATAAATATTTGATTATCTGTATATTTTAAAAGAAATTATAAATACTTATTCTAGGTGTGAAAATTTATTGATATATTATGGCAAAATTAATTATCCGAATATTCTAATTAACTTTTCTTACACATTCTAAAAACCAAAGCAGATTTAAATATTGTAAATACAGATAAAAGCCTTCGATAATGCAGTATATAGTGCATCTTGTAACTTTAATGATAATTGTAATCTCTAATTTGTTTGATGAGCTGAAATGACTGATTTTTTTATTACATTCAATGATTTGGTATTAGCATATTGTTAATCAACAAATTATTATTAACTACTATACTTGAGTAATCTCTAATTAATTATTCCTCCACTTTTTATTTAAATAAATTCGATAAAGATTTTGATATATTTATACTTTTACAGAATGAAGAAATATTTATGATTTCTCTAAAATTTTAAATAACTATATTTTGAAATGTTCTTCATGTATTTTAGCAAAAGCGAAGAAAATAGTTTTGCACTATAAACTGTGAAATTATGGTTACTTTATTTATTTCTATAAGGAACATTTCGCTTTTTTTTCATTGCACAAAGCAACGTAAATCATACGTAAATCAACGTATCATGCTCTTTTAAAAAAACTGGCACTAGATATAATCATCAAATGAGACTGACATTAAGATAACAATTAGTTGACTTATACGTAGTTAAAACAAATTTTTAACACTAGAACCTTTTATTCTATCGCAAACTAGTTTCGGTAGCATTTAGTGTGCCTTCATCGGTGCTAAGAATGAGGGATTTTTGCCCAGATAACCGGAATGAACGGGTAGATTTCTTGACCAATAGAATTACAGGAAATATGCTTCTCTTCCATATATTTAAGCAGAAATCTATCATTCTTAACATTGATGAAGCTACACTAAATGCTACCGAAAATAGCTTCGCTAGAATAAAAAGTTATGGTGCTGCAAACATTGCTTGCATTGCGCCAAGTATCATCTTAATTGTTAACTAGTCTTTGGGGGGGGGGGGGGCACCGTAATACATAAGGGGATCTGGGGAACATTGATGCGGTTTTTTTCTAAGAATTTTTTTGGTACCCAGAAAACAAAAATTTCAAGTTATTTTTCCATGTGATGTCAGCAAATCTAGTGTAGTGTGTTATTAACAGGCACAATCGTTGTTTTATATAGTATTTCTGTGTGTAATTTAAAAAAAACTAAAAAAAGTTATTTGTATCAATGTGCCTCGTCCCCGGGGTAGATTGATACACTTCATGGGGAACTTTGATACGTTTGGGAAAAGTAGTGAAAAAGTAACAGCTACTGCATATTTTCCATAGAAAATGAGTTAGCAAATCATTTTATATTTATTCAAAGAAATTCAGATTACCCACAATTTATTTGTAAGGAATGTTAACCCCTTGGGGACGAGCGACACGTATACGTCACGCATAAGATGCTCAGAATCCTCGATTATTCCCACCAGTTACTTTTTATTGTAAGCTTTGCCTTATTTAATGACAGCATTTCTGCGATTCAATTAGGCGAAAATTTCTGTTTTGAAAAACCTGTGGTAAAAGATTAAAAATTCTGTAAAGGACGCTCGTCGCGAAGGGGTTAAAGCGATCAAAGTCAAAATTAAATGTATAACGAACTGATGTTCTTGCTGTTCCTTGTCTGGTTGTTGACTGGTTGTTATATCTGGCACTTCAATCCCACAATTATCTTCTTTCTCAGGAAAAATGAAAAAGTTACCAGGTTTTCTGTTCATAAACCCGACAAGATTGTCACCATCATCAGTTTTTCGTTTAACTTGGCCTACAAAATGAATAACTGATTTCTTTTTTGCAAACCGCACTATAACAAAGTCATAATCAACAATATTTTGGTCAGAAGTATCTGCGTCTTACATTGTATCATCTTCCAAAGTATCTGCTTCTTCACCTAGCAGGTCACTTAGATTGAAATCATCTGATGTAGGGTCACACCAATGTCCTCAGGATGTTTCAGATTTATCTGATAAATATAATTCTTCCACCTTCTTTTTCTTCGACTGTCGCGTCAAAGGTTTGGTGTCTTCTATCCCCAGCAGCATTTTTGCGTTTTTCAGTTCTTTGTCTCTATACTTTTACTGTGCTGTAGGTTGTTTCTCTTCTTGAACTTTTCTCATGTCGAAAAGCCTTTTTTTTTCTCTGGAGAATCAGTTTAAATTCGAGATTTACCAGGCTGCCGCGCATTTTTTTTTTGTTAGTTCTACTACCAATAGCTGTTGGGTAAAGTCGTGCGTCTTCAGGAGTTACAGATTTGTTTGAACAAGTAGTTGGCCATGGAGTCTGGTTAGCATCAGCACTTTGTGGAACATTGCTATCTTGTGACTGAGAGACAGTTGAGGGAGTTGCTGAGTCTGTTTGAGGGGGTGTGACAACAACTGTATTAGAGTGAGAATGAGTTATGAAAACTGCGCTGGGAGAAAAATCAGAGTCAGGAAATACCAATCTGTTGAAGGGCACTATGCCTGTTCTCTCATAATCAGACACAATATTTTCCGGAGTGAATGATTCTAAGTTTGCAAGTTTAGCCAACTTTGGAATGTCATAAATTGATATGCGTTTCCCCGGATTATTCAGGTGCCAATCGTTGAAAGAAATTTTCAGCTTTGCTTTAAAGGGACCAATCACTGCTACGTCCAATGGCTGCAGTTTATGAAAGGTGTGTGAGGGGGAATGACAAATAAATTATTCCATTTGCACGACAGTTGTCAATGGCATCAATAGAAACGTGTGACTCATGATTATCCCATAGCAACAGTATATTCAGCAACAGTAGGTTCCAGTAGGTTCATAGCAACAGTAGGTTTTCTATTGACGAATTTGTATGTTGTTTGACGTGCCTCAGAACTATTAAGAACAAATCTGCAGACATCCCCGACATTTCATTACCATTCCAACTTTCAGGATACTTACAGCATAGTTTTTTACCAAATTCATATGCCAAGGACTTTATCTGCTTCAGCGTTAGAACGTGATGCAACTCATTGCATTTAAGAAGGTATTTATTTAATTGTTTTTCTTGTTTGGCGGTAAGTGCCTGTTGAGAGGAATACTTAGAACGTGACCCCTGACTCATTCTTCACCATTTCTTCCTTTCATTTTCTCCAGACGATGCTGCAGAGTAGCGGGTTTGGTGTTGAACTTGAGTGCAGCTTTCCGGATTGACAAATTTCCCTCTAAAGCAGCTTTCATAGCTTTAGATACGCCATCTTCGTTGATTTCAGCTCTCTCGGTCTTATTTTTTTGTAAGAGCTAATCATAGTGGTAACCATGGAATAAGAAAAATTAAAAATCACTGTTTGCAAAAGTACTATTAAATTTTCTAGTATACAATAATGGAGCTTTTTCACTTCAATAAAAACTAATATTAGAAATTGTTGGTCAGAAATGATTGGATTAAGGAGTATACGAGAAAGAAAATAATAAAAGATAATGAAAAAATGAACTAAAATGAATATAGGTTGTTAGCAGCTATCATGGGGCACATTGATACGCATCAATGTGCCCCAACATAGGCTGTATCAATGTTCCCCAAGTAGCCATTTTGAATAATATGAATCTCAAATCCAAAACTTCATAATTTACTTAACAAAAAAGGATGAGGAACTGTTAAAGAGTACTTTTACTTACTGGGGAGGGTATTCTTTCCTGTTGAAAATACTGGAACATCTGTATAATACCATTGCAATTGTACAACTCAAATTTACTTTTTACCTACAAAAACACTAAATCACCCGTCTCATTTCATCAAACTACTGAATCACGCCAAGACGTTCTGTAGGTAGTTGTGTACACTAGCGCCATATTTTGGAGCTGTTGGGAAACTTCCTGTACTGACCTTGTGAGCAGTAGAGGGGGTGTATCAAGGTACCCCATGCATCAATGTGCCCCAGTTCCCCCTACCCTTCATGGATATGCATAATGTAAAATATGAAAATAAAACATGTGTAAATTACCTATAAAATGCATTGCAATTCGAATAAAATCATGGCTTGATGACGTCATAAACTTTAAATGCTCTATTACTGAATTGCGTAAGAGAAACATCCTTATATGTCTAAAAATGATAATCATATTAACTAACAGTTTACTGCGTTGGATTAATTAAAATATTTCTTTGAATTGAAATTTGAATGAAATACAGAGTCATGAAAAATCGAAGAGTGTGGAAATTTGATTACAAATATCTCGGCAAGTAATTATCCGAGCAACTTCATTCTTTATGCAAAATTTGTTTTTTTATTGTCTTTTATATTCACTCCTTTAAAAAAATGAAAAAAAAAATGAAAATTTTTACACACTTTTTATCAGAATGAATATTTCGAGAGTCCTAAAAAAATAGTTCCGGACAACCGAGGTTAATGAAATTCAATAAGTTTTTTCCTATCATTACATACTAAGTACACACCAAATTTCAAGTCTCTATCTCAATCTGCTCGGGAGATAGAGCGTTTACAGACACACACACAGACAGACGGACTGCAATTTTTTTTCGATTTTCAAAACGATTACAAGACTTACCCTATACTACGTATGATGGGTAAGTAACTAGTGGACATTCTAATATACATTCAAATAATTCATCTGCACTAGAGAAATATAACTACAATATAGAAATAATATTTCCATAGCAATTCATCAAATGCTTCATCTCACATCTGAACTGTCGTTTGTGAAACTGTTTTTGATTTTATGATTTTCTTCAGTGAAGTTGCAAACGGCAACTTCTTACTTCATTTGACTTTTCTTATCCGACACAACCATCGCAGTTTTTTTTCTTAGAAGAAGAAAACTTTAAAAGATTTAACTTTTAAAGATGTTTTAACGTTTCCAGTTATTTTTACGCTTTTTAAAATCGTATTCTAATCTTTCATAGGGAACAATTTACAGATTGAAGTGACTTTAAAAGTATTTTTAACATTTTTTGAAAAAATAATTTTGGTACATTTATCTACTCTTAAATCATAGATACAACTTTCAGTAATAGGAAGAAATAGGATATAAAACATTTCTAATCGGAAAATAATAATTATTTGTGGGGGAGCTTTGAGAGGAAATGATTTTTTAATATATATATATATATATATATATATATATATATGTAATAAAAACATTTTGGAGACTTCCCAGTGATATTGGAGAACAACTACCGATTAGTTGTCAAATTATCACTCATAAGTGTTTATAAATTTATCCCAGAAGTGACGTCTGTAAGTTAAATTATTCTTTTATTTTTATTGATTTCTTATTTTATTGATTTGTTATTATTGGCTTATATAGAACAAAAATTGTTCTTAGAATACTTTAGAAGAATTTTGTTCCTTTTATCCTGAATATTTAGAACTTACGAAATTTAATATTTATTCTTATGTATTGTTAAAAAATTAATTTTATTTGGTTAAGCTCACAAATATTACCGAAAGTTTTGAACTGCTCTGATATTTATTCCTATATTACTTCATTTTACAAGAGTAACTTCATTTTATGTTCTTATTTTATCATTTAATTATAGTCCCTTTTCATTCGGTGATATTTATTCATAGGAAATAATTTCTATTTATTGAAAAAATATATGAGTAATCTCTTTTCAAGTAACATGTATTGGAACATATTCTATGCCATTCTAAAAATGCATAAAAATTTATTAGATTATCTGAAATTACAGCTTCACTGATTGCATAATAATCGCAAAAATAGCTTTTGAAGTTTATTAATGTGAAAAAAAAAAAAAAAAAAAAAAATGTGTTATCTCAAAAGAAAGTTGAATAACATTGAAAGGGTAAAATTATTGTGCAGTTAATTTATTTGTTTATTTTATTACTTTTGTTTTTTGATGCTATATTCTGAGAGTACAATTCAAGAGCCAAAAAAATTGTTCTTACGAAATAATGATACTTATTCTAAAAAGGTGTTTTATTTATTTCATTCTAAATTGTGATATTCATATATAGTGGATCTATTTATAGAAAGATTATAGTAGTAGTTTACATTTACTATTTAAGTGAAATGAATTTTAATATGAATTGGACTTTTTTACAGTTGAATATTATTTAGTTTGTTATATAAATTATTAAGAGTTAGATATTTACAGTTGTTGTTAAGTTAAAGAATTCTCTATACATTGTTATTTTTTTTACATGTTATTAAAGTCAGGGTTTGTTAAAGTTATTGTTGAAAGTAAGGGTATTCAAACCAAAATGGCTGAAAAAGAGCTTAATGTTATTATTTTTGACCCAGAAAGTGGGATGAATGTTGTGTCTTGGCTTAGACACTTTGAAGGATCAGCCCCTCCAGATAAAAAAGAGTGGAAAATCAACAATATTTCCAAATATTTGAAGGGCGAAGCATTAAAGGTGTATGTTAATGAATGTCTAGATTGTAAAGAGTATGAAAAAATTGCTGAGATCTTAACTGAAAAATTTCTGAAAGTAACAGTCCCCCGTTTTTCTGATTTCGCCTCGCTGAAATTGCATGACCTAAACAACTTAGAAAATTATTTCCGTCAGAAAATAGAGATAGGTCGACAACTTAAACTATGTGAAACTATTATTTTACAAGGATTGACAGATGGCTTAAAACCTGAATACCAGAACTATTTAATAGTAAATCCTCCTGAATCTACTACCGATTGGTATAGATTAGTTAAACAACTTGTTGTCATTCCATCTCATTCTAGCAGTAACAATAATAGTAATGTTAGAAATATGTCTCAAAATTCCAGACCTTTTTCTCAACCAATTAATTCACCTAGACATTGGATTCGCCCTCAACCTAATTACAGGAATCCAAATTTCCAAGCAGCAACTAATTTTAACCCTTCAACGTCCAGGTTCGTTAGTCCCAGATTGCCTGTCAATCATTATCAAAGAAGGCTTCCTAGTAGACCATGTCGAATGTGTTTAAATAGAGGTATCCAAAATGCTTATCACTGGGAGAGGGATTGTGTATTCAATGTTAGGCCTCTGCAATCTTCTGCACCCCCTCTTAGTCAACCACAACCATCTACTGATAATATATGACAGTTAATTGTATCAGGATATGTAAATAACAGGGAACTACCTTGTGTGATTGACTCTGGCTCAACCATAAGTATTTTGCCTTTTAAATTTGTTAAATTCTTAAATGCTAAAGTTATAAATAATCCACCTGTTATTATTGGCCAAGCCAAAGGAACTGTTGTAATAGATAAAGCTTGTAATTTATTGTTTAAATTAGGTAATGTGCAACAAAATATTAGATTTTTAATATGTAATACAAATTTAGATTATGCTATACTAGGTTTAAAAGAATGCTGTAAGTTTAATTTAATTATTGACTGTGCTACATGTAGAGTATTACAAGGAGACCTTGTTTTAAATGAATCTAAGAACATATCCAGTGATAAATTAAGGTTACTTCATTTTAATGTTAACTATGATTATCAGAGAGTGCAACCCGATTATGGAAAGATCATATCTCCTCAATCCTTTGTTCCATCTAATGTTGATAATTCTAAATTAATTGGGGAAATAAATTCTATAGAAAATGAAACTTTAAGGGAAAGTATAAGGGATTATTTAGATATATTTTCTAAAAATAAATTTGATGTCGGGAGAATTAATATCGAACCGCAACGTATTCTTCTTAATTCTGACCTACCGGTTCATTCGTCTTTTTGGGTGGGGGGATATGTAATAATAAAAAATTTTCGCCCTATTTCTTTAGTTAAATTATTCCAAATTCTTCAATTCTTTTTTCCCTCTCTTTTTAAAATATCTCTTAAATCTATTTTGTATTTTATTCCATAACTTAATCAAAATATTCTGTTATTTATCATTCTAAAAATCTTAATCTGTTAAAAGCAACACGTATTTATTAAAACCTTATTCTCTTAAATTGCAACACTGCCTCTAAACGCACCTGCCTAATTTCTTCTTTTGAGACATTTAATTTTTATTCTTTGGAACTTTTATAACACCATTTTTATTTCTATTTAATTCATTCGGCATCCCATGATTCCAAGCGGTTTTCGCGCCCAAAGGCCTTTTTACCTTTTTAATTTGCCGCTTCTGTTAAAGAGTTTTAATCATACGTCAGAGATACGTCTTCGTGGCCTCATTTTTTCATCCATTAGCGAGAAAGCTCCGCCTTCTTTATCCCCCTAGCGCCCTCCGAACATGGATGCGAGTGGACCAGCTTGTTCGCGCGTTTTGTACCTTTGGGCCAAATTTTGAAGTATTTATACGGTTACACTGGCTTCGGAGACAGAATTTACACGAATTAGTGGTTGTCATCTAATTGCCGTGACTGGGGAGTCTACACTAATGCATCGGTAGTATGTTCTTCAAGCTATGCTAATTCTTCAAGATCTGCTAATTCTTCAAGATCTTCAAATGTGTTCAGTTTTTAATGAAGCGAAAGTTGGTGGAGTTGCTTTCATCTCTGTGATCACAATAAAGCCACTGCTCATCTATTAAGTTATTAAGTCTTCTTTTTAATGTTTTTGGGAAATTCCTTCTGGATTTCACTGCCTCTGCTCAATTTTTACGACTGCTAATACACTACGATTTCCGATGTGATATACTTCGAGATTTGTCTTCATGGTGAGCGACTCGAAGTGATGCCCTGTCCGGGTGTCATGACTACATTTCAACGATCTCGACTGCGGCTACCTAGATATGATTGTCAGGTAATTTTAGTGGTTTCGGACTGAGATGTTCCGATTGTCTGGTGGAAAGAACGTTCAAGTCGACAGCAATAGCGATCGTCTATAATGTGCCAATTTTCGACAGGAATGTATCATATATATATATTTGGCAAATCAAAATAAGTTAATCATAAATTAAAATACATAATTTCATAGCTGCAATAGCACATTTCGTTTTGTATTTATATATTTCATATTTTTATTTTCAATGAATTTTTATGTACAAATTCTACTTGGACACTTGCTTTTGAAATGCATACTGCTAATTCCTACATAGATAATCGCAATTTTGGCTACTGCTTTACCATACCATTTTTCTTTTTCTACGTCTGAGTTTCTTAATATTTGGATGTAAACGTTTGCATGGGCATTTTCTTTGAGTTTTATGAGTCTCATGATAATATCATTGGATTTTTTCGCTACATGGCTGGAATTATTTTTCCCATTTATTTTAAATTTGAGAATATTAAATTTTTGGATATATTTGTGTATTGTATTGTAATTATCGGTTCTACTATTGTGGATTATTTATGTGGTTTAATGGTTATTATTTACAAAAGTTTTATTATATATATACAGCGCGGTACCAAATGATAGGATCGATACAAAAACAAAGAAATCAGTTCGCGTTTGCTATGCAAATATGCAAACCTTTGTGTTAAAATTAAATACATAATACAGGGTGATTATAAAAAAACTATCCCGACATTTTGGCCCCTAACTATCATACCATTCACAGAAACTGAATGAAATTTTGGCAAAAGGTATTTTGAGGTATGCGCTCAAGAATGATATGGAAAACAACAGTGTCACTCAAACAGTTACGGTTACAGTGAGAAAATTGCGAAAAATCAAATGGCAACACCCAGTTTTTTGCATTGGAATGTGATCTCCCTTGTGAAAAACCTTAAATAGCGTTGGAACGGCAACTGCAGCATGAAAATCACCGATACTAGGCAAGGGAAAAGTAAAAAGGACTTTGCCGTGGACCAGAGCAGTAATTTTCGTTTTATTTACGTCACATGTCACACCGTTTCTTTGGCTGATATCCCAACCTGATTAGTTCTCCACAAAACGAGAAGAAGAAACCTAGAAACGCAAATTTTGGGTTCTACGTAAGACACAGTCATGACTGACGTCGTCTCGCTAGGTGAAAGAAAAGGCACTGCGAAATGCGAGCCGCGTATGTTCCTTTCTGCCATTCCGAACAAGATGCCGCTTTCAGGGAAAGAACTTGAGGAAATCATAAAGATTTATTAACTGAATGGACAAAATGCCGCAGAGATATTGCGTGTTTACCACAGAAACCATGGATTACGGCGAGGCCCGTGCACTGTCAAAGCTGCACGGAACTTGATTCATAAATTTTAAGAAACTGGTTGCACATGCAATCGACCTCGGTCTGGACGACCTTCCGTTCCTGTGGAAGCTGTTGCAGAAGTCCATCAGACGATAAGCACAGTTCGTCCCGCAACTGCACGCGGTGTTTCACGTGTTCTGGATCTACCGAATTCAACTGTACGCAAGATTCTGCGCTCTGTTCTAAACATGTTTCCGTATCGATTCCAGCGTGTCCAGATGTTGGAAGTGGGAGACTATCAATTACGACTGGATTTTGCAAATCAATTCCTTATACGGTACGATGAAGATAGCAGCTGGCCTTTACGCTTTCTGTGGACAGACGACGCGCATTCCTCGTTGACTGGTAACGTGAATTCGAAAAATTGTGTGCACTGGGCAGAGAATAATACACATGATGTGCATGCACGTCCATTACACAAGGAAAAAGTGACTGTGTGGTGTGTTATAACGAGTACGTTCATCCTCGGCCCTTACTTTTTTGAAGAGGTTACTGCCTGTGATCTGCAAACTTGTACAGTAATAAGTGCTCGCTATCTGGACATGTTAACTCATTACGTGATTCCCGCATTGCAACGGCAAAATGCTCTATCTGAATTTGTGTGGATGCACGATGGCGCTCCTCCACATGTCGGGTCTTCAGTCAAGCATGTCTTAACTCAACAGTTTGGTGACAGAGTTATCTCCCGTCATTTCCCGTTTCCGTGGCCACCAAGGTCTCCCGATCTGACACCAATGGATTTCTGGCTGTGGGGATATCTGAAATCCAAAGTGTATCAGTTCCGTCCTCAAACTGCATCTGATTTGAAAGATGCCATCAGAACTGCGATTCAAGAGATTCCTGTTGCCATGATACGTGCTGTAGTGCTATCCACCATCAGCCGCATGCAGAGTGTCATCGTGTGTGAAGGAGGTCATGTGGAAAATTTGTGAAACACAATAAAATGCTTTATTTTATGCTGCTCCTCTGTCCTTATTGGTTGTCCTCACTTTTAGTCTATCAACCGCCGGTGATTTTCATGCTACAGATACGGTTCCAACGCAATTTAGGGTTTTTCACAATGGAGATCACATTCCAATACAAAAAACTGGGTGTTGCCTTTTGATTTTTTCGAAATTTTCTTACTGTAACCGTAATTGTTTGAGTGACACTGTAGTTTTCCATATCATTTTCGAACGCATACCTCAAAATACCTTCTGCCAAAATTTCATTCAGTTTGGGACCCAAATGTCGGAATAGTTTTTTTTATAATCACCCTGTATTTCAATTAATATTAAAGCAATCGATAACAAAAATATTATATATTTTTTCAAATTCATTTAAAATATATATATTTCCCTAAATTTAAACTGCAGCAAATTGATAAGAACGCAGAAAAATTTTTCGAAACCGCAGCTTGTACTTGGTAGATATTTTCGCATATTAATTGACAAAGCATTTAAAAGAGATAGTGAGTGCATTCGATCAGTTCCAAAACATGTTTTCGCAGGGCAGAGAAAAAATTCTCTCTGACTTCGAAAGAGGCCGAATCCTTGCTTATCGAATGCTTGGCCCAATTGTTACATTGGAATGTCATTTCAATTTCTGATGAAATTAAACGATCAAAGACTGTCGTTTTTAATTTCTTACAGAACCGAACTACTTATGGTACTGCAAAATCTACAGGGAGGCCGAAAATTCTTTCGAAACGATTTAAAAGTTTTATTGTTTGAAGGTTCGCATGCACAAATATGGCAACAAAGAAATTTGAAAGCCAGATAAAGATGGCAGCATCCAGATAAGGAGAATAATAATCGAAATAATAATCCGAGAAAATTAAAAATTAAATGAGTATTAAAAAATGTTTCAATTCTAAGAGATTTTTAAGATATACATTTCATATGCAATCATATATTCTTTTAACAATTTAAATTAGTAAATCCTTTTTTGCAATGAAATATCCAAGACAAATAAAAGTATTATGTGTTTTGAACAGTTTCTTCATGCATTTACCCTGGCATTTGTGAACACGATTACTTTATGATTTGCTTCACTGAAGTTGTGAATGGCAACTTCTTACTATTTTTGACATTTCAAAGTCCTTATCTTATTCTACGCCACCATCGCAAAAATATTTTCTTTTAGAAAGAAAAATGCTTTAAACTTTTGAAGCCATTTTTCCGTCCCCGGTTTTTTAAAAGATTTTTAAAATCCTTTTTCTAATCGTCTATAGGGAAAAATTTATGGAGTAAAACAAATTTAAACTCGTTTTTGGTTTGTAGAGAAAGAATCTTTTGTACTTAACTAGTTCTGTGCTATAAAAGCTTTTCTTTTATCAAAATAAATGCAATTTTCTAAAATACATTTTTTTTTATTTAATAAGGATGATATATTTATTTAAACATTAATATATAAAGTTTTTTTAATCAAAATGTTTAGGAATGTTAATATACATCTATGTTGTCATAACTTTTGCAGAAAGCAAAAGAAGTCTGTTGAAACTATAGTTGCAAATTAAAAAAAAATATATGAAAAACATTCCGTTTACATCTTATATTGAGACACCTTTTTATGACTAAATAACTTTTTAAATTTTTATTTCTTGCCGAATGATCAGTTTTATAGTTAAATTGTGGCAGAGTGCCTAGGTACATCTTTTTAAGATCACTCTAGTGGACGAGTGAGTTTTGGGATTTCGCGTGCGATCGTAGTGAATATTCGTGCATGTATGAGAACTATTCTGTTATTTTTTTAAAGTTATGCAAACTATCTATAGATTTCCTCGAATCTGGAAGCTACGATTATTTGTGCAATGATATGCTAAACAGCCAACTATGGTTGTGTAATAGCTATGATAGTGCAGGATAAGATGGAATCCGGCTTCGGGTTTGTAAGTTCTCTCTTTAAATACGAGCCACATATTGCCTTCTATTAGAAGTTTATATAGAATTATCGGCTGTGAGTTTTCGCCAATTTGATAAGAAGTTGAGCTTTCTACGTGAACAAAGATTCGGAATCCACGGGATTCCATTTTTACTGATATTGTCTGATAAGGTCAATTTCTTTGGTTCCTGCGAAACGAACGATGAGGTCGTTTGGAGCCGAGTTAAGTGAGTTAAATTTAATAAGTTTTGGAAAAAGGATTATCCTCCCCCATTCAGTTTTTCATAAAATTTTTATAGCTTATTTTAAGTCGTCTGCATTTAAATATCCTCCGCTTCACTGCTTTTTCACTGTTTACAATTATAAATAAATTGTTGTGTTTAGTCAGATCTGTGGCATGGCCTCATTTCCAGTTCACAGCCGCGAAGGGAATGTCACATAGCTACAGCTGCAACTACAAAAGAAAATTACTTCTTTAGTTCCCGGTAAAATGGTAAATCAATATTAGCTGTTGTATACAGGATTTTTCAAGAGTTTTCGCTCCCTTCTAACAATATATTGAACGTTATATTTTCACTCTTTTGTATTTATGAAATCACTTTTTTGAAAAAAGTGATTTCAGTGAAAAAATCGGATATATTTCTAGTATCACATAAAAAATAAAGTGGAAAATTCTTTAATACTTCAAAGTGAAATTTAAAAACATAAGGTACATTGCGAAGCCTAGTGTGCTAATTCCTTTTTTCTCACAATTTTTCATTTTGTAGAATGCATTGCTCATTAAAAAAAAAAAAAAAAAAAGTCTTAACACAAAAAGAAGTATTTCGTCAAAACTGGATTGAAAGCAAACTTTTTTAAATACATATTAGAAGAATTTTCTGTAGTACGAATACATGAAAATCCTAATTTTGTTATTTTCAAACGTGAAAAGTTCTTCCTAGATATTAAAATAAACGCAACTATTGCTTTTCGTCTATTTAACAGAAGCGGCATCTATGGACGTTACGTTTCCATGTCGTATTATTAAAAAATATATTTCTTATAGTCAGTTAATATATATGTAATAGTGGTACTTTTTCTATTTTGTGCATTTACATACATAGTACGCCAGAGATGGTTTCAGGTGGTGGTCAGAAGCGATCCTTCCCCTTCTGAGAGCATTGAAATGTCATCCCTGGACGCTTACCAATGCTTAATAGATGGCTTAATTGATGCTGTAAGCTTAATAGATGTGCAAATTCTGCGTTCCCCCTTTGCACTATAATGTCCTTTCTGGATTAAAAAGTTTCTTTTATACCCAACACTGTACATCGATTGTATAAATAGTAATACTGAGTATAATTTTGGGAATTAAGTAACAAAGAATACAAATCTAATGCATGCAGGTGGAATTGCAGATATTAAAAATAAGTCAATTAACGTCAGCTATGGCGAATATGTCATTGATTCTTGAGTGATATGTAGCGCCTTCTGGTCATGAGATTTTCATGCCCGTATGTAAATAACACAGTTTGAAGTGCATAAAAATGACATTTTAGTTGTATAATTTTGTCAATAACTCACAAATCACCCTTCTTGAGTTTCAACTAATGATGATTTTGATATTCGAGTTAGTCATTCGGGCATGCGTGAAAGCATAGCTGCCAACCATCGTATTCTTTTAAACAATTAAAGCCAGAAATTTTGTAAAAGAAAATAATTAAATCGAAAGCACTCACTTGTTTATTTTCTTTTGAAAATTTCTGGCTACAACTTTATTGATTTTATTGAGTGATAGTAATATCTCATTCCTACGGAATGAAACAGAGGTTCATTTGGATTCCGCTTAGTAGGAATTTCGCCCAACATATATTTTCAGTATTCCTAGCTCTAATTTAAAAAAAAAAAACAATTATTTGTCTTATTTAAAGACAGACCTTTGCAATCAAAAAGAAACGTTCTATTTTAGAATAATGATATTAAAACGTTAAAGCAGGACGAATTTATGTGTTTTTCACTTAGTATGTCAGATACATAAATTGTTAAAGAAACAACAAATCATTTTGCTACTTATTTGTAAACCTTTACTATTACATTTACTCTTTGTTTTCTGCATAAATTCCAATTAAAATTTAGTGTTTTTCTTTTGAACATTTACCTCATTTTAATGTGCTTTTTTCCCACTGGCAAGATCTTCTGCCAGGCAAAAACAAAAGGCCCGATGAAGATTTACTGTTTCCCCTGAACATTTATCTCTTTTCACTGCCAAGTTTTTCTGCCAGGGGAAAAAATTAAATTAAAAAAATAAAACTAAATTAAGATTCATTGTTTTATTTGAACCTTTACCTCATTTCACAGTGCCCTTTCCTACAACCAAGTTTTACTGCCAGGCAAAATGAGTCCAATTTAGATTTACTGTTTCCTCACTGATCATTTACTTCATTTCACTGTGCTGTTTCCCACACTGTAAAAAATGACCGATGTTTCTTATTTTATGAAAATATGCTATAACCACGAACGAAAATATAATATAATCTTCTGAGTTATCCGAAATTTCAAATAGCATGTTACATTGTCTTTTGAATCCCCAGAAACGAATACATCTTCAAAATTTGAAGAATAATTTATAAAAACAAATTATTTTTAGCTGCCCGAATTTTTCAGAAACGTTTCCGAATGGTTTTTATAGTGTATTAATCAGTGTCCTTAGCCTGGAATACATGTTTTTCGAATGCTATCATTTCTGAAGTAAACATTTTCATGCTCAAAAAAAATGTTTAAGACAAACATGCAAAATTAACAGCGTTAACAATAACATTAAAATTAAGATTATTTATTTACTCTTTCATGTATAAATTAACTTATGCGGCTGAAAACGTGTACTTGAGAATGGATAACATTCGAAAAACAGGTATTCCAGCCTGAGGACACTAATTAATACACTATAAAAACCCTTCGGAAACGTTTCTGAAAAATTCGGGCAGCTAAAAATAATTTGTTTTTATAAATTATTCTTTAAATTTTGAAGATGTATTCGTTTCTGGGAATTCAAAAGACAATGTAACATGCTATATGAAATTTCGGATAACTCAGAAGATTATATTATATTTTCGTTCGTGGTTATAGCATATTTTCATAAAATAAGAAACATCGGTCACTTTTTACAGTGCACAGCAAATTTTTCTACCAGGCATAAAAAATTTAAATTAATATTCAGTGTTTTCCTTGAAACTTTAACTCATTTCACAGTTCTATTTTCTACAGCCATGTTTTACTGCCAAGCAAAAAAAGTCCAATTAAGATTTACTGTTTCTCCTGAACATTTACTTTATTTCACAGTGCTGTTTCCCATAGCAAGTTTTTCTGCCAGGCAAAAATAATGTTAAATTAATATTCAGTGTTTTCCTTGATATTCAGTGTTTTGCTTCATTTCACAGTACTCTTTTCTACAGCCATGTTTTACTGCCAAGCAAAAAAAGTCCAATTAAGATATACTGTTTCTCCTGAACATTTATTTTATTTCACTGTGCTGTTTCCCACAGAAAGTTTTTCTGCCAGGCATAAAAAGTGAAATTAATAGTCAGTGTTTTCCTTGAACACATACTTAATTTCACAGTGCTCTTTTCTACAGCCAAGTTTTACTGCCAGGTAAAAAAAAAGAAATATGTGTATCAACAATAAATGTGAAATATGTCCCCAGGAATCAGCAATAGATCACAAAGGAAAGAGTTGTAAGTTTAAAGTGAAAAGAATGTGAAGAAATACTTCTCGGAAAAATTGGATAACAAAACTTTACGCACACTACTTAGAATTTCCAATTAGTCTGGTACAAGTTTTTTTTAATTAGAAGATTTCTATCTCATATTTAAATCGCAAAATCCTTTATCGTCTTGTTTGATAGCAAAATATGTAATATTTTTAAGCTATTAAATAAGGAAAAGCATTCTACTAAGAATTTGTGTTAAAACTGTATGTACCCTGTATCTATCTCTCACTATAATTCATCATGCGTCAATAGTTGCAAAACATTTAGTATTGAGCTGCATCAATATTTTTTTATAAATAATCTTAAAGTATTTGTCAAAACCGTTTATATATGTATTTTTTTATAGTTTTATTTAAATTTCAAAAAGTTCATATGAATGAAAGTATTTTTATTGCTTAAAAAATAGTTAAAGATTTGAAAATTTGTGTTTAAATTATTACAGGATTTCAATCTAAAAAAGGAAACTAAAATATATTGGCTTTCCTTTAGCCATATTTCTTCTTTAATCTTATACGCTGTAGCTATTGTAACTCATGTGAAGATTAATCATTGCTTAGTATAGTTTGAAATAACACCAAAAGCAGCAGATGCATCTCATTTCATAAGTTAAAAAAATGATGCGAGAGGTCGTTTCGGATATTCGTTTAATATTTTTTGGTGCTGTTGCGAAGAACTCCTTGCTGAGAAAATATTTATTAAGTTGAAAGATATTTTAAGCAATCAATTATTACGATTAAAAAATAACGTATGCTTTCTAAACGTCTTTTTATTGTTTAGGGGTCCTCTCCTCTCGAACGAAAGCACTCGCTTGCTAAGTTTAATCCTATGGGGTAGTTATTTTCTAATATCTCGTTTGTATTTCAATATTTTTAAACAATATTTTTAAACGATATTATTTTCACTGGATAGCTGAGATCGATCTCTATATCCGTCGTTGATTATTTTTTCTATTTTCTTTGTGGATTTTTTTTTTTTTTTTTTTTTTTTTTGAGAAGATACTTTCACTTTCGAAACCGGTTACGAAAGTAAAAGTATCTTCGTAAAAAAAAAAAAAAAAAAAAAAAAAAAAAAAAAAAAAAAAAAAAATCCACAATGAAAATCGAAAACGTAATCAACGGCGCATATAGAGCTTGATCTGAGCTATCCATTGCAAAAAAAATCGTTTAAAAATATTGAAATGCAAACGAGATATTAGAAAAAAACTAACCAATAGGATTAACATTAGCGAGCGAGTGTTTATTCGTGAGGAGAGAAGACCCTTAAACACTAGTTAATGATACGAAAATTTATGTTTAAATTATTGCAGGATTTTACGCTGAAAAAGAAAACTAAAACATATTGGCTATTTTCCTGCTTTAATCTTATATGCTGTAGGTATCGTAACTCATGTGAAGATTATTCTTTGTTTAGTTTATTTTGAAATAACACCAAAAGCATCATATGCATCTTATTTCATAAGTTAAAAAAATATGCGAAAAGTCGTCTCGGAGATTCGTTTCATAATTTTTTGTGTTATCGACAACAACACCTTGCTGAGAACATATTTATTGAGTTGAAAGACGTTTCAAGTAATCCATTGCTAAAAAAAGTAAAGTAAACTTCTTTAAAAGTTTAAGAGAGAGAAATATTTTATTTTGGTCACTGGTCAACACACGATTATTGTTTATCTACTTTGAAACAACTGTTTGAAATTGAAGTAGAAAGAAAAAAAATATATAAGAAACAGTTACAATGTACGTATATTGCTTGTTATAATATTTACCGCCATTATTTTAATAAACTTTTCATCGCCATAGAAGAAAGACAATATTGGGCCAATATTTCTATTGTCTGTATCTTGGTTGGTATCGGAGATATTGTCATAAAATATTACCCTCAACATGAGGTGTCAAAGTTTTAACAATATTGCTGCAATATTTGAAGAAATATTTCGCCTTTATACCCTTTTGCATTTTGTCCAAAATACTTTGCTATTTGTGATGTTTCATTAGAAACATTTGTAATATGAAGCCAATATATATCTAATAGTGGTGTTTCATAAAAAGATTTCTTATGTAAAGACAATGTTAAACCAATGCTTGTATATCATTGGAATGGTATTAATTAGAAACCAATATCGACGCAATATTAAGATCTAATATGACTAATCTGGGTCTATTATGAGTGTATCATTACATGTTTATAATATATTATCTTTAAAAATTTATTTTGAAGTAATTTTGTAATTATATATTTTAAAGTATAATGCTTTTATTTAAATTTCAAAAAAGTATTTTTAAATAATTTTATTTCACAAAATGTTACTATGGATAAAGACTCTTTTATTGTGTTAAGGGCCGATTCACTGAAATTACCCGATCACGAAATCTCATGTTAACCTATGGGGAAATTTAGAAGCGCGATTACTCATTACCTAATATAATTATTAAAATACGGTTTTCTGCATCAGAAAGTAGACATCATCAAATGCCAAAGTTGTGCGCTTTTAAAAATCGTCTTCTTATTTTTTAAGTCTTTGTAACCCTTTAAGACCTGACCTACACAATTGTGTAGGTGATTCTAAGGAAAAAGACAAACAATTTCCATTTTCCCTGCGATTTAAGGTCGAGCCTGCGCCACACAATTAGGTGGATCCTCCTTAACGTCACCTGACAACATAATTTTTTTTCACTCAAATATGATTCTATTAATTAGGTTTAAAACCCAAGCTTTTAACTTTTTACAAAACTCTCCAGGTTTTAAAGGGCTAAGAAGATGATAAAATTTAATCAAGTGGAATTTTACATGTTTATAGAGAATTTTTAAAAAGTTAAACTTGAAGGAGACAATTTTTAAAAACCCACAACTTCGGCATCTGATGTCTATTTTCTGATGGAGAAAACCGTATTTTAATAATTATATTAGGTAATGAGTAATCATGCTTCTAAGTTTACCTATAGGTTAACATGGGATTTCGCGATCGGAAAGTTTCAGTGAAGCGGTCCCCTTAAGGACCCCTTAACGTTAGTTTTCCCCTTGAAGAGTGGTGGTACATTTTTGTTACACTTTTTTGTCACCCCCAAATGCCACAAAGACACCAAAATTTTGGAATAAAATTTTTCTTTTATTAAGTACGTAAAGAAAAGCTTTTATTTATCTTCAAATACACTTGTTCGTAAACTCTGGTGTCATTCAATCATTTCAACATTTCAGCAATAGCAGAAATTTTCCCCTGAAATGTTTAAAGATTCAAAAACTTTTATTTCAATTATTACATGATTTCACAATAAATAAAATAAATCTATCCTCAGGGCTCGGAAGTAGCGCGCTACAAATAGCGAAACTACAGTAGCCGCTACTTTTTCCAGTAGTTTGTAGTGTAGCGCGCTACATTAAAAAAAGTGTAGTGTAGCGAGTAGCGCGATACAAAATATCAGTATTTTGTAGCGAGCATCGACGCTACTTTTGACGCTACTTTCGGAGGGAGGAAAAAAGGTCCCATTCTTCAAATCACATGATTATAACTCATTTCTTTTGTGTGAAATATGTTCTCTGCAACAATTTGCGAATATCAGCGACAAATCTCAGTTGCAGTGTCATAGATTTCTCCATAGACGACGGGCACGGTCACAAATTAACTGTCATTTTCACAGTTTGGGTGTCAGAAACTTCGTGTACTGTTATGTTTAAATCCATAGAAATCTTCTCAATATAATGTATTTTTATACGGCTATGATTTTTTTACCAAAATATACTCGTTTGGCTATGTTAAATCTTTATCTGACTAATTTCTTCTACCTTTTGCCTCCCACCCCCAGAAAGCAAAGAAATGTAAAATCCTTATTAAAAAAAAGAAAAAGAACGGATTTATCTAAACATAAATCCTCTAAATTATCCCCAGCCTCTCAAATTCACGCTTCCCCCTAGTTGCATACTAAGGAGTTTAAAATATTTTTAAATCTTTATTTTTATACAAAAATAAAATCTTTTACTCCATTTGTCTAATGACAATAAATAAAAATTATTTCCTTGTCCTCAAAATTTAAGCTTCCCCGTTTGCCCCTCCTCCAGCATACAGTTTCAAATATTTAAAACTCTATTTTTTAAAAAATGGCCATATTTGTTTCTTCCAATCTCTATAATAAAACCGTAAGTCATGTGACTGTCATCAACAGTTCCGGAATGTCCGTTTCACTTTTTCATATGCCAGGCGGCCATTTTTATTAAAAATTATTTTTTCGAATAAAACTTCATAAATGTGACATTTTTAGAAAGATCGTTCAAAATAAATTAATATTTGAGAGATGACTTACGTTCAATTATGTATATACTCTCCAATAACTTCAGTTGAAATTAGCTTCGCAGTTCAAATTCTCTATCCATGAAAGTAAACAAAAAAAAGATTCATTCGTCGTGAAGGTTTAAAATATTAAACCATTAAACCATGGAGATAATCGTTCGTAAAGTTAGTTTTCCATGAAAGATTTTTTGGAGCGCTGCCTGGTGTCAAAAAAATAATTCGTACCAGTGACACAATCAAAGTTCACCATAATTATGTGCTATACAACTCAACTTCATTCTTTATCTTTTCTTGATGTAAGTTGAATGTAAACAAATACAACTCATGTAATGATATTTAATGAATCAAATTTCGAAACAAATTGTCAGTTAATTTGGTATTTATGTATTATACGTGAAAGGAAGAGAGACCACCGAAAATGATTGTTAATCACCAATCATATTTACCATTATTAATGACCAATCGCTTTCAAAACAGTAATTTAATATACATTTACAAAATACATAACATCATTAAGTACTTTTGTGTTATTTGGGCCAAATCTCGCCAATAGAATTTTTAAAATCGCCAATACCAGCTTTAATTTTTCGCGTGTGCAAATTAGAAACGATACTTTTATTTTGAAATCAAATGTTCTGATGGAACAGCTGTCGTAGACGCACCGGGGCACTATATTAATTATAGAGTTGCAATATAGAGAGAAAAAACGGGTTGCTGTAATTAGAATTATAGGCGTTAATGTTGGTGTGACATATTTACGTGATTATCAACACTGGCTTCCAAAAGTTCAATGTTTCACCAAACCATACTCGAAAATTACGTGTTATAATATGCACTCCGATTATGTCACATTATTCAAGACGTTTTAAATGAGAATAATGATAGATTTTCTTCTTGATTCTCCCGTAATCATGTCTACAGCCAAAGTTAGCGAGAAACAAACAAACAAACAAAAAAATATTGGCAACAATATGGTTCAGTGTAAATGGTGGATATCATTGAAGACTTTCACAAAATAGACTTCATTGCACCAAATCGTATTAACTAAAATACGCCATTTGGCAATGGATCCAATTACGGAAAACTACTTAATATGTTTAAGAATCTCCTCATTAGTCTCTCCTCGGTTTTTGTCAAGAAATATGAAATACATAACAACAAAAAATATGCGAAATGCTACCATGATCGAAAAAGTTTTTGATTTGTCTATTAGAATCTTCCGGTTTGGCGAAGGATTACGGAAAAAAAATAAATTATGAATAAAAGTAACGTGTTACAGTGCTTAACATACATTTAGGGAAACCAAACTGGTCGCCAGTGGCGGCTAGTATATAAGTAACTATCTAAATTGTCCCCTAACTTCCCATAATTTACTCCTCTCCCCCCCCCAGCATACAAATAAATCTAAAATTTTTAAGTTGTTTATATATATACTAGGGGGCCTACCCCCTGCGAGATACGCTCGCCAACCCCCGCTCAGACTTCGAGGCCTTTAAAAACATGACAGCGTGCTTTGTTTTAAAAATATTAGTAAATCTGTAATTGGGTTGCCATGCGTTTAACGTTTTAATGGGGCATTTTTTGATTATCATGGCCTCATACACGGCTGTTGCGACAACTGACGACTGCTTTTGGGATTGATAAGTAAAATCAATTACAACTTGAAAACCAGCTTGTATAAAATATGGTTAGGTTTAAATTGTGGCTACCTCTCGTACTTTTATAACAACGATCTGTATTCTATTCTTCCTTTGCGTTTAAGGATGAGAAAAATTTCATCTGCTTGTGAATAACATTAAGAACCACGGTATTGAAAAATACTATGTTATAGACATTTTCAGTAACAGGTTTTAATTTTCTCTCTATTTTAGTGCACCATCCTGCATATTTTCATGTTATTTTAAATATGTAAATTATTTATTTTAATTAATATGTATATACGAATTTTCTAACAATTATTTATCATACAAAATTAATTAAATATTTTGTGCATGCATGGTTGCATTTATTCGGCATCAATTCATGAGATATTTAAACAAATTTGCTATCCGCGATAATTTTACACCATGTTATGTGAGTTGAATATTGTCCATAAGAAAATCGGGTACTTTTCCAGTATAGGATCCTTTGCTTTTAGGTTTGGCGTAATTCGAGCTATGAACTTTTGAAGCTTTTCTATTACAGGGGTCTTGACGCTTTTTTAAAAAGCTTGGCGCAATTCGGGCATCAGAAAGTGAGATTTGGTGCCAAATGACATAAACAGCCATGAAAACAAATTCGACGATTTTTTTTGTTTATATGCGTATTTTAATTATACGTATATTATTATTGTTTTTTCCATACAAATTACTTCTGATTATATATAAAATAGGATAAATGACATTTTACGCTAAACAAATTGTATAAATATTGAAAAAATGCTTCTGTATACGAAATGACAAAGTGAATAGGTTGACAGAAAGTATGTTGCCAATTTGTACATTTTACCAATTTTTCTTTCAGACATTATTTAAAAAAGCATGGTTAAAAAATTTTACTAAAAACATCCTCCATTTAAAAAATGTAAAAACAGACTCCAATAAAAATCGGTGATTGATGTCATATTCTCATTAAAATTGGAAAAAAAACCAAGCAGGATATTTTATTCTCCTTCCGTTCAGTTGGGCAATTATTATTTTATATATTCGTTTCAAATATCCGAATTAGTGATTTTATAAATTCGTTTAATTAAATTTTATAAAAAAAATAACAAAATGATATCAATAAATATTAATTACTGTCCCTCCCTTTCTTTTGCGTTTACATAAATGACGTCATTTTGAAGAATTTATTCAAAATATTTCCAGTTTATAAATTAAATTAAATGCTGACAGACGATTGAATCCTGACGATAGAAATGTGATTTTTTTTTTCAAATTTTCCTGAAAAACATAATTTAATCACAATCTTGTCTTCATTATCAATTGAAATAAAAGATAAATTCATTTTCAATTTGAAAATGACGAATAAAAAAAATCAATAATCCCTATCGGGATCCTTTTCAATTTTTTCCCCTTTTATGTCACAAAAAACTGAGTAATTAGTTGCCATCATTACAGAAATGTTATTAAAATTAGAAAAAAATTAATATCTCGAAAACTAATTCCAATTTCCAAATTATATTACCAGTTTTGACATCCGCGGATTTTTATGGACAATTGGTATTAATTTCACCATGAAGCGTTTAATATTTTATTAAAAATAGCCCTGAAACACAATCAGTCGTTTAATCAGTCTTTTCATAAAATCGTTTCATAAATTCGTTTCATAAAATCGTTTCACAAATTCGTTTCATTAGGATTTTATATATATAGGGTATATATATATATATATATATATATATATATATATCTTCTGCCCTAAATAGTGCTCTGTAGTGATGATAAATAATCAGTATTATAAATTATCCCCCTTCCCCTAAAATCTCCCCCCCCCCTCTCCATATACAAAATTTAAAACTTTTTTTTTTTAAAGTTCCGTATTCTTTGATGTCTGGTAACATTAAATAAATAATCAATCATCTAAAATATTCCCCTTCGAACAAAATTTCTGCTCGCTTTTTGCCAGTTTAAAATTCTTAGAACTCTAATTAAATATATATATATTCGTAAAAGCACAGAAAAAGAACAAGTACACCATTTTATTATTAAAAGTGCACTAGGAAGGAATGATTTCTGCCTTCAAACAGATTAGCAGCTGAAATGTAAAGTGTCAGCATGCCCATAATCTATTATTTGCTGGATTTGCTGATTAAACCACAAAATACCCACCCATCAAAAAAATTAATTTTCTTGCTGGCAACCATTTGTCTTCTTACTCATTATTAGATCTTGTGTTTTAGTGTGGGGATGCTTCTATTACAGACAAAAATAGTATAGAACTGCCGTGGTCGGCATATAATGAATATTTTGAAGTTATAGAACAACAAGAAAGCGGTAATTATTCTGTGTAACATGTAAACTTTGTCCATTTAATAAGAAATTATCAATATCAATATCATCTGCTTACAATTTGAAGTTGAACATATAGGTGAGTTAGCATTTTCTTTATTAATAATAATTACTGGATCGCATCTCGCATCGAATATCTAAATCATTATTCACTAAAATTCATAAATCATTAAAAAGAGTATTTTCGAATTAAGATCCCTGGTTCAGAAAATATTCTTATCGAACTGTTTATTATCGCAAAAAATTATTTTATTAATACGTCTTTTGATAGTTGTGAAATATTTTACCAATGTATGCATACAAATTAATTTACTGCGTATTTTCTTTTGAAGATTCCAATAGATAAAACAAGGGTTGTTGGAAATAAAATATATTATTTTAAAAAATGCCTAAGAATGCTTAATTTTATTTTTATGGCTATTTATTTTCACTTTAGCTGCACAAGTTTTTTATAGCTAAAATAATTGATTTGTAATGTTTTATATTTGATTTGATATTGGTTAGCTTGGTGTTTTAATGAAATATCTTTGTCTCCAGAATGAATCTAAGGCCCAGTATGTTTGAAATTCGGGTTTTCAAAGAGAAACAAACAAAAAGAGATAGAAAGGAAAAGAAAAGCTAGGATTTAACTTATGCAAGAATATATGATCTTGTTCAATTTTTAAATGGCTTTCAGGAACTATATTTAAATTGTAAAGATATAGGACTATTTAGCTTTATTTAAAAAAAAATAATGTATATTCAAATTTATCAAGGGCCATCCGCTCTAAAGTTAGTTCTCAAATCCAAACTGGCTACTTTATGACATATTGTTTAATTCATTTTTGTTCGGAAACAGGTTCGGTTGCAGGTGTTCTTATTCAGAAACTTTGTTACCGAAAGACGTTTTCTACGATTCTTTATTTTATTTTATTTTTTGGTAAAGGCAGAAGATTTTTTCAGAAAACACTGTAAAAGTTGGCGTTTTCAACCGAATTTCCGACGCCGCAGCAGGGGAAAGGGAAAAAACGTGACTCGAATCGCTTATAACGCGATAAGTAATTTATTTATCAAAAAATGAAAAACTCATTTCGATTCCAAATCGGTTCAATAGTCAGACCTGTCAATTTTATGCCTTTGTGTTTAAAATTGAGGCAGATAATACATTAGAAAGTTTCGCGTTGTTGAGCAAGGAATTTAAGAACCACCTTAAGCGCTACTAGAGTCCTGCGCGGGTCGGTTTGTACCCGACCTGAACCCGCAAATTCCATTTTCAGTCAACCCGCAACCCGACACGAACCCGCAAAAATAATTTCCGGAAACCCGCAACACGACCCGAACCCGCAATGTAAAGAAAGTAAATCATGTTTCAATGCCACTATGAAAATTAATCAACAATTGTAACTCTAAAACCATTCTTCTGTTTTACATAAAATAATGAACAAATCTATATTCTTTACTATTCAAATATAGTCAAACTTCTGAGAACCTTGGGATAGTTAAATAGAGTCAAACGTCGAGTCGGGTTATCCCGAATTTTGTTTTTTCGGCTTGGAATGAGTCTAATTTTCTTTCTGCAGGTTGGTAGAAGAATTCTTTCGGGCCATATATAGGTTGTTTACCACTCATGTTGTTGGGAGTTTCACAAAAAGTTTGAGCACAACTATCTTTCAGAGGAAAATAAATACGTATTTTAATATCTAGGGCTATATGTTCAATTTACTGCATGAGAAATAAAATGTATATAAGAAATGCGATCATAGATTATTCTTTCTTTAAGAACCACTTTTTCTTCTTTCGAAATATTAAAAATGTTATCAACATTTCGTTTTTGATACACACAAAAAGAGAGGTATCATATTATTGATAGTTTATGTACACATGCACATGTTACGTGTGTCTAGATTAAGAGGTGGCCGCTATTCAGAGATATAAGCGTTCAAAGGAATTAAAAAGTGGCGTAAATAGAGGTGACCGCCTTTCGGGAGAAAAACCAGAATAGAGGTCTTATTGTACATAGATTTTTAACCTGAAAAAATATTTTGGACATTCTTTTGAAATTCGGGTCAACCCAACACCGACCCGCTAGAGTCAAAACCCAACCCGAAACCGACCCGAACTCGAAATAATGAAATTCAACGGGATCCGCAGTAAAAAAGTGGATGTCAACCCGATCTGAATCCGACCCACAACAAAAACAATTTGAGCTGGGTCGGGTCGGGTAACCCGACCCGATGCAGGACTCTAAACGGTATAAAACTAAAAATCTAATCTTTAAATGTTTTTTTTTAAATTAGTTGCGGTTTCAAAACTTCCACTTATAACGAAATACTATAAGCAGCAAAACGCTAAATGATCGTTTCCTGTTTTCCTGTCGATCACACAGTTTTTTTGCCATGACAAAATTAGAAGTATCAAGAATTAGAATTGTAACTATTCAACAGAAATGTTTCAGCTGTGCAGAAGCATTCGTTATCGTACCAGTAGTTGAAAAAGTATGTTTATATTAACTTCCTGAAACGAATTCTAAGATTAACAAAACAGACAGGCACGTATTTTGCTTTTGTGAAACTGTGATCTGCGGTTTATATTGACTTTTAACGTGAAAAAGTATTTTGGACATACTTTTAAGAAATCAGGTCAACCCGAACCCGACCCGCAAGATTCAGAAAGCCAACCCGAAACCGATCCGAACCCGAAAGAATGAAAGCCAACCCGACCCACAAAAAAAAAATTGAAGCCAATCCGACCCGAACCCGAACCGCAACGGGAAAATATAGCTCCAACCCGACACGACCCAAACCGCGGGTCAGGTCAGGTTCGGGTAAAAGCGGGTAACCCGACCCGATGCAGGATTCTAAGCGCTACTGTGCTATATCACTTTCATAAATGTGTTAAGATTATTACAATTTTTTTTTCAAATTTCCTCTTTTAAAAAAATTCCAACATAATTAAAAAGTGTCTATGAATTCGCTTTGTTTGTCTGTCCTCTAACTCTTGTGCTCTAACTCTCGTAAATGTACTCCGATTGCCATGAAAGTTTTATATGTTATTGAAGTTTACCATAGAATGTTCAGTATTGAAAATAGAATGTGTAGCATTTATATCTCGCTTACAGGGAAGTTCAAAAGAATTCTGTTACATTATGGTCTATAGGGAAAAATCGTTTGCGGTGTATTTAATTAGCGATGATTACCAAAGTAGCGAAAAATAGCGAAGTAGTGACTACTTTTGGAAAGTAGTTTGTAGTCGCTACTTTTAAAAATAAGTAGTTGTAGTTGTAGTTAACTACTTTTTTTATAAAGTAGTTGTTGTTGTAGTTCGCTACAAACAAAAAGTAGTTTTTCCGACCCCTGTCTATCCTATACCTACCCTATATATATAAAATCCTAATGAAACGAATTTGTGAAACGATTTTATGAAACGAATTTATGAAACGATTTTATGAAACGACTGATTAAACGACTGATTATGTTTCAGGGCTTCTTTTAATAAAATATTAAACGCTTGATGGTGAAATTAATACCAATTGTCCATAAAAATCCGCGGAAGTCAAAACTGGTAATAGAATTTTGAAATTGGATTTAGTTTTCGAGATATTAGTTTTTTTTTCTAATTTTAATGACATTTCTGTAATGATGGCAACTAATTACTCAGTTTTTTTGTGACAAAAAAAAGGGAAAAAAATTGAAAAGGATACCGATAGGGATTATTGATTTCATTTTATTCGTCATTTTCAAATTGAAATTGAACTTATCTTTTATTTCAATCGATAATGAAGGCAATATTGTAATTAAATTATGTTTTTCAGGAAAATTTGAAAAAAAAAATCCCATTTATATCGTTAGGATTCAATCGTCTGTCAGCATTTAATTTAATTTATAAACTGAAAATATTTTGAATAAATTCGTCCAAATGACGTCATTTATGCAAACGCAAAAGAAAGGGGGAAAAGGAATTAATAATAATAATTATTTATTGATATCATATTTTTTTTTTGTAAAATTTAATTAAACGTATTTATAAAATCACTAATTCGGATATTTCAAACGAATATATAAAATAATAATTGCCCAACTGAACGGAAGGAGAATAAAATATCCTGCTTGGTTTTCTATCCTGCTTGGTTTTTTCCGCCAAGCTTTTTAAAAAAGCGTCAAGTCCCCTATAATAGAAAAGCACCAAAAGTGCATTGGATTTGTTTTCATAACTTTTGGCAACAAATCTATGTATATTAACGAAGAACGAATCTATCCCTTTTTGAAGCTCGAATTACGCCAAACCTAAAAGCAAAGGATCCTATACTGGAAAAGTTACCCGATTTTCTTATGGACACTATTCAAGTGACATAACATGGTGTAAAATTATCGCGGATAGCAAATTTGTTTAAATATCTCATCAATTGATGCCGAGCACAAAATATTTAATTGATTTTGTATGATAAATAATTATTAGAAAAATCGTATATACATATTAATTAAAATAAATTAATTTACATATTTAAAATAACATGGAAATATGCATGATGGTGCACTAAAATAGAGAGAAAATTAAAACCTGTTACTGAAAATGTCTATAACATAGTACTTTTCAATACCGTAGTTCTTAATGTTATTCACAAGCAGATGAAATTTTTCTCATCCTTAAACGCAAAGGAAGAATAGAATAAAGATCGTTGTTATAAAAGTCCGAGAGGTAGCCACAATTTAAACCTAACCATTTTATACAAGCTGATTTTCAAGTTGTAATTAATTTTACTTATGAATCCCGAAAACAGTCGTCAGTTGTCGCAACAGCTGTGTATGAGGCCATGATAATAAAAAAAGGCCCCATTAAAACGTTAAAAGCATGGCAACCCAATTACAGATTTACCAATATTTTTAAAATAAAGAACGCTGTCATGTTTTTAGAGGCCTCGAAGTCTGAGCGGGGGTTGGCGAGCGTAGCTTGCAGGGGGTAGGCCCCCTAGTATATATATAAAATCCTACTGAAGCATATTTATGAAACGACTAATTCGGATATATATATAACGAATATATGAAATAATACTTGTCCCAGTTTTGAATGCAAAAGGTTAAAATTTCCTCCTTGTTTTTCTTTTTAATTTTCAATGAGGAAATGACATCATTAATGAAAAAAATGAGATCATTTACCTGTTTCTCTCTCTCATATACAGCAATAAAAAAATGTTGTTGCCGCAATTTAAAAATGTCATTACATTTTAAGACAAATTAATATGTTTTTTCAATTTCTACTATTAGCTCACACTCTCTATATATTTATATATCTTGTTCAAATTTTCAATAGTTAATAAAATATTTTCTATTCATCCACTCAAGTTCAAATACATTTTTTTAAACTTGTACTGGATGACACTGGATGTTAATACAGTGTTTCAAATATTAATTAATTAAATAAATTTAATTAATTAATTTTAGTTTTATATGGGAGAAAAAAAATTCTCCCATTTTTTTCGTAAATGAAATGAAAGATTTTCCTCAAATGAGTAATGCCACAAAAATAAAATACCGCAACGATGTTTATAAAAAAACTGTTCAATAATGATAACATGGGATATTAATGCTGCACGGGTTTATTTGATATATTTATGATTAAAAAGTAGGAATTGACTTAAATTTTTTTTATATTACTTGTTATATTTATTTTTTAATATTTTAAATTTAAAAAACTTAAGAGTTATTATGAGACGCTTGGATGCATGTGAATATGTCACCGAAGACGTCACAATAGACATAGGCTTAAATAGGGCTATTATAAAACAGGCTGAATCATCAAGCATTTTGATGCCCACATAGACCAATGTGCAATTGTTTATCACGCGGCGCGACGCAGCCTGGCCAATCCTTCTTCTACTACGGGAAATTAAATGGAGGCGTGAGTCAGCCCGAATTGTAGGAGCCTTAGGCGCAAAGTTGGGGTCATCTGAAGCTGGTTCGTAAGTCACGCGCAAAAATACAATATGTAACGATGCGGCATCTTTTAATTTACCGAAACTGTGGCTAGAATTACTCCATGGTCAAAGATATGAGAATAAACAATCAAACAAAAAAATAATAGATAACGTGCGTAATTTAAAAAAAGTCCTTCCGGCCTGTACCGGGAGGAAAAGGTAGCTTTCCTATATCTTAGTTTTAAAATTTTAGCTAATGTTACACGTAAACAGCAACTTAAAATGCAAATAAAACGTTTACAAAAGATTCGTTAATACTGAATTTGAATAAGAAATTCCCCAAATTATTGAGCAATAGCCAAATTGGCTTCATTTATGAAAACTTATTTTGGTCGCCAAATTTGACGATATTTCGCCAAATGTCGCCAAGTTTGGCGAGAATTTGGCGCTTGAATATATAGTTTTAGATATGAATATATAGTTTTATGCGTTTGATTGGGAAAATTATTACAACAATGAAAGTTTTTGTAATGTGCTGTCTTGTTTCAAAATGTCAGCCACCCTAGAATTTCAAACTGCTGTATCTCAGCCGTTTTTTAAGATAGAGGTAAAACAAAAAATACTCCGGAATCCTTGTATCAAGGCCTAACACTTAATCAAAAAATAAATTTGAATTTTTAACTTTTTTGTTTATTTATTTTAGTTTTAAATTTTTAAATGGCCGCCATCTTGAAACAAAATGGCGGACCAAGCTGGCCAACGAACTCAGTCGAGACATTTGTGAGCTTAATACATCCTATTAGTTTCATCGAAATTGATTTATAAATACGAGCGTTATCGTATGACATAGGTCAGATATATATATATATATATATATATATGGAGATATATATATATATATATTTATATATATAAAAATCAACATTTGAACGGATGGTGGTTTTGAGGTCTGGGGGTCATGATCGGTGAAAATATATCGAAATTTTCCGGAATTGCTTTCCTCCGAACGGCTGCAATAGGTAGCTTTATACTTTTTTGTATTGAAAGCTACCTAAAAGTACATGAAAATAATAACTTCAAAGCCCGTGCAGCTTTAGAATATTCTCATTTTGTTTTTGAAAATGACTCGGAAAGAGTCGAAACATGTAAAACAACTAATAAAAGTTATTTTAATTTATATTATAGTTGTTATTTTTACACCTTTAGCATTTAAAAGTAATATACTATTACAAGGTGTTATAATTTACTATATTGTTAATTTTTTGTGTTAACGGCAACAACACCTTGCATTAGAACAGTATATATTTATTACTTTGAAAGAATTTTGAAGTAATTCATTCCTACGATCAATAATAAAGTAAACTGCTTTATGCGTTTAAACACGATGTAACGATGCGTATGTTTTTATCCCTATTAAAATGATTTTGCATTTTACAGGGTGATTAGAAATATTTTTTCTACCACTTGCTCCCTAACTGACCTCGTGATAATACGTTCGTTGTAAAAATTGAAGTCAAACAATTTCTATGTATTCTCAAAGTTCCAGAAGAATTCGTCAAGTATTTCTCTCGATATTTCATAAAATTTGTAAGATCGAAAGTGTCCGGTAATTTTTGGCCATATAGTGTATCATAAACGGGGCATCTACATGTTTAACCATTATAATAAAAATAGCACACATAAATAATCTATACAAATATTATAAAGAAGAAGCGTTTGTTTGTTTTTAGTGGGTAATCTCTGGAACTGCCGAACCGATTTCAAAAGTAATGTTGGCAAATTGATGCTGACAGTCCCTGCTCCAACATAGGCTATACTTTATGTCGGTACCACTCACCCCAATGTAGTGCAGGAGTGGAAAACGTTTTAAAATTGAGATTTTCGTGGTTCTTAAGTAGCTAGAAACTTGAAATTTGGTATGGTAATTACTTGTAAGGTGTAAATGCTCTCCAAGACCCGTTTCTAAAAAATTCGAAATATACAAGGGTGAAATGCTCGAAAATCGTTCTAACAGCAGTCTAAATTACGATGACTATGGGATTGTTAAGGATAGAAATTTGAAATTTGACATGGGTACTACTTCTGAGACGCATATGCACGCACAAAAGATTTTTTTTTAAATTTTGGAATTTTAAAGGGTGCAGAAGAATGAAACTTTCTAAATGATTTTTGTGATACTGAAAGGACTAGTAGCTAGAAATGTGGCATGGCGGTTACTTTTAAGATACAATATGTCCTATGAATGGTTTTAAAAAATCGAAATTTAAATGTGTGAAATGAGCGAAAATTATTTTAAAAACGTTCTAAATTAAGATTTCTATGGAATTGTTAGAGATAGAAACTGGAAATTTAACATGGCTGCTGTCTACGCAAGTATCCTCGCACAAATGTTTAAAAAAAATCGAAATTTAACAGGATGCAGGAGCGAAAAATGTTTTAAAATTGTGATTTTTGTGTTACTAAAGCATCTATAGAAACTTGCAATGCATCATAGTAGTTACCTTTAAGACGCTATTGCACACACAAAAGAATTTTAAAAAATCGAAATTTAAAAGTATGAAATGAGCGGAAATTCTTCAAAATATGTTCTAAATTGCGATTTATATGGAATTTTACTTGATATTTGTTATTTAATGCATTTCACATGCATTTGAAAAGCACACAAATTCCACTTGACATATTTCAACAATTCTACACGTGCAAAAACGCGAGTTTTGCTAGTGTACGTATAATTAACAAAATTACCAGTCCATGTTACTATTGGAAATACTGGCATGAACTTTTATTCAACACATGTTGTGGACTTATCTTGCATAATAATGCAAAAAATAATGGTGTTTCATTGCATACATTTCCGATTTTTATTCAATGTTTAACCAATAATGGCGTTTCATTTGAGTTTTTAAGATATTAATGCAATTTTGGGCCCCAATATAGGATAGTCTCTAAAACTTTTTATTAAAATAGCTTGATTTTGGGATTGGGAATGTTTATAACAAATACATGTGTTCGTATTAGACTAATTTCTGTTTTTTGTTTTTTTGGCAGAATAAAAGTTTAAACCCCGTTTTCGTAATAAAAAAATATTATTTGTTGTAAACTATTATACAAACTCCTAAAGTATTCGAATCCTTATCTAAAACATAAGGGGAAATGTGAGTGAGGAGATTTTACTGAACAGGTAAATAAGCTATTTTCAATTTTTAAATAAAGAAAACACCATTGACTAAAATTCAAGTTAAATACTGAAATTGCTTCTCAAGACATTTTCAATGCACACCTTAAAGTATTGTAACGACCGAAGAAATTTATGGCCTAGCCTGGCTCGTGAGTTGCTGGTCTAGAGTTGTCTAGTTTTGTCCATGTTTTTGTCGCCTAGCTTCGGAGGTTGACTGCCGTGTAAGCCGTGTACTTGAATCGAAAGGACAGTTTTCGATATGCAAAGAGACTGTGAGAGATTTTAGTTGGCAGGTCAAAAGAAGTGAATCGAGCTGAACTGGGGGAGATGCAGAGAGAGTTGAACAGACGATGTTGAGCGGAAAATGGTGTACGCTGAGGTTTTGATGGCAGAGTGTAATGTTTTTAAATTGTTCATCTTATTTTAACTTGTGTATCAACGATGCCTAATAAAAGTGCTGGATGTAGAGCGTCCCTTGGATCACTGGAGTTCGTTAAGTCATTACAGTATGAGTTTAGTTAACAGATGCTTTACTTATAATACAGTAAAATCGAATGACAATAGCATCTATTTCTGTTGTCTTAATTTATTATAAAAGAAAAAGCCTAATTAGCAGATGCTTTTCTTATAATTACAAATCGGTCAATCGAACGGCAATAGCATTTTTTCCATGATAAAGATCGTACCATCGAATGAAAGGAAATAAACCATGTCTCAACTGATGTATTACTGAAGTGATTAAATTATCCAAATACTTGTTGATTCTATTTTTATTTTCTTTACTTCGTTTGTTACATTGTATCTTCATCTCTGTTATGGATGAGAAGTTAAACATATACACAAAGTATAATGATAGTAAGATCTATATTATCATATAAGAAACACAAAAAGAATCAAATAGAATAGTTTGTTTTTCATAAAGAAAATGTAGTGAACGGAATAAGGTAGATGGCATAGATGTAAAAAACGCGATTTTTAAAAAACTCTCTATTCTAAAAAAACTTACCAACGCTTTCACCGTTGAGAATCATTTTTTTTTGTCCGGAGGTTTTTTCTATGCTAATATTAAGAAAACCATTACATATAAAGACATTCAAAGTGGTAGTTTTATAGAGAACTGTTCCATATACACGCAGAATTAGTTATACAGCTGAAAATATTTAAATGAGAATTGATAGCATCGTATATAATGACATCCCCGTCTGAGAAAACTAATTAATATACTAAAAAAACTTCCCTGAAGCGTCTTTGAAAATGAGTTGCAGCAAAAGAAACAGTTCTTTTTATAAATGCTTCTTTAAATCTGAAATATATTTTAGTGTCTGAGATTTATAAATATAAAGTACGCTCGAAAGAGGTTATTGTATATTTTCGTAAGTGGTTATATTATATTTTCGTAAATTAAGAAACATTTGACTTCTGTACATTGAGTAATTTACTCAGAAGACTGCTATAATATAATGTACAAAGTGTTTGTAAACTCTATAAACAAAGTAAGATTATTGATAATACCCGTTATTTTTCGTATATGAAACAGATATCGCAAAAAATACATTATTCAGACAAAATTACAGGATATCTCACCTGAGCCGACTGGGAATTTTCGTTCAAAACTCTATTAGTATGAGAAAAAAAAATCAGAGGTATTAGATGGGGCGTACTGTTCTTTGTGTTAATTTCGACGACAGCACAAACGGTGCTGTAATTGTACAATAATTTGACCAGTGACATCGTATGTAACGCCAAGTACATTCCGATTTACGGAAAGCCTGGTTGTGTGCCTTTTCTATGTAGAGCATGGCCACTTCCTCTATTTCTCGTTATACTGCTAGATATTTCACACACAGAAGTGAGTTATTTGAAAATATCGCTAAACGAGCTTCTTCGTTACTAGAATAATTATTCGGATACGTGTGTATAAAGCCTTTTTGACTGAATAAAGGGATTGCAAGCTTGATTTTCTGTGCAAATATTGTCTTTTACAGTAGATTTTGCCACCTTATGAAGTTTATTGTATCATTTTTTAAATTGTTTTTAATATAGAGTGTATTTCAGAATTAGCAGGCTTCGCTCGCTACGCTGGTTGGTTTCTCCAAACGAACCTTGAATCAAATGAAATATATCGGTGAATTTGACCAAGTGTTTCAAAACAGTATGGGCATTTACCTGGAATATCCTTCCTCATTGCTGAAATGATACGAATGTCATTGCGCTATTATATTTTCTAATGTGTCAAACAAAATTTCGGCAGTTAAGGGCCAACTCTTTTAGTTGATCATTGCCAGTAGGATTAGGAAAATAACAATAGAACGGTAAGAATGATAGTAAAACCTTCTCTGAAACATTATCTAAACTAACTATGCAAGTCTCATTAAAATACGTCCAGTAGGATTTTTTTAAAGGCTAATTTTTCATAGTCGGATTCACCTGTTTATAGAACTTTCTCCTATAATACTATAACGAAAAAGTGTAGAACAACATGCAATATACTAAATCCTTCCATGAAAAAGTATCTAACTAACAGTTCTAGCCCCATCAAAATCTATTCAGCAGAACTCAAGTTTTAAGTAGCCGGAACGAAATTCCCATTAGCATATTATATATATATATAGTAGACGTAGATAGACTAGATAGTAGATAATGAAATATTAAACCTTAAGCAAAAACTTTGCATAAGTTAAAATATATAATTTAGATTCTTTAGAAAATAAAATACGTAAAACATTGCATGGAAACTTAACCATCTAGAAAAAAAAATCACACACAAAAAAAAGGAATAGTATTTTTACATGCCGTGATTAAATCATGAAACTTCTTTCCATTAATCCACTGAGAGCTATATAAAGCAAACAATTTTTGTTCCCATAAAATTTTTTTGACGTAAGAGTCTAATTATCAGATGCTGTTCTTGTAACCCCAATTCAGTCAATCAAATGGCAATAGGATATATTCCTTGATGAAGAACGTGTCATAGGTGAATGTAGGAAAAGAATAATGTTTCAGCCTTTTTATTACTGTAGGGATTACATTATTCACAGAACTGATTCAAATTTTTTCTACTTTTGATATTTTACATTTGATATTTTACATTTGATATTTTGTTTCGTAATCTACGTGATACATAAGAAGCTAAAAGTATAATTTTTAAGAAAAAGCTTTATATATTTTAAAATATATACTTTAGATTCCTTAGAAAATAAATGTACAAGACATTGTGTTGAAATTTAACTAGAAAAATTAGTCTAGAAAAATAAAATAAAATCATACAAAAGAAGAAATAGTACTTTTACATGATGTGATTAAATCATGAAACTTCTTCCGAATAATACTCTGAGCCTATATAAAACGCAACTTGTTTTTCTCCATAAAAGTTTATTGACGTACGAGTCTAATTATCAGATGCTGTTCTTGTAACCCCAATTCGGTCAATCGAATGGCAATAAGATATATTCCTTGATGAAGAGCATGTCATCGGTGGATGTAGGATAATAATAATGTTCCAGTTTTTTTATTACTGAAAGAATTATATCCACAGAACTGCTTCAAATTGATTTTATTTTTGTTATTGTTCATTTGATATTTTGTTTAGTAATCTCTGTGATACATAAGAAGCTAAAAGTATAATTTTTAAGCAAAAGCTTTATATATTTTAAAATATATGCTTTAGATTCCTTAGAAAATAAAATGTATAAAATATTACGTTGAAACTTAACTGTCTAGAAAAATAAAATAAAATCATTTAAAAGAAGAAATAGCATTTTTACATGATGTGGTTAAATCATGAAACTTCTTTCAAATAATCCTCTGAGTCTATATAAATATACACCTTTTACTTCTCCATAAAAATTTATGTACGTATGAGTCTTAATTAGCAGATTCTCTTCTTGTAACTCCAATTCAGCCAATCGGATGATGATCTATTCCCCGATGAGCAAAGTGTCATTTTGTGAAGAAAAATAATAATGTTACAGCTTTTTTATTACTGAAGGGATTATATTATCCACAGAACTGCAGCAAATTGATTCTTCTTTTATTATTGTTGCTTCATTTGATAGTTTGTTTCGTAATATGTGTGATGCACAAGAACTTAAATGTATAATGCTTAAGAAAAGCTTCATATATGTTACAGGGTTCGTACGGGTACCGTTACTTTTCCAGGTGACATACCAGTATATTTTTCTAAAAAAGTACTTAAAGTTCAAACGTGCAAAATTTCACCTTATTTAAGAAGAGATTATCTATAAGAAAATACTGGTACAGAATAATTTCTTGGTATTAAAATTCCAGGACCCGTACGAACCCTAGTTAAAATATGTGCATTCGGTTCTATAGAAAACAAATTGAGTAAAAAAACATTACTTAGCTATCTAGAAAAATAAAAAAAATCGCAAACAAAAGAAATAGAATTTTTACAAGCTGTGATTAAATAAGGAATCTTCTTTCCACTAATCCTCTGAGACCTATATAAAGTACACCTTTTTTTTCGCCATAAAAGTTTATTGACGTACTGAGTCTAATTAGCAGACATTCTTCTTTAACCCCAATTCAGTCAATGGAATGGCGGTAGGATCTATTCCTCGATGTAGAACGTCTTATCGGATGATGGTAGAGCCACTTACTTGTTAATAGAAAAAGTGATAAGTTGGCAACATTTATATACATTACACATAATCTTGCTAATACAGATACTGATTGATAAGTAGACATAAAAGTCCCTAATAGCAAACAATATTGGACCAATACTGTTTATACTGGCTATATCTCAGACAATATTGTCTTTATCTTCGGCTGTATTGCTATAGAATATTGACTCAATAATGGAATGTTTTCACCTTGTCAATACTGATGCAAATGAATGCAAATCATGTGTGTTCTGGTATTGATAAGAAATATTTCGCTACTTCACTGGTAAAATTTCTAATGTAAGGCAATTATTTTTGCAATCTTGCTATTTTTATAATGAAACTATTTTTGCAATTTTGAAATTTCATTGCAATTATTTCCTATGTGAAGCCAATTTTTAACTGTTATTGTATTTATTTGAAAGTATTTCTTACGAATGCAATTCAAGTAAAATATTGTCATTCATAAGAAATACTTTCAAAGAAATGTATGTATCGTGCATGTTCTAATATTGATAAGAAATATTTCGCTATTTCGACTGTTAAAATTTTCAATGTAAAGCAATTATGTTTGCAATCTTGCTGTTTTTATAATAAAATTATTTTTTCAAACTTGAAATTCCATTGCAAATATTTCCTACGTAAAGCTAATTTTTAACCATTATTGTATTTCTTTGAAAGTATTTCTTATGAATGCAATTTTGATAAAATATTGCGACCACATATATATTATTTAATGAAAAATTTTAAAATACGATGTTAATTATCATTGAACACATATTTATTGTCATGAAAAACATGTAAATTTACAGTGACAGTTATTTCTCCGAAAAATAAGTCACAGCTAAGCACTTTCTAATCAGAATTAAAGGAAAATTCACACATTCCACGGGCTTTCATTTAAAGCTGTATTGAACGCTGTATTGTTTTCAACCAATCGATACGTTAATGCAATTTATCTTTCAAAAAAGAAAAAAGGAAGAATTTAATCAGCAATATGTGCAACGAAATTTCGCTTTCATTAATGCGAGAAGAAAAGAGTGAATGGTTTTTTGGTTAACAAGCTTGTTAAAGAACAGGTTTTCATAATCTTGATTTGTGGTCCAAAATAAAAGAATTGTGACTAAGTAATTAAGAATAAGTGTGGGGTTTATTAATATTTACTACTCATACTCTTCGCGCTTACAGATTATGAAGCAGGTAGTGTGCATATAAAAATCCACTTATTATTAAAAATTTTGTGAAAGGATAGAGATACAGCCAGACAAGTGCAAAAACAGTATAATAAAGTGAATATGACCGATCAAATGCAACCTACACTAGTGCAAAAATTTCGAAGTTATCGACCTTATCTATAAAACGAACAGAAGTAGCGGTGAAAAGCTTAGATGAATGATCGGATCAACTGGCCAAGTAAGCCACAGCCAATAATATGGTTGATCAACACATCCCAATTCCTCACTCCTTGACTGAGTGAGTCTCGAAGGCTAGGATACAATATGAATGGCAAGAGTATTGGGATACATCATACAATGTCATACAATCTCCAAAATCTCTCATAACTTACTTACCCTCGCACTATACACAACTCATTTTCTCACAGTCCATAGCCCCTTTAACACCTACCTACACAAATTCAAATGCGCCAGATCCATCTGCTGTGAGTGCGGTGAACTGGGAACCGCTATTCATGCATTCAGTCACAGCACTGCACACTGACGCAGTGCTGGCATATCATCCTCGAATTCACGACTCCTAAGTGCTGGTTACACAACATCTTCACACGCCCAACACTACTAACAAAGTTTGAAAATATTCACATATTTTTCTATGACCTTTCGTACTTAATTCACTATTTGCCTGAGCTACGCCCTGTTCCTTCATTCAGCGGTGCTACCGAGATTCGGGATTTGAGCTTGCTCAGACGTCACCACTTTGTCTCAAGCAATACAAGTGCTGGTATTTGATGTCTTCATAAACTGAATGTACCACCAACCAGACTGCCAGTGTTGTGGGGGGAGTCTATTTTCTGACAGTGAGGAATCCCATATATGCATATTTTATCATATAATATTCAAAGCCTCTTTGTGTCCTACCGCGTGTGGGTTCTCCGCACGCAGGACAGGTGATTGATATTTTCCATCTCGCCTCTTGCCACGTTTTCCGGAGGGTTCAGCTCCGGCTGAACATTTTATGATTTTTTAATACCTCAATAAAGGAAACGGGAGGGACATTATGCTCTGCAGACTTGGTTTCCTTGCCTCAGATATCCTTCTCAGGCTATCAAATCACGGTACTTGTTTTTAAATCATGAAATGAAGTTAATTAGGTTCAAAGTGTCTACCATCGCAGCAACAGTATGCAGGCGAGTGCAGTGTACGGTCGATAGGAAAATAATTATGGTGTATTTGAATGATGTTACACATTTTCCAACATATTGAAAATTGATATCTTTCTGCAAGCAAAATTACTTAAATATTATTTATATTTTTACCTTATTAACCTAATATTTGCTAGCAATTTTCATTGACAATATTTCCCTTGTACGTATCTCCTTTCTCCAATATGTCTATAAAGTTGACTTTTCTTGTAAAAATTTGAAGCCAACATTTCTGTAATAGTGGCATTTGTTCGCGAATGGGTTAAAGTGTAAGTACTGGTATGGTCCTCAAACTACCTATTTCAGTACAGAACACTGAATATCTCTTGACACAACAAGAGGCACGACAAGAGGCTTTCTATAGAATTTGGAACGCAGAGAATTCATCGTTTTCCAGGGACACACAAAAGTATTCTGTTACAGTACTGTCTATAAACATTAATTGCTGGAAGTGAGTATTCATTTATGATATGCGATTTTAAATTTCAGAAATTTTTTCAATATTATTTTGTGTGTATAAATTCTATAGATCATATACAGGACTGCACAAAAAGTCTCGAGTACATTGCTGTTCATTGACGGCAATTGACTGAAGGGGATTTTCAAATATGCTATTCGCTTATGCGTAACTGAAATAAATTTTGGCATACTGTGTACACAAGCCAATTGGTGAAATACAGGACTTCAAAAAATAAATCGGATATTTTCATGACTATTCATAATAAAAGCTGAAATTAGGTTAACAAATGTGTTATGCGTTTTCGAAATTGTTTATTTAGACATCATATTGACATCATTGTTACAATATTCTGAATGTGTTGTAAAGTGTTTCATAAACTATACTTAAAGCATGTTTTTGCGTTCTTATTACTGACCCATCATACGTAGTATAGGGTAAGTCTTGAAATCGTTTTGAAATTCGAAAAAAAAAATTGACGGATTTGCACGTTTCAGATACTGGAAAATCCAAAAAAAACATACTTTTAGAAGAAAAAAAAATTGCCGTCCGTCTGTCTGTGTGTGTGTCTGTAAACGGTCTATTTCCTGAACAAATTGAGATAGTGACTTGAAATTTGGTATGTACATAGTATGTTACAATGGGAAAAAGCTTATTGTATTTCAGTAACCTCGATTATACGGAAATATTTTTTTCGGACTCTCGAAATATTTGTTCTGATAGAAGGTACATAAAAATTTTCGAAATTGTTTATTTTAAGGAATGAATATAAAAGACAATAAAAAAACGTAAATTTTGCATAAAGAATGAAAGTGATTGGAAAATTAGTTGCCGAGATATTTGTAATCCTATTTCCCACACTCTTCGATTTTTCATGACCCTGTATTTCATTCAAATTTCAATTTAAAGATATATTTTAATTGGAAATGAGACGCTTAATCCGACGCAGTAACTCGTTAGTTAATAAGATTATCAATTTTGAAGTTATAAGGATGTTTCTTTTACGCAATTCAGCATTAAAGCATTTAAAATTTATGACGTCATCAAGCCACGATTTTATTCGAATTGTAATGCATTTTATAAATAGTTTACACATGTTTCATTTTCATGTTTTATATTTTGCATATCCAAGATGGGTAAGTATTACGGTGTCCCCCAACGACTAGTTTTTTTCTGTTTTCAAATGCACAGTGAGGAAAAATGTGAATGCAATTCATAACTTTAAAACTAAAAGTCACAGAAAAAATATGTTAGCATCCAAGTTTATTGATTATGATTATTTCTTCGTTTATCTAAGATTCGTTTCTTGAGACATACTATAACTGTTTATTGTCAATTCGAAACTATATGTTTTTCTTTAATTAAATTTTTTCTGTTCCATTTTTCATAAGTAAAAATATTCACTGGTCTCTACTTAGATAGGTAGTTTGAGGACTGTATCAGTACTTACAAAGAAACACATTCTCAAACAAACGCTACTATTACAGAAATATTGGTTATGCCAACTTTACAGATATATTGGATTAACAAAGGAAATATTGCCAATGAAATGGTGAAAAATTGCTAGCCAATATTAGGTCAATAAGGCAAAAATATAAATAATATTTAGGCAATATTTCTTGGAGAAATTTTCAATATTGGTCAACTTATAGAAGAAATATTAGAAAAACTAGCAGACTACGCCCGCTGCGCTGGTCGGTTTCTCCAAAAGAACCTTGACAATCAAACGAAATATATCGGTGAATTTTACCTTGTATTAGTTGTACCTTAGATCTGTACCTTTTCCTGGAATATCCTAAAATAACATAAAAACAGATACTAAGTTATGTTTTTTTAAAACGGTTTATTATTACGTTTACAATTTATTACCTTCCGTTTTCCATTGATTTATATGTTTTATAGCTACATTTTTTAATAACGTGAATTAACCTATATTATTCACAACTAAAAAGAAATGGCGCATCTAGTATTTGTCGAGAATTGAATAAAAATCACAATTCACTATTATATTTTAACAGAATAATACGGTTACTATAATTTGTGACTCGTGCTGACATGTTGCTGTTATTATTATTTTTTTACGCGTGAAGTTTTCGCTATGGTAATGCATTGTGAAATTTGGACATTTTTGAAATTCAATATTTGAAAAATGGCGTAATCAGTGGATTTGAAATTTATATGAAGAAAAATACAATTTTTTACCTTTCTAATGCAGTTTGCCTGACAATTTTGTGACAGATACTTTTTGAGCTATTATTTTTTTCAGTAACTTCAAATGTTTCATTTTCTGAGATTAATCTGGGGCAACGATCCCAGTCGTCAGCAACACATACCTTTTTATTAAATTTTACTAGCAGACTACGCCCGCTGCGCTGGTCGGTTTCTCCAAAAGAACCTTGAATCAAACGAAATATATCGGTGAATTTAACCTTGTATTAGTTGTACCTTAGATCTGTACCTTTTCCTGGAATATCCTAAAATAACATAAAAACAGATACTAAGTTATGTTTTTTTAAAACGGTTTATTATTACGTTTACAATTTATTACCTTCCGTTTTCCATTGATTTATATGTTTTATAGCTACATTTTTTAATAACGTGAATTAACCTATATAATTCACAACTAAAAAGAAATGGCGCATCTAGTATTTGTCGAGAATTGAATAAAAATCACAATTCACTATTATATTTTAACAGAATAATACGGTTACTATAATTTGTGACTCGTGCTGACATATTGCTGTTATTATTATTTTTTTACGCGTGAAGTTTTCGCTATGGTACTCCATTGTGAAATTTGGTAATTTTTGAAATTCAATATTTGAAATATGGCATAATCAGTGGATTTGAAATTTATATCAAGAAAAGTACAATTTTTTACCTTTCTAACGCAGTTTGTCTAACAATTTTTGACAAATACTTTTCGAGCAATTAATTTTTTCAGTAACTTCAAATGTTTCCTTTTCCGATATTAATCTGTGGCAACGCTTAGCGAAAATCCCAGTCGTCAGCAATGCTTACCTTTATATTAAAGAGGATAGCTACATTTTTTAATAACGTGAATTAACCTATATTACTCACAACTAAAAAGAAATGGCGCATCTAGTATTTCTCGAGAATTAAATAAAAATCATGCACTCGTGACATCATAATTCACTTCTATATTTTAACAGAATAATACGGTTACTATAATTTGTGACTCGTGCTGACACATTGCTGTTATTATTATTTTTTTACGCGTGAAGTTTTCGCTATGGTACTCCATTGTGAAATTTGGTAATTTCTGAAATTCAATATTTGAAAAATGGCATAATCAGTGGATTTGAAATTTATATCAAGAAAGGTACAATTTTTTACCTTTCTAACGCAGTTTGTCTAACAATTTTCTGACAAATACTTTTCGAGCAATTAATTTTTTCAGTAACTTCAAATGTTTCTTTTTCCGAGATTAATCTGTGGCAACGATTAGCGAAAATCCCAGTCGTCAGCAACACATACCTTTTTATTAAAGAGGATGATCCAACGGAGTACTAATATCCTGTACTTGTTTGTTATAATGTCCTTGGGATTTTTTTTAAAGGTGTACAATTCGGGTTTCAGAAAGTAAGATTTGTTGCCAACAATGTAAACAGCTATGAAAACAAATTTAATGAACTTTAATGATTGTGTATATATATATTATATATATACAAATTACTTATGTTTATATATAAAAGTAAATAACTCTATCTAGCCAAGACCCGCATAACAAACAAGTGCCATATACTCTCTCCTCTGGCTTTGATAACAGCAGATATTATTGAGACAGATTTTAAGATCCGGATAGTAGAGTATACAGATAAACTTTGCAATGATTCTGAGTTGTATTGTGCTGCAGTTCATTGCCTTTATTCGTTGTTTTTCTGTTACTACACACAATACGTGTCAGTCGTCTAGCAGGCACATAATTCATTCACAAGCAATTCCTGATACAAGCCATTTTATTTAGAAAGCAGGTTCTTTTTATTCGAAAACGACGCCATTCATTCTATCTTTCAATCGAGAATCAAAAGTTGATCAAATAAGTTAAACTTGTTGAGTTATTGTAAAATGTTTCAACAGATAATCAAAACTTCTTCTTTAAAAATTTAATAAAGATTTATTTACATACATATATAGGTAATATTCGACACATTCGGTTCAGAATCAAAGTTACATCTGACAGAAAAAGAATAAATCGGAGAAAAACAAAAAAAAAAGCGTTTCCACAGCAACCGACAAAATTTGGCTAATAGCCAAGGAGTCATTCGCAACAATTCCACCATTTATTCAACTTTTCAACCGATGTTTTAGGATTTAGCAGCTATTCTTTGAAGACTCGGGACATTGTCTAACGTGAAAAGCCAACAAGTTTAGCGGTTTCAAATACACTGGAACTGGCGCTACTTCCGCCCACGATCACGTCGAATACAGTGCTATTTATATTTATTTATCCCATCAATAGTCAAATTTCATCTGTTAGTGGTGTTTGTGATCAGGGTAAAGCTTTCTATCAGAAAATTCAGTTTATTACATCAGTGCGTATGATTCAGGGATGAGTCGTATTTTGAGTGAAGAGTGTTCATTATCCTTTCAACACGCAATGTATGTAGACGATAATGGCCAGGATATAGCAAACAAGTTGGAAATTGTACGCCAAACGTGACAAATGAGGTGCGTTCGTACTATAGCTAGTCATACAAATAGTTAGATCTTGATGATTTTTAATTATGTGAAATGAATTATATCGTCTGCAGATTAATTTCTGTCATAAAATAAGTATCTCGATCGCTTGAAGATTAAACCTTGGAAGCTCGTATAACAAGAAAGCACCGATTTTTTTAAAATTCAAATTTCTTAATAAATATATTTATTAATATCGTCTAAAGTTTTGATTCGATTTTCATAAAATTTGAAATGTCTCGACAAAATTCTGCAAAGATAATATATCTTAAATTTCAAATCATTCATCTGGGTAGTTTTTGCGTTGTTATATGCGGACAGACGGACGGACAGATGGATGGACAGATGAAGGACGAACAGACAGACGGACGGACCAGACGACGACAAAAGGTGGTACGTATTTATACAATTACGCACGCACCTAATAAAAACAGTACTGTTACATATTGCTACGCTGGTAGGGAAATGATAACAAACTTTATTACGAAAGTAATAACTAAAACATCCACAATATTTTATTTTTCTGTATTTCAGAATTTGTTTAATACCATCATAAAATAGATTCTAATTTCTATCTGACGATTTTAAAGATATTTATCGCTTACTTCAATAAAAGGAATTTGATGCCATTGAACTTTTATCAGAAAGACAATTTAAACAGAAAAATGCATTACTAACACATTGCGAAACCGACAGCTGCAGCTAATATGCTTTTAAAACAGCCAAGTTTTATTGAAAGGCTATAATCGATTAAAAAAAGTCTTAGTCATTTAGGAAGAAAAAGAATACACTTAATTTCTTTGTATTCGGAACAAAATTTAAACTTTATTCCATTGCAAAAGAAGTAGTAGATAAATACAAAGAAATGTACGAGAAATGGTAGTTTTATATTTTGGATTAGAAAATATTTTATTATCGTCTGCCATTTTACACAATATAAAGCTGATTTTAAAAGTCCAAAAAGTACTAAAAAAATATTATCATTATTTTTTGTATTTAGAAAAGAAAATCTATTATTACTACATAATATGTTCTTTGCTTTATATAATGTCCATGCAATTTATGTGAATTTAATTTAGTAAAGTTAAATTAAAGGAAAAAAATAATTCAGTACCAGAATCAAAAAACTTTACGTTATGAAAATTACTTCTAAGAAGTTGTAACTGTAAAGTTTTGTAAGTTATACAGCTAACCCATTAACGTAAGAAATCAAACAACGAATTTAGTTGCAGCTATAAATTTTTGTAATTCGTAATTAATGTTCATTAAAGGGGGTAATAACTCTATAATGAAAAATTCCAATTATAAAATTGAAAGATACTTTCACCTTTTTTCGGTTTGCAATAAAGGAAGTTTTCTGCTCTTTACTTATTATATATAGGCATTTTTTTATGAATTTGCTTTTCAATATAAACAAAAGGTACTGTTGTAGATATTTTTATTTTAAAATTAATTGTATTCCAAACTATCTTTTTGATTTTTTGAAACAAAAGAAAACATTTGTCATTACAAAATGGCGGCGAAGTTGTGCCAGCGCTCGGCAGAAAATTGTAATGCCGCACATTTTCACCAGATCTATTCAGCAGAAATAAAATTTATGAACAGTTTTATAAACTGTACGTTTACAGTTATGGTTGGAACAGACAAAAATTATAATTTTGAATTTTTGTCAAAATTGTGTTTATCTGAGAAAATGGGAAGCAAAAATTGATATTTTTTATTCTTTAAGGGGGCAAAATAAATGGTTTATATCTAAAGTATTGTTCATTGTCACATGTATACAGAACAATGTCTAGAAATTTAGAATTCATTCAGATAGACCGAGTAGTGTTTACGAAATCCGTGAGAGAAGTTAAATAAATGTTGTTTTAAGAAGAGCGTGTTTAAAGTTTTTAAAAAATTTCTTTACTAGAAAACATTACATTTTTAAAAATTTTTCATTGATCAATGTGTTGATCCTTTCGCCATCGTTACATCCCAAGAAAAATATGTTCTTAATTTCAGTTCCATATTAACAGATTTCGGTTTAATTTTTTTAATTAAATATTACAGTGGATTTCCTTCACACAAGTCAGTCGGTTCATTTTATGAACTGTAGAGAAATCGTAATATGTAAAACCTTTGAATTTCTGTTCTATACTGTTTACAAAATTATATTTGAAGATCACAAATACTTATCAAAACGAATACAGCATGTTTCAAAAATATTCGAAATGCGTAATATTTTATTCATAAATGGTCAAAATAATGTATAATTTATCACATATCTTTTGAAATGGCAATGACTATCGCAAATATAAACTATATCAGTATACTAATTCTATCAGGCATTAGCATATGTTGTGTGGAGAGCAACACATACATTGAAGTATCTTTCCATTATGTTTTTACTTTAAATCATACATTTTTTTTCTTTTTCAAAAAACTTTTAATACTGGCTTTAAAAACATACATCATCAGTATTCAATTATAAAAAATAGTTTAGATACTTTTTTAAAAACTTCAGAACCGGTCTGACGTCTTATAAGATATATTACATACATATTATCCAATGAAAAGTTTATAAAAGTTATTACACTGATCTCCACTAATTTGCACGTCTCAAGTCCTGTGCTATTATTCTTCTGAAAAATTCATAAATTTACATTGTAGGTATATAGATACTCCCATATCATATTGCTTCTTCGAAAAACGTTTTCACCTCGTTCCGAGGCTTCATCAGTTCTTCTGAGTAATTGTAATTTATAGGCAATGCCCTTTACTTATCTGCTCAGAGAGAAAACTCGAATGACTGCTAGTGCTTGAATATTCTGAAGCAAGTCTAAGTAGAGTTGAAAAGTTCATAAAAAAAGAAACAGGTTCAAACTGGATGTTTGTGAGCTAATTTACGATAAGCACTGTCAGTTAAATTTGAACTGTTATGTTATATATGCGTAAAATTATACCTTTTATTTACAATTTTTAACACTTTGTAACATAGTTGATTAACACGTTACAACATAGTTGAAAAGTGTTTATGAATCCGGTTTGTCTAGACTTTTTCTCGTGCTCTAACTCGCGTAAATATACTTGAATTGCTATGTAGTTGATATATGTTATTGAGGATTACTGTGGTATGTTGAAAATGTATTGTGTAGCAGGGACACTCAAAAAAAAACTTTTTTGCATTATGTTCCATGTAAAAAATAACTTGTATTGTAGTATTTTAATTATGTTACACTATCTCCAGAATATTGAAATTTATAAACATTACTGAGGTGTATTATAAGATGGTGACTGCAGAATATGAAGAGCATAGCATTTATCGTTCATTTAGATTTTAGAGGGACACACAAAATAATCCGGTTACAGAACTGTCTATAATCGATAATTGCTGGATGTTTATACGTTTCTGGTATACGTTTTAAAATTGAACTATTGTTTTTGGCATATTATTTGGCGTACATAAATTCTATATTTCATATACAGGGCGGTACAAATGAATTCTAGTACATTTCTGTTTACTGACGGGAATTCTTGAACAGGAATTTTCAACTGTGTTATGCGTTTAGCATACTATGTATTATATAAAGACATGTTTAGATGATATGCAGGGCTTCACAAAAATATTTGAATATTTTTCCGGTTATATGTTTTAATTGCTAAAATTGTATTTTCAAATCTGCCATGCATTTTCCAAATATTTCTCTGTATTTCCAATATATTATCTCCCACTTGATTAAAGGAAGAAGTTTTTTTAATAATAATCTGAATGTGTTGGAAAGTGTTTCATAATCTCTTCTTGGCGCATGATATTTCATTCTTGTGTAATATTTGAAATCGTTCCCATTATTTTGAAACACGCAGTATTCTTTTAAGAGATATAATGAGGTATTTTAATAATTGTGAATATATTTTCAACTAACAGTTCAATATGGAAAAGATACAAAATCCCGTTAACAAAAATAAACAGTTTTGAACATGTTATTTTACAAAAGAAACGCAATACAAAATACACCCTTTACGAAATGTAAAAACAATCTAAATTTTTAAAATGTAAAAATAATTTTAATTTAGTCATTTTAATTTCAAAGCAATTCTAATTGTAATTTTACTTATGTTACACTATAAAAGTAATTAATTTTTAATTCAACTTTTTTTTATCACATATTTCCGGTGGTTTTTAATTTTTATAAATCTTAGAAATTTGGGAGAACAAAAGAAATATCAACTATTTTATTTTAAACAGAAATAAAATACAATGGTCTGACATGCATTATGTGTAATAGAATCAAATATTTTTTTTTTGTTTGACATCAAGTCTTAAATATATAATTTAATGTCTTGTTTTATATTCTTCAAGCAGAGTTTTGGTCTCAATTGTGCTGTAACAAAAGAAAAATAACCAAATATTTTAATTTTTTTCATCGAAATAAAATCTTGTTTTTACGCAGTATGTGTGAATACAAACGAATTACATTGTAATGTTTGTGCTTTATTACTGAAATAAAAGTGTCAAATGCTGATATTCATTTTGTCAATTTAAAATAATCTCTGTGATAATTTCAGTGGAAAAAAATTATTATTATTTTTTTTTAATTTAAGTAAATAGCGGTCTTTTTGCCGTTTTCATGTTTCGTTATTTAATTTATTTATTTCGCAATGTGCAAATAGCTTTGTAGTTAAAACCTAACTGCGTGTATGTTTTATATCTCACACTTATTCCTCAAAGAATATGAAGAATTATGAAAGGAAACGAACATAAGTCAAATGTAAGGATCCAAGGATCTTGAACTTTCAAAATTCCAATTAATTTTCAAGGCAAATATTTATTTTAAATTTTATAAGAAATTTTCGTTATAAATTGTAATTATGGTAATTTGCTTATTTTACTGATGTGTAAAAAAAGGTGTAAAAGAGAACTAACGTTATGTCTTTAGAATACTACTAAGTTTACTATGTCTTTAGAATGTCAATTTATCATTCTAATTTTAAATAAAATTCATTTTTAATTGGAATAAACGTAGTTTAAAACTGTTCTCAAAGGCTTTAAATCTGAATCATTACTAATTAGATTATAATATTTTTGTGATTAATTCTCACTTCCGACACGGCAATTTTTGAAGAAATTGCTGATTAGCAAAATAAAAGATTTATTTCAAATGTCTAAAAGTTTTGTGCTAAGTATAGCAGAATAAAAGATACTATTTCAAATGTCTAAAAGTTTTGTACTAAGTAAAGATTTTGAATTTAGGTTGCATATCACTTATAAAATATATTTGAAAATCGTAAGCAACTATCAAATACAATATAATTTAGATAAAATCATGGTACCTTTTAATAATTGTTAAAAATGATATATTTTGAAGAAACAATTTAATATTCTATCGAAGTTTTTAAAAAGCACAACTAAACTACCATAAAAATATAACGACTTTTAAACATGTTATTTTACAGAAAAAAATAAATAAATTAAAAAAAAAATAAGAAGAAAAGAAAAGAAAAGAAAGAGAAGAAAATGTAAACCAAAATACGTTGTTTCTGAAAGATAAAACTGTCTAAATTATGCAACAGTAAGAAAGAATTCAGTGTTGTCATTTCCACTTAGAATTTTCCCGCTAGATACACACTCAAATCCACCTAGATTTAGCAGAATCTCTAAACTCAGTAGCAATACTTTGATTTTATTACATATCAAGAAAGGGAAATCACGCGTCAAGCACATATTATGAAACATTTTCCAACACTTCCAGAATACTTTAAAAATACTCCGGACGTTTAATAAGGTAAAGAAGATACCCAAGTAAACACTTTTTTGAAAACACATAACACATTTGAAAACCATCTTTCGTCAATCACCGCCGATAGCCGGAAAGGTACTCCAATTCTTTCGTGCAGCCATGGATATGATGTATAGGTATGGTGCATAGTGTGGAAAAATTTAGTTTAAAATGAAAATGCAAAATACAGTTGGAAATTCAACCTCAGCAATTTCTGCCTGTAGACGGAAACGTACTTGATTTCTTTTGTACAACCCTGTATATTATCTGCAGATTTTTATACACACAATTCATAGACGAACATGTAACCGGTTCTTTACTGCTCAATATAGTTGGCCACGAAAATGAATAACGTAATTAAAAAAACACATTTTCGAGCACATTTACGCGAGTTAAAACATGGACAGACAAACCGATTTCATAAACACTTTTCAACTATGTTGGAATTTGTTAAAAAGGGAACGCTGCCTACTTAATATGAGTAACTTTATTTTACCCAAGAGACTCTTTTCTTATATCAAATGCTAAATGCATCTCTATAATAAAACTGTAAGTCATGTGACTGTCCTCAACAGTTCCGGGATGCCGCATCGCTTTTTCATATGCCAAGCGGCCATTTTTATTCAAAATTATTTTTTCGAATAAACTGCATAAAAGTTACATTTTAAGAAAGATCGTTCAAAATAAATTAATATTTGAGAGATGACTTGCGTTCAATTATGTATATATTCTGCAATAACTTCAGTCGAAAGATTCGCAGTTCAAATTCTCTATTCATAAAAGTAAACAAAAAAAAGATTGATTCGTCGTGAACATTTAAAATATTAAATCATGGAGGTAATCATTCGCAAAGCAAGTTCTCCGCGAATGAATTTTTGGACCGCTGCCTCGCGTCAAAAAAATAATTCGCACCAGTGAGACAATCAAAGTTTACCATAATTATGTGCTATACAACTCAACTTTCGGACCTTTTCTTGACGTAAATTGAACTCATGTAATAATATTTAATGAATCAGATTTTTAGCATTTTTAAAATCGCTAATACAGCTTCTATTTATCGCGTGTACAAATTAGAAATGATACTTTGATTTTGAAATCAAATGTTTTGATTTATGATATTATTTCTTATTTATTTATTTATTTTCTCTTTTAAATGAAAAGTGTGAAGTATTTTAAATTTATGTAATATAAGCATTTTAGATTAAAGTTAAGTATTTTAAATGAAATGAGTGACAGGTTTATAATTTAAAATTAAATTAATTGTAGTATGAATGACGGTGATGGGAACGATATTTGGCGAATTATCATCTGCTCCCGGCTAACAAAAATACTCATAATTAAAAAAAAGAATAAAAATAAATAAATGATAGTTTGTTGTAAATAAATATTGATATACATATCAAAAATAATTTATAGAATTAAAATAAAAAATAAAAGTAAATAAACAACAATTTCCATAACAAAGTTTTCGCCAAATTGGCGGGGGAAGGGGGGGGGGAATCGCGCCAACGTGCATATGTGACATTTGTGCCCAAAAAATATGCGAAATCCTACCATGATCGCAAAAGTTCATGATTTGTCTATTAGAATCTTCCGATTTGGCGAAGGATTAAGGGAAAATTAAATTATGAATAAATGTAACGTGTTGCAATGTTTAACATACATTTAAGGGAGACCAAACTGGTCGCCAGTGGCGGCTAGTGTGAAAATAGTTTTTCTTCAAGAGAAAATTTAATAAAAGCGAAAATTTAACTACATTTTTACCTAAGAGTGGAATTTTAGCTTTTGCCCCTAATAAAAACTCCTCAAAAGTGTTGGCCTCTAAAAATCACCCTATCCACAAAATTTCCTTTAAATTTAGTGCAAAGCGAATATACTTGGTTTTTATCTAGGAGGAAACAATTTTAAATTCATTTCATTTATGTTACACTCTGAAAGCAATTAATTTTACATTTAATTATCTTTCATTTAATTTTTTTCAAATATTTCCGGCGTCTTTTTATTTTTTTTAACTATATAATTTTTAGTATTTCACCAGAACAAAAGGAATAACAATGTGTTTTTATCCTAAACGGAAATAGAGTTTAGTGAAATACAAAGAACCATTGTTTCACAAGACTGTGGTAGAAATACATTAAAGGATTTGTTTAGCAAAATTTAAAAATTATAATTTAAAATATTGTTGGAAATATATTTCCGTTATAGTAAAAATTGTTAAATTAATCTTGTTGGAGCGAAATTAAAATATTAAAAGTATTTTGTCCGTATACAGAGAATTAAAGACACTCTTATCTAGCATGTATAATTAAACTAGTTTTTCTTGCTCACTCAGAGTAGATAGATTTTTCTAGTTTTTTTATTTTAAGGTACATACACCAGATTTAATAAAAATAAAAATGATTAGTTTTACTCCTTTTTAGTTGGTTATTTGTCAGGAAAGTTAATTTATAGTGCAATTTTGAATTTGGGTTTAAAATGTAATTGAATAGATATGAGGCAATTACGTCAAATTTGAGAAGCATTAGTGGAAATTTTAGTTTAAAAACCGCGCATAAGCTGTAATATATTTCCAAACGAGGCTCCAACCCAAACCATTTAATGAATGTCATCGAAAACAATTGTGTGTCCCATTGCATAATACACTGGCCAAATTCGATTAAAAATAATTCTGTATTTTATCGTGTTTTGTAAGTTATCGGGATAAGAAGATTTGCATATTTTGCTTTTGTATCTCCATGTAAACCAACTATAAAAATTACATACTTTATTAAACAACTCATCGAAGATACTAGCAAGATTAATACACTGTTGAAATTAAGTTGAAATTAAGTCGAAATTAAGTATTTTGGATGTAAGAGTGATGAGAACTTTTGCATGTTTTGCTTTTGTGTGTTCATTAAACGATCTACAAGAGCTACATATTTGATTATTGATCTAATCCAAGTTACTTGCTTGATCAATCCACTGTAAATATTATGTTGTAATACTTCCAGTATTTAGGACGTTATCGTGATGACAAATTTATACCTGTAAACGAACTATAATAACTGAAACGTGATTATCAAGTACTCTGAGTATTATCTTACCCATTCAAGATACTTGCAAAATCATTCTACTGTCCAAAACAGGTTGATTATAAACATCCCGTGATTGTTATAAAGTGATACTGGGTTGATCTCTGCTCGTTTGATATACTACATGTATAGAGAGCATGGTGGCAGTGACGTCACTCCAATTCATTGTGGTCACATTACATATTTGACAAAAATGCCACTCCTTAGTAAAGTCACACAGTGACTAAAATGTGAACTTTTTAGAAAACTTTAAATAAAGACAAGAATAGATGAAAACATGTTATGCATTGTGACATTTATCATTCTGGCATTTTTTTTTTATTTTTGTGACGTCACTGTTACATTATTCACCGCCCCCTGAACAGTAGGCCTGAGCGCTGACATAAAAATGGCGGCACTTGTAGTCCAATTATGTAAAACCTTTGTACGGCCCCCTAATTTTTCACGCCAGTATTTTCTAAAAGTTTTCTTTAACTAATTAAATCTCAGACAAATAAGGCGGAGAAAACTTTTAGAAATTATTGGTATTGAATTTCAAGGGACCGCTGAAAAATTTCCAACTATGACTGCATCAGTTTTTGTACCAACACTCAGGCCTAATATTGAGTGGGCGGTGCATCATTGGATATCACGTACTTCACATGAGGACTGTGATAAAAAAAACCACCATATTGTGAAGTCCCATAATGACCAATAAACCACCCTATTGGGAAATCTCATTGTGACGAAAATATAAATTTTAAAGACCTTTGAAAATGCTAGAAACATTTAAAAAGCATTTCTACCTACAACCAAAAAGAAAAAAAAGAACAAGACACCAGTTGGCAAAATAAGGTGGGGCGAGTTTCTTGTAAAATCTGGTCTCCCTACCCAGTGTAGGATCTGAATTCTGTCTACCGAAAAAAACTGCGGACTAAATTAGTTCGAGTAAAGCTTGGGTAAAATGTTGTCTTCTGACCAGATGCTGAATCGTCACAAATGCTACATTTTTCCCAAATTAGTCACACTGTGACTTCAAAATATTGTCGCTTTCGTCACAGATTCGTCACAATGTTAATAGCAAAATCGTCCGAACGAACACACTTTTCACAAATTTGTCACACCGTGATTTCGCAAAATGGTCACAATTTGTCGTCCCAAACGAGTTCTAAAACGGCCATAACGACTTCAATTTCACGATACCCTGACTTCACATTGACGATCACAATACCGTAGCCATGATTTATGTGTAGTTGGACATTTGTTTACAAAAATATGTTTTCGAATAAAATTGCATAAAAGATTGTTAAAAAAGTTAAAATTTGAGAAATGAGCTACCTTTTAAAATGTTTATATTTGGAGACATCGGCATTCAGAATTTTATTCTTAATGTAAACGAACTGCTTGAAAAAGAATTGAATTGATTGTGATTTTTTACGTTAATAAAACTATGGCGAACAATACGGACTTCATTCGCGGGCAGGGAACAAAATCAGAAAAGACCGCTAACGTCATTTGCTTTTGAATCAATGAAGTCCAGTTTTAATTTTAAAAGTGAAGTTTTAAATAATTCCAATCGATTTTTTTCGTAATGATGTCTGAAATAGAAAACCAAAGTATTATGGTGCAAAATGGCTGTTCCTGGCTTGCTGGACATGATCGCAGCGGAAAAAATGATTTTGAAATTTTTTTCCTCTGTTTATAATTTTGCTAGCTAAAGCAATTGGTTTGAATAAACATGGGTTCTTAATGAAAATTAGTCACTTTGTAATAGATACATTCAGCGTTAAAAGCCATTTTTTTGCTATACGATTATCGGATGTTGGACAGACTATTTAGTTAAATATTTTTTTTTTAATGCTTGCGAGTTCTGTTCTTAAAATGAAAAATGATTTTTTTTGTTGTTTAAAGAATTTCATAAATTTACTTTTAGATGGCTTAATTCAAATTTGCTTAAAGCATACCTTGAGTCTTATGAAAATGTATTGTTTGTGCTTCCTCAATTTACCTTAGTTTCTGAACACCTGACATGTTAAGATTACGCCTTTAATTTTTGAAAATAAGCACCTAGTTTTTTGATGGCGATATTGTATTGTTGCTTGCATTTAGAGAGTAACTTAAACGAAATCAAGTGTATTTATCATTTTTTGAAGGGCATTGAAAAATATTGCCTAGACGGGCTAATTACAATATTACATGTATATAAACTACAACTACCAAAAGTGAAGCAACTTCATTTATTTTAATTACTGCATCTATATTCGTAGAAAAATAAAACTATCCACGTATTGTATTCAATGACTTCTAGACCGGACGGTGACGATACAAATGACTACGTCATTAGGAATTACGTCAGCATGATTATTAGGAGTAGATTAAAGAATTACTGGTCTGCCTCGTCATATTTTGGTACGACATAAGCAGCAGAAGACGCCAACTCGTCAGTTTGGCAGTAATATCACGTCTTCGAGATGCAATATGAAACTTGTGTCAAATTAAAGGTTAAGTATAGTATTTAAATATTTTTTTGGTCTGCCTCGACATACACTGGTAGGAACCCTCCCCCCCCCCCCCCCCCCCAGCAGATTAAGTTTAATGACAGAAAAAAAAGTCAGGTAGTACAATTGAGACCCAATAAACACAATATTTTACATTACACTTGCCCTATATACTACTACGCGATCGACTTTCAAGATGCACTAATAGTAAAAGAAAAGTTTATTGACAGAAAGTGAAAAGAATAAATTATCTGACTCAGCATATCTTGGTAAAATGCGAGAAGAACGTGGCGCCAATTCGTCATTTTGGCAGTACTATCACGTCATCGAGTTACTGCTTGAATTTTTACACGTTAAAGATACCGATTTGTACAAAACAAATAGTTCAGTCTGCTTCGTCATATCTTAGTACGAGAGGAACCGAGCGGGGAGCCAGTTGCCCCATTTTGTGGTAAGATCACGTCATCGAGTTACGGCCTGATTTTTAATACGTTAAATATGCCGATTAGTACAATACAAAAAGTAAGCCTTGTCATATCTTGGTGCAAGGTGAGAAGAGCGGGGCAGCAATTCCACAATTTTGTGGTAGTGTTACGTCATCGAGTTTCGACATGAAATGTTAACACTTTCAAGATACCGATTATTAGAAGTATTTTAGTCTGTCTCGTGATAGCCTAGCTCAATATGATCAGAACGATTGAATGTGTAGAGTGTAAGTTAACTTTCACGACATTGAGTTTCGAAATGATATTGATATGAAATTAAATGTGTAATGTTGAAGACATTTCCCAAGACCGCAAAAAGTTGCCCATACACAAGAAATAGAAAAATAACATTATATTTGTCAATAATTCTAACTTCTGATACGGCTATTCTTGTAGAATTTATCATATCTACTATATATATAAAACACAAACGGAAATTTCGTTCCGTTCCTTTATAACTTGAGTTCTGCCGAATGGATTTTGATGGAACTTACACTGTTCGAGAGATAATTTTTCAGGGAAGGTTTTAGTATATAACACAACATTCTACGTATATTAGTTATAGAATTATGATAGAAAGTTCTGTTATTTTGGCCGAAAAGGTTACATTGTTAATTTTTTGGCGATCATTACTGTTGCAGAAAGAAATGTAAAGCTACGAACATGTCGAAAAATAAAAGAAAAACTGTTACTAATTTAATATAACAAAAAAGAAAGAAAGAAAAAAGAAAGAGAAAGAAAAAAAAGAGTTTTGATGAGAGAATATTATAAAACGAAAATATTTAATTTAAACATGATTGAGAATGTTTGTAATGTTTAAAAAATTATTCAAGGGGCAAGATTTCTATATTGAAACAATATTTGGCGATTGATCTTTTGTTTTTGGCGATTTTGATTTTACTTTTGACCCCAAACAATTTGATTTTAGGCCAGAAGGTGTCTTTTTTTGTTGCAGGAAGAATTAAAATGGCTATACATCTGGAAAAATAAAAAAAACTGTTACTAATTTTATTTTTATGAAAGAAAAGAAAAAAAGAAAAACAGTTTTGATGAGAGATTTTAAGCCAAAAGGTGTTTTTTTTTAAGTGTACGACTGCATTTTTGGAATTTTTTTTCTGGTACTTTTCGGTTAGCCGGGCGCCAGTGATATATATATACACATATATCTACACAAATACATGTATATACATACATATATATACACTTATATGTATGAATATACACACATATATATATATACATATATCACTGGCGCCCGGCTAACCGAAAAGTACCTTTTTTTTTTATTCAAATGCAAACTATATTAATGGTAATATACTTCTATTTACTTCTACATATATGAAATTTCGTTCCAGCTGCTTATAACTCGAGTTCTGCTAAATGGATTTTCCTAGAACTTAAACTGTAACATAATTTTTCAGGGAAGGTTTTATTGTATAACATATCGTTCTACGTAGCTTAGTTATAGAATTATTCTGGGAAGTTCTATAATCAGATCAATCCGATTATGAAATATTAGCCTTTTTAAAAGATTTTGCCGATTGGATTTCGATGGAACCTACTCTGTCAGTTAGATAATTTTCTAGAGAAAGTTTTATTATATAACATATCATTCTACGTTGCTTAGTTCTAGAATTATAGGGGGAAATTCTAAAATCGGGTGAACATTTTTTTATCAAATATTAGCCTTTTCAATATTTGATTGCGATTATGAAAGATTAGCCTTCTGAAAAAGTTCTACTGGACGGATTTTGATGAGAATTGTATTGTTAGTTAGATGCTATTTCAGAAATGGTTGTAATGTACTACATATTGTTCTACGTTGCTTAGTCAAACAGTTATGTGTGAAGGTTATATAGTCAGGTGAACCAGATTCCGAAAGATTAGCCTTTTTGAAAGTTTTTACTGGACGTATTTTTTGCGACTTGCATTGTTAAGTAGATAATTTATAAAGATGGTTTTAGTATATTTTATATCGTTCTGTTAGTTTTAGAATTATGTGGAAAAGTTCTATAATCAGATGAACCCGATTATCAAAGATTAGCCTTTATAAAAAATTCTACTGAATGGATTTTGTTAATTAATTTGTTTGCATTGTTAGTTCGACAATTTTTAGTGATGGTTTTGTTAAAAATATTAACCTCATCGAGTAATTTTTTTTCAGAAAAACTACTCTTTCACTTCCTCTTCGAAAGAAGGAAAGACCTTGAAAGTAAGCTTCAAAGTGATCAACATTTCTTTTCGGCGCGTGATGATCTGGGAAGTGAGATTCATGACCACACTCAACTTCAAATAAATGTTTCCGGAGCACTTCTAAATTGATAAGCTGTTATTATGTGAAATAGACTAAAAAACATTAGAACAATAATTATAAACATTATTATTTCAATTACGTTCTTACGCTCAGAACTTGCAATGTGTAATTTTCCACTGACGTAAGCGTAATTCCAATGATGCAATCATAAACTCTGAACTTATTATTTTTTACTTTAATTTCGTCAGTCTTCCACAAAATGTAAACGCGAAAAGAACTATAGCGAATGAGCTCTAAGATGTCGAATAATATAATATAAAATTAATGTTAATGTGAATACTTGTAATATCCGTGTGCTCTATTACAATTATATAAAGTTATTCAAGAATATATAATCGTCAATATGAAAAAGAAGTCCAATTTATTTTGTGTCCAACTACCAATATAATTATTTAGTTTTCAGCAAATAAGTGATGTGATTAGTGCGAACGATATTTACCAATGCCTTGGATAAAACCAATTTATGGATATACAGATGGATTAAGCCATGCGATGCACCTTCAGAAAAGGTAAGAAAATTTATCTTATCCTTTTTTAATCTTATTGAGACACCATCCGCGCTCGTTCGAACTCCTCCTTCAAAGATTATAGAGACTGAAAAATTGTCTCAGAAGGAAGGTGTGATTTTTAAAATTTAAAAATTGAAAACATTTACAAAGCATATAGAAATCAATTAGAACTAGTTCGAAAGAACGAAAATAAATATAAGAATCTTTATAGAACTAATTAAATAAAACTTAATAAAAACAATAAAGAAAAATCAATCGAAGAAATGGATTTCTCTAAAGAAACACAGATAATCGAAAAATTAAACTCAAATAACTATTCCATTTGGAAATTCAAGGTCCAAATGTTATTAATCAAAGAAGATTTATCTGAATTAATAACAGAAGAACCGCCAAACCCAATAACATCTGATTGGCAAAAGCGGGACAAGAAAGCAAGGGCCATAATAAACTTAAGTCTTGAGGACTCACAAATCGTTCATATAAGAAATTTAACCACGTCAAAGGAGACATGGGACACATTAAAAAATATTCCCGAAAGAGGCAATCTGTCAAGCAAACTTTATTTACTCAGAAAATTATATGGAGCTAAATTACAAGAACATGGAAATATGCAACGTCACATAACAAACATTCTTGAAACCATCGATAAACTCTCCGCAATTGGAGAAAATATTAGTGACTCGCATATATCACCACTATTACTGTGCTCACTTCCACCTAGTTTTAATACACTCATAACGGCTCTGGAAGCCAGGCCAGAAAATGAATTAACACCAGATTATATTAAAAATAAACTTGTCGACGAATATACTAAACGCGTAGAAAACTCGGAACCAACCGAAAATTCGGTAAAAGCATTTAAAACACAGAAGAAGTTCGTAAATAATGATTACAAAAATCATAATAAATATTGCACGTACTGTAATAAAAATAATCATAACTATAAAGAATGCTGGCACTTAAAAAACAGAAATTCACAAAAAGCTACACCAAAACAAACATTTAAACCAAAGAAGTTTACGTCGTCGCTCTGCTTCGAAAACACAATCGGTGATAGTGAAAAGGATAGGTACGAAACGAAAGAAAAGATAAATAAAAACGTACAAATAAATCATAACAAAAGTCAAGATGCAGCATTTATAATAGAAAAGCCCGGAAAACCAACCTGGATTATTGATTCCGGAGCATCTTCCCATATTGCGAACAGCAAAGAAATATTTACTGAAATAAACAACACCGAACAAACATCCGTAATAATCGCGAACGGAAACACACTTAATTCCTACGGATCCGGTAAAGTTATGATTACAACAAAAACATCAAACGGGGACTCAAATAAAATTAAATTAAAAAACGTGTTATATGTTCCAGATTTGGAAACAAACTTAATTTCTGTGAGTAAAGCAACTCAACACGGTTACAAATTAATATTTGAAGACGAAAAATGCATGCTATCCTGTAACAGCAAAACGTATCTGGAAGCGAAAAACAAAAAGAATTTATATGAGGTAATTCTCTCAGATAAAAATATCCCAAACACAGCAAATATCGCAAACGACTGCAAAAATAAAGAATGTCTAGAACTTTGGCACAAACGCCTAGGTCATAGAAATTACGAAAGTATAAAACAAATGATGAAAAACAACTTGGCCAATGGCATAAAAATAAACAACTGCAGTCATACTACACACTGTGAAACATGCATAAAGACAAAAACTACTGATGCACCATATCCGAAATTATCTGAAAATAAAACGACACAGGTACTCGACCTGATACATACAGACGTCTGTGGACCGATAAGAACAACCTCTTTAGTGGGAAAAAGGTACTTCGTCACATTTATTGACGACCACTCAAGATTTACTGTTATATATTTACTATCTCACAAAGATGAGGTCTCAGACAAAATAAAGGACTATACACAAATAGTTCACACACAATTCGGGAGATATCCCAAAGCATTCAGATCGGATAACGGAGGTGAATATATCGGTAAAAATACGGAGGACTTTCTTAGAAAAAGAGGTATAAAACACCAATTTACAGTTCCACACTGCCCGAGCCAAAACGGGATTGCTGAAAGGAAGAATAGGAGCCTGATAGAAATGACCCGGGCTATGCTCTCAGAAGCTGGGTTACCACACAGATTCTGGGGTGAAGCAATAAATACAGCAACACATCTCCAAAACAGACTACCAACAAAGGCTACAAATAAAACTCCGTACGAAATTTGGTTCAAGAGAAAACCAAACTTACATTACCTTCGAGTATTTGGCTGTAAAGCTTATATATACATAAATAAGATACATAGCGGAAAATTAGACAACACAGCCAAGGAAGGAATATTTATGGGATATGATAACCACTCAAAGGGTTATAGAGTATACACTAATAATAATGAAATCATAATCGGGAGAACTGTAAAATTCCTAGAGAATAGCACACACATTCGAAATGAAGCAAATAATGAACCAGAATGCCTGCTTGATAACAAAACTTATATTGAAACGCAAATAAACAATACAGAACAAACACAAGCAGAACCCGATCAAACATTCCTACATTAAGAAGGTTTGAAAGGACAAACAGGGGAGTTCCACCCAATAGATATACATCCGATAGTTATATCTGTATAGTAAAAAACAATGAAATAGTAGAACCGAAAAATTGGAAATAAATCAACGAAATAAAAAATCCTAGAGAAAAGGAAAATTGTTTCAAAGCCACAGATGCGGAAATAGAAGCGCTGATGAAAAACAAAACATGGGAACTGGTAGAACCACCACCAAATAGAAAAATAATAGGATCAAAATGGATCTTTAAAAGAAAAGTCGGTAGCTCAGGAAAATCACCCATATATAAAGCAAGATTAGTTGCGAAAGGATTTAGCTAAAAATTCGGTGAAGATTATGATGAAACATTTGCACCAGTAGTGCAACATACCACCATTCGTGCATTTTTAACCGCAGCCGCTTACAAAAATCTAGATGTACACCATATTGATATAAACGCGGCATTCCTTCATGGAAATTTACAAGAAGAAATTTACTTTGCAACAACCAGAGGGTTACATAGATAAAAACTCTAATTATAAAGTTTGTAAACTAAACAAGACCATATATGGTCTGAAACAGGCAGCAAGAGCCTGGCACCTAAAGATAGAAAATTCCTTAAAAGCACTTGATTTCACGCAAAGCATAGCCGGTACATGCTTATTCATAAGAAAAGAAAAAGAAAAATTTCACATACGTAATAATCTATGTAGACGATATTCTTATAGCAAGGAAACCGGAAATAATAAAAGAAATCGTGGAAACGTTAAACGAAGAATATGAATTGAAAAAATTAGGACAAATAAAGAGATACTTAGAAACCGAAATAGAAAAAATACCGGACGGTTACGCACTAAACCAAAAATCAAAAATTGAAGAATTAGATAAGAAATTTAATCTTGAAAATGAAAAACCATACGGTACACCAATGGAACCCGGTTTTAATAAAATAGAAGATGACGAAAATTTGTTACCAAACAACACGGAATATCGAAAAGCTATAGGATCACTTCTTTACATAGCGACAGTTACTAGACCAGACATATCAGCACCAGTCAACATCCTTAGTAGACGTAATGAAGCACCGCGAAACAAGGACTGTAATGCAGTAAAGAGAATAATCAAATATTTACACTGTACGAAAAATTTAAATTTGGTTTTAAATACAAAAAAGTTACCAAAATTGGAAGTATATACCGACTCAGATTGGGCGAGAGATACAAAAACGAGAAAATCAACTTCAGGCAGTATTTACATGTTGGGAGACAATCCAATACAGTGGATCACAAAAAGGCAAACATGTATTGCCTTATCATCTGCTGAAGCAGAATATATATCTGCAGCAAACGCTTGTCAAGAAACTTTATGGTTAAATAAATTACTGGAAGATTTAGGATTAACTCCACAAAAACCAATAATAATGCATGAAGCCAACCAAAGTTGTATGATACACAACGAAAAGTTTGGTAAGCGTACCAAACACATAGACGTCAAATTTCACGCCATAAAACAGCTTAGAGAAGAAGGAATTATAGAATTAAAATATTGTCCTACAGATCAGATGATAGCAGACGCGTTAACCAAGCCCATACCCAAGCCTGCACTGGAAAGACATAGAAAATCAATGAAACTATTTCAGATCAATTCCTCGGATGAGCTTAAGGGGGAATGTTAAAAATATTAACTTCATCGAGTAATTTATTTTCAGAAAAACTACTATTTCACTTCCTCTTCGAAAGAAGGAAAGACCTTGAAAGTAAGCTTCAAAGTGATCAACATTTCTTTTCGGCGCGTGATGATCTGGGAAGTGAGATTTATGACCACACTCAACTTCAAACAAATGTTTCCGGAGCATTTCTAAATTGATAAACTGTTATTATGTGAAATAGACTAAAAAACATTAGAACAATAATTATAAACATTATTATTTCAATTACGTTCTTACGCTCAGAACTTGCAATGTGTAATTTTCCACTGACGTAAGCGTAATTCCAATGATGCAATCATAAACTCTGAACTTATTATTTTTTACTTTAATTTCGTCAGTCTTCCACAAAATGAAAACGCGAAAAGAACTAGAGCGAATGAGCTCTAAGATGTCGAATAATATGATCTAAAATTAATGTTAGTGTGAATACTTGTAATGCCCATGTGCTCTAATACAATTATATAAAGTTATTCAAGAATATATAATCGACAATATGAAAAAGAAGTCCAATTTATTTTGTGTCCAACTACTAATATAATTATTTAGTTTTCAGCAAATAAGTGATGTGATTAGTGCGAACGATATTTACCAATGCCTTGGGTAAAACCAATTTATGGATATACAGATGGATTAAGCCATGCGATGCACCTTCAGAAAAGGTAAGAAAATTTACCTTATCCTTTTTTAATCTTCTTGAGACACCATCCGCGCTCGTTCGAACTCCTCCTTCAGATTTTAGTATATTGCATATAGTTTTATCATTCTTTAGCAAACCTTAACTGTAAATGACCAAATAAAAGCGTTGGTCCTTAACAGCTAAAATTGTGACTGCACAGTTGAAAATATAATAGCACAATCACGTCATTTTACAACAGATTGCTTTCAAATACAAGGTCAAATTAAACGATATATTTCGTTTGATTCAAGGTTCATTTGTAGAAACCGACCAGCGCAGCGGGCGTAGCTTGCTAGTATTAAATACGACAGAGACTTTTTCAAGTGTCTATAATTTCGTACTGCGTAGAATTCAAATTTAAATCTCATATCATGAACAAAAATACATTTGAAATAGCCATCAAAACAAAGAAACTTTAAGAAAAGTAATGCATTTTAATAATTTTAAATAGTGCCAATGTGTGTCTAAGTAACAATAAAATGTCTGTTAAAAAAAAAAAATAGCGAATTATCATAAAATAATATGAAAAATTTGTAACATGCTGTTTTAGAAAAAAGTCGTTTATCAAGCTACTATAAATGTTTTTTTTAATTATAAAAGAGTTCAAATGATGCCATTTAAATCGCATAACATTTGTAATTGTTTTTTGAAGCCTATTCCATGGTAAAGAATATTTAAACTTGAATTTAATATTTTTTTTTCACTTTGTTTTTCAAATATTTACAGTGGTGATTTATAATCTAAATCTGTAAATATTTTAAGATAACAAAAGAAATACCAACATTTTTAACCTCAAAAGAAGTAGAATTAAATGAAATAAAGAACCGTTGTTTCACTTGTGTTCCAGTTACAGAGAGCAAATTAAAACTTTTTGTTTGTCGAAATCTTAAAATACAATTGAAAACATTGTATGAGACATATTTTGTTAAATATTCATGAAGGAGTTTAAATTTGAGATGTGCAGTTTTAAAAGCTTTTATATTTCTTTTGAATGCTAAAAGTTGTAGATTAACAAGAAAATAAATATACATTAAAATAGGTTTTTTGACATGTTTCGGCTCACTCCGAGCCATTTTCAAAAACAAATGAGAATATTCCATAATTGCACGGTCCTTGAAGTTATTATTTAAAATACTATCATTTAATTTCCATGTTATTTTTAAAAAAATACGCACGTCGTCTTTTATTTTTACTTTGTTGCTTATTTTCTGATCTGTAACCATGGAGTAACTCGAGCCACAATTTCACACAATTCACGATGCAGCATCTTCCACCTTGGAAAAATTGTGGCTCGAGTTACTCCATGTTTACGATGGAATATGTAGATGTCACCCTCTAATGCAGATAAAATAAGATTGATACCTTTTCATTTTATTTTTCGTTTTTTAAACTCAGTCAGTTTGTTGTAACTTTGATGGGATAAATGATACGATATTCTGGCTTCACTAATGTTGTTTGTAGATATTGTTAGTCCTTATTTTTTAGAAGTTTAAACCTGCATCTAAAAAATATCAGCTATTGCTAAAAAATATTAGATTACAGTGTGAGATCTACGCACGGGTCCACTGATATATATTATTTCTGTTGTCCGCATCCCTTTTTCTAAGCAAATACTAAACACAGAACAATAAATGAGATACAATATGAAATGATTTGAAACAGGGCTTCAGATATAGTACACTCACAATTCGTTAAAACAAGTTTTTTTAATTAAAAATGTCTGTCAATTAAAAATTAAATCGGCATTGTTTTCATAAATGAAATGAAAAGTTTTCCTCCAATTAGTGTTACTACAAAAATAAAATACCGCATTATGTAATGCCCAATAAGGATTATAAAAAAAATATAAATATTACAACCGCGGCATAATTAATAAGAGTACATTATTTACGTAATACATAATGCGCAGGATTTACGTAATAAGAACAACAAGTATAAACTGTAATGCTAGTGCACGGGTTTATTTTATATATATGATTAAAAAGGAAAATTGAAATGTTTAGAAAAAAAACACCATCGATCGATCGAAGTAAAATTGCAGCTAATTAAAATTTAAATCAGCATTGTTTTCATAAAAGAAATGAAATGTTTTTCTTCGTTTTACCGAAGCGAGTGACGTCATTCTCTAATGCAGTTAAAATACGACTGTTAGTTTTTTCTCGCGCGTGTCTTTTGCAAGCTTTGAGTAAGTTTCTATTATAACTTTAAGGAAATAAATAGGATAATATTCTGGCTTCACTAAAGTTGTTTTCAAATATTTTTATCCTTAATTTTTCTTTAAACGTTTAAACCTGCATCGTTAAAAAATATTAGACTGCATTGCGAAATCCTCACACGGTTTCACTTGTTTTTAATTATTTTTATGAAATAAGCTCAAATGTTGCGAAATAAATTATGCCATTGTTTACAAAAGAAAGAAGTAAAAGTACGGATCATGTTTCATGTAAGTAAAACGGATTATCATGTTTATATAGTGAAATGTTTTCATAAAATTTCAGGAAAAAAGTATTGTTTATTTAAATATATAGTGATGAAGAAGTTTCTCAAGAAACCTGTTAAGCTGGTCCATTGACAAGCATGGAGAAATAATAATAATTTCGGGGACTATTAAGGACAGGGCTATCCTTGTAAAATTTAGCAGAGATTAAAGACAACAGAGACAGTGTCTAAAATTTCGTCCTACGTAAAGAATTTACATTTATATCGCATGTTACAAACAAAAATACATTTGAAATAGCCATAAAAACCAAGAAAATTTAACAGAATGAATGAGGTATTTTAATAACCGTAAATACTAACAATATGTATCCAAGTAACAATAAAAGGTATCTGAAAAAAATAGTTAATTACCATAAAATACTATTTAAAATTTATAACTTGTTATTTTAGAAAATAGCCGTAAATCAAACTACTATAAATGATATATCTATATTATAAAGGACAAACATGTTCGTGCGTAACGCTGACGTCATTTTGCGAATAGCGACAGTTGACAATGAAATTTCAGTTTTGCGATTTTCCCTACTGCAGTTTTTAAAATTTCTAAACATCGTACATTTCCAGTTTTTACACCGTTATATAGAAAAAAATCTTCTTTCAAATGCAATTTGTTTGAAAACTGTATCTAAATTGACTGATTTATTATGGCTTTTAAAATAATTTTCAAGCATGGTTTTTAACACTTTCCAACTTAGTTGAAAAGTGTTTATGACTTCGGTTTGTCTGGCCGTCTGCCGTCTGGCCGTGCTCTAACTCCCGTAAATAGGCTCGGATTGTCCTGCAATTTTTGTATGTTATTGTCGTTGTCTATAGCATGTTCCCTATTTCAACTGAATTGTGTTGCACTTATAGTTTTTTACAGGGACAATCAAAAGAATTCCGTTACATTACGGTCTATGGGAAAAAATGATTTGTGGTTTATTTTAATGATGTTACACAATTTCAGACACATTGTAATGGATATATATCACTAAGGTGCATTACAAGAAGCTTAATATGATATAGGGTGTGCATAGCACTTATAGTTACTTTACAGGGACAGTCAAAATAATTCCGTTACATTACGTCTGTGGAGAAAAATCGTTTACGGTTTATTTAAATAATGTTTCACTATTTTAAACGCAATGAAATTTATCTATATCACTGAGGTGCGTTAGAAGAGGCTTTACGACAGAATATTGTGTTTACAGCAGTCATAGTTCATTTACAGGGACACACAAAAGAGTTTTCTACTGTCTGTTAACAATAATTGCTGGAAGTGCTTTTTCAGCTGCTGAACATTTTTAAATCATTTGATGTCAATTACTTGGTGTGTATAAATTCCATAGATCATATACAGGACAGCACAAAAGTTCACGAACACATTTCCGTTTACTGATAGAAACTTCAGAAGGAGAATTTCAAGCTGTGCTACGAGTTTCCTAACTAAGCTAAAATTTAGCATCCTATGTAGTATATATACAAATATATAGATCCTATTCAGGGCTGAATCAAAGTATTCGGATATTTTTCCGAATATTGGAAATTCCCGAAATTACGTTTTTAAGTATGTTATGCGTTTTCCAAATTGTTTACTTAGATGTTATCTTTCAGCTTATTAAACGGTAATGATTTGTAAAATTATTTTGGAAGCGTTGGAAAGTGTTACATAATCTATTCTTGACGCATGATTTTTCGTTCTTGTTTTTCCATTGCGTTGAATATTGCCATTATAAATTTTTAAACAGTTACAGATAGTAAAAAAATGAAATTTGAGTATGTCTTTATATGAGAGTAGCGATATACCGGATAAAAAATTTGACACACGATAAAAAAGATTCGTTCACACGATTTTGGATAAAAGGATGTTTTGTAATAATTTAAGAATTTAAAAGAAGAATTATTTAAATAGACCATAAACAAACAACGGATATTTTAACAGATAATATAAACAGAAGATACTTCTTTAGATATTGGTTTTATGAATTTAAAAAATATATTCACAATTTTAATAGCATTCATATAAAAAAGTTACTATATGAGTAGTAAAAAACAAAGTTTTAATTCATATTTAATCAATATTGTAAAAAAGTGATAACGATCATTGCACAGTTGAAAAAACGAATATACATGAAATTCGTTAATATCGCGATCACTATATTGCATGCATAAGATGACGAATAATGAATATAATGAAATCAAAACAAAGGAAACATCACTGGATGCAGAGATCTCGCTATATTGGGAAAACCAAAAAATACGTGAAATTCGTAAATGTCGCAATCACTATATCGCATGTATGAACGCTTAGTACAAAAAAACAGCCTGATGAATAGCTGTACTACATGTATGAGCGCTTCACGCACAAGAAAAGAAAAAAAGAAGGAATTACTAAATGCAGCAACTTTGACAAATAAAAATATGAAAAATCTATTAAAATTAGAAAAAAAATGGTCTTAGCCTATGTTCTCTACCCGGGTTCAATTACCAAGTGAATTATAAAAGAGTCAAAATAAAGTCATTTAAATTTGCAGAACAATTCCAATTGTTATTTCACTTATGTTCACCCGTAAAATAAAGAAAAGAAAATTAATTTAATATTTTTTTTCACTATTTTCCTCAAATATTACCGGAGGATATTTAAATTTAAATATGTTAGCATTTTAAGATAACAAAAGAAATTCCAACGTTTTTAACCTCAAAAGAAGTAGAATTAATTGAAATAAAGAGCCATTGTTTCACTTGCGTTCCAGTTGCTGGTAGCAAATTAAAACCTTTTGTTTGCCAAAATCTTAAAAGTATAATTTAAAGCATTGCATGAGACATATTTTTAAAATATCTATAAAAAAGTTTAAAGATGGAATGTGCAGTAATAAAAGCAATGCATTCATAGTTTTTAATGTATTCTCATAGAATTAAAAACTCGATGTTATCAAGGACGTTAAAGTATAAACGATTTAAATTGTAATTTTTGTGTTTTATGAAATAAAAAAAAGTATCAAATACTAATATTCATTTTTAAAAAAAGTGCAATTGATGTTAGTGGCATATAATAATATTAATTTTTACATTTGTAATATTAATAAAGTGTGTTAATTCATTCGTTTTAATTGTTTCTTTATTTTTGTGTAGTACCCACATTTAATCGCTACTATTATAATATGACTATAAGTATATCTCTATATATTTCACATGTTTTCTTCCAAGAAAGCCACAAATTACACGCTGAAACAAAAATTTCTTGCTCTTAAGTATCCAAGGATTTTATAACAGATCTTATGATAATTTCGAAAATTGCTTAGTAACCCATACATCTAACAAAAAACTAAAAGTATTGTTGTACTTAATTTCACATAAGCTATGTAGCTTCAAAGTTATCTTCATGCACTAGAAAAATCGCAAAAAATTAATAACTTACAATCACTTGCAAACGCATAGACCACTTGGTCCAAAGTGGCGAAAATGCTTAACTTATGTCTTAATAAACACGACAATAGCGCGACAGGTGCTTCTACAATCGGCCAAAGCTTCATACACTACTTGTCCGATACAACACGCTGTTCGATACTACACGGCCTTCCCCTAAACACAAAATATTGGTCAATAAGAAAAACAAAAACAAACATATCAGCTATCATAACAAAGTTTGTAACAAACCCGATAATGCTAAGTGGTCAGGATTTCGTATAAGAAATAACTATCGCAAACAATGTGGAAACAGTCACAATTATCAACACATACGCTCTCCCCTGAACCTACTTCTCAGTGGTGCTATGAGAAATTCTGAACACTCTGAAGTTAGCAAAGGAAGAAATCATGCCAGTCTTAAAAACTGTTTTAGATAGCTAAAAGTGCAATCTTTCAAATAAAGCAATAAAAAATATTTGTGATAATTGTCTTTATACAAACGCAGTGGTATATTATTCTGAAGGACTCCTGCAGTGGACCAGAAAGATAGGTAATGGCGAAAATTGACTGTAGTTTGATCGGGGAATAGGAAGCCTGTAATGAATTTAGATTACTACCTTCTTTTGAATTTATTTATATTCAATAAACATAAAAATATTTGTTAAATTTAAAAACCAAGTTTTAATATTGTACGACAAAAAAGCTAATTTTCCTACGATTTTTCACGTACTACAGATTCCATATTTTTGAGTCATCATTTCTTTTTCTACTGCTTATTATGTTATCACTCGATTATACCTCAAACAAACAAACAAACAAAAAACTAATACAAAATTCAAACTTGTTAAAACTGATCACATTTCTTGTTATAACTTGAAAAGAAAAAAAAAATCAGCTACAGTTTGTAGATAATTTACTTTCGTTTATTTAAAAAAAAAATAAACATGTAAATCCGCTAAAAAAAATTTTAAGTGATAGTGGCAAAACCACTGGAATACCAGTTTTTGCCAGTTTTACATTTTGCATTCGCATGTATCTACGGTCTAAAGAGCTCAGCGTTTACGGCTCGTACGACCTTATTTTTACGATTTTGCCTATCGGAACAAATGCACGACATTCATAAAGGTTCGCACATTATTACAAAAATATTAATAAATAAATTTTATTTCGTCATTTCAAACCATTCTCTTCCCCGTACGTGACTCACTAAAATTATAAATTCTGTATTTTCGCGTTTCACTTCCGATAAGACAATTCTTGTAGAATATGTAAGAATATTTATAGTGGCAAACTGAGATATACTGGTACAATCCTGTAGAAAATGTTACTCCGAAAAGTCTTCGCATTTAGAATGCATATCACTCAGAATATACAGGGTGTTCCAAAATCCGACCGACAAATTAAGAGGGGGTGATAGAAGGCATCAACAAGATGAAAACTTATTATAGAACATGGGGTCGCAAACCACGATTAGTGTGAGAAAATTGCAAAAATATTTATGAAGCCTGTGACGTCGAGTGGAACAAAAAGGGCCAATAATAAATAGAAAAAACATTTATTTTATGTAAAGAATGATTACAATGCATTCAGTTCAACGTCAGAAAGGAGATGACGAGACATTTTTATAGGAATATGTTTTAACGAGTCCGGCAATCCTTCGTCCGTCGGTATCGCCTGTGCAATGACCTTCGTGGCTGCAACTTCGAACAATTTCTATAAAAATGTGTTGTCGTCTCCTTTCTGGCGTTGAGCTGCAATGCATTGTAATCATGCTTGAAATTACATAAATGTTTTTTCTACTTTTGATTGTCCCTTTTTGTTCCACTCGACGTCACACACTTTAGAACTATTTTTGCGATTTTTTGCCGCTAAACGTGGTTTGCCACCCCATGTTCTATAGTAAGTTTTCATCCTCTTGATGCCTACTATCATCTCTCTTAATTTGTCGATCAAATTTTAGAACACGCTCTTTATTTAAAGATCATACATAGCTATATAAATAATATAAATTAAAGAACGTGAACTATATATTTTTAAACTTTTAAGTAAACAAAATTACTTTTTTAAATAGCAATTAAATATAGTAAAGATAAAAATGAATCAATAACAGTAAAATAATTTTAAAATGTTTAAACATTTTATTTAACAAAAGCAATGCAAAATTCTCAGTGCGCTTTCCGAAATATAATTTCATTCCAAATTTTGAAAAATAATAAAAAGAAAAACAGTTTAACTAAAGAGCGGTTTGAATTACAACTCCACTTATGTCCTAATCTGAAAAGTAATTAATTTTGAGTTCAATGTTTTTTAATTTTTATATTTGCTTTCCGGCAAATTTTTAAAAATGTATAAATTTCAGTGATTTAGGAGAACAAAAGGAATAACAATGTTTTTATCGCAAACGGAATTACAATTAATTGAAATAAAGAATCATTATTTGACTTAAACTCCGTTTTTTTGTAGCAAATTAAATTTTTTGGTTTGAAAATATCTTTAAAATGTAAATTAAAGAGTTGTTTCAAAGACATTTTAAAATATTAACCATTTAAACTCAGTTTTTGAGTAACAAAATAAACATAATAATATGTTTAATTTTTTCTCATGAAATTAAAAATTCTCTCATTTGAAGCACGTATAAATACAAAGGTTTAAATTGTTACAGTTGCGTTTAATTACGCAAAGAAAAACGTCAAACAATAATAATAATTTTACCGATTAAGAAATCAGTGATATTTTCAAAAGGAAGATTTTACATGATTTTTCAATGTAATTAAAGAGTTTTATTTTAAAATGTTAATTGTTACTTTATATGATTATGGTACATGCGACTAACAAAGCACTATTGTAGTACACAAAACAAATTTTTGTTAAATCGTGACCCAATATTTGCGAATATTGTTAACATTGGTATACTTGCGTCTAAGCAATGTTTGTTGAGTTATCTGATAATTTTTAAAATATGTCCGATATTAAATTGAATGAAGTGCTTCTTTTGAAAGTACGTATTGTTAGTATTTCACTTATCATTCAATTGGATTACCACGCGCAATCAAGTGGGCATGCTCACATACTACATGTATATTATATAACAGATCACCACTTAAATATTTAGGTATCTAGTTGTTAGATAGTTAATGGTATGTTTTTCATCAAAGGAAAAATATACAGAATATAGAATTAAATCAAATTTCCTTAAAAATTCGCCTTTTAATTGAAATACTAATGTAGAAGTGCTTTTTAGTTAAATTGTAATTAAGATAAATAATACTTGATTAATTTTGACACAATTATTCTACTTTGTAAATAAATCATAGGAGTTGTAATTTTCTAACTGAGTAAAAAAGTTGCCCAGCCAGGATCTGAACCAGGTACTTTTGGTTTAAGCTGTCAATGCTCTGCCAACTGAGCTATCCTGGTGGGTACAATTTACTCAATCAACCTTTTTGATAGTTGCTCTGTTCAAATCCTGTTGAAAGAATATGACTTTTAACTAAGTTTTAATATTATCATTTTACACTGCTTTACCAAATTACAAGTACAATTATGTACTATTTATATTTTTTATTTGTATAAATTAATTATATTTTGGATTTTGGTCATTCCATTGAAATTCCCTTTTTATTACCATTTTTCTGAAAAAACTTAAAAATAAAAGCCGTGGTTGTCACAAACGAATGAAGAACCAATTCTCCAAACGCTGTGATTTCGAACACGTAACAGCGTCCTTAGGTGGCGGTTAAGCGTTCAGAATGCTAACAAAATAGCTGATTTGACCCCATTTTGAAACGTGAAAAAGATAGTCATTTCGAAGGCGGAGAAAATTGAATTATATATTCACTTATATTCAACTGTGAAAAATAAAAAAAATTGAATTTAGTATTTTACTTTATCTTTACTATCTTTAATCATATTTCAAGCGCAGTTTTAAAAAATTATATATGTTAGTATTTTGTAAGAACAAAAGGAATAACAATGTTTATATCCTAAACGTAAATATAATTTATTGAAATAAAGTACCATTCTTTAACTTGAGCTCCGTGTACTAGAGACAATTTATTTTATTTTCTTTGTTTGAAAAAATCTAAAAATATATTTTTTAAAGGACAGTTTAAAATATTTCTCCATTCTAAAAAAGTAACCAACGCTGTTATCGCTGACAATGAATTTTTTTGTGACCGGAAGTATTTCTAGGCTAATAATAAGAAAACTATTGCATATAAATATATACAAATTGGTCATTTTATAGAGAAATGTTCGATACACATGCTTATACAAGCAGTTTTTAAATCGAAGTATCATTTTAAGAGGTATTTAATGTTGAAGTTGGTCAAAATAGTTCTTTTAAAACAATTTATAGGAACAAAAACTATGCTTAGTAATTTAACCATAACTTGGAGGAATTTAGTTGGCAAACTTGCGAATTGCAGTGTATAATTATTTTGTTAATTTTATTAATTTTTGAAGGTTTTTTTTTAATTTTATTCAAATTTTCATTATTTCGATGAAGATTTATTTCATATTTCTAAAAAAAAATTATATTGTTGCAAATTTGTAAAATAGCGCACATAATAAAATTTCCTTTCAATTAAAAAATGTATTAACGCTTGACTATTAAAAACAGAAATGAAACGTGAAAATAATCATTAAATTATTAAGCGTTAAAAGCAGTAAATAATAAAAATTACGTCATATTTAAAATGTTCAGATAATGTATCCAAACAGCTTCAATTTAAAAATATATCTACACGTCATCAAAAATAAGTATAGTATCTTAGTAATATATGCGTTACATTGGAAATATTTGGAATGTAAGGCTATTACAAAACTTTTAGCTTTATATTGGAAATTAGCAGGATCCTCCGCTACACTGGTTGGTTTCTCCAAACGAACGTTGAATCAAACGAAATATGTCGGTGAATTTGATGTTGTGTTAAGCAGTTTAGACCTCTAACTAGAATGACTTCCGCATTACTTTAAACGATACGAACGCCTTTGCGATAGTACATTTTATAACGTGTCAGGCAAAATTTGGACTGTTACGGACAAACTTTGCTAGTTGACCTTTTACAGCAACATTTGGCAACGAACGATAGAACTATATGCAATTGAATATTTATTTTGAAATTTTTACATATATTTCTCCTTAAAATTTTGTTATCATATTTTAGTGTGTGGCTAAACTTTTGAGGGAGACTGTAATGGAGATATATATATATATATGATAAGGTTAAAATTTGTATACTGCATGTTCATAATCTAAGTATAAGTAAAATACAATAGAAAGTCGAAAATTTAGTTTTAGAAAAGATTTATTCCTTGAAAATAAAAATATCAATTCGGGATAAATCAAGGAAACATATTGCATGATTGAGCTGTAGAAGATCTTTTAAAATTTTGCTGAACTGTTTTACGTGTTAAAAGAAAGTTGTCGAATGGAAAAAAAAACTGCATTTTTCTAGTGCGTAAAAGAAAGCAGAAAAATAGTTTAAAGTAAAACGAATGGTGACTCAAAGTTTAAAACTCGCTTCTTTTGAATTTAAAAAGTTGAAGTTTAATCGCATTGAATATAATCTCGTCTATGAATGAAAAGGTCTGTGTAAGAACTTTTGATTTCTGCATTAGAGTATTTAAGAGTATTGCTTAATATCTTAGAAGTATCTAAATAAAACTGAAGAAAAGTATTTTAATTTTTTCCAACTTTTAGACAGATTAAATTCGAAGTAAACAGGAGTAATTTTTCCATATGAAATAAGTCGAATTTTAATTTCTTCTTTGGATTTTGCAATATTTAAAAAAATATTGGTGGCATTCCTTGTAACAAATCAATATCGATTATGTTGCAGTGAAATATTGCGCCAATATCCAAAGAGCAAAATATATCAGATTAACATCGGCCGATTATCCGAACTCTCCGCTATAAATTAGAAATCGCCGAAATTAATTGCTTAAACCATCTATTTTTAAGTAATTCAAAACTACTATCAGCAGGAAATTTCATTAAACGAGGAATTCAAATAGTTTATATGCGTTTCAAAAATGAAATCGAGGCGAGATCATAAGGCGGTTATTATCCGACTAGTCTGGAGGCACGGCAGTGCCTCCGCCAAGTCGAGAAAGTACAGCCGTGAACATCCTTTTCTAGAAGCAACTTAGGGCACTTTTGACCCCCCCCCCCCCATATCTCCGCGCTGGAGTTTCTCAAAAACCTGGAACTTCGTTTTTCTAGAGTATTTAAATACTCTAAAATACTTTAAAATACTTTAAAATTTTGGTCCTGTGTGCCAATTGGCACACAGGACCAACATTTTAAATTACAACTTTCTGTCTTTTCTAGTTCAAACGATATATGAACTCAAACATTCAATTTTTTGTCACTCACACACACTCATTAATTCCCTCGTCATCAAAAAGATTACGCGGATCCCGTAGCCCTAGAAACTTGATAGTTGGAAAAAAGGTAGTGTTTAGGATACAAAGAAAGGAAAAATTATAAAATCAGGAAAATTCGAAAAAAAAAAAACATTCGAAAGATCAACAAATTCCATCAAAATTGAAAATAATACGATCTTGTAGTCTTAGAAACTTAAAATTTGGAGTGAAGGTAGTGTTTAGCATCCAGAAAAATTAAACATCAAAAACACCAAAAAAAGCTAAAAAATTGAAAAAAAAAAAGAAAATTTGAAGACAATCGATTTTATTGCGCTACAAACTTCCAATTTGGAAGAAAGGTAGTATTTAGGCAACAGAAAAAAAAATCCAGAAAATTCGAAAAAAAAGTTTAAAAATTCGAAAAATTCGAAAAAAAAATGAAAAAATTAAAATAATTTGATCTTTTAGAATTAGAAACTTAAAATGCGGCGTAAAGGTAGTGTTTGGAGTTAAGAATAAGAAAAAATTAAAAACACAATAAAAATCGAAAATAAAATTAAAAAATCGAAAAAATCGAAAAACATCGAAAATTTGAAAATAATTCGATTTTGTAGAACTAGAGACTTGAAATTTGGAATAGAGGTAGTACTTAAAAAAGATCAATAAATAAATAAATAAATAAAAATCCAGAAAATTCTAAAAAAAAATTTTCGAAATTTTGAAAAAATCGAAAAAGAAAAATTAAAAAAGACTGATTTGCTGGAATTTTCCTGAATTTTTAATTTTTTTTCTGGAGGCAAGCAGTGCCTCCGCCAAGTCGAGAGAGCACAACCGTAAGCATCCTTTTCTGGAAGCAACTCAGGGCACTTTTGACCTCCCCATATCTTTGAGCTGGTGTATCCCAAAAACCTGAAACTTCGTTTATATAGAGATGTGGCAAATAAGACCAAATTTTAAAATTTCACATTTCTGTCGTTTCTAGTGCAAACTATATATAAACTGAAAGTTTCGATTTTTTTTGTCACTCACTTACGCGTGATCAAAAAGATTAGGTGGATCCCGTAGTCCTAGAAACTTGAAATTTGGAATAAAGGTAGTGTTTAAGATACAAAGAAAGAAAAATTATAACTTGAAATTTGGAATAAAGGTAGTGTTTAAGATGCAAAGAAAGAAAAATTATAAAATCCAGAAAATTCGAGAAAAAAAGCATTCGAAAATTCAACAAATTCCAACAAAATTGAAAATTGAAAATAATACGATCTTGTAGTCTTAGAAACTTAAAATTTGGTGTAAAGGTAGTGGTTAGAATTCAGAAAAAAAAACATCAAAAACACAATAAAATCGAAAATAAAATCGACAAAACGAAAAAATCTAAAAAAAAAATCAAAAATTTGAAAATATACCGATTTTGTTGCGCTAGAAACTTGGAATTCGGAATAAAGGTAGTATTTAGGATACAAAATAAGGAAAAATTAAAAAATCCGGAAAATTCGAAAACAAAATTTAAAAAGTCAAAAAAGTCGAAAAAATTGAAAAATAATTTGATCTTTTAAGCCTTAGAAACTAAAAATTCGGCGTAAAGATAGTGTTTCGGATTCGGAATAAGGTAAAATGAAAAACACAATAACATTCGAAAATAAAATCGTAAAAATAAGGAAAATTTGAAAATAATTCGATTTTAAAGCGCTAGAAACTTTAAATTTGGAATAAAGGTAATATTAAGGTTGCTATTTAAGGAAAAATTTAAAAATACGGAAAATTAAAAAAAAAAAAAAATCCGCAAAATTCGAAAAAAAACCCCTGAGAAATTGAAAATAATTCGATCTCGTAGTCTTAGAAACAGAAAATTTGTTAAAGGGATTCAGAAAAAGAAAACAAAAATTAAAAACGCAACAAAAAGGGAAAAAAAAAAAAAAAAAAAAAAAAAAAAAAAAAAAAAAAAAACGAAAATTTTAAAATACGATTTTTTAGAGTTAAAAACTTGAAATTTGGAATAAAAATAGTATTTCGGATACAAAAAAAAAAATAAAAAAATGTGAAATTCAAAAAATTGAAAAAAAATTGATCTTGTAGCTTTAGAAACTAAAAATGCAGGCAGTGTTATACAGAAAAAGAAAAAAATAAAACACAATAAAACACAACAAAAAAAAAAATCGAAAATTTGAAAATAATTCGATTTTGTAGCGCTAGAAACTTGAAAATTGTAATGCATTTAGATACAAAATAAGAAAAAATGGAAAAATCCGGAAAATTAAAAAAAAAAAAAAAAAAAAAAAAATCGAAAAAAATCAAAAATTCAAAATAATTCGATTTTGTAGTTTTAAAGACTTAAAATGTAGTGTAAAGGTAACGATTCAAAAAAGAAACTTTTAAAAATTTGTAAAATTCGAAAATAAAATCGAAATATCTGTAAACAATAGAAAATTCAAAAACAATTCGATTTTGTAGTTCTAGAAACACGAGTCTTAAGATAATTGTCCTATTAGCTAGTACACCGTCCCTAATTGTTTTATGTTTTTTCCCCCGGATTATGCTTTTTTTTCATTTTGTTTACAAATTTCGGTATAGAAAAGTTCCGCTAAAGACCGACTACGTTAGAGGCGTTTTCTTTATAGACAGGTTTGTTTTCCTTCACAGGTTATACTCTGTTTAATTTGCATACGAAGTATGGATTGTTAAATGATATTAGCATCAAACAAATTTTCACAGCTCCCCCTCTCCCTCCCAACATTACTCGCTGGTTATGGCTTGATAGTACTTTCTAAATAAAATCATGGTGACTCTAAGATTATCTTGATTTATCTTTACATTGAACCTAAATGATCTTAAGAAGACGGATCAAAGAATTACTATATTGGCATGCCAATCAGGAAACTTAGAAGTAAAATCGAAAAATCAATAAATTTATAAAAAGTCGAAGGTTTGGAAATAATTTGATTTTGTAGTCCTACCATCTTGACATTTGGCAGAAAGGTTGGGTTTTGGATACAAAGTAAGGAAAAATATAAAAATCCGGGAGAAAAAAAAAAAAAAAAAGAAAAAAAACTTTGAAAAATCGTATAGTTTGAGTTATTGAAAATTTCCGGAAATTTTAATATTAGTTTTCTTTTTATCCTAAACAGTACTTTTGTGCTAAATATCAAGTATCTAGGCTGCGAGTAATATCTCAGGTGGATAGCACCTTTCCTGGAAGCAACTGAGAGTACTTTTGACTCTCCCCTCCAATAACTTAGTGCTTGCCTTCTTACTTGAAATTTCTTTAAGGTAACTTTTTCGAAAATCAGTGGATGATCTCCAAAATGAGCCCAAAATCAAGAAAGGGACATTATTTAAAAAATAAGTGAAATCTCATCAAAAAGTCACCTGTAAAAAATGCAGCCAAGTCTCGTAACTCATCTACCGTAAAAAGTACTGAGATCGTATAAAGCCAAGTTTAACTATCTTATTAACTCTGAAATTTTCATTCACAAATCACTCCTAGTCTCTACATCAGTGGTTCCCAACGGGGGGCGTACACCCCACAGGGGGGCAATTTGACTTTTCAGGGGGGCAATTCCAGATTTGTCTGATCCCATACCCTTTGAATTGTTTATGTAATAGTAATGTTGTAGACTGAAAATAAAAATTACACATTCAAATTTAAAATACAAAAATGAGAAAAATAAGTTTTTTATTCAATTTTTTAAAAGTGTCCATTCAAAACTTTTAAATACATCTGTACCAGAATAATTATAGAAAAAACTTTTTAAGATATTTAAGCACCCCCCCCTTTTTTTTTTTTTAAGTATTTAAAATTTTTTTTATAATTTTTCTGATTTATAAGTATTTTAGAATTTTAAACATTTTTTTCGACTATTTATCGAATGAGTTGCACTGCAATATGTCATCTAAAAATCAATTTTACACATGAAACTATTCAAGAATATATATTTCACAATTACTTGACGACTTTCCTTTACAAAATCTTTTATCATGTTTTATTCTGATTAGAAATTGTTGCGTCATTTAATCGCAGAAATTCTGTAATTAAATAAGAGAAAAATGTTTTATTCAAAATTATTGATTGGTCTAATCAAGAATTCTGAGCACTCTATATATCACGCATACGTGACGACCGTTTCGAAGAGATTAAAAATGACTGTCTTAACCCTTTATGTGCCAACGAAATTTCAAACTACGAGTAGTATCAGATGATTATAAGAAATATTTGATTCATCCATTAGCTTCGGTACATTTCAGGATCAATGTTAAATGCTTTTTACTCTATCAGGAGTTCATTCTTTTAAATTTTTATAAGAATTATATGTATTAGGGGGAGGGGGCATCATCATTTTAAAGATGCTTTGGTGATGCGCGGTCAAAAAAAGGTTGGGAAACACTGCTCTACATCTTTAGTTAATTATTGTTTTGTGACTTGGCAATTACGTAGCACGAGAATGTGAAGTATATAGTTAGTCTTAATCAAATAATACTATAACATATTAAGGTGTAATAATTTCCCTGTGCGTATATAATTTGCCTTAATTAAATTATCCCATCCCATCCCATAACATAGTAACGTGTAATAACTTCCCTGTGCTGCGTAATTGCCAAGTCACAAAATAATAATTAACGAAAGATGTAGAGACTAGGAGTGATTTGTGAATGAAAATTTCAGAGTTAATAAGATAGTTAAACATGGCTTTATACGATCTCAGTACTTTTTACGGTAAATGAGTTACGAGACTTGGCTGCATTTTTTACGGGTGACTTTTTGATGAGATATATCTTAAGTCAAGACTCTTATCAGTAGGAAATCTCATTAAACGAATGATTCAAATAGTTTATATGCGTTCCAAAAATAAAATCGGGACGAGAGCATAAAGCGATGAATATCCGACTATTATTTACCCATCATACGTAGTATAGGGTAAGTCTTGCAATCGTTTTAAAAATAAAAATAAATAAAAATTGACGGATTTACACATTTCAGACACTAGAGATACACCACACCAGGGTCAGTGATATAGAGTGTGACGACAGGAGCTGATGTTTTCGATGAATTTTTAAGCAGCAAGACGACTTTGGGCGAGCGAGGCGAGGTATTGTGTAGAGCACGCATCACGGATCTGCAGTGAAGATATAGTATGCGACAGTCCGATGTCACATAGCAGGTAAGACCCTGTATATGGTGAGGGTCTTGGATGTGAAAATAGAGTTTAGGTGTGGAACTAGCATGACCATGCAGGAATCCGCTTACACGTTGTAAGGTGACATTTTGGAGGCGTCCTTCGAGGCGTTCATACAACTCACTCAAATAACATTGACACACTACTCCGCAGTGGTTTGTTTGGAACCAATTTCAGGTTGATTCGCGGAGTTGAGTTGCTTGTGACGTTACCACTGATTGTAAATATCCTACAATTCGGCCTGATGACCCAATATGATATGCAATTAATTGATACTGGAAAGTTTGTTTAATATTGGACTTTATGCATATTGTTTATGTAATATAGTTTCCTCAAATTATTTTGATTGAAGAGCTTCTGACTAATGATAAATTCACAACTTTAATGCTTAAAGGTTTTTACTTACCCATCATACATAGTATAGGGTAAGTCTTGTAATCGTTTTGAAAATCGAAAATTTTTTTTTGACGGATTTACACGTTTCAGACACTGGAGATTCCAAAAAACATATTTTTAGAAAAAAAATTTTGCCGTCCGTCTGTGTGTCTGTGTGCGTGTCTGTAAACGCTCTATCTCCCGAAAAAATTGAGATAGACGCTTGCAATTTGGTATGTACTTAGTATGTAATAATGGGAAGAAGCCTATTTCATTTCAATAACCTCGATTAACCGGATCTATTTTTTTCGGACTCTCGAAATATTCTTTCTGATAAAAGGTATATAAAAATTTTCGAAATTGTTTATTTTAAGAAATGAATATAAAATACAATAAAAAAACATCAATTTTGCATAAAACATGAAGTCGATCGGATAATTAGTTGCTGAGATATTTGTAATCCTATTTTCCACACTCTTCGATTTTTCATGACCCTGTATTTCATCCAAATTTCACTTCAAAGATATATTTTAATTGGAAATTTGACGCTTAATCAGCATATAATAATGCAATAAACCGCTAGTTAATAGGATTATTATTTTTGGAGTTATAAGGAAAAACCTCTTTCAAGCAATTCAGTAATCGAGCCTATAAAGTTATGACGTCATCAAGCCACGATTTTATTTGAATTGCTATGCATTTTATAAGTAGTTTACACATTTTTGTTTTAATATTTTACATTATGCATATCCATGATGGGTAAGTATTACGGTGGCCCCCAACGACTAGTTTTAACTTGGCTCTTGAATCTAATAATAATAATAATTCTTATGTATAATTTAGAATAATGAAAATGTAATATCATGTAATAATTTTTATAAAACAATTACTGTATATGAAAACTCATTCTGTTATAAAATGAAGAATTATTATAGTTTAGCAATGTCATTATCTAGAAGTTAGCGTGTTCCGCACACAATAAATATACATATTTCGAAAACTTTTCCTAAAAAGAAGAGATTAACGTGTCGAAAGAAGATATAACATATCATTAAATGTTAGAAACAGCAACGTGACATTCTAAATATCATTAATATGTAAAAACAATTTGGAGTCAAATTATGGCACTTTCCAAGTAATTAAAGAGGCATTTCAGCGAAAAATATTATTTTAGATGTAGAAAAATTGTTTGTCGCAATCTTTTTTACGTTGAGCTTAAAACAAAGAAATTGTTAAACTTTCACTAATTACTTTTTGTTCTCCTTAAGCATAGCCGAAAGGCTTTTGTATTATTTAATGATTTTAATTATTGTGACGACTAAAAATGATAAGAAATACTTTCTTTTAAATGATAATTGAAACACATATATTTTTTCGGTACTCCTTCACTATCCCGTCGACCAATTTCCAATTAAAAAATATATATATATCGCCAAACTTTAGGATTTAACGCCAAAAGCGTCACATTTACTTGATATCATATTCGTTGAACAAACATGATTTTCGGTGGTGTTGGATACTAAAGATTGTTGGGAATCCTGCCGAAAATTCGAAAAATACTACGCCAGACATTTGTGCTAAAAGTTGTGGGATATTGCCGTTAAATAAAATTTCCTGGGGGACGTAATAAACACGTCAATACTAATGGAAGTTTTATCATTTTCCAGAAACTTTTTAGACCCTCTTATTTTTACTTTCTTCTGTCTTTACAAGAAGAAAGTATTAAATTCATGAACATTTTCGACTTCCGGTTTTCAACGGTTTTTTACGTTTTAGAAGGTCCTGAACACGATTTGACTGTTTTTAGAAAATGTCAGTCTGTGACTCTGTCTGTCTGTTTGTAACAAAAATTTTGTGGGCGCTCTATCTCAAGAAATGATGCACGAAATTTAATAAACTTTACATACAGCTAGTACCTGATATAAATTGGTGCTGATTAGTTTTTGGTGAAAATCGCCCAACAGGTGACGCTGCAATATTATATTTTCGCGATTTCCGCAGTAGCTACATTTCAAGAACGAATGCACGGATTTTCATCAAACTTCGGATTCTGTTAGACCTTAACATACTGAATAAATGCAGCTTACGTTTTGGTGTAAACAACCCCAAAGGTGGCGCTGCCATGCTACTTTTTAACTTTCTTCTATGTTTACAAGAAGAAAGTATTAGATTCATGAAAATTTTCGACTTCCGGTTTTTGACGGATTTATATGTTTTAGAAGGTTCTGAACATGATTTGACTGTTTTTAGAAAATGTCTGTCGGTGAGTCTGTCACTCTGTCGGTCTGTATGTGACAAAAATTTTGTGGGCACTCTATCTCAAGAACTAATGCACCAAATTTAATAAAACTTCATATTCAGTTAGTCCCTAATACAAATTGGTGCTGATTAGTTTTTGGTGAAAATCGCCCGACAGGTAGCACTGCGATGCTGCATTGTTTGCGATTTCCGCAATAGCTCTATCTCAAGAACGAATGCAATTATTTTCATCAAACTTCAGATTCAGTTACACCTTGATATATATAGATGCGGATTACATTTTGGTGTAGATATCCCAACAGGGGGCGCTGCTATGTCTTTTTATTCATTATTTTTACGATAGATATATATCAAGAACTAATGAACGGAATTTCATCCAACTTCAGATTCTGTTAGACCTTGATATAAATAGATGCTGATTACGTTTTGGTGTAAATATCCCGACGGTTGGCGCTGCTATGCTACTTTTTTCATTATTATCACGATAACTATATCTCAAGAATCAATGCACGGCTTTTCATCAAACTTCAGATTCAATTAGACGTTGTCATAAGTTATTGTTGATAAGGTTTTGGTCTAAATCTCCCTACAGGGTGCGCTGCTATACTGCATTTTGCAGGATTTACACAATTTTAGCAATAGTCTTATCTCTAGAACTAATGAAAAAAATTTAATTAAACTTTAGATTCAGTTAGTCCTGGATATAAATTGGTTGCTGATTCTTTTTAGTGTATGCAAAACCTGCGTGAGATATAAGAAAGTTTGGTGATTGACACATCCGACTACTTTATTATTATTACGATAACTATATCTCAAGAAAAAATGCGCGGATTTTTATCAAACTTCAGATTCAGTTAGAAGTTGACATAAGTGTTTATTGATTAGGTTTTGGCCTAAATCTCCCTATAGGAGTCACTGCTATGCTACATTTTGCAGGATTTACACGATTTTAGCAATAGTCATATCTCAATAACTAATGCGCGGAATTTAATAAAATTTTATATTCTGTTAGACTTTGATATAAATTGCTGCTGATTATTTTTAGTGTATGCGAATCCTGTGTGAGATAGAAGAAAGTTTTGGGATTGGCTCATCCGACTAGTACACTAGCGTGCAAAACTTAAGCAACAAACACAAATGCTAATTTCTGAACACGTGAGTAAAAAGGAAATTCTATAAACAGCAAGTGTAGAAAATAGGTACTACCCTAACAGCACAGACAGTCGATGTGAAGTCTTCTTGATATCACAAATGGTCACAATTGGGACAGTTACTACAATGAACAGAAATGTGAGATCTTTTATTCGTCTCATTTTTACTCTCATTTGGTCACTCCACTAAACAGTCACCATCACTGCTGCTTTTTGACGAGTCACCAGGTGACTTTACAATGAAGTCATCTTGTGACTCTCATGTGACTGTCATTTTGACACTCCATTATAAAGTCATCATGATATCTGCTCTGTGACGAGTTCCCAAGTGACAGAAAATGAAATCATCTGGTGACTTTTCAGAAAGGAGTGCAATGATGACTTCACAATAGAGTGTCGATCACCAGAAAGTCACCATGCGACTTCATTGTGACATTATTTGGCGACTCATCACAATGCAATGCTCACAGTGACTTCTAAGTTCAGTCTTCAACTGACAGTGACTTGAGAATCACAATGTGAATTCATTCTAACGTCACCTGGTGATCCATCACAAAGTTACAGTCACAGTGACTTTTCAGTGTTAAATATCATTTGAGAATAATAATGAGACAGTGAAATATTCCATATTTTGATTCACCGTAGCGATTGTGACACTTCTAACCATGTGTGACGTCAAGGGGACTTCACATCGACTGGCCGTGCTGTTAGGGTAGTACCTCTTTTCTACACTTGCTGCTTATAGAATTTCCTTTTGAGTACTCGCGTGTTCAGAAATTAGCATTTTGTGTTTGTTGCTTAAGTTTTGCACACCAGTGTAGTTTGATGATGGTTTTATTTTTTAAGGAAATTTGTCGACGTGATAATGGAGAAGTACTATTTTTTATTACTGTGTTGCATTTTTTTTATATTAATTATATTCTAAAATTTAAAATTTTGGTTGAATGTAAAAAACTTAAAACTATTCTGTCCTCAATAGCTCAAAATAAACTCCGGAATAGCACCATACGGGTTGTAAAATTTATAGTCCCAAAAGACACAAAAATGGGTACTTTTCCAGTACAAGGGCCTTGGCAAGTGAACCAAATTTTTCATCCGTATTTTCTGACAACCTGTTCACTTTTCACATATACAGGCAATTATTTCAAGATTAATACAATTTATTTAATAAAAAGAAGTCATTTATCTATCTATCTAGTATATAAAAATGAAAATTTGTCTGTCTCTCTGTCTGTCTGTGTGCACTTCTATACAAATCAACAGTTTAAAAGCAGGAGCTGTGAAATTTTACGTATAGGTTATTAAAACACTGCCGAAGCAACTAGAGTAATCGGGAATCAAAATAATGTATAATTAATTGTTAATTATCAAAAAACCAAATATCTACCAGCCATTTCCTATCAAATTTAAACATTTTTCGTTTTAGCAGTTTCCAGCAATTAAAAATCCAAAATAAAATTCTTTCTACAATAAATATATTTTATTGAAAGATTTAAACCTGAAAAATGAAAATGAAATAAAAAGTTTAAACAGTTTAAAACAAGTGGGTAAGTGTGATCGAAGATCGCACAAAGGGTTTCGTTTAATATTTCTTTCAAAACACTTTATCCTTTTTTCAATAAATTCAAATAAATTTCATGAAAAAAAAAGTCATGTTTTTTTTAAAGTAAAAGTTTACCGGTCTGTTTTTCTCGTTTTTTCGAATATCTGAACCGACCCGATAGCGGCCGAAGCCCGCTATTATACTCTGTCATAATAATATCTGTCATGTGGTCTAAAATACGATATTAAAAAAATTTCAAAATTAAAGATGTTGTATGTTCGTAAATATCACTGTAATCGAGTTTTTATCAGGATTGAATAAGTTCCTCAAACCAATATGATGTTATAATCACTTCCTGACCTCATATCTACTTGCTTTCTCTATTACTCATATTGACATTCTCTTTGTATTATTCTCAAACATTTGAAAAATCCATTAAACTTCCAATATAACTTCATATTAATTTTCTTTTTAATTCTCTAATGACGGCATATTAAGCTGTTTTATGTATTTATGCACACTCATACTCCTTGTATTATTGAAAAATGTTTGAAAATTTCCATTTTATTACCAACATGACGTCACATTAATTTTTTTTCATTTGGTGAAACTTTTTACTTCATTTTCATTTTTCGCGTGGAAATCTTTCAATAAAAAATTAATTATGGTAGAAAGAATTTTATTGTAGATTTTTAAGTGTTGGCAACTCCTATAACGAAAAATGTTTAAATTTAATAAGGAAAAGCAGTTAGATTTTTGGTTTTTTATCTCTCTATATTGAAATAATACGATTGTTTGAAACTTTATGATTTTGAACTTTATGGTAGGTATTTAGCTATAAGTACACAAAATTTTATGTCTGTAAGTTATATATTTTCTGAAAACTGGCTCTTTGACGGACAGACTACGAACCGGGACTAATAGGGTTTCGTGAGATGAACGAAACCTTAAAAATATGAATATGACGTCATGATGGTAGTATAACGGAAATTTTCAACCATTTCACAATAATAAAAGTTGTATGAGTATGAGTAAGTACAGAAAGCAGGTTAATATGACGCCATTAGAGAATTAAAAAGAAAATTAATATGACGCCATTAGAGAATTAAAAATAAAATTATTATGACGTCTTATTGAAAGTTTAACGACATTTTCAAATGTTTGAGAATAATACAAAGAGTGTATCAATCACGAAAGCAAGTGTATATGACGTCAGCAGGTGCATATAACATAATGTTAGTATGAGGAACATATTGAATCATGATAAAAAACCAATTATGGAAATATTGGCCTATTTTAGCATTTTGAAGATATCTATAAAACATGTTTAATTTTGAAATTGATTTTTCAACACAAACATTCTTAAAGTCCCAAACAACGCCGGATACTTCAGCTCGTTTTTCTATAAAAAAGATGAAATTTTTATATAAGAAAATCTATATATATACGTAGCTGTTACGTAGTTCGAAAATAAGGCTGAATTTGTAGTTTGTCGTTTGGCAGCAACCGTATTAACATAAAATTAATTTTTCTTATTAAATTCAACAGCAATCAGAAGCGTAGTTTCACCACTCAAACTTGCGTCATATTTAAAAGAAAAGTTCAATAGCTTCATAAAATGTAAACATATTGCACAGGGAAGTGATTACACCTTACTATGTTATGTTATGGGATGGGATGGGATCATTTGATTAAGGCTAATTATATACGCATAGGGAAGTTATTACACCTTTATATGTTATGGGATGGTATGGTATTATTTGATTAAGCCTAATTATATACATCACATTCTGGTGCTACGTAATTGCCAAGTCACAAAATAATAATTAACTAAAGATGTAGACGTTAAGAGCGATTTGTGAATGAAAATTTCAGAGTTAATAAGACAGTTAAACTTGGCTTTTTCACGATCTCAGAACTTTTTACGGTGAAAGAGTCACGAGACTTGGCTGCATTTTTTACAGGTGACGTTTTTGATGAGATTTCCCGTCTTTTTTGTAAGTAATCCTCCTTTTCTTGATTTTGGACTCTTTTTTGAGATCATCCTCTCATTTTCTCTAAACCTACACTCTACTATCCCCTATTATTTGCAAGTCCCAAAAATTTGAATCTTTAGTTTCGTTTGCAAAGTCTTGTAGATAAAAAGACGTTTCAGGTTCCTAGGCAAGCCCTAAGTTATTGGAGGGGGAAGTCAAAAGTACTCTCATTTTTATTGTGTTTTTAGCCACCCACAGGGAGGCTTATTCTTTCAATCTCTATCATTTTTCATGTTTATGAAAAGTCACAGCAATCCATCGTTGCCACAGGTTAATCTCGGAAAATGAAACATTTGAAGTTACTGAAAAAATTAATAGCTTGAAAAGTATTTTTCACAAAATTGTTAGACAAACTGCGTTAGAAAGGAAAAAAATTGTATTTTTCTTGATATAAATTTAAAATCGAATGATTTATGCCGTTTTTCAAATAATGAATTTCAAAAATTACCAAACTTCACAATGAAGTACCATAATGAAACCTTCACGCGTAAAAAGATAATGATAACGGTTGTTGCTTTCGGTCGAGAATGGACCAAACGATGTTCACATTTTACTATTTTAACCGTTTTTAACGAAATTCTGTAACTTTAGAAGGATTTTTCTTTGAATAGGCAATAGAAATGCATAAAATCGTTACAAAAATGTTAAAATTACAAAAAAGGATAGATGCAAATTATCAGATATGAAAAATAAAAAAGAAATTTGGTACTTTCGTGTTATAGCATCCACCAAGCATGAAATATTTTTGTTTCTGTTTTCATTAATATATTGTAAATTTGGTACTTTCGCGGGTTATAGCGGCTTCCAAGGATGAACTGCCAAGCGACCAAGATTTATCGCCAAATTATAAAGCATGTATGACATTATAATAATATTATGATATATATATATATATATATATAACATTTCTGTACGTATGTGGCCAAGTTATAGCCATGTATGATGTATATATATGACATGTGTATATGATGTATATACGACATATAAAACACAAATAATATGTGTATAATGACGTATATGGCAAATATAGGAGTGTTTGGAATATATATATGCGTATATAGGATGTCTATATAAACTTTGCGATGATCTTGGCGAAATCATAACTGCAACCTTGGCATAATCATGGGAAAGGTTCAGTAAGACCTTTTTGGTGCTCCCACCAAATGTAAACCCCATGTAAGCCCCTTCATGTAACATATCAATAGATAGATCTCGTGAAGCACTATGGTCTCGTCCTACTCTCCGCCTCTCACTCCCACCTCCCTTAAGAAACATAGTTATCTGTTTCAACTCTTTTTAAATTTTAGTTTTTCCCATCTTTCTCAGCCCCTTTAAGCCCCACAGAGGACGTAGGCCAAAGGATCCAACAAAGTTAAAATCGTCGAGGCCGACATTTCTAAGAGGGTCCCGAGGCCCTATCTCTCATAGGACCGGAGTTACCCCCCCCCCCCACGGGGAAGACATTCAAGGTGTTCAAACCCCGTCATGTATCATATCAAAAGTTTGATCTTATCAAGCACTTTTGTCTGGTTCTACTCTCCCCCTCCTTCTCTCCCGTCTCCTGTCAGGAGCACTTTGCTTATTTATTTTTTTCAATTTCTCATATTTATTTTAGTTTTTCCCATTTTTCGCTGTTCCTATGGACCAGACAGCTCCAAAATTTCAGCAAAATTAACTGTAAACCGCCTAAAGGTATCCCCCCCCGCTTCTTTTGTCGCTCTCGGTTTTACGTATCTCTCTTGGGGGGACCGTCAGAGGGGCGAAAAGGGGGATCCCTTTTAAAGTCCCATCTCTCAATTGCAAGTGAGGATTTATTTTAAATCGGGTCTCGTAGAGCACTTGTGTTTTGTATAGCTCCCCCTCCCTTCCCCCCACCACTTTCCAAGATCCCGTCAATTAATGCTAACTCATCATTTGTTAAACAACTTCTCTTAGCTGTATCCATCATAAAAGCTGCTATCATAGAACTTTTCATTACCTTTTTTAGGTTATCTATTAAGTGCTAGAATGCCTTGAATCATTAAAAACAGTTTAAAGGGTGTCATTAAGCTAGCACATTTGTAAACAACAACTACCTCGCCACGTCTCAGTCCATTGGAGCCACATCTTTTTACTATTATATTTATTAAAAATACTTCTAGTCACCGAATCTTTTTAAAACTTGGTGTGTTCGTGCCTAATATGTTCCGCCAGCCTCACAAAAAATCTTAGAGCGCTAACTAAATTCTAAAGTGGAGAAGCTGGCTTATGCTAACAAACACTTTTTTTTGACGAGTTAGACTTGGCTGAAAAAATCTCAACGGTAACAGCCGTGGGTGGCCAATCTATATTCTGTCGTAAGGTAGAATTTTTCCCGCTTGTTGATGTTTTCTTTTTTGAATTCTAAACACTACCTTCACACCAAATTTTATGTTTCTAAGACTAAAAAGTTGTATTATTTTCAATTTTCAATTTTATTAAAATATGTTAAATTTTCGAAAGTTTTTTTTTTTTTTTAATTTTCCGGATTTTATAATTTTTCCTTTCTTTGTATCCTAAAAGCTACCTTTATTCCAAATTTCAAGTTTCTAGGGCTACGGGAACTATTTAATCTTTTTGATGAAGCGTGAGTGAGTGACAAAAAATCAAAATTTTGAGCTCATCTATCGTCTGCGCTAGAAAAGACAGAAACGTGAAATTTTAAATTTTGGTCCTATTTGCCACATATTCTAGATAATCGAAGTTTCAGGTTTTGGAGATACACCATCGTGAAGATATGGGGGGTGGGTCAAAAGTGCCCTGAGTTGCTTCCAGAAAAGGATGCTTGCGTCTGTGCTTCTCGACTTGACGGATGCACTGCCGTGCCACCAGATAAAATGTATATTCACATACATTAATATGCAAACAATTATGTGAATAATGAATATGCAAAAAATGAGTTACATTTAAAAACCCGTACCACAAAACTGAAAACGAGCTACCAGCAATTATTGTTCATAGACAGTTCCGTAAATGCGTATCCCTATAAATGAACGATACATTCTAATCATACCATAATGTACCGTAAACGCCTTTTAGTGCACCAAAGTGATGTGTATGAATTGGAATGTGTTTAAAATAGTGTAATATCATTAAAATGCGCCACAAACGCTTTTCTCCATAGACCGTAATGTAACGTAATTATTTTGAGTGCCCCTGTAAATGAACGATATATTCTATGTACACCATATCCTGCAGTAAGCATCTTGCAGTGCTCCTCCGTGATAATTATCAATTTGAATGCTTTTAAAATAGTGTAATATCATTAAAATGCGCAGCAAACGATTTTTTCCCATAGACTGTAATTTAACGGAATATTTTGGAGTGTCCCTTAAAAGAACCATAAATGCTACACACTTCATTTTCAATACCAAACATGCCATAGTAAACTCCAATAACATGTCACTTTCAAGGCAATCAGATTACATTTACGCGAGTTAGAGCACGTACAGGCGACAGACAGACGGCAGGCAGACAAACAGACAACCCGAATTCATAAACATTTTTCAACTATGTTGGAATGTGTTAAAAATTTGTCTATTTATCACCTACGGCCGGATAGTGGAAAAATACCTTAAAATTATTATATCAATTTAAAATTAAATTCTAAAACATTAAACTGCTGTATTGTCATCGGAAACACACCTGTGTACATGATTTTTGTAACTGTAGAATATCAGGTAATGACTGTAAAAGCTGTTACAATATTCCATTTTTTTCTTACAATAACTATATTAAGTTTACCAGAGGGGTACTTTTCCGTTAGCGCGGCGCCAGTTAAAAATGACTTTTCCATTAGCGCGGCGGCGAGTGTAACCAAGAATAAGAATATTAAACAAAATAATCTTACTACTTTAAAATACTTACCTCAAAATACCTTACTACTTTTAGTATTTGCGTTATTACGTTATTACTTTATTTACGTTAATACGTTATTTACGTTATTAGATTAATGCGTTACTATTACGTTCATGATGAATATCACGAATTAACCATACGTGACACGGTTGGCAGTGCGAGACCGATTTTCTTGGCACGCTATAGCTCATTTTTGAATAGGGCCGCGTTAACAAAAAAGTACCAATAAAAGATTGTAATAAAACGATATTTATTTTGGTAAAGGAATAACTTTTATTATCATAAACAACATTATATACCAGAAAAATGTTAATTATCATTCACTGTTTAACATGAAACAAATTAAAATTTCAATCATTATGTTTAATTTTTAAAATAAAGCCACTTTACCAGAGCTGTTAAAACCAGATTTTTGAGATCCATTTTGCACAATGAAGCGTTTCAAACTCGCAGACACTTGTTTATTTCCTACCTTGACAGAGAAATAATTATCCGGATAGCGTCCTATGTGCATTTCTGTTGAACAGGCTTTGATTGACACATGTCCACAAGTTGGCGATGTTTTGATAGCATAGCTATCGCCATTTCTAGTAATTTTAACATTGCCTCTCTGGTCTTGTTTAATACGAAATCCTCCAATAATCCATACGTCATCCCCATTCATAAAACTCCTGTGTGTTGCATCGCACACCATTTTATGGCACTCTTCAAAAACATTTTCTGCCGTGCCGTTAGAGAAAAATACTTCCAGGCTAAAATCATTATTCAAATTTCGGAAATTCTCAGATGTTGTTTTCGTTCCTGAATCATCCACGAGATATGATAAGCAATGCTTAGTAGAAGAAAATATAATACCACGCTTACATATTTTAGCTTGGCGATCTAAAGTTTTCATATGGATATTTTGTCCAGTGTGGAGTACTCTTCCGTTTGGATGAATAACGCAACTTTTATCACCTATTCCATTCACAGCAGCAATGCATTCAGCAGGTGGATTTGTCACATACACGGCTTTGTCTGGAGATATGTCGACTCTAATAAGATGCCTTAACAATATTGTAAGAGTTCCGTAATTTGTAATTTTTGGGAATATCTTTGGTTCCTCAAGATGTATATCATCGAAATCTTCAACAGTAGGCGCATTAATATATGAAGGTATTTCCTCAGTAATAATTTCATCTGCATAAGGGGAATCCCCACAGGCGTCCACACTCATATTGCCATATACGTTGCTATGATCCTCGTTGCGCGAATAACTATCATCGAGAGTGTTACCTGTTTCTGGACTCAAGTTGAGAAATTCTGGAACAAACGGCATTTGCTCGGCTGGAATTTGAAAGAAAGGGTATTGGTAGACATAGTATGGAAACAAAGGATCTTGCTCTGGTGAAATGACTTGAGGCCAAATAGGTTCCTGATAGGAATAACAGCTAGATAAAATGCTTAAGTTATCTGAATCAAGAAACAATGATGACTCATCGTGGGAAGGCAAAGAGTACACAAACCGTTGTCTTCTCATTTTTACTTGGAACTTTCTCACCAATTTTGGCTGTTTTAAAAGAAAAGATAAATTAGTAAGTTCTACTAAAAGTTTTAAAATGTATTTCTATAAATTATTCAGCGGTAAGTACACGGAATTCAATTTAAATTATGATAAACACAGATAAGAAATGTTGATTCTTCTTCATTGTTTCGTCGATCACTTTCCATAAAATAAACTATTGCCAAACTATAGGATTTAACGTCAAAACTGCATGATCGTGACACCACATTCACTTGACGCCAGACGCATTACCTGTGTTAATGTGTCATCGAGTGACCTTTAATTTGGCGTTTATCTGTATTTTTAATGATGTTTTACTCATGTATTAAGTATTTCGTTAATTAAAATAACAATTATGTCCTTAAACAGCGACGCCATCCTATTAAAAGGAAAAAAGCATTAAAAAAATGTGTACTTCTCTATTATCCCGTCGACTACTTTTCATAACCAAAAACTATCCCCAAACTGTAAGATTAAACGCCAAAAATGTAGTCCCATTTACTTGATGTCAAAAGTATTATACGTGTTTGTTATGTCATCAAGTGGCTTTTAATTCGACATTTCCTTTTATTTTTCATTATGTTTTCCTGATTTATTAGTTATTTCATTCATTAAAATAACAACTGTGTCCTTAAATTCTTATATTTTATTTATTTATTTATTTTGATTTTCCAATGGCAACGTTCTCCCGTTTATTTGGCGTTACAGTTTGGCGATAGTTTTTTGTTTGAAAAGTGGTCGACGGGATTATAGAGAAGTACAAAAAATGTTAGGATGCATAGTTACGTACGACAAATATATTAGTTTCAACTGACATCACAAACATTTGTCCACCAGCGGAGAAGAACAATTAAGAAAAATAATGTAAATAATTCAATATCCAAGATTTTTTTTCTGTTTTCATAAATATATTGCAAATTTTTTCCTTAAAGTTACTGATAGTTGACGAATTTATTCGGACGGGCTCCAACGATATATATATATATATTTTATTATTTCTTATGGCAACATTCTTTATTTGTTTAATGACTTTGGCGAGTTTTTTTTTTTTTTTTGGTTGTTGAAAGCGATCGACGGGATAATGGGAAAGTACTGAAAGGGTAATATTCCGTAATCAGGTCCAAAACCATTTGGCGTCAAAGGTGAGCGAAGAAAAGATTATATACAACATCATTCAATTTTTGCCACACAATAAAACAAATTTCAGTACAACAATTCAGCCAAATTTTAAACAAACCACCTTTGCTAAAAATGTTCGTTGTTGAGAGGCCTGATTACGAATTTTTTTCCAGTTAAAAATCCAGTTATAATTCCGTAGTATCCGCGCCACATGAAGATACACAACCAACAATGCCCGATAATATTAATAACGGTAACAATAATAACGTTAATAGCAATTGCTTAGTTACTACTGTTGCATATACTATAGCATGCAATATACAATATATTCATTGCAAATATATTGCATGGGACATCTATTGTTAATTATAGTATGAAAATATGCATGAATGCTGTGTGCAGTGTAAGGTATATACACACATTGTAAAATGTACAATAAAAGATGAAGGTACTTTTCGGTTAGCCGGGCGCCAGTGATATATGTACAATAAGTAGTATATATAAATATATATGTATATGTGTAGATGTATGTATATATATATATATATATATATATATATATATATATATATATATATATCACTGGCACCCGGCTAACCGAAAAGTACCGATGAATCTAATACATATAGTATATGTATATATCAGTAAAAATGGATGAACGTATGAAGATAATGTATTAAGTTATTAATGTAAATATAATTCAGATTATTAAATATTTACCATTCTTAGCGGTGCACTTTTTCAGGTACAGATAATGGACAAATATCAAAAACATTTTGCGTTTTAAGAAGTAAACATATAGTAAAAACTGTATATATATTCCCATATTTATTATTCTTAGCTTTTTATTAAAACATAGTTTTCAATTTTCAAGACAAATCTGAAATATTCTACAATATATATGACTTTATAAATTAGAAAGCAAACTTTGCATATTTCGTTTATAACTAAATAAAAATATGTTATCTCTGTTCAAATGTTAAATACATTTTAAGACTAAGCATAAAGTTGGAAAAATAATTAGAAAATTTAATTAAAGCTTAAAATCAGCATTTCCATAACTTATTAATATATAAATACGCGATGTTTAGTTTAAGTTATGAAAAATATATATAGTATTCGATTCTTAAACTGATGCTTAATGCACGTTGGTACTTTAAGATGCAAATAGACAATATACAAAATTTGCTTCCGTATTCGTTATGGTAAGAGGACATGGTGAATTTATTATGGAAATATATTTTGAAGTTTTAAAAATAAAGCGGAACATTTCTACAACAATATAAGAATCATAAAACAGATAGCCAGATCCATATGTGAATTCCGTTTATCACAATGAAAAAAAAATTGTATCTTTGAATTGTATTCAAATAGTTAAATATACTTCAAAGAGTAAGCCTATAGCTTAGCTAAAATATTTTATTGCAAACAATAAAATAAATTGTTTCTGTTTTATGCTAAAAACAACTTACCAATAAAATTATCCTCCGAATTTTACCACAGTTGGATTTAAAAACTTATTAAAAAACTGATTCCAAAACTTATTTTTCAAAGCAAAAGAATTACTCACGAGAACAATTTCGAAATTTCACGTGTAAAAAATGATCAAAACCAAGGGTATTATAAACTAACAAGACATAAAAAATATATAAACATAATTTTTATAGTAGTTTTATTTTACAATATTGAGTTATACGAATTAGAAAATACGTGTGAAAACAAAGTATAAGGAAATAAATTTAGAACGCCGTAATGCTTTCAACGGTGGAAAATTACATCATAAGCATTAAGTTTCCTTCATAAAATCGATACAACATTTAATGTATTTGCGTCCTAAACTACCAGGCCTACACGCGGACTGAAAAATGGAGGCTATCGTGTGATCTCTTGAGTTTGAATACCTACTTTTCCATACAGTTATTATCGCTTTATATTTCTGCGATCAAATATGGCGAAGGAAACTTTTAGAAAATAATGGTAGAGAAATTTAAAAAATCGTGCAAAAGTTGAAAATATTCCGTCTATGACAGGTGCCATTTTTGAGTCAGTGCGTGGGCCTAGTATTCAGATTGAGATTAAGACGTATAACTCAATTTCAAACACGTGACCAATAAATCATGAGATTGCATTCAACCAATCAAAATCGTTAGTTTGTGCTCTGGTATTGTTGGTTTGTTGAGTTGCTAGGGCTGTGATATCAGTTGATTACTGGTCTATAAGTGAGTTCATTAATGCTTTTACATTTTTTTCTCTAGGAAATAAATATCGGTGACGTTTGCTTTTTTAAAAATTTATGATAATAATAATTATAGAAACTGAAATATTTCTTATAACACGCGCAGAAATTTTCGTTATTTTCATATTTTGACATTGATTCATGGAGTGAGTATTATTACGTAATTTCAGGTGATTGGAGATCCAAAGCTTCCAAGTAAAAAGAGACGTCATAATATACTGGTTTGAATGAAAATGACGTCATATAGTACATTTTCATCCGTAAAACAGAAAACAATATTACTATCACAGTGTAAAATGTCATAATTTTTTACTGTTTTTGTTTTTCTGATATTAAGGACGCAATTGTTCTTTATGATGAGTCTGTTCAAATGGAATCGTAGCTAAAGTTTGCATAAGTATGCCGCAATCACCGTGAAACGATTTTGTTTTTGTAAGTATATGCAATTTCAGTTTGACATCATTTTCATAACCTGAAGTTTGTTTTGAAAGTTGTGGCAGAAAGATACAAAATAATCAACGTGTAATTTTATCTGAAAGAAAAATCCAAAATTATCGAAAAGTGTAGTAAAAAAAATGTATCTCATCAAAAACAACTCGTTGTAAATGATCCCGCCAAGCTACAAACCTAAAACGTCAGTCACAAAAAGAAGTGATATCACATAAAAAGAAGCGATATAGAAATGCATACTCCGAGTCCCGTGTAAAAACCTATCACCACTCATAATGTTTCCAAAGGAGTCGGAGTGAGGTACAGTATGTAAAAATTGCTTGGCGACCTGCAGGCTTTTATAATATATATAGTATATCAGTTTTGAAAATCAAAAAATAAATTTTATCTTTTTGTTATACCACTTTTATAAATATTTTTGTATGGGAAAGAACTGACAGAACGGATTTTCCCCCAGATCTATGCCATTCCCTTACGCTAGAATAACTGCAATATATCTCAATTTAGTTAATGTTTAATACGTTTACTTAAAAAATTCTCTTCGTAAGAGTGGTGTTTTTAGTTTAAATAATGGTAAATAAAATCAACAAATTGATTTTTCAAGCTCATAAATAAGAAAGGACATGCAAACACAGAAGCGTCAACTTTTACAATTTTATGGGAGCAAAATAAATAAATAAATAAATAAATAAAAATAATGAAAAGAAAAGAAAAGAAAAGAAAAGAAAAGAAAAGAAAAATAATATAGCCATATGTAATTGCAGGAAACACAAACATTATAAAAGCCTGCAGGTCGCTAAGCAGTTTTCACATACTGTACCTCACTCCGTGTCCTTTGGAAACATTATGAGTGGTGATAGATTTTTACACAGGACTCGGAGTATGCACTTCTATATCGCTTCTTTTTATGTGATATCACTTCTTTTTGTGACTGACGTTTTAGGTTTGTGGCTTGGCGGGATCATTTACAACGAGTTGTTTTTGATGAGATATCACTCCTTTGTGTAAGGTATTTAATTTCAATTATACGGATTCCATTTTTATTCAGAAAAGAAAAGATGAAAGGGGCAAAAAAATAATAGTGATGCTATAAACAGAATTATACATTAGAATTATACAATTTATTGAGTGACTTATTCCAATGTACATGTCTCTACCATAACAACGGAGAAACTTTTATATTAATTTCCTTACATTGTATTCATCAGTTTATTTATGACATATTTATTTTCCTTTTTCTTTTGTTTATATCACTCGTCCGTTTATATACATTCAAAAACAAAAAATTAGACAATTTTACAGTAGTTTACAAACTAATTAAAATACTACAGTTTCAGAAAAATGTGGAAAAATCAGAAGCACTTTTTTTTCGGTCAACGACAACGATAAGTTTATGGAGCATACTTTACTGAGAATAATCAGTATTTTTTTTTCTACGAACCTTTTTCTGTTAGTATACAAATTTACAGGGATTTTTATACTAACATATCTACTATATACACTGCTCAAAACAATTAAAGGATATTTGAAGTTTTATATAAAATAAAGATATAAACGAAATTTTTTTTGCCGAAAATAGAAGAAGAGAATCACAAATGCAAATTTTTCTGGTTTTCAAACTGTGGAGTATGCAAATTTTGAGTTCGACGTCAAAAACGTCGCTTCAGCGGCAGCAAATGAAATTTGACTTTCAACTGGATAAAAGAGAATGAAGACAAGGATGATCGGCATTCAGTGATTGCTTTGTTTCGATGAGTACGATGTCTCAGCGAAGTCATTTGACAGATTCAGAAGCTTGGAGAATTGTTGGTAGGTTAGAAGGGGGCCAAACTCAAGCCGAAGTAGCGCAAGCCATTGGAGTGTCACAAAGTGTCATTTCCAGGATCTGGAACCGTTTTTTGGAGAGTGAATGTACAGGCCGAAGACCAGGGCAAGATCGTAGACGGGCAACAACGCCCAATGAAGATCGGTATTTAGCGTTAACAGCTCGGAGACACCGAAACATGAACGCTACTCTTCTCCAACAACACTTTCGCTCGGCTACAGGCACCACGATTTCAACTCAGACTGTCCGAAACCGGCTCCATGCTGTAGGTCTGTATGCTCGCCGACCGATGGTATGTGTTAGATTAACATCAAGGCATCGTCGCGACCGCAGAGAGTGGGCAACCGAGCATGTCAACTGGAGGAGAAATCAATGGAGCAATATTCTGTTTTCTGACGAGTCCCGTTTTTCTGTGCATCCGGATAATAGGCGTATTTTCATCTGGAGGGACCGTGGCAGTAGGAATAATCCTGCGTTCGTGCACGAAAGTGTCAGATTTGGCGGTGGAGGAGTGTTGGTGTATGGTGGCATCTCCATTGACGGCCGCACTGACCTCTACATCATTCGAGATGGAGCTCTGACTGGTCTCCGATATAGGGATGAGATCCTCAGACCTATTGTAGTCCCTTACGCTGCAGCAATCGGAAATAACTTCATTTTAATGGACGATAACTGCAGGCCACATCGTGCAAACCTGGTGGAGGATTTCCTTTTCGAGGAAGGAATCGTTCGAATGGAATCGCCAGCGTGTTCTCCAGACATGAATCCAATCGAGCACGTTTGGGACGCTCTAGGAAGACGAGTTTCTGGCCGCCAACAACCCCCACAAACTCTCCAAGAACTGGAAAGAGCTCTTCTGGAAGAGTGGGGCAGAATACCCCAACTCGTCATTAATAGCCTCATTGAGTCCATGCCTCAAAGGTGTTCAACGTTGCTGGCCGCCCGTGGAAACCATACCCCCTACTGAAAATGATTTTCTTTGAAGAAAACACCTTTTCTTATTCTTTTTTTCTCATGTGCACAAATTGTGTTTTTTTCCTTTTGTACACAAATGCGCAATAAAATGCATTTTTTCTGCCAAACATGTGTAATTTATTCTCATATAACCTACTATGTCTGTCGACAATGTATCAATCAGCTAAAAAGTTTACCAGATACAAAATCCACCTAAAACTGCAATATCCTTTAATTGTTTTGAGCAGTGTATATAAAACACAAACGAAAATTTCGTTCCGTTCCTTTATAACTCGAGTTCTGCTGAATGGAATTTGATGGAAATTGCACTATCGGATAGATAATTTTTCAGGGAAGGTTTTAGTATATTGTTGTGAGCTCGGGGTTCGAAAGGACTGATGCCAATATATAAGGACAATAAAAAGGCTTTATTCACTATAAACAGTGCAATACGATCACAAATATCTTCTGAAAATTACAAGATATTCAGTAATCTTCAAATCCAATAAAAGCGCAGCAAAATTTCACACAGAAACAATGCGTTCAATACGACGTATCAACGACAAAATCAATCTGAGTAACACAGTTCTCAATGCAAAGCCTCTCGTATGAATTCAATCGCAGTTGACAGACAACTAACTAACTAACTGAACTGATGGAGGTCCTTATATAGGTTTCAGAGATCATTCCAGATTATTCCAGGGTTTTCTAATGCTAGAAATTACCAGAAGGTCCTTCAACTCTCGATAGAGTACTCCAAACGTGAAAGGATCCCAATGTAAAGGTATAAGGGGGGGTGGTTGCACAAAAAGTCGCCAAATCCGTCGCCAACTTGGCGACATTTGGCGATATATCGCCAAATTTGGCGACAAAAATAAGTCGCCAAAACCATCGCCAACTTGGCGATAAACCCATTCCTTGGCGATATTCCCATAGAACTCTATTGTAAAAACGATGAGGGTGTAAGGTTGTTTTTCTTACAAAGCACCTGAGGCCTTTAGCATTGAGTTACATGATGCTCAATAGGAAATACATTAATACTGCAATTTTCACAATAATAAAATAAAATAAATTTAAACAAATGGAATATTTACAAGTATATACAAAATTCATAACAATATAACACATAGTTCTACGTATATCAGTTATAGAGTTATGATGGAAAGTTCTGTTATTTTGGACGATAAGGTTACCATAGGTCATTTTTTGGCGACCATTATCGTTGGCGAAAGAATTGAAACGGCTATATCAGAAAATAATGTAAACACATAGAAAAATAAAAGAAAAATTTGTTATTAATTTTATTTAAAATCCCCCCTCCCCTTCCCGCAAAAAAAAAAAAAAAAAAAAAAAAAAAAAAAAAACTGTTTTAATGAGGCATAATATTTAATTTAACGCTTAAAAATATAATTTGTAATGTAATTTGTAATAGTTTGTAATGCTTAAAAATATTTGCAATGCATGAGATTGCAATTCAGATTAAGTCAATATTTGGCGGTTTATCGTTTGCGTCAGGTTAACAAAGATGCATCTGATAATTTGATTTAATAAAATATGAGTAAATTGTTTTTTCCTTTTTTTCTTTCTGTAAATTTTTTTTATGTAACTCCCCTATTATGTGTCTTACAGGAGGAACTTACAAATGTAATTGTAAAAATGACTGCATTGATGAGTTACATGTTATTTGTTTATTTACGGTTTTGATTTTACTTTTGTCGCCAAGCAATGTGATTTTAAGCCAAAAATGCATAAGCGTGACATCAGCTTGAGCGGTATTAGCAATAATAGTGTTTTTTCGCGTATACAAAATCCTTTTTGGAGTAAATCCAAATGCAAATTATATAAATAGCAGTTATTGTTATGAATATGGGATCAAATATTTAAATTTTAGTGAATGTCTGCCACTCAAACACATATTGTAAAGTAATTAAATTTTAGACATTTAAAAATTTACTACGGAAACATGCCGGTTTGTTTTCACCAAACACATTATTTTTATACCCTCGAACTCAGGCCAGAGAACATTGTCTATTCTTTTATTTTTATTTTATTATTTTTTTAATATATCGCCAATTTCACTTATAGAAATATTCACTGTTTCAAAACATAGGAACCAAAGAATATTCTTAAGGACATGTGTGCATTTATGCGTTATTACTATCACAAAAGGCTACATTTTGCAATAAAAATTGTTTGCTGAAATAAATTTTCGATGCTCTTTTTGATTCGTCATTTATTTTTAGTTTTTTCTACATTTTTTTCTTCCCTTCTTTCAGGAAGGTTTTTAAAAGACATTGGACTAATTGTCCGTATTCCGGTCACCTTCCAGTTGGCATTTTTACTATATTGTTGGATGTTTCGTTTATGTTTGAAAGTTACTCTGGACGACGAATCAGATTACAGAAGATTAGACGACTTTTGAAATTAGCGATTGCTAAATTTATGGGGTTTTTTCATTATGAAGCAAAGTTTTACCAAAAAAGCAATGCTGTTGGTGGATTTTATGACGACCGATTATCTACACGAGCGATATAGACCCTGGGGGACTGCCCTCCGTGGGGGTCTTTCGAAGGGATCCTAACCCGAATTTACGGCAAGGTTAGAAGAAAACCAGGGAAAATTCCGAACAGTTAGGTCAACGAGCGCAACAGGGGTTTGAAACCAGCACTTCCCGTATGCCAGCTTTGAGTGCAGAACATCTCAGCCACTGTTTTGGCGCTTTCAATGTGCGGAAAAACTTTGTAATGTCAATGGTGGCGAATGGGATATATAATATTTGTCAATTTATCATTTCAGGCTGGTTAAGAAAAAACGAGTACCTGAAATTCTGATTAGATAATTTTTCGATCATTATAAACCATCGAGCCACACACAGACCTAGCAGCTAAACATAGTGAGAAATGAATTTATTTCTGCGTGTTATTATGCTTTTTAAAGAAATGCAAAAAAAAAAAAAATCTTCGGTTTAAGTATTCACCAAAAATAATATTACTAAACATTTTGCATAACTAATTTTATCATTGTCAGTTTTATTTAAGGTATGGAATTTTGTTAATGAAAGATCTATAATTGAATTAACAGTAATTTGACTTTATTTAATGGAACATAGCTTGGCGCGTAACTAACTTTGTTTTGTAACTAACTCTGGTACATTAGTAACCATATCGTTTCAAGCACGTCTCATGTTTGACGTCCGTCAAACTTGGATATCGGCAAGATTATGGAAGATTCGGAAGATTTTCTTGGATACAAACTAGAGGTTTATTCTTCGACCAGAGTTAGTCATTGTGTGTTTTTTTTTTTTTTTCAGATTAGCGGTTATACGAATGCAACCGGTCTAAAAAATGGAAAGACAGTGAAAATGGCGTCATTTGAATTTTATTCATATTCAGCTTTAAAAATTCACTTTTTACTTTCTTCTATCTTTACAAGAAGAAAGTATTGGATTCATAAAAATTTTCGACGGATTTATACGTTTTAGAAGGTCCTGAACACGATTTGACCATTTTTAGAAAATGTCTGTCTGTGAGTCTGTCTGTATGTAACACAAATATTGTGGGCACTCTATCTCAAGAACTAATGCTCGGAATTTAATAAAACTTTAGATTAAGTTAGTACCTGATATAAATTGGTGCTGATTAGTTTTTGGTAAAAATTACCCGGCAGGTGGCGTTGCTATGCAGCATTTTTTGCGATTTCCGCCATAGCTTTATCTCAAGAACTAATGCTCGGAATTTAATAAAACTTTAGATTCAGTTATTCCCTGATATAAATTGGTGCTGATTAGGTTTTGGTAAAAATTGCCAGGCAGGTGGCGCTGCTGTGCAGCATTTTGCAGGATTTCCGCAATAGCTCTACCTCAAGAAATAATGCTCGGAATTTAATAAAATTTTATATTCACTTAGTCTCTGATATAAATTGGTGCTGATTAGGTTTTGTTAAAAATCGCCCAGCAGGTGGCGCTGCTATGCAGCATTTTTCGTGATTTCCACAATAGCTATATCTCAAGACTAATGCTCGGAATTTAATAAAACTTTATATTCAGTTAGTCTCTGATATAAATTGGTGCTGATTAGGTTCTGGTAAAAATCGCCCGGCAGGTGGCGCTGCTATGCAGCATTTTGCAGGATTTCCGCAATAGCTCTATCTCAAGAAATAATGCTCGGAATTTAATAAAATTTTATATTCACTTAGTCTCTAATATAAATTGGTGCTGATTAGGTTTTGGTAAAAATAGCCCAGCAGGTGGCGCTGCTATGCAGCATTTTTCGTGATTTCCACAATAGCTATATCTCAAGAACTAATGCTCGGAATTTAATAAAACTTTATATTCAGTTAGTCTCTGATATAAATTGGTGCTGATTAGGTTTTGGTAAAAATCGCCCAGCAGGTGGCGCTGCTATGCAGCATTTTTCGCGATTTCCACGATTTTAGCGATAGTCATATCTCAAGAAATATTGCACGGAATTTAATAAAACTTGAGTTTTAGTCAGACCTTGATATAAATTGGTGCTGATTATTTTTAGTGTATGAGAAACCTGTATGAGATAGAAAAAAGTTTTGGGATTGACACATCCGACTAGTTTATGCTTCACCTTTTTTTTAAATATGAAAGTTAAACACTGTTTTTTATGTGCAAACAATTTATTACAATTTTCACTGTATTTGCTCTGCTGGAATCGAAAGATGAAAAACCGTAGTAGACTTGCCAGAAGAGGACGTATATGGCGAAATATAACGTAACATAGAGTGATATTGTACTTACGTTACCAGAATGTCACATGGAGACAAGAAAGAGGGACAGAGTTCAAGAACTTACTGACGAAAATGAATCACCCGAGCATTATTTTGTTAGGGTAGGTTTTTTCATTTATTCTAAATTTTCCATTTTTTCTTTTTTTTTTCTATATTAGTTGTAAGCCCCCCCCCCCCTCCTTTTTTAATAATCATAATGTTTTTCATTTAATATTCTCTTTATTTTATTCTATTTAAGTTGTACTGTTCATAAGCCCCCCCCCCTTTTTCTACTGTTTTATACCATTAGTCTTTAATATCGGAGTTAAAATACCTTTTCTTTCTTTTAAATGTCTAAGCTAAAACAAATTCATTATCTCTTTTACTACCTACTTTTCATAATTTTTATATTTTCCCTGTAAGATAATTTCACTGGGGTGGTCCTTGTTACCCTGGGAAATTTTCAAATGCTCTCGGACACTTGGGCAATAAAAATCCATTTCCCAGGCAACGTATATTAGCTTGTATTGTCAGGAGTTTTATGACTCCATTTATGCTGTTTTTTCGTAAACAACTTTAACGTTGGTGGTCGCCAGTAATCTGCTCTGTTGATCTTTCGTGGAAAAAACAGGACTCAGGCGAGGCAGCAGTTGCTTATCTCTACGTGGAAAGAGAATCGAAAACGGTACAGCTGCCATGCCAACCACCCCTTTTGGGAAAGTAGTTTCACCCGCGGGGGAGTGACGGCCAATGATTTTACGTAAAGTATTCGCAGGGAGTGTTTTTTTCGCCTGGTATGGTTTAGCGCGGGAGAATGTAACTGGTATAAGGTATGTTGTAAGTTTCAGGGAGGGCGTATGCCCCTCCCCTGGATTTTTCCGGGTGTTGACCAGTGATAAAAATATTATTCGAGTATGGACCGAGGAAGTGATAAAAAAATGTTTGCAATGACTGGTGCCTCTAGGTGGAAACTTCTTTTCGCGTAATACGATGCCGAAAACATACATTTTATTCGAATATGATGAATTGACGAAAGAGTAGCTCTAGGAATGATGTCTGGTGTTTCTATAGGGATGATGAATGCTTTTTACTAAGAGCCGAAGAAAAATCGAGGAGAGTCTGTCAAATGTTTGATCATGGAGCAATCACTTTGAACGGGGAGCTGACCGGTGCTGTCGCATGTTAGTAACACACCATTTAATGGAGTAGTAACCGAACAATCCTTTGTAAAGTATGTCAATGCCTCTCAGAATTGAGATGCCAGTAGCATTGATGGATCTCCAAGTTTCTATTTTCAACTTATCTACCCTATATATATAAAATCCTAATGAAACAAATTTGTGAAACGATTTTATGAAACGAATTTATGAAACGGTTTTATGAAACGACTGATTAAACGACTGATTATGTTTCAGGGCTATTTTTAATAAAATATTAAACGCTTGATGGTGAAATTAATACCAGTTGAACATAAAAATCCGCGGATGTCAAAACTGGTAATTGTCTGAGTGCAACGAAGACTCATACACAGCGCAGTATTACTTTGCCCCATATATAGCTACGATAGATATTAAAACCTTTCGTCAAGCATAACTCAAAAAATATTTAACGGATTTCGTTCAAATTTTTACAGCAGGTACCTATAAAGGTGACAACGACGTCTATTTATTACCAAGAATAAATGTTAAACCGTTTGGAAATTATATTAAAAAAATAGATAACAAAGCACAATTAAACTACATACGTCACGAAAATTTTGTGCGTACGTCATTTTCACCGGCGGGAGATTTTCGTAGACAATCGGAATTGAAAAGTTCATGGAGTACATGGAGCAAAAAAATATGCACGCACTAATAATCAGCACAATAAAATATATTTCAATTTAGTAGAAATCGAAAATTAATCTGTATTTTTTTCTGTTTGAAAGAAAAACCCCGCAATAACTTGGTAGACTTGGTATCAGAGATTTGGCGCAAATCTCAGCAATAGCAACTTTTTTTATTTCGCGTGTGTAAATTTAAAAAAAAATTCTTTTGGTGTTTAAATAAAAGGTTTCGATTTATGGCATTATTTCTTTTTTTTTCTCTTTTTAGCATTTTAAATGGGATTAATGAAAGGCATGTATTTTAAATTAAATGAGTGAAAGGTTTGTATTTAAATGAAATGAATTCAATATGAAAATGTTATAGGAACAATATTTGGCGATTTATCAACTGCGCCAGGATAACATTAAAGCACCAATATATCAATCGGTATGTAGTATGTGAAATGAAACAATTATATCTGGAGGCACGGCAGTGCCTCCGTCAAGTAGAGAGCACAGCCGTAAGCATACTTTTCTGGAAGCAACTCAGGGCACTTTTGACCCCCTATATCTCTGCGCTGGAGTTTCCCAAAAGTCTGGAACTTCGTTTTTCTAGAGAATGTGGCAAATAAGACCAAAATTTAAAATTACAACTTTCTGTCTTTTCTAGTTCAGACGATATATGATCTCAAACATTCGATTTTTTGTCACTCAGTCACTCACTCATTCACGCGTCATCAAAAAGATTAGGTAGACCTCGTAGCCCTAGAAACTTGACATTTGGAAAAAAGGTAGTGTTTAGGACACAAAGAAAGGAAAAATTATAAAATCCGGAAAATTCGAAAGAAAAACATTCGAAAATTCAACGAATTCCACCAAAATTCAAAATTGAAATTAATACGATCTTGTAGTCTTAGAAACTTAAAATTTGGTGTGAAGATAGTGTTTAGCATCCAGAAAAATGTAACGATTTCATTAAATCTCTCACAGTCTGCTAATTAGGCAGAGTAATCAAAGATAGAAGTTCCCAAGAGTTGGAAAACTTTTCTCACGCTTCGCTGTGGTGTGACAAGAATGTCGTTTACTACAATAGGAAAAGATAAGCTTCGATCAATCTTGTGAAACTGAAATTACTAGACAGCAAATATTTCTCTGATCTGACCGTCGATATGGGGGGTCTCGGATCGTGGGAAAATTTCCTGCGAGAACATTTAAAAGTTCAGTAAGACCTCCCTAAAGAAAGCTTTAGCCAATGATGTAAACTAAAACTTTTTTGATTGGCGATCGGAGAATCTTTTGTTCCAGCAAGCGGACCGGAGAAGAGAATCGGGGGAAGAGAGTAAGATTTTTGGAGAGCAGGGGAGTGTTGGTGAAAAGACACTGATCTCTGGATGGATTCCCGACAAAGTGGGGAAGGAAAGGCGATGCTGACAGATTTTTGAATGAGAGAGTGCGATCTCTCTGAAGTTAACGCAAAAGCCTTGGATTTGACCTTTCGGGGAGAGTGAAAAGTAGCACTAGTTAAGACTTTAAGATTTTAAAACTACTGTAAAAGACTGGACTATTCGGTGATTTGCTATAAATTACAAGTCGAGCGAACTCAGCTAAAAAAAATTGTTGTAAATAATTTTTACCTCTAGAAATTTCAAGAACGCTTTTTAATAAAATTTGTTCTGAAATATTTAATGAAGGTGATCCATTGTGAAACGGTTCCACGCTACCCCATTTCAAAAACACACAACATCGTGGATTCTTTACAGCTGGTGGCAAGCGAGTCGGATATTTCGACAAAAATTTATTAGCATTAGTGAAGAGAGCCCAGACAGTAGCAGTGACGCCCGCCCGCATCTAAGCGCGCAAGATCTGACGCCAGTTCAGGAGAGGAAAGCAGAGACCGAAGCAAGCCCTTGCAGTGTCACGACAGACCGCAGTTCCGTCCTGGAAGCAAGCCCGTGTTTACAGAGAACAAGCCCGAAGCAAGCCCTTGTAGTGTCACGACAGACCGCAGTTCCGTCCTGGAAGCAAGCCCGTGTTTACAGAGAATAAGTCCGAAGCAAGCCCTTTCTAGGAAACATCAGGAGCCGACAAACCGAGATAACCTGTGAAATCGACGACGTCTAGGCCAGACCCGAAACCGGAGACAAATAATGCAGACAAAGACTGTAGAAAAGATAAGCTCAATTCATTTTTGAGTGGCTCTCATTTTGTTTATATATTCTTTAGTGAGGAAAATTCATTTCTGAGAAAATTTTTATTTGAATATTAATTTATGATAGATTATGATAAATTTTTAAATCTAATAAATTTTAACATATTTGGAAAAATATATGTGTGTTTGTTATAAGCATAAAATTTGATAGTGTGAATTTTTCTTTTGGCAGTAAAATAATATAAGGAGGGACGGTTAGGCTAAATGTGTAATTTTTCTTTTTTTTTCTTAAAAAAAAAAGAGCTAAAAATTCCGACTTTTCATATAAGTCGATTGTCTAGTAATTCCTGATTGAAAGATTTCAAAGATTTTACTTTCCCATTATTTATGAAAGAATAGATGTTTTTGATACTAAAATATTTTGCATATGTGATGTTAAGAAAATTTTTAGCAGTTGCAAAAAGTGTTCATTTTGTTATAACTCTGAAAATTGTTACCTGCGGTGTCAGAAATATCAAGTATTGGTTGAATTATGAACACAGAATTTCAAATTTTTAAATTTTTTTTTAAATTTGTATGATCGACACAAAAACGTGTCAGTGTATTGAAAATTTTACAATGTTGAAAATTTATTTTTATATGTATACTATTTTTATTATTCCTCAAAATTGAATTGTATTTAAAATTGTTAATATTATGTGGGTAGTAGCAGAAAATTTTTCATAAAGTGTTAGAATCCCTATTGCATAAGTTAGCGAGCGAAAATATTATTTTCATCTTTATATTGTATTTGCTTAAAATTTTAAAATGCAAGAAGTAACTGATCTGAAACAGTGCAGGAAAATTGATTTGCAGAATTTAGCGGAAGAATTAGGAGTGGAGATAGGGAAAAATGACAGGATTCCGGTAATTATCCAAAAAATCGAAGCTGCTAAGGATTACGACAGAGATTTTGCCTTTACGCAAGCTGCGTATATCATAAAAGATCGAGAAGAGAATAAAGAAAGGGAAAAGGCTGAAATACAAAGGGAATATGAGGAAAAACAAAGGGAATATGAGAGGGAGAAAGAAGAAAGAGAAAGAGAGGAAAAACAAAAAGAACGCGAATTTACGTTAGAACAACTTAGATTGACGCAAGATGCAAATAGACGTAGTTCAACTAACAGTGCAGGGTCGGAACGCCCACCTAAACTGCCGCTCTGAACAATAATGCATCGATTTGATCCGGAACGCTCGGATATAACTTTGTTTTTAAATTTGTTCGAACGACAGGCGACCAAAGCGGAAATAGAGACAGGTGACTTAGTGACGCATTTATTAGCTTTAGTGCCGGTCGAAATTGCAGAGTTAATTTTAAGGGAACCGCAAGATCAGACGGATAACTTTGAATACGTCAAAAAGTTTTTGCTTGAATGATTCCGTATGAGTCCCGAAGTGTATCGTCAAAAATTAATGAAACATCCACGCAATCCAGGTGCTCCGTGGAAGGATATTATTTTCGAACTCAATAGTTATTTAGAGGGTCGGTTAAATGGGTTAGATGTTACAGATTTCAATAGTCTGAAAAATTTATTGATAACTGACCAGATCAAGCTCCGTGCTTCTAGTGAAATGAAAGAGCATTTCATTGATTCGTGGGCAAACTACAAAGACCCGTTAGTTTTGGCAAAATGTCTGGACGAATACGAAGCAGTGAAAGGGATTTCAGATAAAAAAGAGAATGCGAGATCTTTTTATGATAGGAAATCTGAAGAAACGAAACTCGAGGGAAATTCTGGAGAAGAAAAAAATTCCGACAAAAAAATAAATTGGCGAGACAAAGAAATTAAAAACAGGGAACGTATCTTTGAACGAAAGAGGCGTTGCCATACGTGTGGAAGCGAATTTCACCAAATGGCCCGTTGTCCGAAAAGACAAAGGGATATTACGGAAGTAAAATCTTTCGAGAGCATAAATCACTTAGGCGACATAAGCGAAGACAAAAACTTGTTCCGACCTTTTTTGAGTGAAAACAAAATAAATGGGAAGATGGCGTGTGTACTTAGAGATTCAGGTAGCTCGTATTGTGTTTGCCCATGGAATTTGGTAAATAAAAGCAAATTAGGCAACGAATATGTTTGGCTTAAACAGACATTTGATAAATATCCAAAACGATTTAGAGTGGCACGTATAAAATTGGAAATAAAAGGTCTCGGATATGTAAATACGAAAGCGGCAATCCTGCCTAGACACTCTAAAATTAAACACTATATCTTAGGAAATAAGACGCAGGCTTTAATAAATGAAAAGATAAAGCGAAAGCAAAAATCAAAAACTAATTCCAGTTTTGAGAACCCGGGGAATGAGATAAACCCTTTAACAGATCCCCAAGGGCAGGAAGAAATCATTTTGTCATTTCCCCCCGAAATGAAGAACCACCGTTCTCAGTGTATTGGGGAAAAAGAAACCCTTTTGAAAAGGTCAAGGAAAGTAGATGAGTTGGTTTTCGACCAGCAGGGAAATTCGAAAAATAAACGCGAAAATATGGAAGTGAGTGTTGACAGGAAGGGTTATCATTCGAAAGTTAATCTGTAGGAAGTGAGCGGATTCACAAAGAGTTTTCTAAAATCCTTCGAAATTCTGTTGAAAGAGAGTATGGACAGTGGAAATTCACGCCTTTGTGACACTCTTTTTAAAGAAATTGAACGGTTGTGTAAAACGTATTGTTCGGCAAACACAAGTAAAGAAATTCAGTAGTAAGTTTTTGAGTAAAATCCAATCTTTTGTACATATTTGATTATTTTTAGTTTTATTGTTATTTTGGCATGTGTAGTAAAAAAAAAAAGTATCTTTCAAAAAAAAAAAGTCTCTAAAGCTAGATGTTCAAGAAATGGTAAACAGTATATAAGAAATTAAGTCACTGATGTATATAGTGAGGTTAAATTGAAATGTTATTTGAGCCACTCAAATATGTTGAGCTAACCCTTTTTTTTTGCAGATTTTCCGCGTTTTAACCCGGAAAATGTTTTGATGGTGGGGGTGTTGTAACGATTTCATTAAATCTCTCACAGTCTGCTAATTAGGCAGAGTAATCAAAGATAGAAGTTCCCAAGAGTTGGAAAACTTTTCTCACGCTTCGCTGTGGTGTGACAAGAATGTCGTTTACTACAATAGGAAAAGATAAGCTTCGATCAATCTTGTGAAACTGAAATTGCTAGACAGCAAATATTTCTCTGATCTGACCGTCGATATGGGGGGTCTCGGATCGTGGGAAAATTTCCTGCGAGAACATTTAAAAGTTCAGTAAGACCTCCCTAAAGAAAGCTTTAGCCAATGATGTAAACTAAAACTTTTTTGATTGGCGATCGGAGAATCTTTTGTTCGAGCAAGCGGACCGGAGAAGAGAATCGGGGGAAGAGAGTAAGATTTTTGGAGAGCAGGGGAGTGTTGGTGAAAAGACACTGATCTCTGGATGGATTCCCGACCAAGTGGGGAAGGAAAGGCGATGCTGACAGATTTTTGAATGAGAGAGTGCGATCTCTCTGAAGTTAACGCAAAAGCCTTGGATTTGACCTTTCGGGGAGAATGAAAAGTAGCACTAGTTAAGACTTTAAGATTTTAAAACTACTGTAAAAGACTAGACTATTCGGTGATTTGCTATAAATTACAAGTCGAGCGAACTCAGCTAAAAAAAATTGTTGTAAATAATTTTTACCTCTAGAAATTTCAAGAACGCTTTTTAATAAAATTTGTTCTGAAATATTTAATGAAGGTGATCCATTGTGAAACGGTTCTACGCTACCCCATTTCAAAAACATACAACATCGTGGTTTCTTTACAAAAAGAAAACATCAAAAACACCAAAAATATCGAAAGCAAAATTGAAAAGATCGAAAAAATTGGAAAAAAAAGAAAATTTGAAGACAATCCGATTTTGTTGCGCTAGAAACTTCAAATTTGGAATAAAGGTAGTATTTAGGATATAGAAAAAGAAACAAATTAAAAAATCTAGAAAATTTGAAAAAAAAAAAATCAAAAATTCGAAAAAATTGAAAAAATGAAAATAATTTGATCTTTTAGCCTTAGAAACTTAAGATTCGGCGTAAAGTTAGTGTTTGGAATTCAGAATAAGAAAAAATGAAAAAAACAGTAAAAATCGAAAATTAAATTAAAAAATCGAAAAAATCGAAAAACGTCGAAAATTTGAAAATATTTCGATTTTATAGCGCTAGAAACTTGAAATTTGGAATAAAGGTAGTATTTAGGATACAAAAAAAGAAAAAATTAAAAAAATCCAGAAAATTTAAAAAAAAAAGTCAAAAATTCGAAAAAATGAAAAAATTTGATCTTTTAACAATTAGAAACTTAAAATTCGGCGTAAAGGTAGTGTTTGGAATTCAGAATAAGGAAAATTAAAAACACAATAAAAATCGAAAATAAAATTTAAAAATCGAAAAAATCGAAAAACATCGAAAATTTGAAAATAATTCGATTTTGAAGAACTAGAAACTTGAAATTTAGAATATAGGTAGTACTTGGGATAGAAAAAAAAATTAAAAATCCAGAAAGTTGAAAAAAAATTTCGAAAAATTGAAAAGATCGGAAAAAATTGAAAAAAGATTGATTTGTTGGAATTTTCCTCAATTTTTAATTTTGTATCTGGAGGCACGACAGTGCCCCGCCAAGTCGAGAGGGCACAGCCCTAAGCATCCTTTTCTGGATGCAACTCAGGACACTTTTGACTTCCCCATATCTTTGAGCTGGTGTATCCCAAAAACCTGAAACTTTGTTTATATAGAGTATGTGACAAATAAGACCAAAATTTAAATTTTCACATTTCTGTCTTTTCTAGTGCAAACAATATGTGAACTGAAAGTTTTGATTTTTTGTCACTTACTCACTCACTCACGCGTCATCAAAAAGATTAGGTGGATCCCGTAGGCCTAGAAACTTGAAATTTAGAATAAAGGTAGTGTTTAGGATACAAGGAAATAAAAAATTATAAAATCCAGAAAATTCGAAAAAAAGCATTCGAAAATTCAACAAATTCCAACAAAATTGAAAATTGAAAATAATACGATCTTGTAGTCTTAGAAACTTAAAATTTGGTGTAAATGTAGTGTTTAGAATTCAGAAAAAAAAAAAAAACATCAAAAACACAATAAAAGTCGAAAATAAAATCAAAAAATCGAAAAAAAATAAAAAAATTGAAAATATACCGATTTGTTGCGCTAGAAACTTGGAATTCGGAATGAAGGTAGTATTTAGGATACAAAATAAGGAAAAAATAAAAAATCCGAAAAATTGAAAACAAAATTCGAAAAGTCGAAAAAGTCGAAAAAATCGAAAAATTGAAAATAATTTGATCTTTTAGCCTTAGAAACTTAAAAATCGGCGTAAAGATAGTGTTTAGAATTCGGAATAAGGTAAAATGAAAAATACAATAAAATTCGAAAATAAAATCGAAAAAATTGAAAAATAAGGAAAAATTGAAAATAATTCGATTTTATAGCGCTAAAAACTTGAAATTTGGACTAAAGGTAATATTTAGGATGCTATTTAAGAAAAAATTTAAAAACACGGAAAATTCGAAAAAAAAAATCTGCAAAAATTCAAAAAAAAAAAAAATGAGAAATTGAAAATAATTCGATCTCGTAGTCTTTGAAACAGAAAATTTGTGTAAAGGGATTCAGAAAAAGAAAAAAAAATTAAAAACACAACAAAAAGCGAAAATAAAATAAAAAAATCGAAAAAAAAAAGCAAAAATTTGAAAAAAAAATCGATTTTTTAGAGCTAAAAACTGGAAATTTGGAAAATAAAGGTAGTACTTATAGATAGAAAAAAAAAGGGAAAAATTAAAAAAAACATCCGGAAAATTCGAAAAATTAAATAAAATTTATCTTGTAGCTTTAAAAACTAAAAATTCAGCGTAAAGGTAGTGTTATACAGAAAAAGGAAAAATTAAAACACAATAAATTCGAAAATAAAATTAAAAAAAATCGAAAAAGATCGAAAATTTGAAAATAATTCGATTTTGTAGCGCTAGAAACTTGAAATAGGAAATAAAGAATACAAAAAAATATATATATAATATAAAAAATAAATAAATAAAAAAATCTGGAAAATTCGAAAAAAAGTTCGAAAAATTGAAAAAAAGTTCGATCTTGTAGCTTTAGAAACTGAAAATTCAGCGTAAAGGTACTATAGTCATTTAGGATACAGAAAAAGGGAAAATTAAAACACAATAAATTCGAAAAAAATATAAAAAAAGATCGAATCTTTGAAAATAATTCGATTTTTTAGCGCTAGAAACGTGAAAATTGTAATAAAAGTAATATAAATTTATTTTTTAATTTAAGTAAGTAATATAAATTTATTTATTTAGGATACAAAATAAGGGAAAATGAAAAAATCCGGAAAATTAAAAAAAAAAAATTTCGAAAAAAATAAAAAATTGAAAATAATTCGATCTTGTAGTCTTAGAGACTTAAAATGTAGTGTAAAGGTAGTATTTACGATTCAAAAAAGAAACTTTTAAAAATTTGTAAAATTCGAAAATAAAATCGAAATATCTGTAAAAAATCGAAAATTCGAAAACAATTCGATTTTGTAGTTCTAGAAATCTGAGTTTTAAGATAATTGTCCTATTAGCTCTCCTATTATGTTTTTCCCCCGGATTATGTTTTTTTTTTTTTTTTTTTTTTTTTTTTTTTACGAATTTCGGTACAGAAAAGTTCCGCCATAGACCGGCTACGTTATGGGCGGTTTCTTTATAGGCATGTTTGTTTTCTTTCACAGGTTATACTCTATTTAATTTGCATATAAAATATGGTTTGTTAAATGATGTTAGCACCAAAAAATTTTCACAGCACCCCCTCTCCTCCCGACATTACTGGCTGGTTATGGCTTAATAGTCCTTTCTAAATAAAACCATGGTGACTCTAAGATTATCTTGATTCACCTTTCAATTGAACCTAAATGATCCTAAGAAGACGGATCAAAGAATTACTATATTGGAATGACAATCAGGAAACTTAGAAGTAAAATCGAAAAATCAATAAATTTATAAAAAGTCGAAGGTTTGGAAATAATTTGATTTTGTAGTCCTACCAGCTTGACAGTTGGCAGGAAGGTAGGGTTTAGGATACAAAGTAAGAAAAAATTTAAAAATCCGGAAAAAAAAAAAAAAAAAAAAACTTCGAAAAATCGAATATAGTTTGATTTATTGAAAATTTCCGGAAATTTTAATGTTACCTTTCTTTTTATCCTAAACAGTACTTTTGTGCTAAATATGAAGTATCTAGGCTGCGAGTAATATCTCAGATGGATAGCACCTTTCCTGGAAGCATTTGAGAGTACTTTTGACTCCCCCCTCCCATAACTTAGTGCTTGCCTAGTTACCTGAAATTTCTTTAAGGTAACTTCTTCGAAAATCAGTGGATGATCTCCAAAAAGAGCCCAAAATCAAGAAAAGGAGGATTACTTACAAAAGGAAGTGAAATCTCATAAAAAAGTCACCTGTAAAAAATGCAGCCAAGTCTCGTAACTCATTTACCGTAAAAAGTACTGAGATCGTATAAAGCCAAGTTTAACTATCTTATTAACTCTGAAATTTTCATTCACAAATCACTCCTAGTCTCTACATCTTTAGTTAATTATTATTTTATGACTTGGCAATTACGTAGCACAAGAATGTGATGTATATAGTTAGTCTTAATGAAATAAAACTTTAACATATTAAGGTGTAATAACTTCTCTGTGCGTATATAATTTGCTTTAGTTAAATTATCCCATCCCATCCCATGACAAAGTAAGGTTTACTAACTTCCCTGTGCTGCGTAATTGCCAAGTCAGAAAATAATAATTAACTAAAGATGTAGAGACTAGGAATGATTTGTGAATGAAAATTTCAGAGTTAATAAGATAGTTAAACTTGGTTTTATACGATCTCAGTACTTTTTACGGTAAATGAGTTACGAGACTTGGCTGCATTTTTTACAGGTGACTTTTTGATGAGATTATAATTACCCATCGTACAAGAAAAAAAACTAGTATTCTGCATTCAGAGGTAAAAATCCATCTCCTGTGCCGTAAGATTTGGCGAGTTCTTTTTTGGTGATAAGTTTTTCGATGTGATTGTTGGGATCTGCAGGATTTGGCTTACTTTTACTAAATCTTATTTTTTTGCAGATGTAGTTTTATGTAAATAAATTTTTTTGCAGATATTTTTCTGTTTTGTATATTTGGCATTCTATTTTGTATCTTTTCTATTTGGCATTTGGAAAAGAGATTTTTAGCTTTTTATCTGTGCCTTCGGAAATATATATAAAAGAAAAAAAAAGATTTACATATATCAAGCGTATAATGTTATGTTTTGCAATTTTATACGGACCACGTCTCTATTTTTAGATTTTAAATGGTATTTATTATTTACTTGCCATTTATTTATTGTTTACAATTTACCCCCCTGACAATAACAATTATTTATCGCAAAAATGCCTCTTAGGTTTGTTAAATAAGTTTGTTTATGTATTTGCATTACTTATTAAAATATCGACTATGGCGATATAATTTTATTTTAACACCGTGCTTAAATTTTTAAGATGGTGCAAAAACATGCTTTAATAAACGTATGTTTGTAAATATTTGAAAAACATGTTTTACCGCTCTCTTGAAAAATTTTGTAAGATGCTAAAACTACCTTTTGGCACCATTTAAATTTTTTTTCGCCAACCGACATAGGATACGAAACTTTTCCCCATTCAGATACACAGGCAAGGCTGGTCTCAAACAGGACTAAAGCTAGCAACAATATTGTTTTAACTCTATAAGAGTTACAATAATGATATTAAATGCTCCGATTGGCTTTGGGCCCAATTACGAAAGTTTCTCCTAAAAAAATGTAGAAGTATTTAACATTTGTTTCAAATGAAGCTCGGTGTACAAGGTATTAGATAATAATACAAACAACACTAATGGCATGGAGGCAAAAGTTTTAATTTAAATGTATATATTTGAAACCCTTCCCCCCTACCCCCCCCCCAAAAAAAAAGAAAAAAAAGAAAAGAAAAGAAAAGAAAGTTACAGTAATGAATTTAAAATGGCGTTAAGCCAAGCTTTCTGACATAAGCAATTGGCTGCAAACGCGATAACGAAACTTTCACTTAACTTAATAACATGTATCTAATATAGCCCTCAGGGTACTTTGCAGTTATACAGACCTTGTGGGGTTTTTTAAAAAGCTTGAGACAATTCAGGTTTAAGAAGTTGAGATTTACTGTCAAATGATATAAACAACTATGAACACAAAACTGATGAATTATTATTCAGGTTTATGTATGTATATGTATTTTTTAAAAAAATTGCAGCTGATTACACTTATTAGATAAATTACTTCTGTTTGCATTTAATAACTGATAAACGGCTTCTGAATATTAAATGAATTGTTTAAATATTGGGAAGAGGTGGCGAGAGGTAGAAAGACGAGTAAACAAACGGGTAGAAAGACGGGTAGAGAGACGAGTAGAGACATAGTTAGGCTGACGGCTAACGAAACGAATAGACAGACGGCTAGAGAGAAAGGTAAAAAGAGGGTTGACAGAGGGGTAGCGAGATCGGTAGATAGGAAGGTAGCGAGAAAGGTTGCAAGATGCGTAGCGTAGTAGATAAAGAGACGAGTAGAGAGATGAGTACAGAGACGAGTTGACTGACGGGTAATGAGATTGGTAGCGAGTCGGGTACAAAAACAGACGGATAGTGAGACGGGTATACAGACGAGTAGAGAGACAGTAGATGGGTACGGAGATGGGTAAGAAGATGGGTAGAGAGGCGTATAGACAGACGGCTAGAGAAAAAGGTAAAAAGAGGGTTGACAGAGGGGTAGCGAGATCGGTAGACAGGAAGGTAGCGAGAAAGGTTGCGAGATGCGTAGCGTGGTAGATAAAGAGACGAGTAGAGAGATGAGCACAGAGACGAGTTGACTGACGGGTAATGAGATTGGTAGCGAGTCGGGTACAAAAACAGACGGATAGTGAGACGGGTATACAGACGAGTAGGGAGACAGTAGATGGGTACGGAGATGGGTAAGAAGATGGGTAGAGAGGCGTATAGCCAGACGGGTAGAGAGACAGATAGACAAGTTGTGAGACAGATAGACAACTGGGTAGTGAAGTGGATAGAGACACGCTAGACATACAAGTAGTTAGACGGATAGACAGACGGTTAGAGAAATAGATTGGCGGGTTGCGAGACCGGTAGAGAAATATAGAGACAGGTAGCTAGACGTGTAGAGAGATAGACAATCGGTTAGAGAGACGGGCAGAAGAACGGATAGGGAAACAGACAGATTGTGGAGAGACAGACAGACAGGCAAAAGAAAAGTCTGCGGATTGGCTCAGTAAGGGCGCAGGGGGCAGAACCTCCTAGAGAATAATCAAGAAGTATCTGTTAAGCTTAACTTTGAAATATATATAATTTTTCAATTTTGCCGATATGGAGATTTAAAGTAAAAGTTATTTTACAGAAGTCATCGAAGGAGTTTTTGTATACTTTAATAGTAATTTCGACTGTAGTTTTGCAATCTGGTTTGTAGCAAAGCATGCTATCAATGTGGTTTGCAGTGTAAGAGTTTCTATAAACAGTTATACAAATAATAGATATATAATCAAGGAAGAAAATTTTTTAATTCACACACAAAAAAAGGTGCAACAATGAAATTAAATTTGCGTTAAGCCACGCGTGATAGAATAATCTAATGGCTGGAAATCCAATTACGTAACTTTAAAAAGCTTGGCGTTTTTTTTTTTCAAGTTTAGCGCAATACGCGCTTATGAAAATGAGATACTTTGCCACATGTTAAAAAAAATTACGACAACACATCTGATGAACGGTACTTCTTTTCTATTTTTTTAACAGTGTATATGAATTTATATTGTGATATTTTGTAATTCTATCATTTAATTTGCTCTTTTTCTTTATATTGTAATTGTTAACCCTATGTTCTCAGCAATATCACTCAGACTAATCCCTTTGAGGGAAATCCTAGTAGAATTTTGAAATTGGATTTAGTTTTCGAGATATTAATTTTTTTCTAATTTTAATGACATTTCTGTAATGATGGCAACTAATTACTCTGTTTTTTGGGACAAAAAAGGGAAAAAATGAAAAGGATCTCGATAGGGATCATTGATTTCTTTTTATTTGTCATTTTCAAATTGAAATTGAATTTATCTTTTATTTCAATCGATAATGAAGACAAGATTGTGATTAAATTATGTTTTTCAGGAAAATTTGAAAAAAAAAATCACATTTCTATCGTTAGGATTCAATCGTCTGTCAGCATTTAATTTAATTTATAAACTGAAAATATTTTGAATAAGTTCGTCCAAATGACGTCATTTATGTAAACGCAAAAGAAAGGAGCAAAAAAATATTTATCCAATTTGTTTAGCGTAAAATGTCATTTATCCTATTTTATATATAATTAGAAGTAATTTTTATAGAAAAACAATAATAATATACGTATAATTAAAATACGCATATAAACAAAAAAAATCGTCGAATTTGTTTCCATGGCTGTTTATGTCATTTGGCACCAAATCTCACTTTCTGATGCCCGAATTGCGCCAAGCTTTTTAAAAAAGCGTCAAGACCCCTATAATAGAAAAGCACCAAAAGCTCATTGGGTTTGTTTTCATAACTTTTGGCAACAAATCTATGTATATTAACGAATCTATCCCTTTTCGAAGCTCGAATTACGCCAAACCTAAAAGCAAAGGATCCTATACTGGAAAAGTACCCGATTTTCTTATGGACAATATTCAAGTGACATAACAAGGTGAAATTATCGCGGATAGCAAATTTGTTTAAATATGTCACCAATTGATGTCGAATAAATGCATGCATGCATGCACAAAATATTTAAGTAATTTTGTATGATAAATAATTATTAGAAAATTTGTATATACATATTAATTAAAATAAATAATTTACATATTTAAAATAACATGAGAATGTGCATGATGGTGCACTAAAATAGAGAGAAAATTAAAACCTGTTACTGAAAATGTCTTTAACAGTACTTTTCAATACCGTAGTTCTTAATGTTATTCACAAGCAGATGGAATTTTTCTCATCCTTAAACACAAAGGAAGAATAGAATACAGATCATTGTTATAAAAGTCCGAGAGGTAGCCACAATTTAAACCTAACCATTTTATACAAGCTGGTTTTCAAGTTGTAATTGATTTTACTTATCAATCCCGAAAACAGTCGTCTGTTGTCGCAACAGCTGTGTATGAGGCCATGGTAATCAAAAAATGCCCCATTAAAACGTTAAAAGCATGGCAACCCAATTACAGATTTACCAATATTTTTAAAACAAAGCACGCTGTCATGTTTTTAGAGGCTTCGAAGTCTGAGCGGGGGTTGGCGAGCGTAGCTCGCAGGGGGTAACCCCCTAGTGCTAATATAAGGAAAATCGTTTCGAATAGAGATTGGCTGATGACAGTCTGATTTGGACTAGAGAAGTGATTCCCAGTTTGCCTCAACCCAAAGCCTTAGAAAGTCAACATCGCAGGTAGATTTTTTAATTGTAGATGACCAGTATAACATTTAAACCATTTAAGTACGTAAACATTGAGTGTTATGAACTTAAAAAAAAAAATGAAATACTGCTAACTGAAAAAAAAACCCTACGAAAAGAATACTAAGGTTGTGAGTATTTCTTTTTTATGATCCTTATTATGTTGTCAATATCATATTTTATTTACTATTATTATAACATAGGAAACAATAATATAAACATGTATATGTAAATATCTGACCTGTTCTTCTACAAATAAATCCTGAACCACAGTGCTAATTAGATATTATCTTAATATGCCAACCTTTTAAAGAATACACTCATGCTGTGTTGTAGAAGTTCATTCTTGCTTATTTCAATTAAATTCTACATTTTAGAAACTGAAGAGTTTTTGTTTAATTATTTAAATAATCACAGCAAGTAATTATTTAATATTTGATTCTTTTCTAAGATGAATTTACTGAGATTGGAATTCCAAGTAATCTACTTTTGTCAATAAAAATTAATGAAGTAAAATTTAAAATCTTGATTTGTTCCTGAAAATGTTTATTAATTTGGTTTTCTTTAAATATTAAATTGCTTCTTTAAAATATTGTGAAGTATTTTTATTTCCTTCTATAAAGAAAAAGATTTAATAAATAAAGTGAATTTAACCTGCTCTTAATTGAAGTAAAAGAATTGAAGATGAATGTAAAAGAAAAATTTAATACTAACTATGTTTAATTCTTAAAGTTTATTAGCTGCATTTAAGGTAATTACAACTTCTTATTAAAAGAAAATTGTTCTACCTAGTTTTTTCTTGGTATGGTACTATCCATTATACAAAATTACTAGCATGGTTCTGGCAAATTGGTACATTGATATGATCATGTTTTATAACTTTAATTATTTATCTATTTCCTTATTTTAATTAACCTCTTTCCCTTTTTTTGTGCCTTTCAAATTCTGGAAGGATTACAGGACCCTTTTTTATGTTTTTTCTTATTTAAAATCTGTTCTATAAAGTTTTAATGATGTTTATTTTTGTTACCATAACAATGTTCCAATCCGCCAAACCACTTGTTGGGTATAAGAGATATTGTGATGAATGAGAAATTACTTGATACCCTTTTTATAAATTTATTCATTTACTTAATTAATTTTTAGTTATTCAAAATTTATTTGGTTTGTTTTGTTTATCGCATCTCTCTGTTTAGATTTTTAATTAGTAATTGTGTAAAATTGTTCTAATTTCTAAAATCAACAAAATTCATTCTTTTGGTTATTTATCACTTTATCAAATACCCCAACAATTTAAGTTCAATGGCAATCTATGCAATCATTGTAATGCTTTCTCTTTTAGAAGTATGTTGACTAGAGAACATGTTTAGTACCTGTTGCCATAATCTCATAATGGCCTCATTTCCCTACCAAACTCTACTATAATGATCAGCTAAATGAGTTTCTTCTTTTAGCCCAAATTTTGTCCAATGTATGATATAATATAACGCAATGTCGTTCGCATCGTTTATAGCAATATTGAAGGAAAAACCAGGTGAACGTCCCTATTGCTTTAAAATACATGCTCAAATCCATTGATATAATTCGTTTGATGCAAGATTCGTTTGAAAATATTTACTAAGGTAGCATCTGTATAGGTGAAGATCCACATTCCTTTAAAATACAAAGCCATTTCGTTTGATTTAAAGTACATTTAGAAAAATGGCCCAGCGCAGCGGGCGTAGCATGCTAGTTAAATATATTAGTTTTGAAAATTACTGAGCACCTTAGAAGTTTTTTATTTGTTTAGTTTTTTTAACTCAACGTTTCGAAAATTTGAAAGATATAAAATTCGGAACGTTTGCAAAAGTATAAAAACTATTAAAGTGATTTCTGTTCATATAGTCTGTTCATTCCAATTCGGTGATCCTACAATATAGGTCCCCAATCTCCGGCAGTCCATGAATTAATTGTCTGAGTGCAACGAAGACTCATACACAGCGCAGTATTACTTTGCCCCATATATAGCTACGATGGATATTAAAACCTTTCGTCAAGCATAACTCAAAAAATATTTAACGGATTTCGTTCAAATGTTTACAGCAGGTACCTATAAAGGTGACAACGTCGTCTATTTATTACCAAGAATAAGTGTCAAACCGTTTGGAAGTTATATTAAAAAAATAGATAAAAAAGCACAATTAAAGTACATACGTCACTAAATTTTGTGCGTACGTCATTTTCACCGGCGGGAGATTTTCGTAGACAATCGGAATTGAAAAGTTCATGGAGTACATGGAGCAAAAAAATATGCAAGCACTAATATTCAGCACAATAAAATATATTTCAATTTAATAAAAATGGAAAGTTAATCTGGAATTTTTTCTGTTTGAAAAGTATTAGAGATTAGTAAGAGTAGTATTAGTATTAGAGATTTGGCGTAAATCACACCATTAGCAGCTTTTTTATTTCGCGTGTGTATGTTAGGAACAATTCTTTGATGTTTAAATAAAAGGTTTCGATTTGTGGCATTATTTCTTATTTTCTTTTCCTTTTTAGTATTTTAAATGGAATTGGTGAAAGGCGTGTATTTTAAATTAAATGAGTTAAAAACGTGTATTTTTACTTTCTTCTATCTATAATAGAAGAAAGTATTGTAATCGAAATTTTTTTCGACTCCCGGTTTTCGACGGATTTACACGTTTTAGGGGTCAGAAATTCCGAAAAACATGTTTTTACAAAATGTCTGTCTGTCCGTCTGTCCGTCTGTCCGTCTGTGTGGGTCTTTTTTGTACCATCGAAAAGTGTATGAAGTTATGCTTCAAATTGAACCTAATTTTTTTTCTATGTTTTTGGCTATGGCAAGCAGATTCTATCAGAATTTGGGGATATTTCGACGAAAGGGGGCGCTGCGATCGATATTTTTGTTCCATTTTCAATTTTGTATCATCGAAAAGTGTATGAAGTTATGCTTCAATTTGGACCAGATTTTTTTTCTATGCTTTCGGCTATGGCAAGCAGGTTCTATCAGAATTTGGGGATATTTCGACGAAATGGGGCGCTGCGATCGATATTTTTGTTCCATTTTCACTATTGTACCATCTAAGAGTGTATGAAGTTATGCTTCAAATTGAACCAGATTTTTTTTTATGTTTTTAACTATGGCAAGCAGGTTCTATCAGAATTTGGGGATATTTCGACAAAAGGGGGCGCTGCGATCGATATTTTTGTTCCATTTTCACTATTGTACCATCGAAAAGTGTATAAAGTTATGCTTCAAATTGAACCACATTTTTTTCTATGTTTTTGGCTATGGCAAGCAGGTTCTATCAGAATTTGGGGATATTTCGACGAAAGGGGGTGCTGTGATAGCCAAATTCAAAAGGTCAAAATAGCCAAATTCAATTTCAAATTCAAAAAGATGTGCAAAAAAATTAGAAATCCTACAATTTTTTTTCGTTAAATGTTCAGAGAATCCGGAACAATTTTTGTTTTGCCTCTATCTTAAAAAATGCCTGAGATATAGCGGTTTGAAATTTTAGGGTGGCTGACATTTTCAAACAAGACAGCGAAATTCATCCATAAACGGGTTTAACTTATGAGTTATAGTTAACATGGTTTTGGCAAATTTTCTTTCATTGTTGTAACAATTAATCCTATTATATGCTTATCACTATATATTTATATTCGTCAACGTCAAATTCTCGCCAAACTTGACGACAGTTGGCGAAATATCGCCGAATTTGGCGACCAAAATAGGTTGTCATAAATGAAGCCAACTTGGCTGTAGAGGACTAATTTGGCGATATTCTCATTCAAATTCAATGTTGACGAGAACTGGGATTGAATCTTCTTTAATTAGGTTCCACGCATTTTACCTTCGTGTTTTCCAGTAAAATTAGCTAAAATCGAAAAACCAAGAAATAGGGAGGCTATCTGTTCCTGTCGGTTCAGACCTGAAGGACTTTTCGTAGTTTAGTATTATACATCAGTTGATCGCATCCCGGTAACCCGACGATTCGAAAGCAGCTGACGTACAACGGAATAACGAAAAATATTGATTTTATTGGGGATATGATAACGAATTTTGAAGTATTAACATGACTGAGATAGAAGAAAGTTTTGGGATTGGCACATCCGACTAGTTAATGTATGTATTTCAAATGAAATCAGTGAAAGATTTATATTTAAATAAAATGAATGCAATATGAAAATGTTATGAGAAAAATATTTGGCGATTTATCAACTGCGCCAAGTTAAAATAAAAGTACCAATACATATGTGGGTACTTCTCTATTATCCCGTCGACCACTTTTCATAACAAATAACTATCGCCAAATAAACGGGAGAACGTTGTCATTGAAATATCAAAATACATAAATAAATAAAATATAAGAATTTAAGGACACAATTGTTATTTTAATGAATGAAATAACTAATAAATCAGTAAATAGAAAAAAATATTTATTAGACGTAAGGCATGATTACAATGCAATACCGTTCAACTTCAGAAATGAGACGACGAGACACTTCTATAGGATTATGTTCTAATGATTCTGGCAATCCTTCGTCCGCTGGTGTCAGCTGTGCAATGACCTTTGTGGCCACAACTTCGAGCAATTTCTATAGAAATGCGCCGTCGTCTCCTTTCTGATTGAATGGATTGTAAGCATGCCTGACGTCATATAAATTATTTTAACATTTTACAACCTAATTGAAAAGTGTTTATGACTTCGGTTTGTCTGTCCGTCTGCCGTCTGTCCGTATTCTAACTCGCGTAAATATACTCGGATTGCCCTGAAATGTTTGTATGTTATTGGTGTTTACTGTAGCATGATCCCTATTTAAAATTAAAATTGTAGCACTTATAGTTTTTTTACAGGGAGACTCAAAACTATTCAGTTACATTACAGTCAATGAGAAAATATCCTTTCAAGTGCATTTTGATGATGCTATGACATTTGAAACATGATGAAATTGATAGACATTTATGAAGCGCACTAAAACATGCTTTTTCCAGAATATCTGTATATTCATTATTCATTTACAGGGTCAAAAAAAAATTCTGCTGCACATTGTTCTACGTGGAAAATGAGATTGCAGTGTAATTTAATGATGTTTCACTATTTGAAACCTAAAGAAATTTATATGCATTACTGAGATGCACTAATAGATTGTATTGTGGATTGTGTTTATCGCTTATTTACAGGGACACACAAAAGAATTCGGTTATAGTATACGTGTGATAATTACAGTGTATGTGTGGTGATATGTGCGTTTTCAGCATTGGTTTGCGTTTTTAATTTTGACTAAATTTTTGCATAGTACGTGGTGTGTATAAATTCGGTTGATAGCACACAGGGCTACACAAGGGAATTCCTAAGTACTAGGGGGCTCAGCCCCCTACTCGCTAACGCTCGCCAACCCCCCGTGAATTGCAAAGCGATTCACATTGAGACCGCTACGCGGTCACAGCTCGCTTCGCTCGCTCGCCCTTTTTAATTTTTCTAGTAATTGTAGCCGGAATAAGTACTACAATAAATCATTTAAAAATATGAAATTGAAAATTTTGTAATGTAAAAAAGTAATTGAAAACTCTGTTGAAAACACAACTAAAAATGCATTTAGTTGATGCTACTAATGGACATATAAACAATTTAAATACTATGAAAAAAATGATCTTGGAAACATAATTAGTTAAAAACTTATTGCACCTATAATATTGTACAGCACGACATTCATTAAAAAAAAAAAAAAAAAAAAAAAAAAAAAAAGAAAAAAAAAAAAAAAACACTACGTGTTAGGAAGATAGTTTATCATCAATGATTGTTTAAATTTCGTTCGACATTTTATTATTTTAATTGAGTATAGATTTCTGCAAAAGAAATTATTTTTACTTCAATAAAACAGCAACAGATGGTAGCAGCACATTCTAAACAGTGTATATTTTATTATCTTCAATATTTTGTGTGAGTGAAATTCGTAAATAAATTCTGAATAAGAATTGAGAATTCATTTGAAATTAACAATATTACTCATAATTAAAATGAGGAATCATCTCAGACGCTTTGGATTACGTTCATATTATTTTATTTTTAATAATTGCTAACTTGAATTTCACTGATCTGATACTGACGACATATTGGAGGCGGAGCTAACACAATCTTGTCTGTTCATTGGTCTGAGCTCTGGAAACTACAGTTGTTGCCAACGATAAGGTAGAAATTCAGCCCTATGTCCGCGCCACGTAAGACAAATATATATATAGATTATAGACTATGGGAATGAATTGCTGAGGGTAGATTTTAACCCCTTAATCGGCGCGCCCGATAGGTGTAGCTTACTTTTTTAAAATTCAGATTGCTTGATTGCCACCATTTTTTTTAATAAGAAATATTCGGCTTTTTTAAATTGCAGATAAAATAATGCGAGAATGAAGCAAATTACACTATTTATAAAAAAAAAAACTGGTGAGAATCAAGCACCTTGATTTTTTAACAAATAGCCTACAATATCCTTGAATGTCTCGGGCACCACGCTTAAGGGATTAATTGGCTTACGCATTTTCCTGCTGAACTATAGTTAGTAGACTAACAGAAGTTTGTGGAAAATAAATAAATTCATAACAAGAACAAGACATCTCAAACAACAAGACACATTGTCGTTTATGATTGGTAATTGCTAGAAGCTTGTTTTAAGTTGCTTTATGTATTTTATTAACTGAATTAAATTTTAGCTTAATATGGGGTGTGTATAAAAGTATTTATACAATACTAGCTGATCCGCCCGGCGTTGCCCGGTCCTGTTAAAAAATAATACGAAAAGCAAAATCACTCTAAAAATCGCTGCATACATCGTATCTCTGATAACTCGTTGTCTTTCGGAAATTATGTAGAGAATGGACCCCAAAGCGGAAGTAAATTTAATACCACTTCCTCAAATGTCTGCACCATATGATTCAAAGTGGATCAGTTTTTGGTCAAAATTTAAAAAAAGTTACCGTCGGATTTTCACAAAATTTGCATTTTCGGAATAAAAAAATAAACTACGTAAAGACTGCGAGTTTCGATACAATACCTCCAATACTTTTCTTAATACTCGAGGATGAGTGAAAATGAAAATATTTTGTTGTCTGGGAATTATCAAATCGGTTACTTTCTTTTGCGGTTTCAATAAAAAAATCCACTTTCGGCGCACGCGCAGGAAAATCCTTTCGTTCCACTGCCAGGGGATGCATTCTGTTCTAAACAAATTTTCCGACACGTGTCCCCGATGCCTTTCACTACATATTCGGATGCTGCCCTCTTATGAACCATCACTTCCCTTTTGATAAGAACGAAACTCTCAGATATAACCTTCGTAATATAATTTTCAATCCTTCAAACTCTCAAAAGTTAAAAGAGAATTATAATATTCTCAATAAAAATTTCTCTTTCATTACGAAAGAATTTTAAAATTTTTTAACTGAACTGGCCAGAGACTCTTCTGAACTAAAATACCATAAATTTAGGACATTATGAACTTATAGTACTTCGAAAATATTTAATATTTAACTTTCAATTTACAAAAAATTATTACTTTTTACATTATTTATAACTTTTTATATTTTATTATTGTTATGTAATTGTATTAATTGTTTCAAATCTAATAAATAGGCACCTCCTGCGGTGGAAGTTGGAACGGATGGGTGCTATCGGTGTCGGGTAGCGTTTATTTTTCCCCTCGTGGACTTATTGTTCCTATACCTCACGGGTGGCTGTCCACGAGTGGGTGATTTCTGTCCCCGATGCCTACGATACCGTGTATAGCAGACGTGCTACGCACGCTCAGCAAAATCTGCTAGTTCCAGTGTCGACCACCAGGTGGACATTCAGTTCTAAATAAACATCTTTACGATCGAAACTGCGGCACTCGTTCCAGCTGCTTACGGCATCGTGTAGAAGGCGTGCGTGAACGTGCGAAAAATCTGTTAGTTCCACTTTCCAGGACTAGGGGTACCAAATAAGATCTCGTAACATCGAACTCAAAAATGTATTTGTTTTAATTTTAGGTATTATATTTACAGAGATATCTTCAAAAGAACTGGAAAAATATGCTCCCCCCTCCTATTTCTAAATCTACTGAAGCGAAAATTATGAAAAAATAGAGGGAGTGGGAGTTTATTAATTAACAAATAGTAATTAATAAATTCAATGTTCGGAAACCTTTGAGAGCGAGTTATACTCGCACTTGTCTCACTCGACGAATTTATTTTTCAGATGATTGGCTATATAGCCACGCCAAATATACTCTTCATTTTGGCCACTTAATTTATGTTCATCCAAAAAAAACAGAACGTGGTGAAAATTATTAAACGACTATCACTGGGTTAAACTCGATAAAGGAATCAACAAATATGAGGTAAAAATAAAGTCTTTTGGACGCAACTGCAGTACCATTTCCATTGTTATGAGTCGAAATTTGGCTTGTGAAGTCAGTTTTTACTGATGAAAACGTTTTTTAGCTCTTAGTTTAAGGCCCATATTTCGAAACATAATTACCTAAGCAAAGTTTTTGTCGTCGAAACAAATTGTAAACGAAAGTTCAGCTTTAGACATAGAATAGAAATATTTTTTTGCGACTGCTTGAAAATAATTTTACTTTTACAAGCGTTTCTCCAAATGTAATGAAGAAGATAAAGTCTTATAACGTCAGAATGCTTCCAAGGGGGAGAACTGACATTATCAACGTATGTTTTCATTAATACAATCATTAATTTTCATGTATGCTTTAAAATATTTTAGTTGATGTGGAGATAGGAAATTGTAGCCCATTTATTAACCAGTTAATGCATCTTTTTTTAGAAATCCCATTCTTACAGATAAATGACGTGTTGCTTATAAGAATTATCATTTCTACAATCATGGTTATAGAGATGGAATTTGGAAATTCTCTTAAATACAGACCAAACGTTATTTCATATTACATATCACCTATTCCAGTTCGTGTATGTAAACCAATCTGTACACAAGTATAAATATGTTAAAACACAGACTGCAATAATATGCAATTGATATATATATACACTATATTGCCAATGGTGACCGGTCACTTGCGATTTTGACGTTTTGCTAACTATCTAGATCAGGGGTTCTCAAACTTTTAGACCGACGTACCACTAAATCAAAGTTCATACATCTGCGTACCACCAGGTACCAAACGTAATGCTAATATAGAAAAACCTGTCTAAAACGAAATATCTCTCCGGTTTTTTGTATTTCCGTCATTGCAGGTTTTATTGCATTTAAAAGTGAATGATTACATTACTATATTGACTGCTTTATAATAACATTCAAGTAAAAGGTAGTATCATCATTAAATTTTAATAATGCATACAATATCTGACGGAGAAACCTTTTATATGCAGTTAATTAATCTCCACGTGCAGCGAACGATTGAAAAACATGTTAAAAACCAGACCCCAATTAACTATAAGTACTTTAAGTGACAACCGCAGATGCAAAACAGTGAATAAAACCAGAGACTGTCGAAACTAACTAATTGGAGAAATACTGCAGATCTCCCTCCTTAAATCTACAGCTGCTGTCCCGCGCGTGTGCACAGAACTCAAATAACAATTTCCCTTCAGTTTCCAAAATGTATCCGAGCAGTTAAGACGCTCTTGTATATATATGATATAAATATATTTTAATATAATGTAAAATTGGAGCACTTATACGCAGCCTCCAAAACGCGATTTTAAACATGTACATCTAGCCAAGAATTATAATATTATATTCAATGGAAAATGAATCTTCTGCTCATTTCACACAATTGTTATTTTCTACTAATACTATTTCTTACTACCCCAATATAAGTGAATCAATGGATAAGATAAATATCGCTACAACACTTTGGATTACTGTGGATATCACTTGGCGCAAAAAGGAAAATTTCAGGTAAGCTGAACAAACTTCTTTAACATATCGAAAGATGAAAATGTATATTAAATTTGAAGACTGATTTAACTATTTATAAAAATAAGAAAATTTATTACGCTACCGACGGTTCCCCTAACAAAGATTATGAAAGACTGAAAAAAGAATATCCCAGTATTATAAAAAAAAAAAAAAAACGATAATTTAACAAATTTCTAAAAATATAATAATAAATAAAAGAACACTAAAAAAGTAATAATGAACGCGATAAAAGAAAATACTCAATTTATTGAGAAACTCAATTCTACGAATTATAGTACATGGAAGTTCAAGATGCAGATGTTCCTGATTAAAGAGGAACTCGACGATATTATAGTACAAGATCCACCGGATCCAGCCGATCCCGCATGGCACAAAAAAGATCGCAAGACTAGAGCTCTGATAAACCTAAGCATCGATGATTCTCAAATCGTAAATGTAAAAAACTTAGATACTGCCAAATTAACATGGGAAGCTCTGAAAAATATACATGAGAGAAGCAATTTATCTAGTAAGCTTTACCTGTTACGGAAACTATAAAGTACTAAATTAGCTGAGGGTGCAAACATGATCACGCATATCACTAATATCTTGCAAATTATAGATAAACTTAATGCCATTGGAGAAAATATTAGCGATTCACATATTTCCGCGCTATTTCTGTGTTCCCTTCCCCCCAGTTACAATACTTTGATAACTGCGTTGGAGGCGAGACCAGAAAATGAGCTCACCCCTGATTTTATCAAAAACAAATTAACGGATGAATATAATCGTAGACATGAAATGTCAGAACAATCACATAGCGGATATAACAACAACGAGAGAGCATTTAAAACAAATAGGAGATATACACACACTGAAAATAGAAGAGAACAAAAATATTGTAACAACTGTAAAATGAAAAATCATTCCACTTACGAATGCTGGCACTACAAGAGCAGAAACACGGTACAATCCGGAAATCCTCGTAACAATCAATTCAAAAATAAAAAGAATTTCTCATCTTCATTATGTTATGAAAAGACCGAAACTCGTAGAGAAAATAAAATTCCAAACGAAAGAAAATACGCAAATGATCAAACGCAAAATAAAGCATTAATCACCGAAAAAGTAGGCAAAAATAACTGGATTCTCGATTCAGGATCTACCTCGCACATTTGTAATGATAAAAGCCTATTTAGTAAATTTATTGATTATAATAAAACTTCAGTAACGATCGCGAATGGTAATAAACTGACAGCGTTAGGTTCAGGAGAAGTTTTTATAAAAACATTAACCCCCGAAGGAAAAGAAAAACTAACGAAATTACGCGAAGTGCTTTATGTCCCAGACTTAGAGTCAAACCTAATTTCGGTTAGTAAAGCCGCTAAAAACGGGTGTAAACTAATCTTCGATGATAATAAATGCGATTTGATCTTTGATGAAGAAATATATATTAGGGCGAAAAATGAGAAAAATTTATACATTATTGAGGAAATGGACGATGTGGAAGAATCACAAAATTATGTAAACATAACGTATAACTGTGACAGCAAACAATGCATAGATCTCTGGCATCGCAGACTCGGTCACAGAGATTATGACGTGATTAAATCTATAATAACAAATCAACTTGCGGACGGAATAAAGATAGGAAAATGTAAACATCAAAATAAAACATGCGTAACTTGTATCGAAACTAAATTAACTAACATGCCGTATCCTAAATCAGCAACAAACCGAGCTACTAATATCGTGGATTTGATCCATAGTGACGTATGTGGTCCTTTAGATACACCGACTTTAGGCGGAAAAATTTATTTTATGACCCTTATTGATGACTATTCCCGATATACTACGATATATTTATTATCTAAAAAGAGCGAAGTTGCTGAAAAGATAAAAGAGTATATAACGATGATATACAATCAGTTCGGTAAAAAACCTAAGGAAATTAGATCGGATAACGGTCGTGAATATGTAAATCAAGAGATAGATGAATACTTAAAACAGAACGGAATTTTACACCAATTGACTGTCCCGCATAATCCGAGCCAGAATGGAGTTGCGGAGAGAAAAAATAAAAGTTTATTAGATATGACTAGAAGCATGCTATCACAAGCAAAATTAAGCAAACATTTTTGGGGTGAAGCCATAAACACTGCAACATATTTACAAAACCGACTCCCAACTAAAGCAAATAACAACAGAACACCTTACGAATTATGGAAAGGAGTTAAACCGAATTTAAAACACTTAAGAACATTCGGTTGTAAAGCGCTATTTTACGTCGATAAAGTAAACAGAGGAAAACTCGATAACAGGGCTCAAACCGGAACGTTCGTAGGTTATGACACACGATCGACTGGTTATAGAATTCACACACAAGGAAAACAAATTATAATAGTGAGAACGGTAAAATTTCTTGAAAATGAAAATGTACACTCAGATAACATTGAGGAGATACAAAACACCACAAAAACATCAGATGACAATACACAATTACCGGATAGACATGAAAATCACTTAGAAATAAAACTTGACAGTGAGGAGACACCATCCGTGCCCAAACAGCAACCAATTGAACCAAGAAGGTCTAATAGGACAAATAGAGGCGTTCCTCCTGACAGATATGTTTGTTTCATAAATAGTTCATCTGAAAACATTCCCGAAAATTGGGAAGATATCGAAAAAATGAAAAATACTAATGATAAACAAAATTGGATAAAAGCAACACAAAATGAAATACAATGCCTAAGAAAAAATAACACTTGAACTTTAACAGATCCACCACCCGGAACAAAAATTATCGGCTCAAAATGGACTTTTAAACTAAAAAAGGACAATTTAGGAAATGTTCAAAGCTATAAAGCGCGTTTAGTAGCACAAGGATATAGTCAAAGATTCGGGATTGACTATGATCAAACTTTCGCACCTGTAGTTTCGCACGCTACAATACGTGCATTTCTCATCTCTGCATTGGACAAAAATTTGAACGTGAAACATGTTGACATAACCACAGCATTATTGCATGGTGAATTAACTGAAACTGTTTATATGAGTCAACCAGACGGGTATATTAAACCCGGCGATGAAAGAAAAGTTTGTAAACTTCAAAAAGCCATCTACGGTCTTAAGCAAGCCGCAAAGGCCTGGTACACCAAAATATCGGAAACACTCACAAACAATAATTACCTACAGAGCAAAAATGATCCATGTCTGTACTTTAAATCAAATCAAGAAAATCCGATATACATCATCATTTATGTAGATGATATCCTGATAGCAGGAAAGGACAGTGATATCGAAGAAACAATAAACCAACTTAAGAAAGAATATGAACTAAAAAACTTAGGAGAAGTGAATAATTACCTAGGCATAAACATTAATAAAATCAACGATACATATTACCTAAATCAAAACAATAAAATACAGGAACTAGTGAAAAAACTGAATTTAAACGACATGAATCCTCATTACACACCCATGATTGCTGGATTCAACAGACTTGAAGACGACGATAATCTTTTACCAAATAACACGAAATATCGACAAGCGACAGGCACATTACTTTACATATCAACAATCAAGCGCCCTGACATATCTGCAGCAGTAAACATATTATGTCGTAGAAACGAAACACCACGCCAAAAGGACTGGTCAGCAGTAAAAAGAATCATATCATACCTCAAAACTACAGAAAATTTGAATTTAACTCTTAGCGCAAACAGCAAGCCCATCCTAACAGCATACGCCGATGCAGACTGGGCTGGTGACTTGAAAACACGTAAATCAACGTCAAGAAATCTATTCATGCTAGGAAAATCGCCGATTTACTGGATTACAAAAAGGCAAAATTGCATTGCACTTTCGTCAGCCGAAGCTGAATACGTTTCAGCTAGAAACGCAGCACAAGAATTAAGTTGGATAACAAACATGCTAAGCGACCTCAACATTCCACAAAAACTACCCATCACGATATTTGAGGATAATATGTCCTGTATAAAAAGAACTGAAAACGATAAAGATACTAAGCGATCCAAGCATATCGACATACGTTTCCAGAACATCAAACTTATGAAAGAAGAAGGAAAAATCGATCTACAATACTGCCCCAGTGAAGAAATGATAGCCGACACTCTCGCGAAACCCACTCCCAAGCCTGTGTATGAAAAACACCGTAAGAAACTGAATCTTCAACCATTCCCCACACAGGAGATTACGGGGGAGTGACGGAGAAACCTTTTATATGCAGTTAATTAATCTCCACGTGCAGCGAACGATTGAAAAACATGTTAAAAACCAGACCCCAATTAACTATAAGTACTTTAAGTGACAACCGCAGATGCAAAACAGTGAATAAAACCAGAGACTGTCGAAACTAACTAATTGGAGAAATACTGCAGATCTCCCTCCTTAAATCTACAGCTGCTGTCCCGCGCGTGTGCACAGAACTCAAATAACAATCTCCCTTCAGTTTCCAAAATGTATCCGAGCAGTTAAGACGCTCTTGTATATATATGATATAAATATATTTTAATATAATGTAAAATTGGAGCACTTATACGCAGCCTTCAAAACGCGATTTTAAACATGTACATCTAGCCAAGAATTATAATATTATATTCAATGGAAAATGAATCTTCCGCTCATTTCACACAATTGTTATTTTCTACTAATACTATTTCTTATTACCCCAATATAAGTGAATCAATGGATAAGATAAATATCGCTACAACACTTTGGATTACTGTGGATATCACTTGGCGCAAAAAGGAAAATTTCAGGTAAGCTGAACAAACTTCTTTAACATATCGAAAGATGAAAATGTATATTAAATTTGAAGACTGATTTAACTATTTATAAAAATAAGAAAATTTATTACGCTACCGACGGTTCCCCTAACAATATCAAAATACAGTATTTTGGTATAGTAAGAACATTACTTAATGACCTATTGGAGCACACTGATTCATATACTGTTGTAGTAGGCTAATGAAAAGGATGGGCTTGTTTTATCCAGTACAACTTCCTCACGTCTCGCTCAATATTAGGCAGTTTTACTCATAAGCAGGGCTTGACAAATGCGGTCGCCAGGTCGCCACTGGCGACCAACTTTTTTTATCTGGCGACTAACTTTTTTAATCTGACTTTTTTTGTTTCATTTATTTATTTATTTTTTACAAAAATTGAACTAAAAAATGAGCACAAACGATATTTTCTCTAAAGCGAAGTTAAAAAGGCATTTTCCATTTCATGCACATAAAACGCCATCCTTTTCCGCTCTAGTCGGCTAGTCATGTGATTAGAATGTGAGGAGAGGGGGGGGGGAGGGGGGTTCAATAACAAATAGTCTTATGTGGCTTTTAAAAATTGGATGCAATGATAAAAAATGCTTACTTTTTTGTATGTTTCAGATCAGATTTTTGTGTTCAGAATTAAAACTTTTAATCTATTACATTCATTTTAAAAGAATAATAACATATAAGTTATTATAAGTAATTCATTCGAAGTAAATCTATAAAACTTAATTAAAATTTCAAGAATAATTCATTTTAATAAAAATATGTATTATTTTTTTTAATATTTTTTCCCGGCTTAAAATGCTTGGCGCCTCGCGTCTGTTTGCACCACACGCGTTGGACATTGCCGTCACTCTGTCTGGCGACAAGTGTCTGTTTCAGAGTTGTTTCTCAATAGTATTTTATAATTACATTGTTTGGATTATTATCTGCAGTAAATGGAAATAAAAAATCATTGATTGCACTTCAAAAAGTTTTTTTTTTCTTTTTTTTTTTTTAATTCTTATCGTAGATCGTTGGATCAAAATAAACCTCAGCCGGCTGCTGATTTCAATTTAATCCAGCGCGGGAAAAAATATTTTTTTCTTTCCTTTTTAGCTACGAAAACAAACGTTTACGTAATAACTCGTAATATTACGCGTTAATAGCCCTCGAGTTTGCGAACATCACAACGTTTAATTAAATTTCTTCTAAGATATCTCATTATAGATGCTGCAAAGTTACAAAATATTAAGAAATAAATTTGAAATTATATTCACACACACACACACACAAACAAACAAACAACAACAGAAAAAATTAACTTATTTTTAATTTGGCAAAACTATTGCAAATGTCATTAAATGCAAATTTTGAAATAATCAGAATTATTTGACTTTTTTATTTTGATAGGCTAAATAGGCATAAAATCGTTTTCCGGCTTCACTATTTTATAGATGCCCTCTCATCCAATATAGATTTTGTAGCACTCAACTATTTGAACATTTGAAGCATACGGCAATCAGCATTTCCCGAACATGTCGGTTAATTCAGAGTTTACAATATTTCCTTTATTATTTTTTTTTTACAAATATATAACTTTGATAAGTTTCCTTAGAAAACTTAGTTATTATGCACTATTATAAACTATGTAACTAATAAATCTAAACTATGTTTGTTATTATTTTTTCTGACTTAATTCCTAAGCAAACGTTTGTACTTTTTAAAAATGAATAACGGGGAGGGGGGGGGGTGTTAATTTTTTTTACTGGCGACTAGAATTTATACCTGGCTACCAGATTTTTTCAAATTTGTAAAGCCCTGGTCATAAGTCAGATTCGATGTTTAGTTTATTTCTGTATTTGTTTTTCATATAACGAAGGGGGGGGGGGAAGCACATTCACAGAGATATGTTGGGCTAAACACAAACAGACTTTGACGAGATTAGACGGCACTCTAATATTCTCGTCAGCTAAAAAATTTGTTACATTCATCCTTTTGAATGTGGACTCCAGTAATCCATTACAGGAGAGGAGAGCTGAATAAGTTCACTTCTTTCCTCTCTCGTGAGATACGGTGTGTCTCAAATGAAAAACGAATTTCCAGACCCCGATTAAGGTCATGTGGAGCTCAAAGCCCAGTCCTATTTCGGAGCCAGTCTCAAACCAAGTTAATAGCTATAAATTTTTGGTGAGTTCGTGGAAACGCAACTAAGAGGGAAATATAAATGGGGAAAATAGGGGAAAATACTTAAAATATGGTTTTCGGCATTGACTTTTCAAATTATTCGGAGGAACAGAGAGTGAATGGGGAAACATTTGCATGAATTTGGAAAAATTTGGTTAAATTGTTTGGGGCGAATATTCGGTGGTTAGCCTTAGATATTATGACATGAATAACAAATTAATCAAAATATTTTTGGGTTTTGGGGGACATAATTGCAAAAAATTTAACTTTTAATAAACTTTTTGTAAGCAATTTTATTTATTTTGGGCCCCCCCCCCATTAGTGATGGTCCCTGGGCTACGGCCTAGTCGGCCTCTGCATTAATCAGACCCTGTGAATTTCTTATCTAAAGCTTAGTTAGTGCATTTAACATAGGCTCAATACAACCGTATTAATAATCTGCATACCTTTAAATGCGACAATAATGTCGCTCAGTAGGCAAACACTTGCTAGTTTCTTCATACATTTATGCATATACCATCTCAATATACAGGGTGTAACTGAAATGCTTCAACAAACTTTGAGGGATGATAGTACTCATGAAGACGAACAAGAAATGCAATGGAACATGGGGTCGCAAATGACGTTTAACCCCTTCAGGGGCAGTGGTATGTTTATGAAAGCGCTTAATTTTAATTCCAAAACGCCATAATGGCACCAGAATTTTTCAAAAATCTTTTCCATTTAATATGTATGTGAAATATAGACTTTTTCATATTTACAAACAAATTTTTTTATAAATTCCGGTGCCAGTCATTTATTTCAACATTTTAGTACTAAAAGTAGTTTGCCCCTAAAAGGCTTAAAGGATACAAATAGAGAAAATGCGTCTGAAAATGGACTGGCACCGGAATTTACAAAAAAAATTGTTTGTAAATAAGAAAAAGGCTATATTTCACATAAATATTAAATGGAAAAGATTTTAGCAAAATTCTGGTGCCATTGTGGCTTTTTGGAATTAAAATTAAGTGGTTTTTTAGACATACCACTGTCCCTGAAAGGGTTAAATGTCATTTGCGACCCCGTGTTCTATTGCATTTTTTGTTCATCTTCATGAGTACTATCATCCCTCAAAGTTTGTTGAAGCATTTCAGTTACACCCTGTATGTATATGAACAATGCTTTACATCAAATCCACGCTGCATATCACCACAGTTTTTGTTTGATTTAAATAATCTTACTCTGTTGACCATTTTAAATAACCTTATTCTCTTAAAACTGATTTCCATGAAATTGGAGTAAATAACACTTTTTGTACAACAGAAGAAAAACATTTCAATCAACACAATGAATCAATATATGAATTATGTTTGAAATAAGACTTTTATTTCAACACCTCCTAAGCTCTTCTATGTACAAAGAGAACAATGGGCTATAAATTACACTTGGAATGTTATTTTGTTTTAACCCCTCCTACTCACACAAACTCCTACTACTTCCAAGCATTTAGACTTTACCTCCAGATAATTCAATTTATAAAGTATGTTTAAAAACAGTTTTTCCGCTAATTAAATATACTTCATTCATTCATTAATTTTAAAACTAGGTCTTTATTTAAAAATTAAATTTTTATTTATATAAATATAATAATTATGTTTTTAATTCTGGAAAACTGATTGTATCATAAGCGTTGTGTGCGAATTTCAGAAAGTGTACTATAACAAACATTTCTCTTAACAAGAAACTAGAAAAAGCGTTTACAAACCCTAAATCGTGTTTGAATTTTTTTGTTTAATTTCAAAGTTAATAAAGACAAGCCGTTTTCGATTCCATATTAATATGATGCATTTTGTATTTTATTATTTCCACGTACCAGTATCGGACTTCTGCGTGCCAGTAGCCAGAACTTCACGTACCAGTACTGGTACGCGTACCACAGTTTGAGAACCCCTGATCTAGATAAATACATAAGGAATTAACCTGAAACTGCAAGTGTGTAAACAGTATAGTATAGGTTATATATTTCCGCGAAGATTTTTTCACGAAACCCCATAGGGGACTGTCAACAAATTGAAAAAGAACGAATATCTGTTGAATAACCCTGTAAAAACTAATGTATCAAAGGCGTTCAAACTCGAGATTATTAATAAGTGGCTTATTGTAATATACTGTGTTCAATTTTATGAGGATAGCATGTATACTCGAAGAGAAATTAAGGTTTTTATAAGAAAAGTCCCAAATTTCACCAAGTTTTTTGCTTATAATTTGCAGAGTTCTTAATATAAAAAAAAAGTTATTTTGAGAAAATATGTCAAACAAAATTGTACATAATACTCTGCAATCGGAATTAAAAAATAATAAAAATGGAATGAAAAATGAGCAGGTTTACTAAAAAATGTTTCACTGCGCATGCGCGAATGCAATCAAAATATAATATGCATAATGTATTAGCTAAGTATATAGAGCAACTTTTGTAAAAGTCTCAAAATCATAGCTTGAAAATTCTGAAAATTATCGTCAATAGAATAAATTCGAAATCCGTTGTTCCCAAAACGAAGCAGAAAGATGAGGGGTTGTATCAAATACCCGTTGATTAGTGCCAAGATAGCGTACACAATATTGCACGTACTACTATATTTGGATACAACCCCTCATCTTTTTGCTTCCTTTTGGGAGCAACGGATTTCGAGCTTATTCTACCGACGATAATTTTCAGAATTTTCAAGCTATGATTTTGAGATTTTCACAAAAGTTGCTCTATATACTTAGCTAATACATTATGCACATTATATTTTGATTGCATTCGCGCATGCGCAGTAACACATTTTTAGTAAACCTGCTCATTTTTCATTTAATTTTTACTATTTTTTTAATTCCGATTGCAGAGTATTATGCACAATGTTTTTTGACATGTTTTCTCAAAATAACTTCTTTTATATTAAGAACTCTGCAAATTATAAGAAAAAAATTGGCGAAATTTGGGACTGTTTTTATAAAAACCTTAATTTCTCTTCGAGTATACATGCTATCCTCATAAAATTGAACACAGTATATTATAATAAGCCACATATTAATAATCTCCAGTTTGAATGCTTTTGCTACATTAGTTTTTACAGGGTAATCCAAAAGATATTCGTTTTTTTCAATTTGTTGACAGTCCCCTATCGGGTTTCGGGAAAAAATCTTCGCGGAAATATATAACCTATACTATACTGTTTACACACCTGCAGTTTCAGGTTAATTCCTCATGTATTTTTTCTAGATAGTTGACAAAATGTCTAAAATCGCAAGTGACCGGTCACCTTTGGCAATATAGTGTATATATATATATATATATATATATATATATATATATATATACAGGGGGTGGACAAAATAATACGAACACTCATGAAAAATGCTGAAAAGAGCAATATCTAGAAAAATACGTGAGGAATTAACCTGAAACTGCAGATGTGTAAACAGTATAGTATAAGTTATATATTTCCGTGAAGATGTTATCCCGAAAGCCCATAGGGGACTGTCAACAAATTGAAAAACGACGAATATCTTTTGGATAACACTGTAAAAACTAAAGTAGCAAAAGCGTTCAAACTTGAGATTATTAATAAGTTGCTTATTTTAATATACAGTGTTCATTTTTATGAGGATAGCATGTATACTCGTAGAGAAATTAAAGTTTTTATAAAAACAGTCCCAAATTTCGATTAGTTTTTTGCTTATAATTTGCAAAGTTTTTAATGTAAAAAAAAGTTCTTTTCAGAAAATATGACAAACAAGATTGTACTTAATACTCTGCAATCAGAATTAAAAAATAATAATAATTGGATGAAAAATGAGCAGGTTTACTAAAAAATGTTTCACTGCGCATGCGCGAATGCAATCAAAATATAATATGCATCATGTATTAGATAAGTATATAGAGCAACTTTTGTGAAAGTCTCAAAATCATAGCTTAAAAATTCTGTAAATTATCGTTGATAGAATTAGCTCGAAATCCGTTGTTTCCAAAAAGAAGCAAAAAGATGAGGGGTTGTATCAAATATCTGTTGATTAGTGCCAAGATAGCGTACACAATATTGCACGTACTACTATATTTGAATACAACCCCTCATATTTTTGCTTCCTTTTTAGTCCAGGCAATAGAGATCCTATAGGGGCTCTACCTGGAAAAATTAATGGTAGTTCTGGAAATCGACTTTCTTTATGTTTTTTGGGTTGCTGAATCCGAATTTGTAACTTCCCACCAAAATTTCCTCCGGCAACCCCCCCAAATTGTGGTAAATTCCCCACCAAAATAGGTTTTTTTCGAAAAATTCAATTTTTTTATTGTTTTATGGAAAAAATATCTAGAAATTCAGAAAGTAGACAAAATTGCAACAAATAAGATATGTGACATTATGACGTAGGATGAACGGGCAGGGGGGGGGGCTGCCTCGGAACATGGCTCGAGGGGGGGCGCGATCATACAGCATCTCGGTAGCTCAACTCTTATCTCCGATTTCACGTAATAAATCGGAGATAAGAGGTGAACTGTATTGTATTCTGGACCCATTACAAGTAGAGACTTGGAAAACACCTTCTTTTAGACGTCTGTTGAGCAAAGGGGAGGGGGATTTTTTTTAAATTATTTTTTTATAATTCATATTTTTAAAAGTAATTAAACCGTACGCAATTCCGCTTAACCACTCACATCGTTTACGTTCGCTCTCCCGTCTCCCCTCCAAACTTTCTTTACTAATGAAAAGTTTTGAAACGAAATAAAAAAAGTATCGAAAAAATAATAACAAATCTGATTCTTTTTTTTTCTATTTTTATTTATTATTCTAATTATTATTCAAATTATTCCAGATAATTTTAAATTCTGCTTCTCCGCTTGACTGCAGCCGAGGACCCAGATTCCGTTTTTTCAATATGATCACTGTCAGATCCATCAAATGTTGTTCCGTGGGTTTCACAAGTGTCTGAAATATACGGAATTTTTTGTTATTCAAGTTGAAAATTTATTTCATGCGTTGCAAAGATATAATTTGTTTCAAATTGCGTTTTTAAAACGAATTGATTGATCGATAAACCAATCGATTTTAATTGCATATAGTTAGCCAAATCTTGTTACAAAAATAGTAGTTGAATTATGTTCTGAAAATGTTAAGAAAGAGAAGAAAAAAAAGAAGGTATAAAAATCGACTAACCTAACAAATCATCCGTGTTTTCAAGCTCTGCAGAGGTTGGATCTTCAGGTTCACATGATTCCTCAACGTTCTCGTCACCCTGATCGATCTTCTCGGTCAACAGTTCGAGTTCCACTTCTTGTGGATCATCTTAATCCAGGTCCTCGAGGATAACTTCAGGGATATTCTCACATGAATTATTGCACTCGAGGCACATGATGGAACATTTCAACCCGCTTTTCTTGCAACTACATGCACCGCGGTAGCCTTTCCTACACTTGCAGGAGATAAGCTTTAGAGGCTTTGGTGGAGCGGGAGGTTTTAAACTAGTGATAGGATATAGTCCGTAGCTGATTTTTTTCCAGCCCCATTTTTCTGGTTCCATAACATTTCCTCGCCAAAGTTGGACTTGGTGGTACACCCTGAATGAATGTTGCTCAGCAGCAGCTTCAGTTGGGGTTAAAGAATCAATGTTATGTTTATTATTATACGCGGACTTGATGAAACACTGATGTCTAAAAGCGTTCAAAGTCATGTTTTTATCTTTGCAACCATACAAGCGAAGTAAAAATTGATTCCTAGCTTTTGCGATATCTTGTGGGTCTGCAATTGGAGTCTGGAACAGCTGCACGAGAGGAATCAAATCTGGGTTTTGGGTGAGGACTTTGATGAATTTTCTTTTACCATGGCCGAATATAGCCGATGTAGATTCGCATCCGCTGAAAGCATGTAAAAATAATACATTTTCAGCTGCTGCTTTTTCGTTAAGATCAGAAGATGAATAGATTTGTTGTGAAACTTTGCCTTTGCCCGGCTTCATGAAGTAAACATTGTCGGATTGGGAAAGGGCAGTTAATATAACTAATAAATCTATATCGTCGCAGACAATAATCACTGATTGATGAATTGGTGCCATTTCAATTGCTGTACTAACGATGAGAGAGACTGCGTCTTCCTCAGCTTGCCGCAGTGATAAATTTTCCATCTCAAACCTTTTTTTAATCATTAAAATGAGGTTTTATTAAGTGCTTCTGAAATGATAATGCCATCACCGTACTTAGCTATAAGTTGAGCTTTTATTGTTTTAATATGTGGTTTATAATCACATTTTATTTCATCTACAAGTTCTTTCAATGAAAATTGACACTCGTGCTTATTTTCTTCAAGAAAAGAAAATACGTACTTCATGGCATCTTGTACTTTAAATCCAAAAGCACCACGCTTCGCATGTTCTTCGGATTTGGATTGTTGAATTAGAGAAAGCTTTTTCATGCAGGATAAATGATATCGAGCTACTTCCGCCACTAAATCGCCGTCCATAGCAGTCAAGCGAAGCACAATTGTATCACCCCAATAATCTTTCCGATTTTTCGCAAAATCTATTACTTTATTCCGTATATTAAGCTGACGTACATTATACACAGGGTCTCGTAGCTCTGGAGACAAACGACGTTGCTGCACAAAATAATTATCCGGTATTAATTCACCGCACAAAAAACAATGCTTTTTGAAAGAAAAACTTGGGGTCTCGGAGCGATTTCGTGAAATCACTGGGAATTCCGGCACTAGTCTCTTTTTTAAAGACGATGCAATTAGTTTCTCGTTAACATATGACTTCTGACACTTCCTATGCACTATAATCGTGCTACACCCGTTTAAAAGATCATATTTATTGTCTTTCCGCTTCAAACTCGCCACTCGCAAAGATTTTAAACCTTTTTCCGTCACGTTGACTGTTGCGGCATCTGACAACGGCATCTGACAACGGTAACTCACAAATGTCATATCAGCCATGTTTAATACATGAGAAAACAAATTCAAGAAATAGTCACACGCAAAAATACACGTTTTTAAAGCAATCAAAATAAGAAATCACTGTAAACTGAGGATAAAACACGTAAAAACTGCGAATGAGATCAAGCAGTTGCTATCAGTTCGACAATACTTAGAATAAACCCTGAAGCAATAGCTGTGAGTCATGTGTTTGGAGAAACAAGGGTGTAATGGGTCCCGAATACAATGACTTTTATGACGTGAAATCGGAGATAAGCGGTGAGCTGCCGAGTTGCTGTATGATCGCGCCCCCCTCGATTCATGTTCCGAGGCAGCCCTCCCCCCTCCCCATTCCTCCTACGTCATAATGTCATATATCTTATTTGTTGCAAATTTTGCCTACTTTCTGAATTTCTAGATATTTTCCCCCTAAAACAATAAAAAATTGAATTTTTTGAAAAAAACCTATTTTTTTGGGGGGGGGAATTTACCAAAATTTGGGGGGGGGGGGGGTTGCCGGAGGAAATTTTGGTGGGAAGTTGCAAATTCGGATTCAGCAACCCAAAAAACATAAAGAAAGTCGATTTCCAGAACTACCATTAATTTTTCCAGGTAAAATTCCCTGTTGCCTGGACAATTCTATCGACTATAATTTACAGAATTTTCAAGCTATGATTTTGAGACTTTCACAAAAGTTGATCTATATACTTAGCTAATACATTATGCATATTATATTTTGATTGCATTCACGCATGCGCAGTGAAGCATTTTTTAGTAAACCTGCTCATTTTTCATCCAATTTTTATTATTTTTTAATTTTTATTGCAGAGTATTAAGTACAATGTTGTTTGTCATATTTTCTGAAAAGAACTTTTTTTTACATTAAAAACTTTGCAAATTATAAGCAAAAAACTAATCGAAATTTGGGACTGTTTTTATAAAAACTTTAATTTCTCTACGAGTATACACGCTATCCTCATAAAAATGAACACAGTATATAAAAATAAGCAACTTATTAATAATCTCGAGTTTGAACGCTTTTGCTACATTAGTTTTTACAGGGTTATCCAAAAGATATTCGTCCTTTTTCAATTTGTTGACAGTCCCCTATGGGCTTTCGGGATAACATCTTCACGGAAATATATAACTTATACTATACTGTGTACACACCTGCAGTTTCAGGTTAATTCCTCATGTATTTTTCTAGATATTGCTCTTTTCACCATTTTTCATGAGTGTTCGTATTATTTTGTCCACCCCCTGTTTGTGTGTGTGTGTGTGTGTGTTTAATATATTTTTCCAGAAGTTTTTCGCACATAAATAATATCACTGACTGAATAATATCCCGTTACTGAAAGGCGTCATGTCAATTTCATACATTTAAAGTTTTTAATTTAGTGAACTACGGGACCCTGCCTCATAAGAGCTTAGCTCGCAAATCCCGTTCCAGGGCTGACAGACTCTAAAAACACATTACTTTTTATCTTATAAAATTTATGCGAGTTATTTATCTTAATCAATTTCCTTATTAAACCAACACTTCTATTTTAAAATGGTCTGCTTCAACGTGTTTATCATACGTTTGTCTATAAAACTACTAGTTTACATGTTTTTATATGCAATAGTTTTTGTTGGATAAACAGAGAAAATGAAAAGGTCACAATAAATTCAATTACGGCATCCGCAGCATTAGTTACATTTTTTAACTATTTTAATTTATGTGTGTGTTAAAATTTAATTTCTAAATGTATACTTAGTACAATTTTTAAAAGTAAATATATGTTAAAAGTCTTTCATAGCTGATACATTTTCATGCGCGACCTTTACACGATACATTACGAGACTTCTACGATTTCTATATTTAAACACTTTGTGTGTCATTTTATATTGCGCCTCCAATAGTTTTACGGCATACATTAGAAATACCTATTTCCACTAAAAGGATGTCTGTATACACTTATGAAGCTACATTTTACTGAGTCAAGTCGGAAAATTTATATGAAAATAGTTGGACAGTATTATCATCTGGATAATGAAAGGAGGATTTGCATTTATAAATCTGTGTATTTATATCTGCATCTATGTATTTTACATGCACTCGTTCAGGAATCTGGTGAATGGAAAGCTGAAACGAAATTAGTTATTCCCAGTGATCATAATATGTTATAAAAGCTCGAATTTCAAAATTTAAATTAACTTTACATGTATATATGTCAAATTAACTTTCGAAATTCGCATTTTCGAATTAAATTAAAAGGTAGCGAATGAATTGCTATCATGTGAAAATATTGTTGTTTTGAGAACAAAACAAACAAGAAACAAAAATCATGCACCAAGCATAGATTATGAAACACTTTCGAACAGTAACAGAATACTTTAACAAACCCTCGCTGTTTAATAAAGTAAATAAGGTATCTAAGTAAACATTTCAAAAAACACAAAACACATTTGAAAACCAGATTTCAGCAATTACGTCCACAGCCGGAAAAGTACTCCAATTCTTTTCTGCACACCTGTATATAATTTATATACTATTTATATTTATTCTACAGTATGCTAAAATTTAGTTTAATAACAAAGCACATAACACATTTGGAAATTCATCTTCAGCTGTTTTTATCATTAAACATAACATACACTGTAATTATAATTTCGTACTTATTATAAGAAATTTAATAAATATGATAATATGGATCTTCTCTAAATCTAAAGTAAAATTAAATTCCTTCTTCCCATTCCCCAAAAATTGGAAGATTTCAGTGCAAATGCTACATATCAGGTTGCCACTCAGATTAAATATTTTAATAAGAACTAAACATCATTCGTCAAGCATAGATTTTTAAACACTTTCCGAAACATTCCGAAAAGTGTAACGAAACTTCACCGTTTAACAAGGTGAAAGATATATGTATACAGTATAGGAAACAGAACATATTTAAAAGTCCAGTTTTCGCAATTATCATCCATATCAAAAAGGTAGTCGATATATTTTGTGAAGTCCTGTATGTGATCTATTGATTTGGATCATGAGAGACGGTAGTTTCTCGAGTGACGCAGCAAAAACCGAAAACCGAATGCTTAAAACCGAAGATTTCCGTCACTCTTATATATACAGCTAGTTTGAGTTCAAAGGTAAAGCGAAAAGCCGACATTTAATATCTCAGCAAATATGAGGCATATCGTTTTGATTTTTTGACAGCTGTCTTATATCACCGGTCTAACTCTATCCTGAAATTTATAGATTTCTACATGCAGTAGATTTTAAGATATGGAAATCCATTTTTAAGTAAAATGGGAAGTTTTTCGCTCTGCATGTAATGGTGTCATAGTGTAAGAAGCGTATCTCGAAATCCGCCCGAAGGATTTTTTAAAAATTAATATATGATACTAATCGGTTTTATATGAAGCGAATCCCCCTGTCCACTTAAATAGGAAAACTCTAGTTTTTTATATAATCCGATTTAAAAATGGGACTATTTTCTTAAGCCAAGCTGTACAAATGCAATGGTGTGTTCACCCACTTCTTCCGCCGGGCATTACAGTTAAAATGGATCTACGGTTCGCCGTTAAAGCTGCTGATATCAATAAAGCTTTTGACCGGGCTAATTATTTAGGTTTTTTTAAATGCAAAAACAATGAATTATATACTCTAAACATGTAAAACATATGTATTAAATTCAATTGGGGTTTATATGTTTTCTCTTTTTGTTACAAAGAAATAATTTCAGATTTTAAACATGCATATATTCGAAAAATTATTTCCATTTCTTTTTCAAAATGAGGAAATATTTCTTAATTACATGTATTCAATTTTACTGCTAAATATAATAAATCTTTCATTTTCTAATGATAAAATATTTTTCATTTCTTTGTTTCTTTCGCAACGAAGACAACCAACCAACTATTATCGTATCAATGCGCGAAGCACAAATTAGCGACTAGCCAGAGTATACAACATGGAGATTGAGTAATTGGGGAAAAGATAGGTACAGAAAATCAAAGATATTATACTTACTATTAAGTATTTCGTTTATTTATTCATTGTTTTTTTATTTTATATGACTTGATGGTTCTTTTAAAATTTTTCGTTTTGGTAAGGTTAGTCTTTGTCAGAGCAACTGCCAGTTACATGTTTTTATGGCTTTAAAATATTACTTTTATGTTATTTTATAAAAAGAAAATGCAGAAAGTTAGTTCTGAATTAAGTGTTTTATGTTATACAATGGATAAATAAGTTCTTAATTACTTTTAAATCCAGAGTTTGAAAGTAAACAAATAGCTTTTTTTTTTTTTTTTTTTTTTTTTTTTTCTCATTGCATTACCTTATTGCATTCATATTGCCAGTATTATTACATTGTTATCATTTTTTTTCTCATTGCATTTACAAACAGTTGTGTGACAAACTTCTATCTTCATGAATGTTTTGCATTTACTTTATATTAATTTTTCACATTAATTTTTTAATAAGCTTGTTAAATAGTTTTCGATCACTATATTGTTTTAATGTCAAATGTTACATTAAAAATGATTAAAAAATACAGTAAAAAAATTGCATAATCATTTTAACCCACATAGGTTTTTTTTAGCTCTAAAATATTACTATACAATGAATAAATAAGTTCTTATTTACTTTAAATTCAGAGTTTGAAAAGTAAACAAATAGCTATTTTATTTTTCGAATTTTCTATCATTTACCTGTGACTTTAAAAATCATTTAAAATAACTAATTTAGAGGTATGAAATACCTTATATGTGCTTAAATCACAGAAAAAATACAACTTTAGTAAGTATATTACAGGGCTCTGTTTAAGAAGAATTAAGAAGAGCTTTAAAGGATCCTTCACAATTTTTTTAAATCTTAAAACAGTATCCTTCACAATTTTTTTCATTTTAAAACAGGTTATTTCACATTTCTTTTCATATTAAAACAGGACACTTCACAAAAGTTTTTCCTACCAAAAATTAACTCTTCACAAATTTAATCATCTTAAACTTTTCCCAATTTTTGTATAAAATACTGTTGGCTGTAATAAGTGTTTGTTCTTCAAAGTAAATTCTGAAAATTTTATAAATTTCAACTGCTGCTAATACATTTAATTTTTTGATTACAACTTACATAAATATCAATATTTTACATAGGGATTGTTTTTATACAATTTTGACACAATTGAAATTTTACTGCAGCCAAGAATGGCTTCTTGTATAGCGGTGTATTTTGAAAACATATAGAAGAAAGAAAAAATTTTTTTTGAAGAAAACCACTGTTAATTATTTCGCAATGTTTTTTAATAGTCAGATCTTATAAATTAAGTGTTGGTGAGTGCAAAGTTTGAAATTGTCTGAATATGTTGAAAACAACATAGGGCTCTAAAACTATTTACTTGCATAAGTTTATTAAAAATGAATTTGAAAAATTAATATACAGTAACAGCAAAACATGCATGAAGCTTCACAATATATACTATATATATTGTGTACACAATACATAGTAGTAGTATATACAATATACTATAGACCATCAAAGTATTAAATTAAATGAAAATTTTGAAATGGAGAACCATCAATTCAAAATAAATTAAAAACAATAAATAAATAAACAAAATACCTGGAGGAGGGAGTATTTTATCTATTATAAATTGCAGCTTGTATTTTCAAACAATTTGGAAGGGCGGATAAAATTTTATTTAAAAAATATATATTTTTTAAATAATACCTTCTAAACTAGAATTTTATTATCAATTTTATAGACTATTTTCTTTGGATGATTACTCTCTATGAGAGAAAAGTTCTATTTTTCGCATTTGTTCGCCACAGTATATTTTGTTGTTTTTCTGCCAGTATCTCATAACTTTTATTATAGAATTCTTTGCAGGAGTGCGGTTTTCAACAGGCATGTAATGTGGAGCATTGTCTATATATAGGGCACTATTCGGTTGCAAATTTGGAAGTAGTTTTTCCAACACCTATTTTTGGAAGTTTTCATAGTTCATTTGCATGGGATTGTCACCCCTTTTTGTCGATGCTTTATACAGTAGTTGAGCATCCGTAAGGAAACACGTTTCCTCATTTTTACGCTCCAGTTAAGACCTTGGCGTAGTACATGGCCGTTAAAGTTTTTTTTCCCATAAATAGCTAATAACTTGCACCTTTTAATTCGATGTTATTCGTTTTTGGGTAAAGGTGAAAATAGGCACTCGGCGATAAAACTTGAAAAACTAGCGATTAAAAATACGGAGAAAACCCGACAAATGCAGGATATTCTTTTTTTCCCATGTCTGTTTGACAAAATTCATGATTTTTCCTCGCCAGATCGACAAAACTACTGATTTTTCTGAACCTGATCGATGAAATTAATGATTTTACTGCACTAGATGGGCGAAATTTATGATTTTTATGCGCCGATTAAAGAAATTCGTGATTTTTATGTGTCTGTTCAACAAAATTTCTGATTTTTACATGCCGATAAATAAATTTCTTGATTTTCATGTGCCCCGTTGACAAAATTTGTTATTTTTACATGCCTGATCAACTAAATTCATGATTTTTACATGCCCGATGGATGAAATTAATGATTTTTACATGCCGATCAACAAATTTCTTGATCTTTATGTGCCTGTTTGACAAAATTCATGAATTTTACGCACCGATAAACGAAATTCATGATTTTTACATCTGTGTTCGAAAAAATTTATGATCTCCCCCTCCCTGATCCACAAAATTCATGTTTTTGCTGTGCCTGATTAATGAAACTCATCATTTTTACACACCCGATCGACAAAATTCATGATTTTTACACACCGGTCAACAAAGTTCATGATTTTTACGCACATACTTCTTGAACTTGTAATTTTTAACCTCCCACTTGATAAATTCATGATTTCTATGCGACTACTCTACGAATTGGTAATTTTTATGCGTCCGTTCTACAAAATTCATGATTTTTTCATGCGTAATCGACGAAATTCATAATTTTTACGCACCGATTGATGAATTTTATATGCCCGATTCACGAATTTCTTGATTTTTATGCATCCGTTTGACAAAATTAATGATTTTTATGTGCCGATCGAAGAATTTCTTGGTTTTTATGTATCAATTTGATGAAATTTGCGATTTTTATGCGATCGGTAAACAAAATTCATGATTTTTACATGCCCATTTGACAAAATATATGATCCCACCTACCCCGATCGACAAAAGTCATGTTTTTTCTGTGCCCGATTCATGAAATTCACAGATTTTTACACAACGGATCAACGAAATTCATGATTTTTAAACACGATCAACGAAATGCATGATTTTTTCATGCCCGATTGACGAAATTAATGATAATGTCCATCCCCTGCTTTGCCCCCCACTTTTAAGGGGGATACTTTCCTAAATTTTGCTGATACCCCTCATGTGATATATTGTTGGAAAGTTCTGTGACCGTTTAATCCTATTACACATCTCCGGTGTCCATGCCCCCACTTTGACACCCCCCCCCAAGGGGATACTTTTTGAAATTTTGCACAACCCCTCATGTGATATATCGTTGTAAAGGTCTGTGACTGCTTAGTCATAGTATGCATCTCTGGTGTCCATCCCCCCACTTTGCCCCCCCCCAAGGCGGGTACTTTTTAAAATTTTGAACAACATCCTCATGTGATATATCGTTGGTAAGGTCTGTGACCGCTTAGTCATAGTATGCATCTCCGGTGTCCATCCCCCCACCTGCCCCCCCCCCTCAAGGCGGGTACTTTTTAAATTTTTGCACACACCCTTCATGTGATATATTGTTGGAAAGGTCTGTGACTGTTTAATCATATTATGCATCTCCTGTGTCCATACCCCACTTTGCCCCCCCCCCCCAATGCGGGTACTTTTTAAAATTTTGCACACACCCTTCATATGATATATTGTTGGAAAGTTCTGTGACTATTGAATCATATTATGCATCTCTGGTATCCATACCCCACTTCGCCCCCTCAAGTGGGTACTTTTTGAAATTTTGCACAACCCCTCATGTGATATATCGTTGGAAAGGTCTGTGACCGCTTAGTCATATTATGAATCTCTGGTGTCCATCCCCCCACTTTGCCCCCCCCCCCCAAGGCGGGTACTTTCTAAAATTTTGCACACACCCTTCATGTGATATATTGTTGGAAAGGTCTGTAAATATTTAATCATATTATGCATCTCTGGTGTCCATACCCCCACTTTGCCCCTCTAAGGGGGTACTTTTTGAAATTTTGCACAACCCCTCATGTGATATATCGTTGGAAAGGTCTGTGACCGCTTAGTCATATTATGAATCTGGTGTCCATCCCCCCACTTCGACCCCCCCCCCAAGGCAGGTACTTTTAAAAATTTTGCACACACCCTTCATGTGACATATTGTAGGAAAGGTCTGTGACCACTTAAGTAGATTATGCACCTCCGGTGTCCATCCTCCCACTTTGCCCCCTCCAGGGGGCACTTTTAAATTTTGCTGATACTCGTGTGATATATTGTTGGAAAGGTCTGTGACTGTTTAATCACATTATGCATCTCTGGTGTCCATCCCCCCTACTTTGCCCCCCAAGGGGGGGGGCGTACTTTTTGAAATTTTGCACACACCCTTCATGTGATATATTGTTGGAAATGTGTGAGACTGTTTAATCATATTATGCATCTCCTGTGTCCACACCCCCACTTTGCCCTCCCAAGGGGGTACTTTTTGAAATTTTGCACAACCCCTCATGTGATATATCGTTGGAAAGGTCTGTGACCGCTTAGTCATATCATGCATATGTGGTGTCCATCGCCCCACTTTGCCCCCCTCCCCCAAGGCGGGTTCTTTTTAAAATTTTGCACACACCCTTCATGTTATATATTGTTGGAAAGGTCTCTGACTGTTTAATCATATTATGCATCTCCTGTGTCCATACCCCCACTTTGCCTCCCCTAGAGGGTACTTTTTGAAATTTTGCACAACCCCTCATGTGATATATCGTTGGAAAGGTCTGTGACCGCTTAGTCATAGTATGCATCTCTGGTGTCCATCCCCCCACTTTGCCCCCCCAAGGAGGTACTTATTGAAATTTTGCACAACCCCTCATGTGATACATCGTTGGAAAGGTCTGTGACCACTTAATTAGATTATGCACCTCCGGTGTCCATCCCCCCACTTTGCCCCCTCCAGGGGGGCACTTTTTAAATTTTACTGACACTCCTCATGTGATATATTGTTGGAAAGGTCTGTGACCACTTAGTCATATTATGCATCTCTAGTATCATCCCCCACTTTGCCCCTCCCACAAAGGGGGTACTTTTAAAAATATTGCACACACCCCCCGCAGGCAGCGGGACCTGAACCGGAGGTTCGTTATGTTAGAGGTTTATACTATTCGATGTGCAAATTAAGATATTATCCGGTGCATGCATAGCACGACTGGTATACGGTGCCGGAGGCAGCGGGGACCCGGGTTAGTGGTTCGTTTGGTTATAGGTTTATACTATTCCATGTGGAAATTAAGGGATTATCATACAAATGGAGAATTCAGTTAGATTCGAGGCCCTGATGTAAATTGAAGGCACACTAGCGGGCGAAGCCACTAAGTTTTATTCTTATAAAATTATACCCTAATGCTTAATTTCGAATGAATGAAATTTTCATCAATAACCGCTTAAAAGTACTGATATCAAAAATCAGTAAAATTTATGTAAATGATTATTTTGCGTCATAGTATCAACTTGCATACATTTTCCTTTGTTTGGATACTATGACGCAAAATAATCATTTACATAAATTTTACTTATGATTTTGGATAGCGTGGCACAAAACATAAATCATTTTATTGAAATAAATACATTTCAATACATAATATAGGCTCAGTGAAAGTAATATATCTAACAGTGTATTGAAAAATTAAAAGTATTGTTTGTATGTGTAAATATACTTTAAAAGAGAAACTAAAAATAATTTAAATTGAAATTTGAAACCAATCCTATTAAATTCACGTCAAGGTGTCATTCAAATTTTGTTATCATTTATTTTAAATCCCATATTTTGAATTCCTGAGAGATCTGAATGAAAAAGCTTTAGCGAATAAATTTTATATGTATTTTCATGTTAAGATAATAATTGCACCTGTGAATATAAATAAAACTAAAAAGAAAATGATGATTTAAAAAAAATTAACATAGCGTCACTCAAATTTGATATCATTACTTTTAAGACCCATATTTGAAATTCTTAGAGCCAAAAGAAAGTGCTGCGTCACAACTTTTAACCCGTTAAGGGTTTTTGTACTGATATATACTACATAGCATTCATAAATACTTTTCAACTATGTTGGAAAGTGTTAAAAAGAATATGGTAGTTTACCAACAAAAAATTCATGAAACACTACATGAATCTTCAGACCATACAGATAAACAAACCATTCCTTAATGAGAATAATGATGTATTTGTTTAAAATGATAAACAATACATATAAGGACTTATAAATACCTTTTACTGCACAGATCGACCAGTTTCGTACGCTCAATCGGCGATATCATCAAGATTCACAATGATATCATCAAGATAAACAATTCAAAACTTTTTGAAAATGAACTTGATAAAAACCTTATCACTTTGAGATGATACATCTTAACTCTAATGATAATAAGTGATTTTCTTATATAATCATTCCATAATGCCTATGGAACACTAACACAAAAATATGTAAATGTTATACAAAAACAGTTACAAAAGTTAAGATAGTACTAACCATTTGAAAATAAAAGGTGGAGTTATTGGGGTAGTCGAGTTAACGTGTCGTCATTTCATAACCTGTTTTCAGCAATAAAAATGCTACCAAATAAAAAATATTATATTGTAATAATTTTCTTTAAGTTATTTTACAAAAATTAATATGTTAATAAATATTGTTATTTATAAATTAAATGATAAAATAAATATTTGTTACTTTTTACAAATTAATTTTATAAAAATAACAATTCTCGAAAATAATCAATTAATATTTGAAGTAAATTATTGGGTCATCCGGAAAGCTCTGCTGTTTTTTAAAGAGAAGTCCGATTTTGTCTAGTTATTTTGCTACTGTTGAGAAGGAGTGACCTTGATTTACCCAGATATGTACATTCGATCTTTTCTGCTTGCACTGCATAATTCTCGTTGGTGTTGTGGCATGTTTTTTCAGTCAGGACTAAGAATGGAGAACCAAAAGGGTCATTTTTGTCATATTATGTTTTCTTATTTCAAGAAAGTTCAAAATACCAGTCAGATTACTCGTAAAATTAGTGCTGCATGTGGACAAAATGCTGTTGACACAGAATCAGATGACTCAGTTCGAAGGTGGATTAGAAAGTTTAAGCGCGGAAATTTCAGTCTCAAACATGCTGCCCGCTTCGGACGACTGCCATCTGTAATGGAGAAACTCTTAAAAGAAGCTATCGCTGAAAATCCACATTACACAGATCAGGAGTTACCATACAGACTAAATATTCCGAAAAGTACAGTTCTTGATCATTTATAGCTTCTTTTAAGAGGTCCTCTTTACAGACGACATTAGTTGTACAGAGCGGGCATCATTTTCGCGACTGAAATTTCCAAGCTTAAACTTCTCAAACCACCTTCAAACTGCGTCATCTGAAACAGCACTTTGTAAACATATTTGATACAGCATATTTTTAAAATATTTTTTTAGCTAATTCTATTAGTAAATAAGCATTTTAGGCTTGTCGCTTGGTTTAGGAGTCTTTGGAGAGTGATAAACATTTTTATATTGTTGGTAGATCTACAGCTGTATTACTACATAAAACTGTGGTTTTGAGAAATAAAAAGGTAATAAATATATGAAAGTTAATGGTATTTTTCGTACTTTTATTATTTATTTTTGAACGTGTATACTTCACCACGTTTTAATTTCTTTTTTAAATACCATATATCTTCCTTTTTTTTCAAGATTTGAATTTTTGGAATAGAAACATTCTGTTTTATGTTCATTTTTCAATTATTCAAATCAAATCAAAGTCATGTCTCAAGTGACCTGTTAATAAACCAATTTCCTTAAAAATGTGTGCTAACATAATCATTTTAAAGAAAATTATTTGCCACGAAAACTTAAATTTGACATTTGAAATAGTTTGCTTTGAGACCTATAAGCTACGAGGCTGTTGTCTCGAATGATCCACATTTTTCAATTCCTACTATTAGCTCACACTATCTCTATATTTATATATCTTGTTCAAATTTTCAATCATTAATAAAATATTTTCTACTCATCCACTCAAGATCAAATACATTTTTTTAAACTTGTAGTAAATGACACTTGATGTTAATACAGTTTTTTTAAAATATTAATTCATTAATTAAATTAAAGTAATTAATTTTAGTTTTATATGCACACAACAATGGGAGAACACAATTTCTCCCATTGTTTTCATAAATGAAATGAAAGATTTTCCTCAAATTGGTGATGGCACAAAAATAAAATACCGCAACGATGATTATAAAAAAATGTTCAATAAAGATAGCGTGTGACATCAATGCTGCACGGGTTTATTTTATATATTTATGATTAAAAAGTATGAATTGACTTTAATTTTTTTTTTTATATTACATGTTTATTCACAGAAATGTATACAAGACTTTGACAAATTACTTAAGTTTTCTTCTGGTACATTATACTTAAATCTTCTTCACAGGGAAATTGACAGCAATGAAGCGACACACACAATGACATATCCAATTCTCACCCAGGATTCGAACCCGAGCCTTCAACGTTGCTGATGCCTCTGCTACCAACTACGCTACCGGGCGGCTAAAACATAAATTAAATCAATATTCATGACCGCAATAAATATTAAATATAGTATATAGAAATCATAAAACAGAATAACAAGGGTATAAATTTATTCCACATTTAATTTTAAAGAAAGCGAATGGAAGTTGAGGCTCATGAAAGAAATTTAAATTATCTTATTTATAAACCCGAATATATGCAAATTGGGATCACCAGAAGTATTTTCTACTATAAAATGTGATAAAGAGTAAATTGTATATGCTTTTAATTTTCGAAATTTTTTGCGTAACTGATGCATGCCCTGATTACCGACGGGGCACACTTTCACCAGTAAAATTTAATAGACATTTTCGTCTTATTAAATGTAAAATTCGTCTTATTTTCATGCAAAATTACTGCCATGAATAAATGAAAAAATTCTGTTATTATTTACTGGTGTAAGTGTGCCCCGTTGGTAATCAGGCCCTGAACTGATGCATTTATTCTCATGTAAATGTTACATAAACGAAGTCACGGATAACAGCTAGTTAATAAATAAGACCAAAAAAATGAAAAATAAATATATAAAAATGTTTTTTATAAAACGAGGTTTTATTTCAAAAATATAAGTAACTGCATAATGATATTTTTCTGAAAAAAAATTATGATGGTGACATTATTTGGACACATGATATTTAACATCTTAATGTGCATTTACATTAATATTATTTTTTCTATAAGTATGCTGTTGTTAATTACGTAAATATTTGTTCTTGTTCAACATTCGGAAATTGATTTATGATAAAGATGCAAGGAAGACAGTTGTTCATGACAGATCTTGACGTGCAAATCAGTAATCCATGTCTTTTTTATTCTTTTGTCAACATATATCAAGATATAGTGATCTCTTAAGACTGTAATTAAGGAATTTATCTATCATTTACAAACTTGGAAGACACAACAAATATTTACGTTATTCAACCAAAAAAATAAAAATAAATAAAAAAATCTATAAATCTGTAAAATGTTAATGATTTCAAATTGTCCATAAGTAAAGAAATTCAAGTGAGATATTTAAGGAACCCTCGCCTAACCAAACTAATAATAAATAGTTTTTTAAACAAATTGCAGAATATAAAGACCCGCTCTCTAAATCAAATAGAAAATTAATTTATTTATTTGATATTCATGAGAGGTGCTAAAAATGTCCCTATTTGATTTCATACGATTTCTGCAATAAAATTTGTATTTTTATCAGATTTATTAATTTTATCACATTAATAAGATGAATAAAGGTAAAATATATATAGATATATATATATATATATCAAAGCTGGGCTTTTTATTAAATTTGAACTTTAATTCGAATCAGTTTTCAAAATTAAAATAAACTCAAATGTTGAAAAATGTTTTCAGATGCGTCTGAATTTACGTCTGATTTCTGATATAAGCGATTCAGTTCTGATGATGATTTCTTAGAATATCAATATAGTATAAAATAAATGAAGTTTTTGAAATAAACACTGTATGTGTTCTTTAAATTTATGAAAAGATTAGAAAAGAAATATTTACAAGCACTGATTTCAATCCCTAGATATCAATATTTTTTATTAAACTAGAAAAAATGTTTAACAAATCGATTGAAAATTGTATCTATGACGACTGAAAATAAAATATTTATGTCGTGCAGACTATAGCACTTAATTAAGCTTCGTTAATTTATAGACATAAAAAAGGCATTACGTTATTAAAAATACTAGGGAATCGAACCCGGGCTCCCCGGGTTACAGAACATCAGGCGAAAACCATTTTTTTTTCTAATTCTAATAGATTTTTCGGTACTTCTCTATTATCCCGTCGACCACTTTTCATAACAAAAAACTATCGCCAATGGAGTATCAAAATAAATAAATAAATAAAATATAAAAATTTAAGGACACAATTGTTATTGTAATTAATGAAATAACTAATAAATTAGTAAAAGATAATGAAAAATACACGCAAATGTCGAATTAAAAACCACTTGATGACATAACAAACACGTATAATGCTTCTGACATCAAATAAATGGGACTGCATTTTTGGCGTTTAATGTTACAGTTTCGCGATCGTTTTTTGTTATGAAAAGTGGTCGACGGGATAATAGAGAAGTACCGATTTTTCATATTTAATATATATTTTTTAAACTGATTCATTAACAACGCCAAAAAGAATTTTTATAAGGAAAGAAAAACAATAATATATCCAAATAAAATTTTGAAATTTAATAGAGCGATACTTTTGTATTAACCGCATGTTAGGAGTTGATGTCCAAAGAAATCGTCCAAGATTTCGCTGCTTACTGCAGATTTTTTATTCTGAAAATTTCAACTGTTTAAGAGCATCACTCGAGAACATGTCTATTAAATTTGCATTTTATTTATATTATATTATTATTTATATTTATATTTTTATAAAGTTTTAATTTCATTCTGTAATATTAGCTGGGAATAAATGCGGAACTATTTATATTGTTTTAAAAGCAAACAGTTTAATCTTTCTAATCGGGCTGCATGTTATAGAGATTTTTTTTAATCATGCTTGGAAATTATTTTATGTACTTTCCGGTTAGCCGGGCGCCAATTGTATATGTACATATATAAATACATATATATATATATATATATATATATATATATATATATATATATATATATATATATATATATATATATATATATGTATATATATATATATATATATAAAACTTTAAGTAAAATTTAACCATTGAAACATAAGAAACTGACCACATACACTGAAATCCCGATACCAAAGAGCCCTGTCAATTTACAAATTAAAATTGTAGTCCTAATAAATGTAACATTATTAATTCAAATTAAAAAGAAGAAAAAAAATAGAAAATAAGGAATGAAATATAAACCACACGAGTATATACACAAATAAAAGCTTATAAAGTAATTTACTTTTTCAAGGGCAAGAAAATCACATTTATAAGCAAAGAACGATTGTTTTCTGTATATGACACCAGCTTTTGCTAAATGTAGTGCCATATCTCTCCCGAACAATCGCTGAAACAATATTGAATAACAAGACCTTTACAATGGAATATTATAAATTATACATACAATTTGAAAAGGATTGTGAAAAATAAGAAAAATATATATATATATTACTTATATTAATAATATCCCAAGATATTTAGTATATTGTGTGCACATGTACAGAATTGTATCCAAAAGAAGAGGTTAAATTCACAGTTAAATAGAGAATCCTTCAGATCATAAATTGTATCCTACAGTTACAGTTATTTTTATTTAACTACATAGATTACAACATTTTAAAAAATGTAGGAAAAAAATTATGATATACATATAAATAAAAACCATTAATTAATTAATTTTAATTTTAATTTAATAAATTAAAATATATAATAATACTTGATAATTTGAAAGTATTATTATTACTTCCATACTAAATTTCCAAGTTTTAATATTTTAAATAAGCTATACTACTGCCATCTATTGTAAAAATATTAGACTATATTAGCATACTATCAAATACATTAAATAATTTACTTTTGCTGCTGACATCTGGTGTACAGATATTCTACTAAAACTTTAATATTGTATGTATAATTACTTATATGCAGCTGTAATGTAGTGTAAATATATTAATTTTACTAGTTAATATTAATGATATATATAGAGAATAAGAGTTACTAGTATAATATATTTTCTATTTTAACTAACCCATTTAAAATATATCTTAATTTTACCCAAACATTAATGTAGAATCCATATGATGCTTTCATTTTATAAATTAGTATTATACTTAGAAATAACATAGATTATTCAATATGGCAATGATTTAAATCCAGCTATTTAAATAATTTCTACCATGAAAAAAAAATATATAAAACAAATATTAATTAAATTAAATGATCTAAAAATAAAATAAAATAAAAATAAAATGATCTAAAAATAAAATAAAATAAATAATATAAAACTAAGAGATTGTTTATTAGTGTACTATATTTAACAAATATTTAATATTTACTAAAATTAAATATGTTTAACATATTAATATTATATTGTATTGATTAACCCATTGTAACATCCTTGATAATTTTAACTTTTGTTACAACCCCAATAATATTAACTCCATATAATCATAACAACAATAATAGAATTCGCCCACATGTAAATTTTAATTTATGAAAGACTTTTAACTAAGATGATCCTATGCAGCACATGCTCTTAATATGAGTTATAATTTAGCGAAATATATCAACAGTCAAAAGTTGAAAATTAACGTTAAATTTTAAAAATATGAATGACATTAAACTAGGATAATCCTATGCAGCAACGCACACAGTAGGATTCATAGTTCAGCCAAATATATCAACAATCAAAAGTTGATTATCATTTTTATCAAGGAGATATTAATAAACATAAAAAAATACAGACATTTAACCCAAATTAAATCTATATTTATATGTGTAAAATTGATTTAACTAAATAGTAAGGATATCCATAAACTTGTGCAATTTGAAGGATATGTTTTAAATTTTGATTTTTAAAGTTATTTGAACAAAGATTATTAATTCTATGTGCGAAATTTAGTAAAATATTTACAAATACTGATTTATGTATACATGACAAATAGTTAGTAAATAAGTTAACCTTAAAAGTAAAATCATTTCGCTTGTCATAAATGTCAAACAAAAGTTTATTATCTTTAAGAATTATCTTTAGATCAAGAAAATTAATTTCATTATTTGCCATAACATTGAAACTATAAGTTAAATTTTTATGATATTTTATAGGTAATAAATAATTTGAATTACTATTAAAATAGAAGACAATAATGTCATCTATATAACGGTATATTTTACAATTAGCAATATTAGAGTTACGTTCATAATAATATAAATACAATTCTGCAAGAATTGAAGAAACAATGCCACCTTGAGGGAGTCCACAGCTTTGTATATATATAGTATCATTAAAAATAATATAATTATAATGGAGAATAAATTTAGTTAATGTTTTAAAGTAATTTAACGAAATTTTATTTTTTAATTTAATAGAATCCTTGTATTCCTTATATAATAAATTTACTATCCTGAACATATCGTTAATATCAATGTTATTAAATAAGTCATTAAAATCAAACGTCTTCATGTATTTTATGTTATTTAAATTTTTAATATTATTGACAAGTTGAAACTATTTTTTATGCTATACAAATTATCTTTTTGTTTTGTAAGTTCAAACAATTTAGTGAGAATAGTTAATAAAAATTTGCTTGCATTATTGTTATAAGTATTACAACCGATTGTTACAGTTCTAAATTTTAAAGGAGTTTTGTGGAATTTAGGTATAACAACAATGTATGGATAATTAAAGTTATAGTTTTTAATTTTTAGTAATTTATAAAATTGAAATATATGTCGATTATTAATGATTTTATCTAGATTAGTTATTTTAAAATTTAAATTTGTATTTATAGCTTTAGTTATTAACTGCGAATAATAATATTTGCAGATGAAAGCATAATTGTTTGGTGATTTATCAACATATGTAATAATAAATTTGTTTTGTAAATTCGTTATTTCACTATTTAGTTGTTTAAAATTAAAATTATATATGTCCAAATTCCTATGAAGTTCAGCATTTAAATTACTTAAAACATTTAATTTCCATTCATTAAAAAATTCAAGAGGTTTATTATAAACTATTGATATCTACCCTATATATATAAAATCCTAATGAAACGAATTTGTGAAACGATTTTATGAAACGAATTTATGAAACGATTTTATGAAACGACTGATTAAACGACTGGTTATGTTTCAAGGCTATTTTTAATAAAATATTAAACGCTTGATGGTGAAATTAATACCAATTGTTCATAAAAATCCGCGGATGTCAAAACTGTTAATAGAATTTTGAAATTGGAATTAGTTTTCGAGATATTAATTTTTTTCTAATTTTAATGACATTTCTGTAATGATGGCAACTAATTACTCAGTTTTTTTGTGACAAAAAAAGGGAAAAAAATTGAAAAGGATTCCGATAGGGATTATTGATTTCTTTTTATTCGTCATTTTCAAATTGAAATTGAATTTATCTTTTATTTCAATCGATAATGGGGATAAGATTGTGATTAAATTATGTTTTCAGGAAATATTGAAAAAAAAAAATCACATTTCTATCGTCAGGATTCAATCGTCTGTCAGCATTTAATTTAATTTATAAACTGAAAATATTTTGAATAAATTCGTCCAAATGACGTCATTTAGGTAAACGCAAAAGAAAGGGAGGAAAAGGAATTAATAGTAATTATTATTTATTGATATCATTTTGTTATTTTTTTGTAAAATTTAACTAAACGAATTTATAAAATCATTAATTCGGATATTTGAAACTAATATATAAAATAATAATTGCCCAACTGAACGGAAGAATAAAATATCCTGCTTGGTTTTTTCCGCCAAGCTTTTTAAAAAAGCGTCAAGACCCCTATGATAGAAAAGCACCAAAAGTTTATTGGTTATTATTTTCATAACTTTTGGCAACAAATCTATGTACATTAACGAATCTATCCCTTTTTGAAGCTCGAATTACGCCAAACCTAAAAGCAAAGGATCCTATAATGGAAAAGTACCCGATTTTCTTCTGGACAATATTCAACTGACAGAACATGGTGTAAAATTACCGCGGATAGCAAATTTGTTTAAATATCTCATCAATTGATGCCGAATAAATGCAGGCATGCATGCACAAAATATTTAATTAATTTTGTATGATAAATAATTATTAGAAAATTCGTATATACATATTAATTAAAAAAATAATTTACATATTTAAAATAACATGAAAATATGCATGATGGTGCACTAAAATAGAGAGAAAATTAAAACCTGTTACTGAAAATGTCTATAACATAGTACTTTTCAATACCGTGGTTCTTAATGTTATTCACAAGCAGATGGAATTTTTCTCATCCTTAAACGTAAAGGAAGAATAGAATAGAGATTGTTGTTATAAAAGTCCGAGAGGTAGTCACAATTTAAACCTAACCATTTCATACAAGCTGGTTTTCAAGTAGTAATTGATTTTACTTATCAATCCCGAAAACAGTCGTCAGTTGTTGCAACAGCTGTGTATGAGGCCATGATAATCGAAAAATGTCCCATTAAAATGTTAAAAGCATGGCAACCCAATTACAGATTTACCTATATTTTTAAAATAAAGCACGCTGTCATGTTTTTAGAGGCCTCGAAGTCTGAGCGGGGGTTGGCGAGCGTAGCTCGCAGGGGGTAGGCCCCTAGTTTTATATATAAAAAGGTCAAGATCCAGATTAAATTGTTTTAAAATAGAAAAAATTGTATAACATGAAGGTAATCGAAATTTAGTCCCATTAGTCATAAAATTACGCAAGTAATCATTCTCTACAATATTAATATCCCCTGTAATAATGTGACCGTGTACCTTATCTGCATAATTGCTATAATTAGGATTATTACATAAGCAAGGAGGTTTATCATTTGATGTTAGAAATTTTGCAAATTTATTGTAATTGAAAATCCTACGTCCTAATGTAACGTTGTATTTGTATGATTTATGTATTGTAAAATTTTTTATGGGGAATTTGTTCTCAAAGTTATTAATTACATTGTGTATATTTATTTTATTATGTAGATATATGTATATGTAGATATGTGTAAATATGTGTGTGTGTGTGCATATATACATGTATATATATTACTGGCTCCCGGCTAACCGAAAAGTACCTTATTTTAAATACCATAAAAGGATCAGTAAATTCAAATACAGTTTTCAGAGAACTTGCATTTTTTTTTCTATTTGACGATGTAAAAATTGATAATTGAGCGATGTCCGGTAGTTTAAAAAGATGCAGTAAAAACGAAATTTATTAGTCAATTCGCTGCTACCATCAAAATGACTTCAGCAATAACCGTGTTTTGTTTATAATATAGATTATTATTAACCTTAATGACAACATAATTTATGTGTGACATCATTCCTTTACATGGACCCGTTTACGAAAGATTAGCATCAAAATTTAATAAACGATTTTTATTGTATATGTTTGAACCAAGTATATGAAATCAGAATAAGGCTTGATTTCACCATTTCTATCGAATGCATAACGCATATTTAAGACTTTTTAAGACTTTTGAGGGAATATAATGAAATATTTTTGTTTTTTAGCCTACATATTTTTTCGTAATACTTGACAGAATTTTAGCTAGTATATATATATTTTTAGATTCCTCATTAACTACATCAAGCTACATATCACATATTAATTCTTTATTTACTTATATGCATTTACTACAACACTTCATTGTACACAACATTTTTTTGATTCAAATCATTTGTTATACAACAAATTTTAATGTTATCTTGAGATGTTACTCTGGATAATGCAACGTACAATTGTCCATGTGTAAAGACTGGTTTGGGTAAATAGATGCCAACATGTTCAAGTGTTTGCCCTTGAGCTTTATTTATTGTCATCGCAAAATATGGCTTGATGGGAAACTGCCTTCTGTTAAAATCAAAAGGGTATCCAGAATCTGAAGGCATCAAAGATATTCTTGGAATATAAACACGATTGCCTATATGAGTTCCTGTTATAATTTCAGCTTCGATTGATCGATTGTTTAGAGCCTTCACAATCAATCTCGTTCCATTGCAAAGCCCCAAAGAAGGATTGAGGTTTCTCAACAACATAATTGGAACTCCAATTTTAAGTCGTAAAACATGTGGTGGAATACCACTTGGTTTTAAATTGTTCAAATATTCAATTGGATATGATATTGTTTGATTTTCATTTACAACGGAATCAGCGCTATAATAAATTTTCTCTTGTCCAGGAAATTTTTCAGTTATCAAGTTGTTAATTCTTTCAACTTCTTCGTTCAAAGGGGTTAAAATACATCTTTTTGTCAAATTAATACCCTGTATTTCCCCCATTGGATATACATATTCAATGAGACTTTTTAAGCTATTTGGTTCAATGATGAATTCAGTAAAGTCGACATTTTGACCTTCTCCAACTTGAATTAAATAATCACAAAAGTTCATATTTTGAATTTGATTCACTCGCATGTTAAGTATGAGATGTCTAATATTAACATTTCGCCAAATATTAGAAAATTTCAAAGTGGCCAAAACAATATCAGCTCTATTCCCATGCTTCACTACAGGCAAAATTTGTCTAAAACCGCCAGAAAATACAACTATTCCACCAAATGGCAAATCATTATTTTTTATGTCTTTAAGCGTACGGTCTACACATTCAAATACTAATTTACTCATCATGGGTGCTTCATCCCAGACGATTAACTTCGTTTCTCTTATTAATTCAGCAAGGTCTGATTGCTTACTAATGGCACACGTAGATGTTTCATTCAAATTTAGCGGTATTTTGAATCTTGAATGTGCTGTTCTGCCTTGATCTAATAACAAAGCTGCGATCCCAGAAGATGCAACAGCTAACGCAACCTTATTATTTGATCTCACCTTTTTTAAAATTGCATTAAGCAAAAATGTTTTGCCAGTGCCTCCAGGCGCGTCAATAAAATAAACCTTAGAATTTTCATTTAAAACAGTGAGTGAAACTTCATCATAAATTGATTTTTGGTCGTGATTCATTATTAATTCATTGTCGCAAACTTGTTGCCTCAGCGCTTCAATATCAACTGGTAATTCATCTTGAATTATCAATGGCTGTGATGACACATCGTTAACTACTGGCATGTTTTCAAAGTCAGTTAAAGAGCGATTATTTCTTCTCAAAATCAATTCAATATCTTTTAGAGCTTTTCCAAGTGCAATTTCGCGAGGTATTTCTTGACCACATTTTTTAACTAACCGTATATAAATGTCTTCTGAAAGATCATTTTTAAACCTCTCCCATAATTTCTCAGGCTTTTGTGGATTGCAAGACACTAAAATTGTTACAAACAGTTCACGCAATTGTTTTGGCCTGCAAGATGAACATGCTTCTTCAAGAGCGAACAGTCATTCATTATCATTTTCAATAAGGCCTTTATTGAAAGCTGCTTCTTCATAAGTTTCAGAAGTGAAACCGTTTACTGATCGCAAATCTTTAAAATCTTTTGCTCCAGTAACATGATACAAAATAAGTCTTAAATAAAAAACTTCTCGGTTTGCACTAGGAACTGTATAGACTCTACCGATTGAAAAATTCCTATTTCGTCTCTTTTTCCATGTTTTACTTGATTTGTTCCAAGTATAATATTGTGGTATATCTACATATAGGTAACAATTTGCTTGGGGATCTGTTCGATTAAGTTTGAACCAAGCAGTCAACTTTGTTTCAGGATTTCGCTCAAAAATGGCTCGTGGATTTTGTGCAGCAATATCTCCAAAGAAAACCATTTGCTGATTTTCTAAATGAACAGGCAATCGTGTCACATGCGGCGATTCATTATTTATAGGAAAACCAAAAATTCGCCATAAAGCTTCTGAAGTCGAAATATATCGACCATCAACATAAGACTTTATTTCATCTGCATTTGGTTCAGTTGAATTAGAAATTTGTAAAACTGCTTTGTCAGATCCTTTGTACACGTACTTGTAAAGATATTTCACTGAAGTAATTGTACTGCATAGTTCAACATTTATGTGCGCATGGTATTTGCGACATAAAAATGCATTATATGGAACTACCCAACAATTGTCTAATTGAGCTCCTTTTACAGTAATATATCTGCCATCTTCCCGCCTTCGATATACAGCAAATCCTTCATAAGACAAACATGTTGCGTCTTGAAATTGTTTTGGATAATGCCGTCTGCATTTATTAGGTAGCTTTCAATACAAAAAAGTATAAAGCCACCTATTGCAGCCGTTCGGAGGAAAGCAGTTCCGGAAAATTTCGATATATTTTCACCGATCATGACCCCCAGACCCCAAAACCACCCTCCGTTCAAATATTGATTTATATATATAGATATATCCATATATATATATATATATATATATATATATATATATATATATATATATATATATATATATATATATATATATCTGATCTATGTCATACGATAACGCTCGTATTTATAAATCAATTTTGATGAAACTAATTGTGTGTATTAAGCTAACCAATGTCTCGACCGAGTTCGTTGGCCAGCTTGGTCCGCCATTTTGTTTCAAGATGGCGGCCATTTAAAAATTTAAAACTAAAATAAATATACAAAAAGATTAAAAATTCAAATTTATTTCTTAATTACGTTTTAGGCCTTGATACAAGGATTCCAGAGCATTTTTTGGTTTACCTCTATCTTAAAAAATGGCTGAGATAGAGCAGTTTGAAATTCTAGGGTGGCTGATATTTTGAAACAAAACAGCACATTAACGCGATTATTCGCAAATTATTTTCTTTCATTGTTGTAATAATTTTCCCAATCATACGCATAAAAATATATATTCATATCCGTTAGCACCAAAATTGGCGACATTGGCGACAAAATTGGCGACATTTGGCGAAATATCGCCAAATTTGGCGACCAAAATAAGTCTTCATAAATGAAGCCCATTTGGCTATTGCTCAATAATTTGGCGAATTTCTTATTCAAATTCAGTATTAACGAATCTTTTGTAAACGTTTCTTTGCATTTTAACTTGCTGTTTTCGTGTAACATTAGCTAAAATCTTAAAACGAAGATATAGGAAAGCTACCTTTTCCTCCCGGTACAGGCCGGAAGGACTTTTTTCATTTTTATCCCAACATGGTGCAGTTGGAAATCTGTCACCGCAAGGCCCATGCAACATATTTTTAGTAACAATTTCAAATAAAGCAGCGTCATTTTCGTCTGGCAGTTCAGCACATATAAAGTCATCGGCTTCAGAAATTTGGATTTGATCATTTTGATCTAAAATCAGTAAAATATGAGCATGAGGCAGACCTCGTTTTTGAAATTCAATCACATAAATATACCCAGCTACTTTACCGAAGATTTGTTTTTTAGTTAAATCTTCTATTAGTATTTTTAATTTTTGATTGAGAACTCGAATGTATAAATCAGCGCGCTCATTTTCTGGCTGATTGAATTGCAAATTTTCCGCAATTTCTCTCCATTTTGGATTGCAAGTAAATGTTATAAACAAATTTGGTTTTCCTAATTTTCTTACAATTGCCATGGCATCTTGATATTTTTGATGCATATATCTTGGTCCACCAACGAAAGATGTTGACAGAATCATGCGTCTTCCAAGATTGTCCAAGTTGAAATCTTCTTTATTAATTGCATCTTCTAATCTGTTATACAAATCGGCTCTTATTTTGGATTGATTGTTTTTGAGCCAAAGCAATCGCAAATGTTCAATTTTAGCATATTCGTCAACAATGTATTGTTGAAAAAGTCGGCAACTCAAATGCAAATACGAATTCTGTCTGTAATGTAATCTATAAGAGTAATACTTCATTGGTGTTACAAATCCTCTGTTTCTTTGTTCAAAATCGGTTTGCTCTTGTTCATCGTCGTTTTCATTATCTTCTGCTCCAGTGAAAACTGCATCATTTTCACGAATTCCTGGGTGCCATCCTTCATCACCATAAGGGAAAATTAATACATAATGTAACGGATCATACATTGAATGCAATTCGTTAATGTGTCGAACCATGCCATCTTATAGATATATAACAATGTCTCTATGATTTATATCTTCGTTCCCATCGCCAGGTAAAATAACTGCTACATCTGAGCTAGTTGGTAGACAATAAGATTTCACATCGGTATGTTTTTCATTTCCTTTTAAAACAATTTTCATCTCTGCATTATGGAAGTCGTTAACATCTGTATCTTGTATTCTTTCAATTGTAGTTTTTAAAATGTGGTAATATGGATTTTCGCTGTGTATCATTATTTGCAAATCTTCCAATAAATTGCGATTTAAGCAATCAAATCTACTCATTCTGTTATCGATTTCGTGTTCCGTATCAAAAAAATAAATTTGGGCATATTTTGGTATTCCATTTTGTGGCCATATCGAACTTATGCTATGAAATACTGCTCCATGAATTTTAAAATTACAAATTCCTCTCTCGAATTGTTCAACTTTTGCACCCAATGAAGCAAATGCTAAAGCAGAATTATAACCTCTGATATTTTTCCTAAAGTTTTTTGCTACACTACTTTCTGAAGTTAATAAATCCTTCAACATGTCAGGTGGTTCTGAAATCGGTGGCAATTTCACTTTTTGGCAGCAACGGGAAAATTGAGGATCTTGCAGTGTGGAATTCGTAAGTTTTTCATGTTTCCAAAATAAAGCACTACAAAATGTACATTTAAAATGCATTTGACCCAAATAATGTTGAGCAATGTTCGTTGAATTTTTAGCTACTTTAAACGTATTTGGTATATGGTTACCTGTTTTGATATTCTCTTGTTGCATTTCTTTCTTTAATCTTTCTATTTCTCTTTCAGGTTCGTTCATTTGTCTTCTTGTAACTTGCATTCGATTTCGATTTTTTTGTCTTTCAGTATCTCTTTCTGTTTCCGTCAATCTGTCGATTCGACGTCTTTTTCGTTCTCTAACCAAAGCGCGCTCATGTTCATTTTGATCACGATTCAGTATATAATTTAAGTTATTCATTTTTAATACAGTTATTTAATTAAATCAAAATACTGCATATTACTCTCCAATAGAGTACAAATCACAATAATTTGTATTCAGCAAATATTCTAAATAGTTTATTAACACCGTATTATTCTGCTTATAATGTATCAGAATTAAAGAAAACACATAACTTACTTTTAAACTCGAGAAATAACATTACGATAAACTGTTAAAAGAACATTTTTAGCGCATAAAAAATATTACACTCATAGCAAAATGGAAAAGTAAGCAAAGGCAACACGTGCATTTTTTCAGAGAAAGTTTGTTTCAAAGTTAACCCCCTGGTAAAATTTACGGCTTATAAATTAAAACACACGTAGTTTATATGACGTCACTTTAATCTGTAAAGAAGATACCGTATTTCTCTATGTAACACGCGCACTCTGATTTTTATATCTTATAAAAAAGTATTTTTTAAAACAACTATTTTTACTTTTAAACTTATAGTGTTAAAAGTAATGTACCAAAAAACATTACATAAATAAATGTGATTATAACGAAAAAAGAGAAAGAGATAAATGTTTTTATTTTACGTTTTTCTGTTTTCAGGGTGACACCCAACAAAAAAGAAATTAAAAAATCGTCTGATCTGATAAATTTACTGAAAATTGCTTAAACATCTGCCATTTTTTCAGTGTTTAATATTCACTTGTACATGAAAATCTTTGAAGTAGTCTGGCTAAATAAACTGCTCAGAGTTCATAAAAAAAAGAAAGAAAGAAGGAGAGCAAAAATAAACATCAAATTACAGTCTCGTTACAAAATGATTGTCTAGTATGGGCGGTTCGTTATACTTTCATCCCGGATAAGAAATTCAGAAGATTAAAACGTATGAAAATAAATCAGAAAATTAATGGTGAACAGAAAATTATTTTAGCAAAGCACCTAATTTACTTTTGCTTCATTTATTTTTTTTCTTCCGTAATCCTTATTAGCCACCCACAGGGAGGCTTATTCTTTCAATCTCTATCATTTTTCATGTTTATGAAAAGTCACAGCAATCCATCGTTGCCACAGGTTAATCTCGGAAAATGAAACATTTGAAGTTACTGAAAAAATTAATAACTCAAAAAGTATTTATCACAAAATTGTTAGACAAACTGCGTTAGAAAGGAAAAAAATTGTATTTTTCTTGATATAAATTTAAAATCGAATGATTTATGCCGTTTTTCAAATAATGAATTTCAAAAATTACCAAATTTTACAATGAAGTACCATAACGAAACCTTCACGCGTAAAAAGATAATGATAACGGCTGTTGCTTTCGGTCGAGAATGGACCAAACGATATCCGCATTTTACTATTTTTACCGTTTTTAACGAAATTCTTCAACTTTAGAAGAATTTTTCTTTGAATAGGCAATAGAAATGCATAAAATCGTTACAAAAATGTTAAAATTACAAAACAGGATAGATGCAAATTATCAGATATGAAAAATAAAGAAGAATTTTGGTACTTTCGTTCTTTTGTGTTATAGCAGCCACCAAGCATGAAATATTTTTGTTTCTGTTTTTATTAATATACTAGCAGACTACGCTCGCTGCGCTGGTCGGTTTCTCCAAAAGAATCCTGAATCAAACGAAATATATCGGTGAATTTAACCTTGTATTTTAAAGTAATCTGTACCTTTACCTGGAATAGTCTAAAATAACATAAAAACGGATACTTATTTCACTAAGTTGTGTTTTTTTAATACGGTTTACTATTACGTTTACAATTTATTACTTACTGTTTTCCATTGATTTTTATGTTTTATAGCTACATTTTTTAATAACGTGAATTAACCTATATTATTCACAACTAAAAAGAAATGGATATTTGTCGAAAAATTAAATAAAAATCATGCATTCATGACATCATAATTCACTTTTATATTTTAACAAAATAATACGGCTACTATAATTTGTGACTCGTGCTGAAACATTTCTGTTATTATTATTTTTTTATGCGTGAAGTTTTCGCTATGGTACTCCATTGTGAAATTTGGTAATTTTTGAAATTCAGTATTTGAAAAAGTGCATAATCAGTGGATTTGAAATTTATATAAAGAAAAATACAATTTTTTAAATTTCTAACGCAGTTTGTCTAACAATTTTCCGACAAATACTTTTCGAGCAATTAATTTTTTCAGTAACTTCAAATGTTTCATTTTCCGATATTAATCTGTGGCAACGATTATCGAAAATCCCAGTCGTCAGCAACACGTACCTTTTTATTAAAGAGGATTGTAAATTTGGTACTTTCGTGTTATAGCGGCTTCCAAGGATGAACTGCCAAGCGGTCAAGATTTATCGCCAAATTATAAAGCATGTATGACATTATAATAATATATGATATATATATAACATTTCTGTACGTATGTGGCCAAGTTATAGTCATATATGATGTATATATATGACATGTGTATATGATGTATATACGACATATAAGACATAAATAATATGTGTATAATGACGTATATGGCACATATAGGAGTGTTTGGAATATATATATGCATATATAGGATGCTTATATAAGCTTTGCGATGATCTTAGCGAAATTATAACTGCAACCTTGGCATAATCATAATAGTGGGAGCCGCTATAACACGAAAGTACGGTAATTTTTTTTTTTAAATAGCCACACACAGGGCTAATTCTTTCAGATTACAGTAAAATTAATGTTTATGAAAAGTCACAGCCACTCCATATATAAAGGAGGACACCCGGTATGCATAGCTATACAAATGGTTGTTACTGACGATATTAAAAATCAAATTGTCTCTCTGTATTATGCCGATACTTCCGCTTGTATTTCCTTTCTCAGTACTTAATTGCCATACAACGAGCGCAGACCCCATTTAAACAATAATATAAAGGATCCAACAAAGTTAAACCCGTCGTGGCGGACATTTCTAAGGGGACCCGTGGCCCTATCTCCAATAGGAATGAAGTTACCTCTGGGGGGGGGGGAGGTAAGTGATTGTAAGTTCCTGGGGGGAAAGGTTCAGTAAGACCTTTTTGGTGCTCCTCCCTCATGTAAACCCCTTCATGTAACATATCAATAATTGATAGATCTCGTCAAGCACTATGGTCTGGTCCTACTCTCGGCCTCTCTCTCGCCCCCTCCCTTAAGAAGCATATTTCTCTGTTTCAACTCTTTCTAAATTTTAGTTTTTCCCATCTTTCTCAGCCTCTTTAAGCCCCACAGAGGGCGTAGGCCTCTTCTAAAAGATCCAACGAAATTAAAATCGTCGAGGCTGACATTTCTAAGAGGGTCCCGAGGCCCTATATCCCATAGGATCGGAGTTACCCCCCCCCCTCACGGTGGAGACATTCAAGGTGCTCAAACCCCGTCATGTAACATATCAAAAGTGTGATCTCATCAAGCACTTTTGTCTGGTTTTACTCTGCCCCTCCTTCTCTCCCGTCTCCTGTCAGGAGCACTTTTCTTATTTATTTTTTTCAATTTTTCATATTTATTTTAGTTTTTCCCATTTTTCTCTGCTCTTGTGGACCGGAAAGCTCCAAAATTTTACCAAAATTAGCTGTAAACTGTCTAAAGGTATTCCCCCTCCCCTTCTTTTGGCGCCCTCGGTTTTCACGTATCTCTCGAGGGGGCCCGTCAGAAGGGCGAAAAGGGGCATCTTTTTTAAAGTCCCATCTCTCAATTTCAAGTGAGGATTCATTTTAAAGGTCTCGTAGAGCACTTGTGTTTTGTATAGCTCCCCCTCCCTTCCCCCCACCGCTCCCCAAGATCCCGTCAATTAATGCTAACTCATCATTTGTTAAACAACTTCTCTTATCTTTATCCATCAAAAAAGCTGCTATCATACAACTTGTCATTATCTTTTTTAGGTTATCTATTAAGTGCTAAAATGCCTTGAATGATTAAAAATAATTTAAAGGGTGTCATTATGCGAGCACATTTGAAACAACAACTACCTCGCCACGTCTCAGCCCATTGAAGCCATATCTTTTTACCATTATAGTTATTAAAAATACTTCTAGTCACCGAATCCTTTTAAAACTTGGTGTGCTCGTGCCTAATATATTCCGCCAGCTCACAAAAAATCTTAGAGCGCTAACTAAATTCTAAAGTGGAGAAGCTGGCTTATGCTAACAAACACTTTTTTTGACGAGTTAGACTTGGCTGAAAAAAATCTCAACAATAAAAGCCGTGGGTGACCAATCTATATTCTGCCGTAAGGTAGAATTTTTCCCGCTTGTTTTTATTTTTTTCTTCATTTTTTTCGAGAAAAAAGGTTAATTTTCTCCCTTTTTCTTCTAGTTTGAATTGGGTTATAGTTTTTTACGCCTTTATCATGAAATTAAAAAGTATTAAGCTTTCTAATCATAACAAGTTGGAAATTGTACGTCAAACGTTACAAACGAGGTGCGTTCGTACGCACGTTTTAGAATTAAATTCATGATATCCCGTGCGTAGAACGGGTTAAACAGCTAGTTAAGTATATATTTTATGACACTGTTCATACAAATATCTTAACTAGTTATATAAATATTCAGATATATATGTATCAGCTAGTTATATAAATATTCAGATCTTGATGATTTTTAATTCTGTGAAATGAATTATATCGTCTGCAGATTAATTTCTGTCATAAAATAAGTATCTCGGTCGCTTGACGATTTAACATCCATCGGAAGCTCCTATAACAAAAAAGCACCGATTTAAAAAAAAAAATTCAAATTTCTTAATAAATATTTTTATTAATATCTCCTAAAGTTTTGATTCGATTTTAATAAAATTGGAAATGTCTCGACAAAATTCTGCAAAGATAATATATTTTAAATTGCAAACCATTTGGTTGGGTAGTTTTTGCGTTGTTATATGCGGACAGACAGACAGACGGACGGACAGACAGACGGACAGACAGACAGACAGACAGACGGACGGACAGACGGACGGACCAAACGACGACTATAGGTGCTACGTATTTATATAATTACGAACGCACCTAAAAATGACATACAGTTTTAAAACACGTTATATTTAAAAATACATATCTTCCTCAATTCAGAAGTGTAAAAATTGAAATTGTTCAATCACGTATATGTTAATTTTTTTTCCTCAGATAATGTTGAAATATTACATGCAATTTGTTTATTATTCCTTCATAATGGGCCTGCACGCAATGGAAATAAAAAAAAATATTTTAAAAGCCATAATAAATCAGTTAATTAATATACAATTTTCAAACAAATTGCATTTGAAAGTAGATTTTTTTCCCTATATAACGGTATAAAAATTGAAAATGTTGATGTTTAGAAATAAAAAAATTGCAAGTAATAGCCAAAATAGTCATAATTTTTACATTGAAGGATATTTATCACCAACAATCCGGTTTAAATTAAATAATTTTGATTTATAAAATTATCGCTCATTAAAACGTTTATTATTCTTATTCTTATTATTATTATTATTATTATTATTATATTTTATATAAAATCATTAACAGTTTTTTTCTTTTACTTTTCGAAGTGTTTGTATTATTTTCTAACTAATAATATTTTTGAATTAATTGTAATAATAGCCATTTCAATTCTTTTACCAACGATAATATGCGGTCGCCAAGAGGGAAACAAAAAGGCAACCATTGAGCCCGAAAAAAGTTAAAAATACCATTTATTTTTTTAAAGCCATAATAAATCAGTCAATTAAGATATAGTTTTCAAACAAATTGCATTTAAAAGTAGATTTTTCCCCTATATAATGGTGTAAAAATTGAAAATGTGCTATGTTTAGAAGTTAAAAAAATTGCAGTAGCAAAAATCACAAAACCGAAATTTCATCTTCAGCTGTTGCCATTCGCAAAATGACGTATGCGTTACGCACGGACACGTTTGGCCTTTATAAGATAGAAGATAGATAGATAGATAGATAGTAGATAAACCCTATTATTGACAACATCATTTATGTGTAACTCTCTCTTGACACGGACCCGATTACGTAAGATTAGCATCAAAATTTAATAAAAGGATTTTATTCTATATGTTTGAATCAAGACAAAATTCGTCTAACGTTGCCAGCAAATACAATTACTATTCTAACAAATACCGAATCATTGTTTTTTATGTCTTTAACCATACGGTCTACACATTCAAACACTAATTTACTCATCAAGGGAGCTTCATCCTAGACTATGAACTTCGTTTCTCTTATTAATTCAGTAAGGTCAGATTGTTTACTAATGGCACACGTAGATGTTTTGTTCCAATTCAGCGGTATCTAGAATTTTGAATGTGCTTTTCTACCTTGATCTAATGACAAAGCTGAAATCTCAGAATATGGAACAGCTAACGCAACCATATTATATGATCTCATCATTTTAAAAACTCATTAAGTAAAAATGTTTTGTCAGTGATGGCGCGCAAATAAAATAAACCATAGAATTTTCATTTAAAACAGCAAGCGAAACTTCACCATAAATTGATTTTTGAACGTGATAATCTTGGCGCAAACGATAAAAAGCCATATATTGTTTTGAGTTGCAATTTTTATCTCATCAAAAAGTCACCTGTAAAAAATGCAGCCAAGTCTCGTAACTCATTTACCGTAAAAAGTACTGAGATCGTATAAAGCCAAGTTTAACTATCTTATTAACTCTGAAATTTTCATTCGCAAATCACTCCTAGTCTCTACATCTTTAGTTAATTATTATTTTGTGACTTGGCAATTACGTAGCACGAGAATGTGATGTATATAGTTAGTCTTAATCAAATAATACTATAACATATTAAAGTGTAATAACTTCCCTGTGCGTATATAATTTGCCTTAATTAAATTATCCCATCCTATTCCATAACATAGTAAGGTGTAATAACTTCCCTGTGATGCGTAATTGCCAAGTCACAAAATAATAATTAACTAAAGATGTAGAGACTAGGAGTGATTTGCGAATGAAAATTTCAGAGTTAATAAGATAGTTAAACTTGGCTTTATACGATCTCAGTACTTTTTACGGTAAATGAGTTACGAGACTTGGCTGCATTTTTTACAGGTGACTTTTTGATGAGATTTCACTTCTTTTTGTAAGTAATCCTCCTTTTCTTGATTTTCTCCTTTTCTTGAGATCATCCACTGATTTTCGCTAAGCCCACACTCTGTCCCTATTATTTACAGGTATCAAAAATTTGAAGCTTTAGTTTCGTTTGCAAAGTACTGTAGATAAAAAGAGATTTCAGGTTCCTAGGGAAGCACTAAGTTATGGGAGGGGGGGTGTCAAAAGTACTCTCAATTGCTTCCAGGATAGGTGCTATCCATCTGAGATATTACTCGCAGCCCTAGATACTTGATATTTAACATAAAAGAACTTTTTAGTGTGAAAAGAAAGCCAAAATTAAAATTTCCGCAAATTTCCAATAAATCAAATTATATTCCTTTATTCGATGTTTTTTTTTGTTTTTTTAGTCTTTTTTTTTTATTATTTACAGATTTTTTAATTTTTCCTTACTTTGTGTACTAAACCCTGCCTTTCTGCCAAATGTCAAGCTTCTAGGACTACAAAATCGAATTATTTTCAAATTTTCGACTTTTTATAAATTTATTGATTTTTCGATTTTAATTCTAAGTTACCTGATTGTCATGCCAATATAGTAATTATTTGATCCGTCTTCTTAGGATCATTTAGGTTCAATTTAGAGATACATCAAGTGAATCTTAGAGTTACCATGATTTTATTTAGAAAGGACTATCAAGCCATAACCAGCCAGTAATGTCGGGAGGGTAGGGGGAGCTGTGAAAATTTTTGTGGGGATGACAACATTTAACAATCCATATTTCATATGTGAAGTACATAGAGTACAACCTGTGAAAGAAAACAAACCTGTCTATAAAGAAATCGCCTATATCGTAGCCAGTCTATAGCGGAACTTCTCTATAACGAAATTCGTAAATGAAAGAAAAGAAAACCATAATCCGGGGGAAATAACATAAAACAATTAGGGGCGTTGTACTAGCTAATAGGACAATTATCTTAAAACTAATGTTTCTACAGTACAAAATCAAATTGTTTTCGAATTTTCGATTTCTTAAAGATATTTCGATTTTGCGATTTTATTTTCGAATTTAACGAATATTTTAATTGTTCCTTTTATTGAATAGTAAATACTACTTTTACACCAAGTTTTAAGTTTCTAAGACTACAAGATAAAATTATTTTCAATTTTTGATATTATCGAATTTTTTTTATAATTTTCTGGATTTTTTATTTTTTTCTTATTTTGTATCCTTTATTACAAATTTCAAGTTTCTAGCGCTACAAAATCGAATTATTTTGAAATTTCCGATCTTTTTCGAGTTTTTTTATTCTATTTTCGAATTTATTGTGTTTTAATTTTTCCTTTTTCTGTATCTTAAACAATAAGTTTGCGCCGAATTTTAAGTTCTAAAGCTACAAAATCAAATTTTTTTCAATTTTTCGAATTTTCGAATTTTTTTTTCGAATTTTACAGATTTTTTATTTATTTCTTTTTTTGTATCCTAAATACTACCTTTATTCCAAATTTTAAGTTTCTAGCTTTACAAAATCGAATTATTTTCAAATTTTCGATTTTTTTTTTCATTTTTTTTTTTTTTCAATTTTTGTTGTGTTTTTAATTTTTTCTTTTTCTGAATCCTAAACACTACCTTTACACAAAATTTTCAGTTTCTAAGACTACGAGATCATATTATTTTCATTTTCTCTCTTTTTCTTATTTTTCAATAACGGAAGGTGTACTAGCTAATAGGACAATTATCTTAAAATCTATCTAAAACAAACTATCCCCATCCTGTGGGATTTGTTTTTCAATGTTTTACTTTATTTAATGCAAAACATAGATTGCATCCGACAACTCATAAAAAAGTCCTCCGGCCTGTACCGGCAGGAAAATGTAGCTTTCCTATATCTTCGTTTTAAAATTTTAGCTAATGTTACTCGAAAACAGCAAGTTAAAATGCAAAGAAACCGTTTACAAAAGATTCGTTTACACTGAATTTGAATAAGAAATTCGCCAAATTATTGAGCTATAGCCAAGTTGGCTTCATTTATGAAGACTTATTTTTGTCGCCAAATTTGGCGAGATTTCGCCAATTGTCGCCAAGTTTGGCGAGAAATTGGCGCTAATGGATATGAATATATAGTTTTATGCGTATGATTGGGAAAATGATTACAACAATGAAAGAAAATAATTTGCGAGAAATCGCATTCACTAAAATGTATAAATTTATATTAAAATTATTAAAATTACAGACATTACAATACACTTTCATAAAACATTAAAAACATATTAAAATTGGACGTTTCGGATTTACATGGAAAATCCCTCTTCAACAACAACATTTCACTTAGCGTAAATCATAGTTCAAAAATATCAACAAATAGAAAATGCAACGTATCAAAATTTCGAAGTCAAAGTTACAGTTATAATAACACGGAGTATTCATTCGGGATTGCACCTGCTTGACCATTATTGACCATAAATTTATCGTTGGTTTTTTGTAATGTGCTGTTTTGTTTCAAAATGTCAGCCACCCTAGAATTTCAAACTGCTCTATCTCAGCCAATTTTTAAGATAGAGGTAAAACAAAAAATGCTCTGGAATCCTTGTATCAAGTCCTAACACCTAATTAAAAAATAAACTTGATTTTTTAACTTTTTTGTATATTTATTTTAGTTTTAAAATTTTCCGTGGCCGCCATCTTGAAACAAGATGGCGGACCAAGCCGGCCAACGAACTCGGTCGAGGCATTGGTGAGCTTAATACACACAATTAGTTTCATCCAAATTAATTTATAAATACGAGCGTTATCGTATCAAATTATTTTCATTTTTTCAATTTTTTTCGAATTTCTTTATTTTTTTTTCGAATTTTCTGGATTTTTTTAATTTTCCTTTTTCTGTATCCTAAATTCTACTTTTATTCCTAATTTGAATTTTCTAGCGCAACAAAATCGGATTGTCTTCCAATTTTCGGTTTTTTTCAATTTCTTCGATTTTTTCAATTTTGCTTTCGATTTTTTTGGTGTTTTTGATGTTTTCTTTTTCTGGATGTTAAACACTACCTTCACACCAAATCTTAAGTTTCCAAGACTAAAAGATCGTATTATTTTCAATTTTCAATTTTGATGGAATTTGTTGAATTTTCGAATGTTTTTTTTTCGAATTTTCTGGATTTTATAATTTTTCCTTTCTTTGTATCCTAAACACTACCTTTTTTCCAAATGTCAAGTTTCTGGGGCTACGGGATCTACCCAATCTTTTTGATGACGCGTGAACGAGTGAGTAAGAAGTGACAAAAAATCGAATGTTTGAGTTCATATATCGCCTGAACTAGAAAAGACAGAAAGTTGTAATTTTAAATTTTGGTCCTGTGGGCCAAATACTCTCTATAATTGAAGTTTAAAATTTTTGGGATACTCCAGCGCGGAGATATGGGGGGGTCAAAAGTGCCCTGAGTTGCTTCCAGAAAAGTATGCTTACGGCTGTCCTCTCTCGACTTGGCGGAGGCACTGCCGTGCCTCCAGATAATGAAAAATATTTTTATGTATCACAAACATTCCTTTGGTTTTTTAAATTAAATTATTTTGATTTATAAAATTATCGCTCATCAAAATGTTTATTATTATTAATATTATTATTTTGCGTTTTATATAAAATCAGTAAAAGTGTTTTTTCTTTTTACTTTTGTGTCTGTACTGAATTTTAACTAATAATACTAATTTCAATTCTTTAATCAACGATAATAGGCGGTCGCCAAGAGGGGAAGAAAAATTACCAATGGCAACCATTAAACACGAAAAAAGTGAAAAATACCAATTTTTTTTAATTTAAAAGCCATAATAAATCAGCGAATTAAGATACAGTTTTCAAACAAATTGCATTTCAAAGTAGATTTTTTTCCCTATTTAACGGTGTAAAAATTAAAAATGTGAGATGTTTAGAAATTAAGAAAATTGCAATAGTAAAAATTGCAAAACTGAAATTTCCTGGTAAACTGTTGCCATTCGAAAAATGACGTATGCGTTACGCACGACACGTTTGGCCTTTATAATATAGATAGATAGATAGATAGATAGATAGATAGATAGATAGATAGATTGTCTGGCAAGTCTACTACGGTTTTTCATCTTTCGATTCCGGCAGAGTAAATACAGTCAAAAATGCAATAAATTGTTTGCACATAAAAAACAGAGTTTAACTTTCATATTTAAAACAAAATGGTGAAACATGAAAAGTGCATTTTTAAAGCTGAATAGTTTGAATAAAATTAAAATGACGCCCTTTTCACTGTCTTTCCTTTTTTTAGAACAGTTGCAATCGTGTAACCATTATCCTGAAAAGAAAAAAAACGATGATTAACCCTGGTAGAAGAATAAACCTCTAGTTTGCATCCAATAAAATCTTCCTAATCTTCCATAATCTTTTCAATATTCAAGTTTGACATCAAACATTAGAAGTGCTGGAAATGATATGGTTACTAATGTACCAGAGTTAGTTACAAAACGAAGTTATTTACGCGCCAAACTATGTTCCATTAAATAATTTCGAATTGCTGTTAATTCAACTATAGATCTTTCATTGACAAAATTCCATACCTTAAATAGACAATGATAAAGTTAATTATGGAAAATGTTTAGTCATAATCTTTTTGGTGAATACTTAAACCGAAGATTTTCTTTGCATTTCTGTAAAGAGTATAATAATACACAGAAAAAGATTCATTTGTCACTATGTTTAGCTGCTAGGTCTGTATGTAAGTCAAAAATGCTTTATAATGATCGAAAAGTTATCTAATCAGAATTTCAGGTACTCGTGTTTCTTATCCAGGCTGAAATGATAAATCGACAAATATTATTTATTCCATTCGTCAACATTGGCATTAAAAAGTTTTTTTGTACATTAGAAGCATCGCTTTTTTGGTAAAACTTAGCTTCATAATGAAAACAAAAAACATAAATTTAGCAATCGCTAATTTCAAAAGTCTAATCTTCTGCAATCTGAATCGTCGTCCAGAGTAACCTTCAAACACAAACAAAACATCTAACAATATGGTAAAAATGCCAACTTGCAGGTGGCCGGAATACGGACGATTAGTCCAATATCTTTTAAAAACCTTCCTGAAAAAAAGGGAGATACGCAGAAAAAAAAAAGAAATGACGAATCAAAAAGAGCATAGAAAATTTATTTCAGAAAGCAATTTTTATTTCAAAATGTCGCCTTTTGTTATAATAATAACGCATAATTTCACACACTTTAGAATATTCTTTAGTTCCTAACTTCTGACGCAGTGAATATTTCTATAAGTGAAATTGGCGATATATTAAAAAAATAATAATAAATGAATTAAAGAATAGACAATATTTGCTGATCTGAGTTCGAGGCTATAAAAATCATATGCTTGGTGAAAACAAACCGGCATGTTTCCGTAGTAAATTTTTAAATGTCTAAAATTCAATTATTTTACAATATGTGTTTGAGTGGCATACATTCCCTAAAATTTAAATATTTGATCCCATATTTATATCAATAGCTGCTATTTATATAATTTGCATTTGAATATAAATATTTACTTCAAAAAGGATCTTGTATACACGAAAAATCATTATTATTGCTAATATCGCTCAAGCTGATGTCACGCTAATGCATTTTTGGCTTAAAATTACATTGTTTGGCGACAAAAGTAATATCAAAATAGTAAATAAACAAATAACATGTAACTCATAAATGCAGTCATTTTTACAATGACATCTGCTAGTTCCTCCTGTAAGTCACATGATAGGGGAGTTATATAAAAAAATTAACATAAAGAAAAAAAAATGTCACTCATATTTTATCTATTCAAATTATTAGTTGCATTTTTGTTAACCTGACGCAAACGATAAATCGACAAATATTGACTTAATTCTAATCTCATGCATTTCAAATATTTTTAAGCAATACAAACATTTCTTTTGGGTTTAAATTAAATAGTTTCGCTTTATAATATTATCCCTCATTAAAACAGATTTTATTTATTTATTTATTTATTTATTTATTTATTTATTTATTTATTTGGGGGGGGGGATTTAAATAAAATTAATAACAGAATTTTTCTTTATGTGTTTGCATTTATTTCTGATATAGCCGTTTCAATTCTTTCACCAACGATAATGGTCGCCAAATAAATGACCTATGGTAACCTAATCGTCCAAAATAACAGAACTTTCCATCATAATTCTATAACTAATCGACGTAGAACTATATGTTATATACTAAAACCTTTCCTGAAAAATTATCTATCCAACAGTGTAAGTTCCATCAAATTCCATTCAGCAGAACTCGAGTTATAAAGGAAAGGAACGAAATTTCCGTTTGTGTTTTATATATATTGTAGATGACAAAATATAGGGGAATTTTTTCTAATCTAAATAATATTCGTTAAAGTGATATTCGTTGTAACGAGATTCTACTGTATATTATAAAAATGAATTTAATAATACTTTTTGACAGATCTAAAAATTCTTAAAATTCTAATTGCTTTTATTTGTTGAAAAGCTGAAAAGGTATTTCTTTAAAATTTTAAGTATTATGATAGTTGGCAATTTTGATTTATGCAATTTGAAATACGTAGAAAAATGTGAAAGAAAATATTAAGAAATATATTTTTTTAGCATAAATAAAAAGTCAAAGAAAAATACTAAACATTTCCATCCCGAAAATGTGAATCAGAACAAAAAGAGCTGGCAAACAGAATTTATTAGAAATGTCACCGGAGAAAAAGTAAAATCTAGCCAGTAAATTTTAGATATGGAACATCCACTAAACCAAAGAATACAAACGTAAAATTTTCTAGAACATCAATTTCTTTAGAAGAATTTTACAATGTATATTGGAAGAAAAAACAAGAAATATACTAAAAAAAACTTTTTGTAAAATTATGACACATACTGATCTTAAAATATACATTGGAATAAAATAAATGGAGGTTTAAATTCTATTACTGCGATGAATCAATTGGCTGACCTGTATTTGTATAAAGTTTATTCTTACACGTTGACCTTCATAAAAAAACAAGTTGGAAATTGTATGTCAAACGTGACAAATGAGGCGCGTTTGTACTATAACTAGTTTCAGTGAAATGAATTATATCGTCTGTTACTATGATATAATTAATTTCCGTAATAAAATAAGTACATTTTAAGTTGCCAACATTTTGTCATTTGTTGACATTTACTGAAAATTCCAATGGGAAACTTAAGCCTAGCATTGAAAATGTTTAGAACTTCAAATCCATATTTAGACACTTTTTCCATTTAATATCTATTTCTCGGATAACATCTATCCAAAAAATTGTCGGTAGATTATATGATTGCTATAATTAAACAATTTTAGTATACAAATTAGATTTTAAATTCAGTAATACGGAAATAATAGGACTCCATCTTAAATAGGACATAATCACCATGGCAACCTAGTATCATTACCTATCATGTGATATCATTGAATTAATTACGTATGATACTATTTAACAGAATGATACATCTCGATCGCTAGACGATTAATCCTCCTTAGCTGCTATAACAAAGAAGTATCATTTTTTAAAAGATTCAAATTACTTAATAAATATTTTTATTAATATCTTTTTAAGTTTTGATTCGATTTTCGTCAAATTTGAAATGATTCGACAAAATTCTGCAAAGATTATATATATATTACATTTCAAATCATTTGGTTCGGTAGTTTTTGCGCTGTTATATGCGGACAGACGGATGGACGGACAGACAGACAGACGGACGGACCAGACATCGACTATAGGTGCTTCATATTTATATAATTATGAACGCACCTAAAAAGATTATAAGGATTTTCTCTATTCGTTACACATATTCTTCATTATTTTTCTGTTGGATTATTTTTATATACTAACTAAATTTTTTTCTCATCTCCACTTCGACATTTTTGTTGTTGTTTTTTACTATCACTTGAGGTACAACAAAGCAGCTGTGTTTGACATATCACGACAAATAATTGCGATCCTTTACTTCTTTTCCGCTCCTCCTCATATTCTTTACATATATATTGCATTTTTTGCATCTCAAAATAAAAACATTTTATTTTTATGCAACTTTTAACAGTGGGTGCATGTAAGTTGTTATGCCAATATAAGGAAACATAAAAAAATCTTCGTTTATTTCTTCATTTAGTTATTTAGAAAATAATTATGTTAAGAAAGGTCGGTTATCTTATAAAAAACTATAAAAGAACATGCAGGATGCTTCGTTCACAGAAAAAAGCATCTATTTTCTCAAATAACATCATCGATACCGCAACCACTCATCTAATCATCATCTAAATGCCTGAATTAGTTCATTTTTACTTTCTTCTATCTTTACAAGAAGAAAGTATTGGATTCATGAAAATTTTCGACTTCCGGTTTTCGACGGATTTATACGTTTTAGAAGGTCCTGAACACGATTTGACTGTTTTTAGAAAATGTCTGTCTGTGAGTCTGTCTGTGAGTCTGTCTGTGAGTCTGTCTGTCTGTATGCGCACAAATTTTGTGGGCGCTCTATCTCAAGAACTAATGCTCGGAATTTAATAAAACTTTAGATTCAGTTAGTACCTGATATAAATTGGTGCTGATTAGTTTTTGGTAAAAATCGCCCGGCAGATGGCGCTGCTATGCAGCATTTTTCGCGATTCCCGCAATAGCTCTATCTCAAGAAATAATGCTCGGAATTTAATAAAACTTTAGATTCAGTTAGTCCATGATATAAATTGGTGATAATTAGTTTTTTGTAAAAATAGCCTGGCAGGTGGCGCTGCTATGCAGCATGTTTCGCGATTCCCGCAATAGCTCTATCTCAAGAAATAATGCTCGGAATTTAATAAAACTTTAGATCCAGTTAGTCCCTGTTATAAATTGGTGCTGATTAGTTTTTGGTAAAAATAGCCTGGCAGGTGGCGCTGCTATGCAGCATTTTTTGCAATTCTCCGCAATAGCTCTATCTCAAGAACTAATGCTCGGAATTTAATAAAGCTTTAGATCCAGTTAGTCCCTGATATAAATTGGTGCTGATTAGTTTTTGGTAAAAATAGCCTGGCAGGTGGCGCTGCTATGCAGCATTTTTTTGCAATTTCCGCAATAGCTCTATCTCAAGAAATAATGCTCGGAATTTAATAAAACTTTAGATCCAGTTAGTCCCTGATATAAATTGGTGCTGATTAGTTTTTGGTAAAAATCGCCCGGCAGGTGGCGCTGCTATGCAACATTATTCGCGATTCCCGCAATAGCTCTATCTCAAGAACTAATGCTCGGAATTTAATAAAACTATAGATTCAGTTAGTCCCTGATATAAATTGGTGCTGATTAGTTTTTGGTAAAAATAGCCCGGCAGGTGGCGTTGTTATGCAGAATTATTCGCGATTTCCGCAATAGCTTTATTTCAAGAAATAATGCTCGGAATTTCATAAAATTTTACATTTAGTTAGTCTCTGATACAAATTGGTGCTGATTAGTTTTTGGTAAAAATCGCAAAGCAGGTGGCGCTGCTATGCAGCATTTTTAGTGATTTCCACAATAGCTCTATCTCAAGAACTAATGCTCGGAATCTAATAAAACTTTATATTTAGTTAGTCCGTCACGTTTCAAAGACCCTTTACGCCGTTAAATGTGAATATAAAGATTTGAAGGCCGTTTCGTAAATTCTTGTCCCATTTTATTCATCTCAAAGAAAAAATATACAAATCAGTCATACGATAACAAAAATCTAGGCGCAAAAGTAAACGGCAATGGTTTATTCCTCAACAAATATGTTATAATGCAAACTACTTATAACAATTTCACGAAAATAGTGTACGAAGACTGAATATTTCTGCATTAGCATATATATTAAAAATAGTTGAATTATTTAAATATATATATATATATGTATGTGTGTGTGTGTGTGTGCTTTTAGCATAAATATTTCTTCGTGTCTTATGTCGTTTTATTCAAACGTAGAAGACACGAATAATGGCGCATTTTGACGGTATTTTAAATAACTTCTAAAACTTTTTTTTTTATTTCTATGTTAACTGTTACATGTTATTTGTGTTATAACAACAACAAACTTAAATTTGTATGTGATATATAACTGGAAAAATAATTTAATGCGTAGGAAAGTTCACAAGTAAATAAAATAAAATATGTAACATTTTCATGATGACGAACAAAATAAGAAAAAAATTCAACATTTTTCTGTCATGTTTGTCTGAACAAAAGGAACGGAATGTCGAGAATTTATTTGAACTCAAAGTTCTTTGACAAAAAAGGAATTTTGATTTTTTTTAAACTAAAATGTTTGATATTTTAATAAGTGATATTTTGAAATGTGAAAAATTCCACAGCTTTCAGTGTTTAGAGAAATTTTGTGAAGGTGATTGTAATAATAAGAAAATAAAGTTTATTAAAAAAAAGCCTTTATTAGTAAAATACATTTACCACTATTATTTATAGGAGAGAAATGTCAGGAATTGGACAATTTTTACAAAACAAATTTGTTACTCAATATATTCTTTTAATCATGCTAATATATATATATATCATAGTATTGTTCATAAACCTGTAAGAAGTAAATTGAAAATATTCAATTTGCTGCATTTTTCATTATTTTCGCAATAGCTGTCTCTCAAGAACTAATGAGTGGATTTTCATTAAACTTCACATTCGGTTAGACGTCACAAAAGTTGTTGTCGATTAGGTTTTGGTATAAATTGTATAACATGTGGCGCTACTATACTGCATGTTTCACGATTTCCCTGCTAGCTATATCTCAAAAACTAATGAACTTATTTTATTAAAACTTCATATTCTGTTACACTTTCCTTTAAATAGATCCTTATTATGCTTGGGAGTGTATTGCTCAACAGGTATTGCTTTTATACTCTTTGGATTTGGAATTTGGTTGCAGGCATCTGTGAAGGTGTTGACTGTGTGAAAAAAAAATGTTTGGTTGAATCCAGATAAAAATATTACTTATTGGAATATCGTTGAATGGGCCGTGTTTGTAAATAAAAAATCCGTCCTTTATGTAAAACCGCCGCGTTCCCCTCCTGCAAAATGTTACGATGGGACACGTTGAAGGCAAGGAATATTTCATGGAAAATACTATTTATTACTTACCCATCATATGTAGTATAGGGTAAGTCTTGTAATCGTTTTGAAAATCGAAACTTTTTTTTGACGGATTTACACGTTTCAGACACTGGAGATTCCGAAAAACATATTTTTAGAAAAAAAACTTTTGCCGTCCGTCTGTCTGCGTGTGTGTCTGTGTGTCTGTAAACGCTCTATTTCCCGTACAAATTGAGATACAGACTTGAAATTTGGTATGTATTTAATATATAATAATGGGAAAAATCTTATTGAATTTCAGTAACCTCGATTATCCGGAACTATTCTTTTCGGACTCTCGAAATATTCGTCCTGATAAAAGGTTTATAAAAATTTTCGAAATTATTTATTTTAAGGAGTGAATATACAAGACAATAAAAAAACAAATTTTTCATTAAGAATGAAGTCGATCGGATAAGGAGTTGCCAAGATATTTGTAATCCTATTTTCCAAACTCTTTAATTTTTCATGACCCTGTATTTCATCCAAATTTCAATTCAAAGATATATATTAATTGGAAATGAGACGCTTAATCCGACGGAATAAACCGTTAGTTAATATGATTATTATTTTTGGAGTTATAAGGATATTTCTTTTACAAAATTCAGTAATAGTGCTGTTAAAGTTTATGACGTCATCAAGCCCAATTTTATTCGAATTGCAATGCATTTTATACTTAGTTTACACATGTTTTATTTTCATATTTTGTATTATGCATATCCGTGATGGATAAGTATTACAGTGGTCCCCAACGAATAGTTTAGTAGAGTGGTGGCTAGGGAAAATTTTAATTTCTATTGGTCATAACGGCCGCAGTTTCTACCAAACTCTACTAGAAATGGTGTAATAAAAGAGTTGCTTCTTAATAACCTGAATTTCGCCTAACACCTAAGATAAAATAATAGCGCAATGGCATTCGCTTTGCATTAAACAATGCGGATGGATAAGTATTACGATGTCCCCGAAAGACTAATTTCTTTAAGACATGAGATACTTGATATGTGGCCTCCTCCTTCAGGAACGATTAAGTTGTTTTCAGCTCCAGAGTCAGAGATCAAGTGACTAAAAAATTGCCAATACATACGAGTCGAGCTACAAAACTCACTAAACGAAAAGCCTTTAAACTTGCTGCATATAAAGTTCAAAATATAAAGACGCCAAAAGAATGACGATTGATAATAAATTTAAAAGATTAATAATTATGAGATGAATTCAGCGTTAGCCCTACACATTTTTTATATAAACTGGTGCCGGACGAGTGATTTCAAAAGTAATAATTGAACTTATCATAGAAACTCGACAGTTTCTCACCAAGCATAAGAAACAGCAATGCATTGAACCGTAAATGAAAGGAATTTCCGCCAATGGATGACAAATGATTTTACAAAAATTTCTTAGCACTCTGGCTAGTTTATATTTTGCGGACGGGACAAAACGGGTTTTTGACACATCTATATTTCGCGTTCTGTTTATGATAGAAACAAAATTCTTGATTCTATGCAATGGGGCGTACCACGTGACTAAGAAATCAAAAGTAAAGCAATATCCGACGAATAGGTTTTCAGTAAATGCGATTTTAAAAGTGCTGTTTTTTGCACTTTTTAAATCTTGTTCAGAACAAAAACTGTTGACAGGGCTACAGCAATGTGTAATTATCGGATTTTTATGCAGTTTACGTCATTTGAATTATTTTTATGAGTAGTTCAAACCTTTATAAGTTTCATGTAAACATATTAATTAGTTTTTGATTTATATCAGTTTAAAGTTATTGATTCCTATACTCAACATAGAGCAAAAAACTGTTGACAGAGCTACAGCAATGTGTAATTATCGGATATTTACGTGGTTTACCTCATTTGAATTGTTTTTGTGAGTAGTTCAAACCTTTGTAAGTTTCATGTAAACATATTAATTATTTTTTGATTTATATCAGTTTAAAGTTATTGATTCCTATACTTAACCTAGAAAAAAAAATGACCCAACTATTTTAGGAATGTCGTATACATATGATATTTAGATATGTTATTACACTCGATCCAAGTAAGCTTCCTAATATAAAAAAATAGTAACATTTAAGTTTCGTTTACAGGGTCTGACAAAAGATCTTTTGATATAGGGCTAAAGAGTTGTGTAATTATCCGATTTTTACGCGGTTTGCAGCATTTGAATTGTTTTTATGAGTAGTTCAAATGTTTAATATTTCGTGTAAAAATATTAATTAGTTTTTTATGTATACCACTTTAAAGTGATTTAATCCTATACTTAAGATGAAGCAAAGAAATATTAAATGGTTTAACTTTTTTCATAAAGAACGTATGCATATCATGTTAAAATATGTTACTACGAACAACCTAAGTTAGCTTCCTATTGTAAAACAGAATTGTAGAATTTACTGTTCGTTTACAGCGTAACTCAAAATATTTTTTAATAAGACTAAATAGTTGTGTAATTAGTGAATTTTTACAATGAAGTACTTGATTCCTGAACTCAACACAGAGGAAAAACAATAGTAAATAGCATAACTTTTGTCAAAGTGGCTATATACACAAAATATTCAAATATGTTACTACATCGATTCATTTAAACTCTCTATTGTAAATCGGCATTGAACCATATACGTTTCCTTTACAGGGTCTCTTAGAAGATCTTGATTATATTACAACCGATGTATATTATTTACTTAGTGAGATGTATTTTAATGATTTTATAATGTTTCAATCTATGTAAGGTTTTATTATCTTGGTTTAAAATTTAATACGAGTTCTTTTTATCCGCCTCAAAGCTAGTCGATCTTAAGCTCTAAATTTATTAAAATATAGTATTTTCATCGTTAAAAAACTGTGTTTATTTATAAATATATAATTCTAGCGTATCAGGAATTGATTGAAATAGCGATTACAAAGTTCCAACTTTACATTCATGCGCTGAGTAATAGAATGTAAAAATGTTGCTACCCCAAGATTAGAAGTTTTGCGTTTAAATATTTGTCGTTCATCGAATCTCCGGCTATGGCGAACTTAAAATACTTTAAACGGGCCTAGAGAACAATGAAAAGGAAATAACTTCTTAAATTCCCCATAAAAATTAAAAATGCTAAATTTTGTATACAATAGGTGATCGGTAACGCACTGTTAGCTTTACGAACAAATCGGTTAACGAAAACTTTCGCGTGAGATTTTTATGTTCGGATAACGAACACATGTTTGGTTAACGAACACTTAAGAGACATTTTTATGTTCGGAGAACAAACACCTCACGAAACAAAGCCATGATGAAGCAATGCTGTGTTTCATATTTGCCGAGCTATACTTACACTGTTAAAAATTTGCAGCAAACTGTCCAGTCATTTGACCGTTTTTATAGAAAACGGTTACATAGCCGTAATTTAACTCCATTCCGACCATATTAGTGCCTATATTATGGTCGGAATAGAGTTAAATTACGGTTATGTAACCATTTTCCATAAAAACGCTCAAATGACTGGACAGTTTGCTGCACATTTTTAACAGTGTATTGTCTCTATTGTCGACTTAGAGAACATTTTAACAGTTGCATACATATGTCCTAATTAATTCATGGACTGCCGGGGATTGGGGACTTATATTTTAGGATTCCCGAATTGGAATGGACAGACGAGAAACATTGATTATGTATTTTGTGTCTTTATGTATTTTGTGCGTTTAGTAAATATAGTCCTTTTTGGTTTAATCACGCTCCTTTTTAAAATCAAATTTAAAGCTTTATGAATTATCAGATCAAAAATTTTAATAAAATTTTACATCTTTTTAAACGGTTCATTATGTAAACGCTTTAGTCTTTGCGATATATTCACAAAATCACACAAAATTTTGGAATACATGTCATCCTACGAACAGTTTCTATTTTGAAATCACTTTAATAGTTTTTATACTTTTGCAAACGTTGCGAATTTTATATTTTTCCAATTCTCGAAACGTTGAGTTAAAAAACTTAACAAATAAAAAGACTTTTAAGGTGCTTAGTAATTGTCAAAAATAATATTTAACATATTAGTATAAAAATTTCTGTGAATTACAATGGTTCGTAGAAAAAAAAATGATTATTCTCGGTAAAGTATGCTCTATAAACTTATTGTTATAATTGACCGAAAAAAGTGCTTCTTATTTTTCCGCATTCTTCTGAAACTGCAGTATTTTAATTAGTTTGTAAACTACTGTAAAATTTCCTAATTTTTTGTTTTTTGAATGTATATCAATGGAAGAGTGATATACACAAAAGAAAAAGGAAAATAAACATGTCATAAATAATCTGAAGAATACAATGTAAGGAAATTAATATAAAAGTTTCTCCGTTGCTATGGTAGCGAGATGTACATTGGAATAAGTCACTCAATAAATTTTATAATTCTGATGTATAATTCTATTTATAGCATTATTATTATTATTATTATTATTATTATTTGCCTCTTTCTTCTTTCTTTTATTTTTTTTCTGAATAGAAATGGAATCTGTATAATTGAAATTAAATACCTTACATTCATAGCATTTACGGTTCATTTACAGAGACACCCGAAAGGATTCCCTTACATTATGTCTATGGGAAAAAATCGTTTGCTCTGTATTAGGTAGATTTCGTAAGAAATACTACCTATTACATTCTCACCTAAGTTGGAAATTTTGAAAAATTTTGCAGATCTACGCCGATCATGACTCCCAGAACCCAAAACCACCCACAGTTCAAAACTTTATCTATCTATCTATCTATCTATCTATCTATCTATCTATGTCACTTTTTCTGACCACGATAACTGGAAAAATTCTGCATAAATCTCTTCCAAACTGATACATAAAATCAAGGGTCATAAAATCTCGTTAAAGTTCGTTAATGGGCAAAATCGAACCAAGGGGGGAGAAATGGGGGGGGGGGCCTTTTTGTGAAAACAGAAAAACCCTCATAATTTCTTTATTATTATACGTATCAAATCCGTTTAAAGCTATTATTACTTCTAGTAAAAGGGTCAAAAATTTATGTATGACAGATTTTTGATATAATTAAAAATGGCCCCAAGGGGGGGGGGAAAAGGGGGGATTTTAGAAGAAAAAAAATCATAGCTTCGTCAATTCACAAGATATCAAATCCGCGTAAATTTATTATTAATCCTCTTAGTATTATCTGAAACTTTTATATTGACAAGTTTTTTATAGGACCAACCGTTATAGCAAAAAAAAAAATTTAAAAAAAAAATTCCTGCCGGCTCCGCCAGCAAACAAGTTATTTTTCGAAGTAGGCGGTTCCAACTCCCGCATCTTTTCGAAACTGATACATAAAATCAAGGGGCATAAAATCTCGGTCAAGTTCGTTAATGGGCAAAATCGAACCAAGGAGGGTGGGATGGGGGGCACTTTTTGTGAAAACAGAAAAAAAACCATAATTTCTTAATTATGATACGTATCGAATCCATTTAAAGTTATTATTACTTTTAGGAACAGGGCCAAAAACTTATATATGACAGATTTTTGATATAATTAAAAATTGTCTTAAGGGGGGGAGGGAAGGGGGTTTTAGAAAAAAAAAATTCATAACTTCGTCAATTCCCAAGATTTCAAATCCGCTTAAATTTATTATAAATCCTCTTAATATTATCTAAAACTTTTATATTGACAAGTTTTATATAGGACCTACCATTATAGCAAAAAAAAATTAAAAACAAAAAAATCCCTGCCGGCTCCGCCTGCAAACAAGTTATTTTTCGAAGTAGGCGGTTCCAACTCCTGCATCTTTTCGAAACTGATACATAAAATCAAGGGTCATAAAATCTCGATCAAGTTCGTTAATGGGCAAAATCGAACCAGAGGGGGGTGGATGGGGGGGGACTTTTTGTGAAAACAGAAAAAAACCCATAATTTCTTAATTATGATACGAATCGAATCCGTTTGAAGTTATTATTACTTCTAGGAGAAGGGCCGAAAATTTATGAATGACAGATTTTTGATATAATTAAAAATTGTCTTAAGGGGGGGAGGGGGGTTTTAGAAGAAAAAAATTCATAACTTCGTCAATTCCCAAGATTTCAAATCTGCTTAAATTTATTATAAATCCTCTTAATATTATCTAAAACTTTTATATTGACATGTTTTTTATAGGACCAACTCTTATAGCAAAAAAAAAAAAAAAAAAAAAAAAAAAAAAAAAAAAAAAAAAAAATCTTTGCTGGCTCCGCCTGCAAACAAGTTTGGTTTCGAACTATGCGGTTCCCACTGCAGCATCATCACAAAAACGTCATTTCTTCCGCAATTCCCGACAAACAGGTGCCCCACGGTCTGCGTCTTCGAAATCTACCTGTGCCTGTAGGCCGAGCCGTCAGGGATTTTTTTTAATGATATCACACTATTTTAAACGTACTGAAATTTATATACATCACTGAGGTGTATTAAAGCACTTATTGTAGAATATGGTGTTCATAGAATATATCGTTCATTTACAGGGACACACAAAAGAATTTGGCTGAAGAATAAATTTAACTATTGAAGTCTATGACCAATAATGGCTGGAAGTGCGTTTGTAGTTGTAATATGCATTTTTAAATTGGTTTTTTTCTTAATATTACTTGGTGTGGATACATTCTACAGATCATATACAGGGCTGCACATAAGTTCTCAAGCACATTTCCGTTTACTCACTGAAATGCTGTATGGAAATGTTTAACCGTGTTATGCGTTTCACTGAACTAACTTTTAGCATATTATGTAGTATACATACAAATCCATAACTTAGTTTAATATTTTATATCTTAAAAGCTGACGAAGTGTAAGTAAGATTTTAACACTTTACATAATAATAAGTATACATTTTATAAATATTTTGACAACTAAGATAAAAAAAATAAGAGACATCATTTAAGAAGAGCAGAAAGAAAAAAGTAGTTAAAATATTAATTTACTAAGTAGATATTTTAAAAATACGAATACATCACATGCCTGTAGACTTAACATTACCGAAGGGAGTTTGAAAGTCGAGTGACTAGCAGCCTTAAATGTTTACTGTTTATAAGAGAAAAGTAAATGTTGATAGTTTTTTTTATTAACTAGTAATGTTTAATTAAATGTACTTAATTGTACTATCTATAAAATTTATTATTGACATTTAATAATACTTTAATAATAATTATTACATTTAATTTGCATTTAATAAAGATTATTTACATTTGATAATACATTTAATACAGTGGAGTCTGTACAGTATAGAGATGCTGGTTTTTCAGTGTATTTAATAGATTACCAGTTTCAATCTGATTCTTCAGAACTCTGTTTTTCATCTTCTTCATCGCACTCTTCTTGACTTTTATCAGGACTACCATCAGACCTAGCTTGAAGAAGAAGTTGTAGGGTCTCGCTACTGTATAGCTTGCTCTTTTCCCTTGATCTTTGTCTAGAGCAGTTTATAAAAGGATCACTGCTTAAAAGAAGCCAATTTGGAACATCTCTATAGCAAATTTCTGTATTGCGAACTTTTCTATTGCACTTTCATGAGTACTTTGTACGGTACTGTCTAAAGTGTTTGTTTCCGGACTCGGCAGTTTCTTCTGACCGTTGGCCAATGGGTACGACTGCTTTCTTAATTACAGTGCCACCATGAATAAAAACCTTGTGCATTGTTGGAATCGTGGGGTAGCAATTGTAAAGGTTCACATACAGTCTTGCTGTTTCATCAGCAAATGTTTGGAACTATTTTTCGTCAATGTGATGCCCTACATGTTATGACTTCCAATGTTACTTACAACTTTTTAATCATTTCTGCGTCTTCTCCAGACTTCCTTAATTCCTTCCTTTCTCCCCTTATTTTCTACCTATGAGCCCCCGAAACTAATTGGAGAAACTTTTTTCAGTAAATAAGTATTTACAATTTGAAGCCGATCTGATATTTCTATCAAGAGGTATCGAGTTCGGTAGGTATGGGCAAGGTTATGTAGGGGCAAAAGCTCTCAGGCAGTATCCTGTAAGCTAAAAATCTGCAACACTAGAGTAAAAACGAAGTTTTCATCTTTTCAATTCGGTTGCCGCAAAAAAATGGGTTTTAAGTAGTCCACCCGAAAAAAAATTATATAAAAAAAAGGCAACAATATGCGGAAGATTTTTTTGCAGAAATTGGCACTCAAGACTATAACTAATACGGTTGTAATTTAAACAGGGCCCGGCAAAGCCCGGCGCATATTTAAAAACCTTTCGATATGTTTAAATTAGAGCCAAAAACGCTTTAAAAATTACCCTTTTACACATTTAATGTTTTTTTATTACATTAAAAACTAAAGTATTTAAATTTACACATAGTTTAACACTAAGCTCTGACCTTTGTTAAACACGCAAGCCCTGTTTAGTTTCAATTCAACAATTCATTGAGACACAAAAAAATTATATTTAAACATAACAACAATGCCTAAAATAAACAAAAAAGCACGTCTTCTTACAAAGAAACTTCCTCTTCAACTGAGGCCAGTAGCCACCGGATATAACTCAGGTTCCTAAAATAGACATAGATCGACGCATCAATTAGTTAGCTATTAAAAAATATGATTTTTACAATTGTTGACGAAATTTAAATTTTTGCATTTTTGGCCAGGTTTTTGGGTTAAATACTCCACTGTGCGGCGGTTTCTAAAAATTCCAAGTTTAAAATGAAAAATGAAATGAGCGGAAAACCTACTAAATACATTCTAAATTGATATTTAGTTGAATTTAATTTTAGTTTTTTTCTTATTAATTTAAGTCACGTGCTCACTTAATGCAGTATAAGAGTGAAGTTTACTCAATATGTGACCTAATTAGTATCTTTTCAATTATCCGTAGCAATTAAATTTTGTCTAATAAAAATAGACACACACATACCACTTGGCATATTACAACAGTTAACAGATCAAAACCGCGCGTTTTGCTAGTACCAGATATACGGATAAACTTACAAACAGAAAAAAAAGATAAATTATCAAAAACAAAACATCTTAATAGATGTTATACGCAAACGAACGCAAAGTAATTAAATTTACTAATAAAGATAACAATTCATTTGAAACTCCATGTTTATGGAGGTTTTTATTTATGAAATCTGTCGGATGTAATATGTATTTTTAATTAATTTATATTTACGTTTTATTTACATTTAAATGTTTATTACTTTAGAAAAAGAAATAGTGTAGCTCTTGAATTGTAGTTTAAATAACGTAATTTGAGACTTTCTTCTTCTTTTTAACACTTTCCAACATTAATTGAAAAGTGTTTACGAATTCGGTTTGTCTAGCCGTCTGTCTGTCCATCCGTGATTTAACTCACGTAACTATAGTCGGATTCCCACGTAATTGATATTCGTTATTGATGTTTTCTATGGCATGTTCGGTATTGAAAACGCAGTACCGTTTATAATTCATTTACAGGGGCACTCTAAAGAAGTCCGTTACAAAATGGTCTACAATTTCCGTTGCAATATTTACAAATGTGAAAAATCATTTACAGTGTATTTTAATGATGTTTCTGTATTTCAGTCATAATGAAATTGTTATACATCAATGAGGAGCACTACAAGATGCTTACTATATAATAAGGTCTGCGGTGCATAGCATTTATTGTTTATTTACAGGGGGACGCAAAAGGATTCGGTTACACTACTGTCTATGAGCAATAATTGCTGGAACTGCGTTTTCTACTGTGTTATGCGTTTTAAAAGTTTATAATTTTTTGCATATTACTTAGTGTAAATAAGTTATGTAAGTTATATACATGGCTTCAAAAAACGATTGAGTCCATTTCTGCTTATTGACGGGAATTGCTGAAGTGGAACTTTCAACTGTGTTATGTGATTTCTAGCTGAACTATAATTTTTTGGGTACTTTTCGGTTAGCCGGGCGCCAGTGAAATTTATATATCTATGTATACATATATATACATATATCTATACATACACACATTTATATATGCATGTATATATATATATACATATATATACACATACATATATGTGTGTATGTATACATATATATGTATATATAGATATATACATATCAGTGGCGCCCGGCTAACCGAAAAGTACCATTTTTTGTTTACTATGTAGTATGTATACAAATCTATTGAACAAATGCAAGGCTGCACAAAAGGATTCGTATATATTTTTCAAACTATAGATGGTAGCACATGATAAAGTTCCCGGTCTAATAAAAAAAAAACACAACTTTTTAACAAAACTTTATGACTTTATAACTTTATAAATTTATAACTTTAATAAATAACATAGCTTTAATAATAAATAATGATAATTTAATAATAATAATTTAATAAATGAATAATAATAATAATTTTATAATAAATAACATAATTTTATAACGAAAAAGCTCCAAACAGTGCTCAGAATCATCGAACCGTTGTTGTTTTTGGTCAAAAGTCAACACGCGCGGCAGCCACTTTGACAACAGCTTTCTCATAGACAAATGTTCATTCAAAATAAAACCTACACGTTCCTTGGGTATCTTCAGAGTCTGAGCTATCTCCTGCAACTTCACTTTACGGTTCCCCAAAACGATTTTGTGGACTTTTTTATGTTTTTCGGAGTAACCACCTCTTTTGCGTGGTGCATCAGTGGTGTCCGTACGACCACGTTTAAATTCAGCAAACCAGTCAATAATGGTTGATTTACCTGGTGCAGTGTCCGGATAAGGCTTATCAAGCCAAGCTTTTGTTTGTACGGTGTTTTTTCCCATCAAATAACAATTCCTGAAATTCTTGTTTATCCATTTTTTTGAAGTGAAAACTTCTTTAGGCGCGCTGGGCATTTTTTGAGATGGGAAAAAACCATTGAATTCGCGACCCTGTTACCGACATCGGTACTTTTCGGTTAGCCGGGCGCCAGTAATATATATACATGTATATATACACGCACACATATATCTACACATATCTACAGATATATATATATATACATACACATATATATGCATATTTGGATGTATATATATACAAATTTATGTATATACATATGTATTTATATATGTACATATATCACTGGCGCCCGGCTAACCGAAAAGTATCCCAACACCTCTGTATATTTGGCGACGATTCTGCAATAGCTGCTTCAGGTAAGCAACCATAAATTTGCTTAAATTAATATTTCACTTTGACAGCAAATGTGATATTAGTCTCTATTTAGCATTATTTGAAAGACAAATTTCTCTAATGAATATAATAAAAGAAAATTGGGTCACACATTTGTTAAGTTTAATTCCATTAGAAATCGCCAATATTATAGCTAGAGAGCCAGAAACATTGGCGAACAATTACGATTATGTAAATGCTTCAAAATGACGCCAGAAGAATTTAGGCAGAAATTAATGTCACATAAAAAATAATCTTCAGCCACTTGGCGCGATTTAGCATTTGAATTAAGAAATCATTTGGAAGAATGGATTAGCGGTCTTAAAGTATCTGATTTTGAATTCTTAAAATAATTAATAGTAGTAGATCAAATTAAGAAAAGGTTACCTATAGAAATGAAAGCACATTTTATTGATGATCTTCCAAAAATTAAAAATGTAGACGTATTAGTAAGTAAACTAGACAATTATGATGCGGCGAAACGTAATGTTAAAACCATAAATAGACTTTTACACCACTTTGAAGATAGAAAACCCTAATTAAGTAAAAATGAAAATTCACAATCTTTCTTTCATACCCAATACCAAAACAAAAGAAATAAATTCCAAATTAGGTGTTTTAGATAGATGTAACTCTCAAGGCCACATAGCGTCTCAGTGTAATAATAGCAATAACGGTCAAACTAATGAGTTCAATCAAGACTCTACCGAAAACTATCGAAATTATAATCGCCAAAATCACAATCCTAATGCCGATGTACGGGAAAAAGCTAACATTTCTACAATTCGAATCAGAAATAAGTCTAAACCTAATGGAATGGGTAAAATAATTAATATCAAAGGCAAAGAAGCAAATCTATTGTTTGATACAGACAGCTATATTTCTTTATCCAGTTACAAATGTTATGTCAATATTGAGTCGCCAAATTTGTCTTCTGTTGATATCTTATTAACTGACACTGGCGGAGAAACTGTAAATCTAATTGGATATTTTGTGTATGAAATACGATTCGATGGGTTTCTTATATCAACGAAATTTTATGTTTCAAAATCTCTCGCATACGATATTGTAATAGGGCAAGACGTGATAAGCAAACTAAAGTTGGCGATAGATGAAGAGGGAATTAAAATTGTTGGCTAGCGCAATACTTTTCAAGTACGGTGCCTTAAAGTTGTAAATAATTCCGATAAAAAATTAAATTATGTTGCCAATTCATACAATGAAGCGAAAGTATGAAAAGGAAATAGTTCACGTGCAGAAAACGAAATGATTGGTATTATGAATAAAAATTATTCAGAAAATTATTTCAAGATAAATTTAGCACGCGCGGTTGAAACAGATAAAAGTGACTCAACTCGCGAGACCAAATCAAAAGATGAAAATGAAATAACAAAACACGGAAAATATTATAATTTAACGAGCACGAGAAAAAAAATAGACAGAAGTAATATAAAAAGAAAAAACGAAAATAATGAAATATTTCAATTTATAATATAATATTATAATGTACAGTAGCGCATTAAATGAAAATTGTAATGTAATTTTTGTGGTAGCACTTTATAATAATGAATAAAAAACCCATTTCATTTAAAAGTATTTCCTGCACAATAAAGCGTTTCCTGACAATTCAAAAAATACACACGTAATTGTTCAAGTTTTCACTTCTGTCGGTACTCCCGGAGTGCCATTTTTTTTGTTTATCAACAAAGTCGCTCAACTGAAACCACTCTAACGTTTTATCCACATGGCGAATCGTCATGACATTTTCTGCTACCTTTAAAAGGTTAGTATTTACTAAAAAAAGCATCGGTTCGGCGATTGCAACGCCATCTATGTGCCAGACCGGGAACTTATCAGCTGATGTGTTAATTGAGGAAATAATGTATTATGAATGTGTGAATGTGTTATGCGTTTTCCAAATTGTTTTCATAGACATCTTTCATCATATTAAACTCTGAAATTTTGCTGCAGTATTCTGAATGTGTTGGAAAGTGTTTCAAAATCTATGCTTGACGCATAATTTGCATTTCTTTTTACAATACTCAAATTTATTATGTATCAAATATTTTCTAGATAAAATTCGCGAATCTTCTCTACGAGTTCATATATGTCTTATATATCAAAGTTTCAAAGAAGAATAGTACAATTTCCTTTCTCTTTAGTACAGAGGAAGAAAAAATAGTTCCCCCTTGTTCAAATAGCATTTGATATGGAATCTATCTCAATGTCTTCCCGACAGGAAAAAGGAAGATTGTTTGGCACATGACAAAGGCCAAGGTGAAAAGAATATCACAGCTTCTGAGAACCGTAAATAATACTGAGAATAAAAATACTCTTATCACTATTTTTTATGATAAAAAGGGAATAATATGTACTTGGAAATAGGCTTTTAGCTATACAGGGGGATTTTAAAAAGGTCAGAATAACTTTAGGTGGTAGTGGTGCATATCAAAATAAGCATTTTCTGTATAGAAATTCAGGCTTACCTCTATTTTATTATGCTTTATTTTATCTCTACTTATTTTACTTACTCATATTTTATAATGGTTTTTAGGGTTTCATTCATCTCACGGAACTCTATTCGTCCCGCTACGTTGTCTGTCCGTCACAGAGCCGGTTCTCAGAAAATAGATAACTTATGGACTTGAAATTTTGTGTACTTATAGCTGAATTCCTACTATGAAGCTGAAAATCATAAAATTTTAAAAAATCGTATTATTTTAATACAGAGAGATAAAGAATCCAAAAATCTAACAGTTTTTTTCTATTAAATTTAAACATTTTTCGTTACAGCAGTTGCCAACCATTAAAATTTCACAATAAAGTTCTTTCTACAATAAATAATTTTCTATTGAAAGATTTTCATGTGAAAAATGAAAATGAAATAAAAACTTTCACCAATTGATAAAAGATAAATGTGACGTCATATTGGTAATAAAACAGAAAATTTCAAACATTTCTCAATAATACAAGGAGTATGAGTAAGTGTAAATACAAAAAGCAGCTTCATATGACGTCATTCGAGAATTAAAAAGAAAATTATTCTGACGTCATATTGGAAGTTTAACGGACTTTCTTCAGATATTTGAGAATATCAAAAAGCGACTATCAATATGAGTAATAGAGAAAGCAAGTAAATATGACGTCATCAAGTGAGTCATATGAGTTTGAGGACGTATATAATCATGATAAAAACCCGTTTATGGAAATATTGGCATATTTTAACTTTTTGAAGGTCTCTATACAACATGTTTAATTTTGAAATTGATTTTTTTAAATATCGCATTTAGTCCATATGACAGATATTATCTGACAGAGTATAATAGCGGGCGTCACCCGCTATCGGACTGGTTCAGATTTTCGAAAAAACGAGAAAAATAGACCGGTAAATTTTTACTTTATAAAAAGGAAATTTATTTGGATTTATTAAAAAAAAAGGATAAAGTGTTTTGAAAGGAATATTAAACGAAACCCTTTTTGCGATCTTCGATCCCACTTACCCACTTGTTTATCTCTATTTTATTATATATGTCTGTATTTTGTTGTAGTTTATAAGATCATTTACAGTAGAAATATGTTTTCGGGTATATTTCAGCAATTTTCAAATTATTTTACCTTATGAAAGTAGGCTATCTTAACAAATATACACGATATATGCACTGTAAAAAAAAAAAAAAAAAAAAAAAAAAAAAAAAAAAAATCTTAATCGAAAAAAATATAATATAACCAAGATATATAGAGAGATATACAATAACCTGTTCCGAGTCACCAACAATTCCGAAAAGCGTTCTTTATCATTAGAAGTTTATGAAACAAATATATTTTCAAATTTTAACGAAGAATTTATAAGAACAAAGTTTATTTTGTTGTCACTGATTTTCAGAAAAGTTTCCCAGTAGTTTTTATAGTGTACTAGCTGACCCAGCTAATGTTGGACGAGCCCGTGATAAAATTAAACAAACCTAAAGTTTGTACGATTTTTAATCTTTATCCCGATTTTGTATGAAATGATTTATTTAAAAGTGCTGCGCACGTGACGGCACCCTATGGTAGGTGTGCTGCGCACGAGTTTCAAAATCTTTTAGTCCCACTTTCCGGCGCGAGGGGGCGCACTCTGTTTCAAACAAACCACCTTCAGAACGAAACTCCGACACATGACCCCACTGCCTCCGGCACTGTATATCAGGCGTATTGCATATGCGCTGCAAAATCCTTTAAACCAATGTCCCACCGCCAGGGGGCACAATTTTTCTATACGAACATACCTCTCGGGTACATGTTTTATCAAGGGAGTTGAATGAACCAATCCACGTCAAAATAGGGCTTATAGAAATTGAGAAAATAACGCGCCCCTGGCGGTGAAAGGTCGAACTAAAATCTGTAACACGATTGAAAACCAAGTCGAACCACCCAAACCCCGTTGTGATCGGACACAAATAACCTGAGATAAGAATGTACAGTTATAAAAAAATCCTTATAGCGGGCGCTTGGTCAAGTGCACAACAACAAATCACATACATGACTGTTAAAATGCATAAATTTAATACATTGTTGTTATTAGGAACATAAATTTATTTTTTATGAAAATCGTTATTTTTAAATTTCCGATATTCTCTATATATCACAATTATAAAACGCTACGGGTGAAGCTAAAAATGTTAAATTTCTTAAATGGAATTTGTTTTGTCTAAACTAAAGCAATAAAATTGTTATTATTAATAAGAGTTCTCAATTAATGAAAACCCTGCCTCCAGGGGCGCACGGTGAAGTGAAATAAAAGCGACATTAAATAAAAAGGCTTTAACCCCCCTCCTCCTATACCCACAATTATAACGAATAATTTGTTTAAGAAAACCAGGATGCAAACGTTTCTTTAATTATCACAGCCACTGTCAAATAAGTTTTTATTTATTTTTCATACAAATCAATTTTAATAAAATAAAAACTTATTGGTTTTTAGAAAATATTAATGCTCTTCCTGTTTTTAAATAAGGAAACATAATTTTCCAATTAAAAAAAAAATCGAAAGTTTTTAATAATTTTATACTGCTTCTAATAACAGCACTCCAAATTTTAATTACTTGTTTTGTATTTTTCTTTATTCAAGTGATAAGAAACATCTTTACCGCTATGCCTGTGACGAAGAATGTTGGTTGAAGAAATTTCACGTCGGTTGAGCTGCAAAAAGTAATTTGTTAATATCCAGGGAAACAGGTCACACAGAGTGAATGGATGCGAACTCAGGAGTTTCTTGATAAACAAATCCTTTTTTATTATAAATTGCAGTTGACCATGGGTTCAGGTACAAGCATCCATAGGCATAAAAATGCCCGAGAACACTGGAGAGGAGGCACGAACAATTACCAATCTTTAATCACCGACAAGCAGAGAGAGAATGTCTACAGTTACATGATTTCTTTTCGTCGTTCCCGTGCAGCGATGGCGATAATTACACATGCCAATCAGCCAGATAACGTACTGCTTTGGCGAGAACAACGTGAAAAGAAACAGGTGATGTCTGTCCGTTAATGATAAGCCTATGGGGGAGAGATGAATGTAAAATATGAATTTATGCGCCAGAAGGAGATATGGAATTTTGGTAAACCAGACAAAACCGCATGGAGTCCTTTCTCATGGGGTTAGCTTTAAGAATTAAGAACTGGGGTTAAAAATAGAATTGGTACGTTAGAGATATTATATATTAAAGGCAGCTGGACAATTGGGAAAATACTGAAATACGTTAAACGGAATGAAACCTTGACAAGCAAAAGTGTAGGCGTAAAAATGTAAGTGAAGTTTGGACGCCGTTAGAAAAGAGCAGATTGTACTGGGAATAAATTCTTTTTTTTTCTTTTTTTTTTATAACGATATGATTTATGCGGTGAGGAAAGAGATCCGAATGAATTAACGAACGCTTAATAAAAGAGAAATACAGGGAGTAGCTAGATTTTATAACACGAAAAACAAAATAATATTAAAGAAAGAGAAATTTAGAAAAAGTGAGGGGATGGGGGAACTAATTTTAAGAAAGTGGAATATGTGAAGTTAAATCCACTTCACAATGCCTGCTCATGAAAAAACGTGTTAAAATAAATTACTTTTCTGCAATCAAACTAATGCAAAATAATTAATATATTGGGTTATAACTATCGGTTAATCTTAATTTTTACAAACTTGTAATGTGAAAACAGAGCGGATTTGAACTGTGCTAATTTTAAAATCATAGTTTAATTAGAACTGTTAATTTGAGCCCCCTAAAAAAACTTTTAGTACCCTATTTCTATATGGATACATTTTCGAAGACAGCTGTCGTGGATCAAATTTTTATCAAACACTTCACCTGGTTAAATCGGACGAAAAAAAAAATTCTAATTAATATTTAAAAAGTTGTGAATGGAATTATTTTAAAATTTGATTTTTTGAAATTGCGATTTTTTTTATCAAGCTCTGCAAATTTTCGCGTCAATGTACCTAATAGTTTTTGTTATTTCGAAGTGTTGAGAAAAGGCGTAGTTAAGAGTAATTTTGGTAGCTTGGCATTTTTCGTGTAAACCAAAAATCTTTCTTCACTCTCTCAACGCTTACCTCGTTTTGTGGTTTTGAAATTTCTTTTTCACCATTTTCAGAAAAAGATGGCATTTTGGAAGGGTTTATTAATGTTTTTAATTTAACATTTCGGCTTATTTTCAAAATATTAAAAATCTGATTCTCAGGTGCACCAGAAGAGGTTTAGGATTATCCCCACCTAAATTTGCAGACTTCTAGATGCGCTAGATTTCGTTAGCCATCGCAGACAGACACACACACCACAGAAGGAATTTTTCATTTGTTAGTATTGATTACTCAGTTTTTTCAACTCAGAATATAGGTTTATCGAATGTTATCAATTCTCAAGTAAACATATTTATCTTCCACAAATATGTTTTTCAGAGAAACATAATACATTAACAGCATTAACAATAATATTAAAATTATTATTATTTTGTTACTTTTGGATGTATAAATCCAATTATGCAGCTGAAAATGTTTAATTGAGAATTAATAGCATGTGAAAAATAATATTCTGGTTTAAGAAAACTGATTAACATACTCTAAAATATACCCAGAAACGTTCCCGAAAATCAGTGGCATAAACAAAAATATTGCTTTTTTAAATGATTCTTTAAACCTCGAAAATATATTGTTTTCTGAGGCTAATAAAGACTGCTTTTCGGAATCGTGTGTATCTCGGAGGAGTTTTTTTTTATATTTTATTTCTTGGTTAAATTATATTTTCCTATAATAAGAAACATTTATCTTTTTTACAGTGCACAGGTATTCCCCTCTTAGCAGTGTTCTAAAGATATTTCCTAAACCGTTTATTTTAGAGGTTTGTTTTACAGGTAATTTAGAAGTAGTTTAATTCCAGTTGCAGAGATGTTTGAAATGCTGTTCCACATTATCTCTAAAGCCATTTACGTTAAATGTTTTTTTTTTTTTTTTTTTTTTTTTTTTTTTTACAGTTACGAAATTAAAAATTTTATACACAACCTGCGTTCTATAACTCATATTATGCAAACTTTAAAATAAATAAGAGAATTAGAATAAAATAAGTAAAATAATAAAAAAATATATTATTTACGACTAAAACTTGCCAAGAGATGACGCTTTGAATTTTATAAATTCACAGCATTTCCTGTCACTAAAAACGGAAATAGGTGGTTTAAGTGCTGAAAAATCGTAAAAAACCACTGAAAAATCATAACATTTAAAAAACCATAACTGTGTAAGTTTTGTTCTCTCAAAATTAAAATTTTAGTGTTTTACTATTTTCACTTGCAGTACGAAAACATTTTTAACCATTATTTTGAAAATCGTATAGAAATTTTAATTTCGTATCTTTTAAAAATACAATAATTTTCATATAAATGCTCTTTCATATGAAGATGAAAAATATTTAGAAAGTGTGTGTTATTAAGCAACACTTCAAAAATCAATGGTATAGGAATTAGCCAATGAAGAACGATAAGAATGGACACTTAATATAAAAATTTCAGATAAAACAATCAAAGGTTTTTTGGAATATTTTTTTATCGCTGATAACCACAATTATTAAATATGTTATCTTACGGACGAAAATGATTATATAGAACATTAAAAATGTATTCAATTACTAATGTCTGTATATTTAATATTTTTTCTTCATATTACCAATTTTTACACTCAGACAGTACTTAGAAACATGGTAAAAAGATCCATAAAAAACAGTCCTTCATTACTAAAAATAAAATTATACTCATTGTATAAAAATAATTTCCTTTACTTATATAGGATTAGAAACAATGTTAAACACATTTATTTAAATGAAAAAAGACAATGCATTTTAGAGGCACATTATAAATTGCAATTGAAATATAATCCAGAAAAATATATATAAATTTAGGCAAATTCATAATAATTTAGGTTTTTTTTATTACTGTCTAATCACTATTTAAACTAAAGTTTTACTCATTTTAAAGAAAAAATTATCTTTAATTTTATAAGCTAACAATTAGTTTCTAAAGCTGGATGTTTTAACCAATAAACTAACTTTGTAAAGTATAATTGAAACGATAGATTCACCTATGTTTACTACATAAAATATGAAAACATTCATGAAAAAATAAAAAGTGTTCATTAAAATTTACTAAAATAGATGTTTCATGAAAATATATACAAAAAGGTTTTAAAAAACTATAAAATCCTAGATGTTAATAGTACAAAAATTCTCTCCGAACACTTTCGGCTAAAACACAAGCCAAACGTTTGCAGGTGGACGGAACATCTATTAGCGAGAGAGAAGGGAAGAAAGCTCAACCCTATGATTCCCTCGGGTGACCAAAAAAGGTGGGACTCGGGTGACGAAAAGTATTTCGAATTAAATACGTGTATTTGGTATGACAAAACATCCATACAACAATTGTTGACTTGTGCTAATATTTCAAAGATTGTAAAGAGTTTCTTGTCGTCTAGCATCTACGTCAGCATCGAACTTTATTATCCGCTGATTTTTTCCCTCCTTGATAAAGGCTTAGATTTAAGTCGAAAGCGCTCGGAGAAAGATTTGGTATTGTTAATATGTAGGGTTTTTAATTTTTTTAAAACCTTTTTGTATATATTTTCATCAAAGACCTATTTTAGTAAATTTTAATGAATAATTTTCATGAATGTTTTCATATTTTATGAATGTTTTAAACACGGAAAATAACATTTAAAGAGTTTTTTTTCAAAATGCAGTTAAATATATTACAAAATTTATATATAATCGGGCCAAATGCATATTCTTGTAATTCCGTGAATTTTTGCTTACGATATCCGTCCAATCAAAACTGGCCTAGACACTTTGTTATTTGAAATGTAGTTATAGATCGCTGACCTAATTACTGTCAATTTCTCGTGATGCTTACCATATTTTACACAATGTGACGCAAGTCTGTTGAATATATTGGTACAATATCTTCAGTACCGTTAAAATTGTGAACGACAACTCGGGTTTAACATGCAGGGAGATACCCTGTATTGATGACTGAATAAGTGAACTGAGACCCGGCTTTTCAATGCAAAAAATGTTACTTTTAGTGAAGTATACCCCACTTCAAAGTTTGTACATTAGGCTGGAGTAAAAAAATTAAAGTTTACAATTTTGAAATACAATATTGCATTTCAAAATTTGCCTTTTCACGTACTATTTAACGTAAAAAAATCAGGCCAATCGATTAATGTCTTGAACCCGCTACCAGGTCCTGAAATTACTATGTCTGTTGTATTTCGAAATTGAGAATTTTTTTTACATGATACGTCACAATTTTTGTAATTTCAATGCCTGGTAGAGGGCCCAAGACATTAATTGATTGACCTGAAGTTTTTTACGTTAAATAGTACGTGAAAAGGCAAATTTTAATCACTATTGTGTTTCGAAATTGTAAATTTTATTTTTACATGATATGTCCCAATTTGCTGTCAATTTTCGTAATTTCAGGGCCTGGTAGAGGGCTCAAGACATTAATCGGTCGACCTGAAATTTTTTAATTTTTCTGTTAAATAGTAAGTGAAAAGGTAAATTTTAATCACTATTGTATTTCGAAATTGTAAATTTTATTTTTTTCACTTTGCCTTATTGTACAATGTACATGCAATACTGAATCAATCTGAATAAACTAGTGTCTACCAGTGTGTATTATTCATGCCGTTTTTAAAAAGTTGCGGTCTCGATATATCTGTTTCTTGCTACATATCTTTCTTAAATTGTGAATTTTTTGACGTAAAAATGTGTTTTATAAGTCAAAGTCACAAAAAGAGGATAGTTTTTCTGATCTCTTTGAAATTTCATATAAATGGAAAAAATGCTGCAGGTTTCAAATATCATTTGACATAAAATCTGTCACAATCCCTTTTCATGAGGGAAAAGGAAGTTGTTTTCCGTTATATGTCATAGGTGAAGGCGAAAAGAAGATTCACACTTTCTACTGACTCAGAAAATTTTAAAGTATATAAAAGCTTTTATATGCTTTATTATAATATTTAAGCGAAAACTGTAAAAAATTCTTTATTGTTATGACGAAAGTCATTCACAAAATTTATTTCAATTGCACAAGTATAAAATATATTTTACATCTGACAACGTTTTTTTTTTCTTTTGAATTTCAACATTCTACTTTATTTGCTGTTTTTAAAAGAAAGTAAAATAAAATTATTTTCTTTATATATTGTTATAAAAATAATTTTTTTTTTTCTGTTAAGAGCAAATGAGAGCAAATGTAACAACTCAATACGTAAAATAAAGTTATTACCTTTACATATTGTTATAAAATTATTTTTCTTTTCAGTTAAGGGCACATGTAACAACCCATTGAGGAAAATGAAGCAATTTTAACGCAAATATTAAGAGTATGTATCTCATAAAAAAGTAAGCTTTAAATTTTTACACTTTAAAGTACACATTTTGTAGTTTATTCGCGCGTAACATGAAAAAAAATGCATTATTTAAATATGCTTATGCAATACAGTTGCTTAACTTCTGCTGACATTTGATTAATGGATTTTCATGTTTTTACAGTTTACTCAAAAACTACGAAACCTGTCACCTTCGAAATTTTTATAGTGATTACAAACATGTTATTTAATAACAGTGAAAAAAATAATAGATGACACTTCATTGTTATTGAAATTATAGAAGAATACATTATGTATTTTTTTATTATTTCCAAAGTATTTTATAAACAAATTCGATTATTCCTTTTTAAACGAAACAAGCTATTTCTTTTCAATTAATAAAAATTTTAAAGTGATAGATTTCGTAGTTTTTGACATAAGTATACCAAATGGACACACTATGAAAATCAATTATTCACAGAAGTTAAGCAAAGGTATTTCATTAATAATTGTAAATAATGATTATTTTTCATTATATATACGAGGGTGGTTTGAAAAATTCTTGGCCTGACAGAGAAAGCACATGATTTTTGACATGATTTCATATTATTTTTCAATGTAGTCATTCCCCTTGCAAAATAATACATTTAAGACACATTCTGGTGTGCGAATTATTTAGTGCAGTCCTGTACGAGGGTGGTTCGAAACGTTCTCGGCCTGACAACAAAATACAAGACTTTTGACAATTTTTCATTTTTTTTTTCAACTTAAAACACAATACCTTTCAGAACACTCGAGAAATGTTCAATCTTTGGCGTTTTTGGTCGACGTTCAACAAACGTGGCACGCATCGAGGGGAAAGGTTTTTCATACCCAAAATATCGTGAAAAATGAAGTGAACACGATCTATTGAGATGTTTGCAATGTCAGTAAGTTTGCGTATCTTCAATTGGCAATCATTCAGTACGGCATTGTGAATTTTTGAGACGATTTCGTCGGTGGTAGCGGTTTTTGGGCGTCCAGAGCGTTCATCATCGTGAATGAATTTCCTATCATGTTTAAATTCAGCAGCCCACTTTATTTTCGTCGAATATGAAGGACAAGAATCCTTTAAGGTGGAATGTAACTCTTTTTGTATGTCCGTGGGGAATAAACCTTTTTTTTTTAACAAAGTATTGCATGACAGCTCCAACTTACATCTTTTCCATTTTTCGAAAATGTCGAAACTTGTTTACTTTACTTTATCGCCCAGCAGTAACCAATACACTCACGCGTCTGAAACTCGGCAGCATGTCATCTAAAGGAACATACTTTACAAACATCATTGTCATTTGGTCATATTTGTCACATCCCCCAGACTACTGACTCAGAAAATCTTCTTCCACACCATACTCATTTTATATACGAATGCAAGATATAGCTAAAGTTCCAATTTTGATTTCCAGATTTGCGATAGCTATGAATAAAGAAGGAATTTTAGAATATACGAATTGTCAGGTAAGGTATAAAAAATAACTGTGTTGAAAATAATAAAGGAAAAGGGATAGAAACCAAGCTATCTATCTATATTATAAAGGACAAACGTGTCCGTGCGTAACGCTGACGTCATTTTGCGAATGGCAACAGTCGACGATGAAATTTCGGTTTTTGTTACTGCAGTTTTTTTAATTTCTAAACATCGCATGTTTTCAATTTTTACACCGTTATATAGGAAAAAAATCTGCTTTTAAATGCAATTTGTTTGAAAACTGCATTTTAATTGACTGATTTATTATAGCATTTAAATTAAATTTCCAGCATGAATTTTTAAAAATCTATCTCTATCGCTTGCAGACGATTACAAAATATGAATCCGTTTGCACTTTCAACAATGTAAATAGTTCAGCATTTGTTTCAAGCTAATATTTCATAACGAAATTAAAACTTGATTAATCAATAAATAAAATAGTATAAATGAAACACAAATTTAACAGGCATGTAATCGGAATAAGCGCTTAAAACCGCTGAAATTATCAGAATAAGAAAAACTGCTGTATATAGAGAAATGTTTAGGGATTTATTTGGCTATTAACTTCTAGCACGAGGCCAATACAAAATTACGGCTTTTAATAAATTTCAAAATTTTTTTTAATATATAATTGACATATTTCACATAAAAATGCTCTTTGGTGTTGCTAGAGGGTAATCTAAAAAAATATTAAATGTAAAAAATTTTTCAATAAAAAACATATAATAATAAAATGCCCGGGTTGGATGCCTTAGTTACAGATAAAGGAGACATTCAAAAAATGTGAGAAAACACAGAATTCCACTTTGTGGGTAGTATACTTTATAGCTAGCTCATGTGTTGAGTGAATGGATTAGTATGCAGTATCTGAATAACTTACTACAAAATATGTCATGCTTTTTTTACAGGAAACGATACTCCAGCCCCATCTTCAGAATTTAATACTGGTCTGGGGATCACTTCTATGCACCGGTGAAAACCTGTGCATAGTTAAACCCTGTTACCTGTGATAACAGAACATGTATATAATGGATTTTTGACTTAAACGGAAAACTTCCACCGCATACTTGATAAGATGGAGACGTCTAAAACAGAATTTTTCTCTCATTCTTTAAGATTACATCTTAGCAGCTTTTCTGTGGTACTTTTAAGCTCTTTTATTACTCTGAGATTTTCAACTATAACTTATGAGTACCATAAGTGTAGGTCTTATGGATCACTAGCGGTTCTAGGGCTTTAGTTGGAGAAACACTTTTTTATAGCATTTAAAATAGATAAAGAAAGAAAACCAAAAAGTTAGTGTGACCATTTCAACAAATATTTCTTTACTTAAATAGAATTTCTTTTATAATGTTTAGAAATGTTTTGCACAAAATCAATTCACTTTAAGTAAACCCTGTAGAAAGGCACTTACTTATATATTACTAAGGTAAAGCAATATTTGAAACTATGGAAAATGTAAGTGAAACGTGAGAAATGATTTGCGTTCGTACTATTAGTTTCAATGAAATGAATTATATCGTCTGTTATTATGATATGATTAATTTCCGTAATAAAATAAATACATTTTCAGCAGGCAACATTTTACCTTTTGTTGACATTTACTAATAAGTTTCATTGGAAAACTTAAGCCTAGCTTTAAAAATTTCAGAAATTAAAATCCATATTAAACTCTTTTTAGGTGCGTTCGTAATTATACAAATACGTAGCACCTATAGTCGTCGTCTTGTCCATCTGTCTGTCCATATATAACAGCGCACAAAATATCCAACCGTATGGTTTGAAATTTAATATATATAGTCGTTGCAGAAATTTGTTGAGTCACTTCAAATTTTATGAAAATCGAATCAAAACTTAACAAGAACGAAAAATAATGCGTCAAGCATAGATTATGTAACACTTTCCAACACTTCCAAAATAATTTTACAAATCATACCGTTAATAAGCTAAAATATAACATCTGAGTGATCCGAATACTTTTATTCAGCCCTGTATAGGATCTATGGATTTGTATATATACTACATAGGATGCTAAATTTTAGTTCAGTTAGGAAACGCGTAGCACAGTTTAAATTTCTCCGTCTGGAGTTAAATAATACGGAAATGTGTTCGCGAAATTTTGTGCTTCCCTGTATAGGATCTACAGAATTTATGCACACCACGTAATAGACAAAAATCCAGTTAAAATTAAAATCGCGTTCGGTAACTTAAAACTCACTTCCAGGAATTATTGTTAACAGACAGTAGAGAATTCTTTTGTGTGTCCCTGTAAATGAACGATGACTGCTATACACACACTATTCTGTAGTAAGCATCTTGTAATGCACCTTAGTCGTATATATAAATTTCAATGCGTTTAAAATAGGGAAACATTATTTAAATAAACCGCAGACGATTTTTCTCCATAGACGTAATGTAACGGAATTCTTTTGACTATCCCTGTAAAGTAACTATAAGTGCTATGCACACCCTATTCCATATTAAGCTTCTTCTAATGCACCTTAGTGATATATAAAAATTTCAATGTGTTTAAAATAGTGAAACATTATTTAAATAAACCGCAAATGATTTTTCCCCATAGACCGCAATGTAACGGAATTCTTTTGAATGTCCCAGTAAAAAAAACTATAAGTGCTACACACTTCCGTTGAAATAGGGAACGACTATAGATAACGACTATAACATATAAAAATTGCAGAGCAATCCGAGCATATTTACGGGAGTTAGAGCACGGACAGACGGCAGACGGCCATACGGCAGACAAATCGAAGTCATAAACACTTTTCAACTAGGTTGGAAAGTGTTAAAAAGATATTAATAAAAGTTTTCTTCATTCCAAATTTTTATGAATCGAATACTTTTTTCTTTTAAGGATACACTGTTAAAAATAATTCCGTCAATTCACGGTAAAACAAATTCCGGCAGCAAAGTTGCAGGACTTTTTCCGTTCCGTTAGTACATTTTCCGTTTTGGAAGTTAAAGGAAGGGAAAACTCCGTTTGAAGAATCGGTAAGTTTCCATCATAAATAAACTCGGTTTTAAAAAATGTTATCTCTATTTGTGCTGTCATCTACTGATTATTACGGGAGTATTTAACATTTGATATAATGGAAGAACATTTTATGCCAGATTTGAGGATTGAACTGGGGACGTTAGTGGCTTGAGCCGTGTGCTTTGCCGTAAGACCAGCGGGTCATTGCTAGAGTAAGAGTAGGAAACGATTATACGGGATGTCTTCAAATCGCAGCTTGGGACTTAAACAATTTGGAGTTTAGAAAACTAGTAATTTTGAAGTTAATTGCGGGGATATTTCGTAATCAGATGATGGTTGAAAACTATAGTACTAGAAATAAAATATAGATTTGTAAAGCATAATAAAAGAATTTTTTAATTATTTTATGCTTATATATTTATTATATTTATATCCATCCTCTAGAAAAATACATTTAAAAAAAACGTACAAAAAGTAGTGGTATCCCATCAAAAAATTTCCATTAAAAAAAAGCCGCCAAGTTCCTCTTAATATTTCAGCCTCAAAAAGTACTGATATCTGATGCTCGCCCAAGTTAAAAGTCAAACATCTGAAATCTTTCATTGAAAATGGCTTCCTGCGACTTGGCCGTTAATGCAGTACTGGAAAGTTTTTCACATTCTAAAGAATGTCAACTACATGTCAACTACATTTTTTTTAACATTTAATGCATTTTGTTGCACAAAATACTGAAATATAATACACATTTTAAAAAGCATAATTTCGAAATCACAGTTGTCGAGGATAGTCCACTCATCTCAACACCTCATATAATGTAACACAATGTGAAATTTGACGAAAAAATTATTCATTGGAATTCGTGTTAATGACAATAGATCGTACAATATAACCATTAAACAATGGTAAAACTAAATGATGGTTAATAAAAACTAATGTTTGCTGAAACTCAACGGTATTTATCACATAACTTTTACTTACAATTTCTTCATACGAATTTCCCTATTTGGATTCTGATATTACTTTTTTAATATTCAAATAATTTATAAATGCATCATTTCCAATCATTAATTTTGAAATGATTTAACGACGTAATTGTTTATTTCAAATGAAAGTTATATGTTTAATATCAATCAGGGTGCATTATATATTTTAATTAATTTTTCTCAGTATTACATTCTTCTAATGTTCTTTAGAATTTATTGAAATTAGTATAAGAATGCCAGATAAACGGAAAAATAAAAAAAACTAGAATGCATTAACGGCCAAGTCGCAGGAAGCCATTTTCAATGAAAGATTTCAGATGTTTGACTTTTAACTTGGGCGAGCATCAGATATCAGTACTTTTTGAGGCTGAAATATTAAGAGGAAGTTGGCGGCTTTTTTTTTAATGGAAATTTTTTGATGGGATTGTTAATGTCTGCAGTTTAATGCATTTGAGCAGATTAAATTTTATAATTTATTTTATTAAGTTTAAATTTTAAAGAAGATGTATTTATGATATATTTCCTCCAAATTGTCGATGAAATTTTTGATATTATGGCCTGCCACTGATGGATAAAAAATTGCAAACGTTTCTTTTTTCTCTGATTAATCATAACAAAATTTTGATTTAAAAAAAATATTTTTACAGGGTCTCTGCTGTCCTAAGAAAGTGCTTAATGTCTAATTTTTGTATTGCATTTCTAAGAAGCTTTATAAGTACTTACGTTTCACAAGTCTCTATTTAATTCTTCAAACAGAATGCAGTTTTCAAGTGATCAGTTTGTTTCTGATAGTTTATGTAGCACAGTGCCATCACTATATTTTTATTAAATATAATTTCAATCTTAATTACTTATAAATGTAAGCTAATTAGCAACTAAAGTTTTAAAAAAATATATAAAGACCTGATTTAAAAATGCTTTTATTTAAATCTAATAAATTCAACTATTATTTACTCTGAACTCTGTAATCACTTTAGAAACTCATAAAGCTAGAGAATTGGTGTTTCTTTTAAACATTTTAATAACAAATAATGTTTTCAGTTACCTTGAAATTATTTTAAGATTTTTAATAAAGAAATTTGGTTAAAACAAAGTTTTGTAGGGAACATAACATAATGTGCCAGTTTTATTTTCTTACGCCAAGAAAGAGTATTTAAAAGCATTTTTATATAATGTAAATAATTTAAAATGTTCAGATTCCCTTTTTTTAGGTGGTGGGAGGGGGGGGGGTTGGAAATTATTATATTCTAATTATGACTGTATGTGATATTCTTTGTGTGAACAATATTTATCTAATTTAAAAAAAAATAATAAAATTTTCAATTTACTTTATTTTTATCTTTTTCAAGCGAGTTGTTTCGTTCGATATGCTGTGTGTGACAGGTTTCACAGATTTATTGTTATTTTTATGTGTATTTTGCATATACAGTGATAGTGCTAACTAGGACTTCCCTCAAAGGGATTAGTCTGAGTGATATTGCTGAGAACATAGGGTTAACAATTACAATATAAAGAAAAAGAGCAAATTAAATGATAGAATTACAAAATATCATATATAAATTCATATACACTGTTAAAAAAATAGAAAAGAAGTACCGTTCATCAGATGTGTTGTCATAATTTTTTTTAACATGTGGCAAAGAATCTCATTTTCTTAAGCGCGTATTGCGCAAAACTTGAAAAAAAAAAAAAAAAAAAAAAAAACCGCCGGATTTTTTAAAACGCCAAGCTTTTTAAAGTTACGTAATTGGATTTGCAGCCAATAGATTATTCTATCAAGCGTGGCTTAACGCAAATTTAATTTCATTGTTGCATCTTTTTTTGTGTGTGAATTTAAATTTTTTCTTCCTTGATTATATATCTATTATTTGTATAACTGTTTATAGAAACTCTTACACTTCAAACCACATTGATAGCATGCTTTGCTACAAACCAGATTGCAAAACTATAGTCTAAATTACTATTAAAGTATACAAAAAATCTTTGGATGACTTCTGTAAAATAACTTTTACATTAAATTTCCATATCGGCAAAATTGAAAAATTACATATATTTCAAAGTTAAGCTTAACAGATACTTCTTAATTATTCTCTAGGAGGCTCTGCCCCCCTGCGCCTTTACTGCACCAATCCGCAGACTTTTCTTTTGCCTGTCTGTTTGTCTCTCCACAATCTGTCTGTTTCCCTATCCGTTCTTCTGCCCGTCTCTCTAACCGATTGTCTATCTCTCTACACGTCTCGCTACCCGCCAATATATTTCTCTAACCGTCTGTCTATCCGTCTAACTACTTGTATGTCTAGCCGTGTCTCTATCCACTTCGCTACCCATTTGTCTGTCTCACAACTTGTCTATCTGTCTCTCTACCCGTCTGGCTATACGCCTCTCTACCAATCTTCTTACCCATCTCCGCACCCATCTACTGTCTCTCTACTCGTCTGTATACCCGTCTCACTATCCGTCTGTTTTTGTATCCGACTCGCTACCAATCTCATTACCCGTCAGTCAACTCGTCTCTGTACTCATCTCTCTACTCGTCTCTTTATCTACCACGCTACGCGTCTCGCCACATTCCTGTCTACCGGTGTCGCTACCCGTCTCGTGACCCATCTCGCTACCCCTCTGTCAACCCTCTTTTTGCCTTTCTCTCTAGCCGTCTGTCTATTCGTTTCGCTACCCGTCAGCCTACCTATGTTGCTACTCGTCTCTCTACCCGTCTGTCTACCCGTTTGTTTACTCGTCTTTCTGCCTCTCGCCACCTCTTCCCAATATTTAAACAATTCATTTAATATACAGAAGCCGTTTATCAGATATTAAATACAAACAGAAGTAATTTATCTAATAAGTGTAATCAGATGCATTTTTTTTAATACATACATAAACCTGAATAATAATTCATCAGTTTTGTGTTCATAGTTGTTTATATCATTTGACAGTAAATCTCAACTTCTTAAACCTGAATTGTCTCAAGCTTTTAAAAAAAAAACCACAAGGTCTGTATAACTGCAAAGTACCCTGAGGGCTATATTAGCTACATGTTATTAAGTGAAAGTTTCGTTATCGCGTTTGCAGCCAATTGCTTATGTCAGAAAGCGTGGCTTAACGCCATTTTAAATTCATTACTGTAACTGTTTTTTTTTTTTGGGGGGGGGGGGGGGGTAGGGGGGGAAGGGTTTCAAATATATACATTTAAATTAAAACTTTTGCCTCCAATCCATTAGTGTTGTTTGTATAATTAACCTTGTACACTGAGCTTCATTTGAAACAAATGTAAAAGACTTCTACAGTTTTTTTAGGAGAAACTTTCGTAATTGGGCCCAAAGCCAATCGGAGTATTTAATATCATTATTGTAACTCTTATAGAGTTAAAACAATATTGTTGCTAGCTTTACTCTTGTTTGAGACCAGCCTTGCCTGTGTATCTGAATGGGGAAAAGTTTCGTATCCTATGTCGGTTGGCGAAAAAAATTTAAAATGGTGTAAAAAGGTAGTTTTAGCGTCTTACAAAATTTTTCAAGAGAGCGGTAAAACATGTTTTTCAAATATTTACAAACATACGTTTATTAAAGCATGTTTTTGCACCATCTTAAAAATTTAAGCACGATGCTAAAATAAAATTTTATCGCCATATTCGATATTTTAATAAGTAATGAAAATACATAAACAAACTTATTTAACAAACCTAAGAGGCATTTTTGTGATAAATAATTGTTATTGTCAGGGTGGGGGGTAGTAAATTGTAAACAATTAATAAACGGCTAGTAAATAATAAATGCATTTAAAATCTAAAAATGGAGAAGTGGTCCGTATAAAAATGCGAAACATAACATTATACGTTTGATATATGTAAATCTTTTTTTTATTTTTTAATATTTCCGAAGGCACAGATAAAAAGGTAAAAATCTCTTTTCCAAATGCCAAATAGAAAATATACAAAATAGAATGCCAAATATACAAAATAGAAAAATATATGTACATAATACTACATCTGCAAAAAAATAAGATTTAGAAAAAGTAAGCCAAATCCTGCAGATCCCAACAATCACATCGAAAAAATTATCACCAAAAAAGAACTCGCCAAATCTTACGGCACAGGAGATGATTTTTTCCCTCTGAATGCAGAATATTAGTTTTTTTTCTTCTACGATGGGTGATTATAATATAATTGTTTCATTTCACATACTAAATACCGTTTGATATATTGGTACTTTTATGTTATCCTGGCGCAGTTGATAAATCGCCAAATATTGTTCCTATAACATTTTCATATTGAATTCATTTCATTTAAATATGAACCTTTCACTCATTTAATTTAAAATACATGCCTTTCATTAATCCCATTTAAAATGCTAAAAAGAGAGAAAAAAAAGAAATAATACCATAAATCGAAACCTTTTATTTAAACATCAAAGATTTTTTTTTTTAATTTACACACGCGAAATAAAAAAAGCTGCTATTGCTGAGATTTGCGCCAAATCTCTAATACCAAGTCTACCAAGTTATTGCGGGGTTTTTCTTTCAAACAGAAAAAATACAGATTAATTTTCCATTTCTACTAAATTGAAATATATTTTATTGTGCTGAATATTAGTGCGTGCATATTTTTTTGCTCCGTGTACTCCATGAACTTTTCAATTCCGATTGTCTACGAAAATCTCCCGTCGGTGAAAATGACGTACGCACAAAATTTTCGTGGCGTATGTACTTTAATTGTGCTTTTTTATCTATTTTTTTAATATAATTTCCAAACGGTTTGACATTTATTCTTGGTAATAAATAGACGTCGTTGTCACCTTTATAGGTACCTGCTGTAAAAATTTGAACGAAATCCGTTAAATATTTTTTGAGTTATGCTTGACGAAAGGTTTTAATATCCATCGTAGCTATATATGGGGCAAAGTAATACTGCGCTGTGTATGAGTCTTCGTTGGACTCAGACAATTAATAGATGATAAAAACATGAATTATATAGATTCTTAATTTGATTGTTAGATGTGAAATATAAATATTATATTTTGAATTAAATTCGATATTTTTTTTTTTTGTTTTTTTGCGAAAATCGATTTTTGATCAACTATTATGTGTTTTTTAAATGTGTTCGTTTAGAATATATTTTCAGTGTGAGTGTTTTTTATAACTTTAAAAAATAAATTGGGAGTAATTTTAAAGGAATGAGTTTAATTCGAAAACATTTTTTTTGTTTGTTGCTTTTTTAAATAGAATCGATTTTTTTTACTTAGCTATTTTATATATATATTAATCTGTTTGTTTAGAATATATTTTAAGTGCGAATACTTTTTTAAAACTTTAAAAAATAAATTGCAAATAATATTAAAAGCAGAGTTGCCAAGTCTCCGGCTTTTTGAACACCAGTAATTGTTTAGAGAATGATATATTTCCTCCAAATTGTCGATGAAATTTTTGATATTATGGCCTGCCACTGATGGATAAAAAATTGCAAACGTTTCTTTTTTCTCTGATTAATCATAACAAAATTTTGATTTAAAAAAAATATTTTTACAGGGTCTCTGCTGTCCTAAGAAAGTGCTTAATGTCTAATTTTTGTATTGCATTTCTAAGAAGCTTTATAAGTACTTACGTTTCACAAGTCTCTATTTAATTCTTCAAACAGAATGCAGTTTTCAAGTGATCAGTTTGTTTCTGATAGTTTATGTAGCACAGTGCCATCACTATATTTTTATTAAATATAATTTCAATCTTAATTACTTATAAATGTAAGCTAATTAGCAACTAAAGTTTTAAAAAAATATATAAAGACCTGATTTAAAAATGCTTTTATTTAAATCTAATAAATTCAACTATTATTTACTCTGAACTCTGTAATCACTTTAGAAACTCATAAAGCTAGAGAATTGGTGTTTCTTTTAAACATTTTAATAACAAATAATGTTTTCAGTTACCTTGAAATTATTTTAAGATTTTTAATAAAGAAATTTGGTTAAAACAAAGTTTTGTAGGGAACATAACATAATGTGCCAGTTTTATTTTCTTACGCCAAGAAAGAGTATTTAAAAGCATTTTTATATAATGTAAATAATTTAAAATGTTCAGATTCCCTTTTTTTAGGTGGTGGGAGGGGGGGGGGGTTGGAAATTATTATATTCTAATTATGACTGTATGTGATATTCTTTGTGTGAACAATATTTATCTAATTTAAAAAAAAATAATAAAATTTTCAATTTACTTTATTTTTATCTTTTTCAAGCGAGTTGTTTCGTTCGATATGCTGTGTGTGACAGGTTTCACAGATTTATTGTTATTTTTATGTGTATTTTGCATATACAGTGATAGTGCTAACTAGGACTTCCCTCAAAGGGATTAGTCTGAGTGATATTGCTGAGAACATAGGGTTAACAATTACAATATAAAGAAAAAGAGCAAATTAAATGATAGAATTACAAAATATCATATATAAATTCATATACACTGTTAAAAAAATAGAAAAGAAGTACCGTTCATCAGATGTGTTGTCATAATTTTTTTTAACATGTGGCAAAGAATCTCATTTTCTTAAGCGCGTATTGCGCAAAACTTGAAAAAAAAAAAAAAAAAAAAAAAAAACCGCCGGATTTTTTAAAACGCCAAGCTTTTTAAAGTTACGTAATTGGATTTGCAGCCAATAGATTATTCTATCAAGCGTGGCTTAACGCAAATTTAATTTCATTGTTGCATCTTTTTTTGTGTGTGAATTTAAATTTTTTCTTCCTTGATTATATATCTATTACTTGTATAACTGTTTATAGAAACTCTTACACTTCAAACCACATTGATAGCATGCTTTGCTACAAACCAGATTGCAAAACTATAGTCTAAATTACTATTAAAGTATACAAAAAATCTTTGGATGACTTCTGTAAAATAACTTTTACATTAAATTTCCATATCGGCAAAATTGAAAAATTACATATATTTCAAAGTTAAGCTTAACAGATACTTCTTAATTATTCTCTAGGAGGCTCTGCCCCCTGCGCCTTTACTGCACCAATCCGCAGACTTTTCTTTTGCCTGTCTGTTTGTCTCTCCACAATCTGTCTGTTTCCCTATCCGTTCTTCTGCCCGTCTCTCTAACCGATTGTCTATCTCTCTACACGTCTCGCTACCCGCCAATATATTTCTCTAACCGTCTGTCTATCCGTCTAACTACTTGTATGTCTAGCCGTGTCTCTATCCACTTCGCTACCCATTTGTCTGTCTCACAACTTGTCTATCTGTCTCTCTACCCGTCTGGCTATACGCCTCTCTACCAATCTTCTTACCCATCTCCGCACCCATCTACTGTCTCTCTACTCGTCTGTATACCCGTCTCACTATCCGTCTGTTTTTGTATCCGACTCGCTACCAATCTCATTACCCGTCAGTCAACTCGTCTCTGTACTCATCTCTCTACTCGTCTCTTTATCTACCACGCTACGCGTCTCGCCACATTCCTGTCTACCGGTGTCGCTACCCGTCTCGTGACCCATCTCGCTACCCCTCTGTCAACCCTCTTTTTACCTTTCTCTCTAGCCGTCTGTCTATTCGTTTCGCTACCCGTCAGCCTACCTATGTTGCTACTCGTCTCTCTACCCGTCTGTCTACCCGTTTGTTTACTCGTCTTTCTGCCTCTCGCCACCTCTTCCCAATATTTAAACAATTCATTTAATATACAGAAGCCGTTTATCAGATATTAAATACAAACAGAAGTAATTTATCTAATAAGTGTAATCAGATGCATTTTTTTTTAATACATACATAAACCTGAATAATAATTCATCAGTTTTGTGTTCATAGTTGTTTATATCATTTGACAGTAAATCTCAACTTCTTAAACCTGAATTGTCTCAAGCTTTTAAAAAAAAACCACAAGGTCTGTATAACTGCAAAGTACCCTGAGGGCTATATTAGCTACATGTTATTAAGTGAAAGTTTCGTTATCGCGTTTGCAGCCAATTGCTTATGTCAGAAAGCGTGGCTTAACGCCATTTTAAATTCATTACTGTAACTGTTTTTTTTTTTTTGGGGGGGGGGGGTAGGGGGGGAAGGGTTTCAAATATATACATTTAAATTAAAACTTTTGCCTCCAATCCATTAGTGTTGTTTGTATAATTAACCTTGTACACTGAGCTTCATTTGAAACAAATGTAAAAGACTTCTACAGTTTTTTTAGGAGAAACTTTCGTAATTGGGCCCAAAGCCAATCGGAGTATTTAATATCATTATTGTAACTCTTATAGAGTTAAAACAATATTGTTGCTAGCTTTACTCTTGTTTGAGACCAGCCTTGCCTGTGTATCTGAATGGGGAAAAGTTTCGTATCCTATGTCGGTTGGCGAAAAAAATTTAAAATGGTGTAAAAAGGTAGTTTTAGCGTCTTACAAAATTTTTCAAGAGAGCGGTAAAACATGTTTTTCAAATATTTACAAACATACGTTTATTAAAGCATGTTTTTGCACCATCTTAAAAATTTAAGCACGATGCTAAAATAAAATTTTATCGCCATATTCGATATTTTAATAAGTAATGAAAATACATAAACAAACTTATTTAACAAACCTAAGAGGCATTTTTGTGATAAATAATTGTTATTGTCAGGGTGGGGGGTAGTAAATTGTAAACAATTAATAAACGGCTAGTAAATAATAAATGCATTTAAAATCTAAAAATGGAGAAGTGGTCCGTATAAAAATGCGAAACATAACATTATACGTTTGATATATGTAAATCTTTTTTTTATTTTTTAATATTTCCGAAGGCACAGATAAAAAGGTAAAAATCTCTTTTCCAAATGCCAAATAGAAAATATACAAAATAGAATGCCAAATATACAAAATAGAAAAATATATGTACATAATACTACATCTGCAAAAAAATAAGATTTAGAAAAAGTAAGCCAAATCCTGCAGATCCCAACAATCACATCGAAAAAATTATCACCAAAAAAGAACTCGCCAAATCTTACGGCACAGGAGATGATTTTTTCCCTCTGAATGCAGAATATTAGTTTTTTTTTCTTCTACGATGGGTGATTATAATATAATTGTTTCATTTCACATACTAAATACCGTTTGATATATTGGTACTTTTATGTTATCCTGGCGCAGTTGATAAATCGCCAAATATTGTTCCTATAACATTTTCATATTGAATTCATTTCATTTAAATATGAACCTTTCACTCATTTAATTTAAAATACATGCCTTTCATTAATCCCATTTAAAATGCTAAAAAGAGAGAAAAAAAAGAAATAATACCATAAATCGAAACCTTTTATTTAAACATCAAAGATTTTTTTTTTTAATTTACACACGCGAAATAAAAAAAGCTGCTATTGCTGAGATTTGCGCCAAATCTCTAATACCAAGTCTACCAAGTTATTGCGGGGTTTTTCTTTCAAACAGAAAAAATACAGATTAATTTTCCATTTCTACTAAATTGAAATATATTTTATTGTGCTGAATATTAGTGCGTGCATATTTTTTTGCTCCGTGTACTCCATGAACTTTTCAATTCCGATTGTCTACGAAAATCTCCCGTCGGTGAAAATGACGTACGCACAAAATTTTCGTGGCGTATGTACTTTAATTGTGCTTTTTTATCTATTTTTTTAATATAATTTCCAAACGGTTTGACATTTATTCTTGGTAATAAATAGACGTCGTTGTCACCTTTATAGGTACCTGCTGTAAAAATTTGAACGAAATCCGTTAAATATTTTTTGAGTTATGCTTGACGAAAGGTTTTAATATCCATCGTAGCTATATATGGGGCAAAGTAATACTGCGCTGTGTATGAGTCTTCGTTGGACTCAGACAATTAATAGATGATAAAAACATGAATTATATAGATTCTTAATTTGATTGTTAGATGTGAAATATAAATATTATATTTTGAATTAAATTCGATATTTTTTTTTTTTGTTTTTTTGCGAAAATCGATTTTTGATCAACTATTATGTGTTTTTTAAATGTGTTCGTTTAGAATATATTTTCAGTGTGAGTGTTTTTTATAACTTTAAAAAATAAATTGGGAGTAATTTTAAAGGAATGAGTTTAATTCGAAAACATTTTTTTTGTTTGTTGCTTTTTTAAATAGAATCGATTTTTTTTACTTAGCTATTTTATATATATATTAATCTGTTTGTTTAGAATATATTTTAAGTGCGAATACTTTTTAAAAACTTTAAAAAATAAATTGCAAATAATATTAAAAGCAGAGTTGCCAAGTCTCCGGCTTTTTGAACACCAGTAATTGTTTAGAGAAAATGTTGCACTTTTAAATCGCAAAATGCTCCGATTAAATAAAACAACATTTTCTGTACTAAATTACTGGTATCCAAAAAGCCGGAGACTTGGCAAGTCTGATTAAAAGAATGGAAAAAATTAATTTTTGCTTTTTTAAATTCGAAAGCACTATTTTCTTGTTGTTGTTTTAAATAAACTTGAAATTTTAATTTATTGAATTTTTAGTTTTTCTGTGCAGCAACATGTCAGTTTTTGAAACATTGAAAATAAGCAAGCAGCAGATAACGGAATATATCCGTTGGCTGCTTTTTACTCCGTCCGTTCCGTTGTTTTCAGAAAATATGTGGAAATTTTCTGCTTTTAACTGAAAATGCCCTTTTGTCATGAAAAGGGACTTTTTCTGTGAAATTCAGGAAAAAAATACCCGTGAATTTCAGATTATTTTTAACAGTATACTGTAAAAAAAAAATTACGTCAATTTACGGAAAAAAGACTGGCAGCAGAGTTGCCGGGATGTTTCCGTTTTTTGAGGAATGTTCCGTCTTTGTAGTCCATAAATGGCGCGATGCAGACGCGAAGGAGTTTGAAGCGCATGTGTGGCGATCAAAAATACTGCAATCCCATTGGATGATGGATTTTTACATTAATAATTCCGTATTTGAAACTCTGTAATCTTAAAAGTCTAAAAAGTGTACAATTTAGGGATACAGTTTATGAACTTTTTGTGCATTATTGAGTTTGCAGTTTTTGTGCATAAGTTGAGGTGCCAAATACGCTCGGATTTTGTGCACTTTTTTTGCAAACTTTTTCTAGCTGAGTAGCAACAGATATACGGGATAGATTCCATTTTTCTATCAAAACGGAAATTTTCTGATCAAAATTCACGGAAGACAACCTGTCAATAAAAGAATTTTTTTAACATTGTAGAAGAATGTAATAAATGATACAAAGAAATAACTAGCAAACCTATGAACTACTAAGAAGAAAAAGAAAATCAAAATTGCATATTTAAACTTTTCCTTATTATTGCCATTACTAACAAATCGAGTGCACAAATTAAATAAAGCAGAAAAAATCTTTAATACCCAAAAATGTGTGATGTGATATTAAAGCTGTTCAACAGAAATGGGACATTTATGAAACTCATATGCAAATGGTTTGTAACATTTGGAGATAAAATATAAATATATGTATTGCAGTCAATTTTAGGCGAAATATAATTCCGTGCAAGCAAGCAATTTATTCTAACAGAAAACAGAAAAACTCTATTTGTGGTCACTAAACATTTACTCGAGACTGAGCTAGTGAGAAATCTTGGAATTTAAATGGAGCAAAATCTCAAGCGCATCAATAAAGAAGTACGCAGTAATTTTTTTTTTAATTCTCAATAACTAAAGCTAAAAAATAACTTTTGATTTATTTATTGGAGTTATTATTACCATCATGATAGCCTAATTTTTGAATTTAAACTAATAAAGTAATTCAATTTCAAGTAATTATTTCTTTGTATCATTTATTACATTCTTCTACACTGTTAAAAAATTTCTTTTATTGACAGGTTGTCTTCCGTGAATTTTGATCAGAAAATTTCCGTTTTGATAGAAAAATGGAATCTATCCCGTATATATGTTGCTACTCAGCTAGAAAAAGTTTGCAAAAAAAGTGCACAAAATCTGAGTGTATTTGATTATCAGTAAAAATCAAGTTTAGTGCCAAAATGAAAGTACAAAATTTAAATGCTTTTATTCTTATCTAATATTATCAGCAAGCAATTTCGCAGTTTTGGAATTTTTTTTTCTTTTGATCGTATTTTTTGTACTAGTTAAAAACTTTGATACGTGAATATGGATTTTTGCAGCCTCAAGTTATAGAATGTCATTAAATGTTAATTTATTTTAACTTTTATTTTTATGTTGAAGCATAAAAAAGTGATTCTAAATTATGCGAACAATTGTAAAAATAAGAAATGCATAAATTTGTAATGTTGCGGCTTCATTACAAATTTTAAACAACATTTTATTTCCACTGTAAAAAAAAAAAAAAAAAAGAAAAGAAAAAAAAAAAAAAAAACATTTGATTTTAAAGAACTCTACGTCATTATAACTGTTTTATTTTATGTTTAGTTTCATAAAAATAAAACTTTGACACTATGACATACATTATTTCTGTTGTCAACAACCCATTCTCTATGTATTTACGAAACGTACAACAACGAATGATGTATCATTTGAAAGGTTTTTGAAGCATCTTTGGCATAGTACACTCACATTCCGTTAAAAATTGCTGTTAATTAAAAATTTAATCGGGATTGTTTTCAAAAATTAAATGAAATGTTTTTCTTAAATTAGTGTTGCCACAAAAATAAAATACATCATTATAAGATGCTCAAAAATAATTATAGCTCACATGCTATTCACACTAATTGTATATTATACCCTTATTTAAAAGAATTTTAAATAACCCCCTTGAAAAATAAAGAAATCGCCAATATATTAAGGGGGATCATCCCCTCTTATAATTAACCAATGAACACCCAAAACTATACATGGAAGCGCTTTATTACAATGAACATATATACAAAATTTGAAGCAAATAGAATAATTCTGCATGAAAAATCCATTCATCTAAATTAAGGGGGATTAGACCCCCGTTTCCCTCTTTATACTTAACCAATGCACCCCCAAAACTAATCAGGGAAGTGTCTTACCACAATGAACCTATATACAAAATTTGAAGAAAATAGGATAATTCTGAATGAAAAACCCATTTATCTAAATTAAGGGGGGTTAGCCCTCCCTTTAACCTCTTTATACTTAACCACTGGACCCCAAAAATTAATCAGGAAAGCTCCTTACCACAATGAACCTATAAAAAAAATTAAAGGAAATCGGAAAATTCTGCATGGAAAACCCATTTATTTAAATTAAGGGGGATTACCCCCCGTTTCCCCTATTTATACTTAACCAGTGAACCCCCCTCCCCCTCCAAAACTAATCAGGGAAGCGCCTTATCACAATAAACTTATATACAAAATTTGAAGGAAATCGGATAATTCTGCATGAAAACCCCATTTATCTAAATTGAGGGGGGATGGCTCCCCGTTTCCCCCTTTATACTTAACCAATGAACCCCCAAAACTAATCAGGGAAGCGCCTTATCGCAATGAACCTAAAAGCAAAATTTGAAGCAAAACTGTTATTTCTATCGAGAGTTATCGCGTTACGTACATACGTATGTACATATATATGTACATACAGAACGGGCGGGCACATTAGCTCTCAGGCTTTGATAACCTGTGAGCTGAAAAACTCTATGTTAAAAATAAAACACGTAAGTCAAATAGATTGAATTAGCGGTGGAAGGAAATGTCGGTCATTTATTAAACTCTTACGCAAATTGTTTGTAGTAGGAGCTGTAGACATAAATAAAAATGTAGGTAATGCATTTGGTAATGCTTTGAATTTTACGCAAAATATGATTTCATACGGGAGGCATTTTATTTTAAGAGAATAGAGAAATATTCTATTTACGAGAACCGAAAATTAAGTAGATGATTCAGTAGTAAGAAAATTTGGATTTTAAATGGAACTAAACATCAAGAGAAACAATAAAAGTATTTTCTCACTTTTTGTATTGTCAATAAGAAAAAAGAAAAATAACGAAGAGAGGAAAGTTTTTCTTTTTTCTTTTTCTTTTTTTTCCGAACATGGTAAATTATATTCATGCCAAGGTACACAGGTTCGAGTCCTGACAAATTTTTCGCTCTGTTGGAATAAATCTCATTTATGATACTCCAAATATTGAATATGATTTACCTAGTTGAAAAAAAAAAACTTTCCTCTCTTCATTCTGACCTCATTACATGGTATACAGAAGTTTCCGTGGTATATCAAACTTTCATCATGTAAAATGCTATAGTTATAGCTCGGATGAATGAAATTGGCGCTTCAGTTCACATCCATGTCCAACAAACAAGATTGAATTATGCCAGCCAGGATATCGTTGGGGTAGCTCAGTAGGAAGAGCATTGGCGTGCAGGTCAAAGTACCTAGTTTCGAGTACGGACATTTTTGGCATTTTCTGGCACGGACATTTTTCGCTCGTCGGAATAAATATCAATATGGCATTCCAAACTTGAATATAAGAAAAATAACTCCTGAAAATTTCATAAATACAATATTACAAATATGATGCCTTACTATTAGCAATTAAATTAATAAAGTGATTCAGTCTTTTATGCTCATAAAAATAAGATTTATGAAAAATTAAACTACATATATATATAACTAAATAATATTTAAAAAAAAAAATAATTTTTCTTTTTTCTTCATGAATATAGGTTTATTTTGTCTTAAGCTGCAGATTATTAAGTACATCCGAATAGCTCTTTAACTTTCCACTTTATAAAGCATATGTTTCAGAGGTGAATACATTCATTTCTATGAAAATAAAGAATATAAAACTTTTGAATGTTACGGTGTCCTTTACAAATTATTATCAGCATTAAAATTCAACTGTAAAGCATAATTTTAAAGAATCTGTTCATTTTACAGCAACGAACTCCCAACTAAAAATTTATTATCACTGATTTCTTTTCCTATTTAGTTTGAGTTTTAAAAAAAAAGTATAAAGTTTATACATTTTCTACAGCAAATTCACAACTGTTAAAATAACACAAATCGTTAATAAAGTCCATTAAACTTCCAAACAGTTAAAAAAGAATAGCCATAATAAACAAATGCTGGATATAATTTAAATAATACAGAAATAAAAAGCAGAATCAAAAATTTACTTATACGTAAATGATAATTTCGTGTATGTTTTTCTCATACACGAAATTATATTTCGCATAATATTTACTGCAATACCTATACCTATATTTTTATATACATATCTGCAAGTCTTGCAAATTATTTACGTATGAATAAATTTCATCGAAAGGATGGATACTGATCGTATACCAAGGGCAGCCTTTAATTATAAGCCAAGGGGGAAAAGAGACAGAGGAAGGCCACGAAAAAGATGGATTGAGTCCGGAACAGGCTTATAGCCTGAAACCATGTTTTGGCATGATGATGATATAATTTCGTACTGGGGGAGGCGATTTATTATAAGCAAAAACCGAAAAATCCACTGAATATTTACCGTCAATGAACATTATGTTTGAGGGGTATTTAAATGAAAAGGTACGAAACGTCGTAACAACCAAACCGGTTGAAATTTAAATATGCCGCTTTGGGATAACGTAGTGAGGCATCTACGGACGCGAATGGAGTGTCCGGCGTGGTTGTGCGCATAAAGCAGGAGAGAAGTAGACAGTTGTGTATCTCGTCTAATTGACGCGGCGGTGCGTGTATCACTTCTCACCAGGAGGTCGTTCACCTTGTCGATGAGTTTCGCCGTGATTGCCGTCTTTGCATGGCCTGGTCTCGGGTCATCACTCTAACACTCCCGGCCTTCACGAAAACGGGCAATCCACTTTCTCACTGACTTGTCGGACACACAGACTTCCCCGTATACGGCCGCCGTCCGGCGATGAATATCGGCTGAATTAATCTGATAACACCTCGCTGCTCCTCAATCTTAGAATTTTGCAATGGGAACGCCATGATGTCCTCGCAAGGGCGCCCGCGCATGCGCAAAACCACACCGGAAACTCCATTCGCGTCCCTAGATATCTGACTACGTTATCCCACAGCGTCATATTCAAATTTCATCCATTTTGGTTCTTACGACGTTTCGTATCTTTTTATTTTCACACCCCTCGTAGATAGTGAACTAGTCAAAATATTTATTGTTTAAATTAATTTAAATATCAAGAGAATCAATAAAGGTGCTTTCAGTTGTTTATTTGTATTATCAATAACAAAATAGAAAAATTACTCTGGAAATTTATTAAAAGAAAATATTCTCAACACAACAATTTAATATTTTAAATTAGAACTAGATGGAACCCGTCAAAACTTGATGGAAAAAATACTATAACAATATCCGTAAAATAAGCTTTGTTATTTAAGAAGGGTTCCTTATGAAAAAGTCTTTTAAATATTTTATTTTAAAAGTTTTTTTTTCACCAGTGAAATACAGTACCATTTCCGATGCAAATTCGAAACAAACAATCCATAAACAACTGTTTAATGCAAATAAGTTCGACATTACCGCCATATTCACCACTGCAAAAAGAAAATTTCGTGGACCTATGAAGTATCATACAAATAGCATATTCCTACGTCCATATCATATTCAGTAAAAAAAAGCACACATCTCTTTCCCTGGTGATAATGCAACCGAGTGAACTTCTATGTGCATATGCATTGCATCTGTTCAAAGGCACCGTCGAAATTCGACATTAAAAAAGTTTCAAAATGCTTAAATACTAAAAAGTTTTAAAATGTCCTCTTTAATCATTGTTCGTTTCAAATCCATATTTTCTAAAATGCATCCATTGTTTTAAGCTAATCAATTTTTTTGTAAAGATGGAGAAATTTTTTTACAATAGTAATATAGAATTTGCAGATGATGCAAATTTTTGATGTTTTCAAGTATAATTTATTTGTATAGTTTTTTCGGTCCCTTTCCATAATCATGATTATCCCTTTTCTACATTCGTGATCTTTTCCCTCTGATACAGTGAAATACACCATAGATCTTTAAAATAATAATAAAATACAATTCCAAGCATATTCTGATGCAACCCATACATCAACACGAATTCAACATGATATCAATTTTATGTTGAACATAAATTGAAAATCGTTTTTTTTTTTTTTTGTTTGAAAGATTTCAGTTTAGCGCCAAAATGCTTATAATTAATCTAATTTAATGATTTATTCATTTTATTATTATTTTCTTCACTTTTTATGTTGGTTATGGAAATCAATTTCCAATTATGGCAACTTTCCCAGGTGCTATTTTATATTACTGAAACAAACTGACGGCCATTGTTGAGATAGATTAAAAAAAATAATTCTTGCTTGAAAAGTATTTAAAATGTTGTTAAATTAAGCGGCAGTTTTCAAATAGATTTCTTTCGAAAGTTAACATTTTTATAATTGATGATGTATACATTGAAATTGTACGATATTTAAAAGTGATGTAAGTGCGATAAAAACAAAAGCGATAGCGCCGTTTGTCACAATCGTTATACATTCTACTCTTTATAATAAAGAATTTAAAATTGGTTAAAATTACGTCATGTTGACACAATCCTATAATTTTTTCTCTTTAGATTTATCAAGGTAATAATGCATTTCAAGATAAGCATAGCGTCATTTTCACAGGCGCAAACTTTTCACACGTACTTTATATACGTTGCTTTTATGCTTAACCACCATGTATACAAATGAAAATATATTTTGTATATAATTGTACTGAAAAAATGGTATCTGCCATATATATCCTGTCCAGATGGTGGCTCGTACCGCGACCTACGTAATACGTAATAATACCTCGTACTCGCTTGTTTTTCAGATTCAAAGTTTGAGAAACATTAATCGTATTTTTAAACACATTAAATAAATATGCCCTTCAATTTCATACGATTTATAAGAATTTTGATACTTCACCGTTATCCGGTCGACCACTTTCCATTAAGAAAATAACTATCGCCAAACTATAGGATCTTAACGCCAAAAATGTATTATTGGCGTCAAACTCACTTTACGTCAAATGCGTTACACGTGCTTGTTATCTCATCAAATGATGTTTAATTCGACATTTAATGTATTTTTAATGATGTTTTACTGATTTATTAGTTAATTCATTCATTAAAATAGAAATTACATCTTCGACAACATAATATTAAAAGCGAAAAAGCATTGAAAAAATGTTGCGATGCGCAGTTACGTACAATAGATCAATTTTAACTGACGTTACAAACATTTATCCAGCAGTCGAGAGAGATAATTAAGAAAAATAAATTTTCAAGGTTATTTTTGTTTCTATTTTCATTAATTTATGTTATTATTAGTAAATTTTATTGTTTAAAGTTACTGATAAATGATACTTTAGTGAATTGGGCTTTTCCAAATTTCTTTCTTTTTTTTTTCTGAGATTCTAATGGAAACCTTCTTCCATTTGTTTATTGGGCGCTACAATCAGTTTGGTGAATAATTTGGTGATAGTTTTTTTTATATGGATAGTGGTCGATGGGATAATGGAGAAGTACCAGAATATTACTAAGCCCGAACTAAGAAAAAATTTCCGACCAAATAATTGTATTTCGTTAAGAATTAAATTTTCTTATTTTTAATCTTCTAAAGAAACAATGATCATGGATTTAATTAATTTTGCAATATGCGGTTCACCCAAACAATTTTAATTAAATCGGCACAGATGTCGCAGACGCATTGGTTTCTTTTTGGCGCCAAAATGGCGATTTTTGCTTTGTATGGCAACTTGGTGTTAATAAAATTGAATACGTGTGTAAATAAATAATTTTAAATTAACTAATTAATACTAATTATAACAACTAATTATAATATTATTACTAATTAATAATTGCGTGTGTTTAATAAAAATAATGTGCGAAAATAGCACAAAAAATAAATCGCATCAATTCCTGTGCGTCTGCTGCTTCTGTTCCATGTAAGGGTATTTTTTATTTAATAAATAAAATTTATTAACGTTTAAAAACAAATTTATAAGTAATTTAATATATTTTAATCTTTTTGTATTAGTTTTAATGTTTCAGTAAATGTTAAAAGTAAATAAATTGGTAACATTGATATTTTTATAACGTATTCGATCTTTGTTTACAATTCTACCTTGCCCAGATAGCTTGAAGTTACGTTCAGAGTCAGACTTCAATTTTATGAAAAGTTGCAGCATCCTCTGGCGATTAACTTTATGACGTCATAGCAGAAGTAAAATTTGAATTTAAAATTATGGCTAATTAATAAGATTTTCGAACAAACGAATATACGATAACAAATCTGTGTCCAAATATCTTTCATTTAAAAAAAAAGAACGATGTAATTTGATGCAGCAGTTTGTTCTCACGGACTATCGAAAGAAAACATTTCGCGTTTTAAATATATAGATGTTAAAATATTACCTTGTTGACATTAGCTAAAGTCAAAAGATTGGCGAACCACAGAGTTTACAGAATAAACTCAATGCCTTGCAACAGTGGGAGTTGATGGCTTTATGACGTCATAAGCAGCAGTAACAGTTTCATTGAAAATTACGGCTAATTAATTAAATTTTCGAACAAACGAATGCACGATAACGAATCTGTGTCCAAGTACCTTTCATTTAAAAAAAGAATGGTGTAATTTGATGCAGTAGTTTGTTCTCACGGATTGTCGAAAGAAAAAGCTTAGCGTTTTAAATATATAGACTAGATGGAACCCGTCAAAACGTGACGGAAAAAATACTATAACAGTATCAGTAAAATAAGCTTCTTTATTATTTAAGTAGGGCTTCGTATGAAACAGTCTTTCAAATATTTTATTTCAAAAAATCCCCCCCCCCCCAAGTGAAATGCTATTTCCGATGCAAACTCCAAATGAACACTCCGTAAACATATGTGTAATACAAATCAGTTTGACATTACCACCATATTCCTCACGACAGAAAAAAAAAGGTCATAGACCTATAAAGTATCATACAAATAGTCCTATCATAAAGTATCATACAAATTTCCTACTTTCATCTCATATTCAGTAAATAAAAGAACATAGTATAAGCACCCCCCCTCCCCCTGTGATAATGCAATTGAATGAGCTCCTATGCGCATATGTATTGCATCTGCCCAAAGGCACCGTTGAAATTCGACGTTAAAAAAGTTTTAAAATGTTTAAATTAAAAGTTTTAAAATGTCCTCTTTAATCATTGTTCGTTTCAAATCCATATCGTCTAAAACATATCCATTGTTTTAAGCTAATCAATTTTTATGTAAAAATGAAGGATTTTTGTTAAAAATAATAAATTAATATGCAGATGAGGGAAAATTTTAATGTTTTCAATTGTAATTTATTTGTATGGTTTCTTCAATCCATTTACATAATCAGGATGATTATTCCTTTTCCATTACAGTCGGTCTCTTATACAGTTAAATATCCAATGGATCTTTAAAAAATAATAAATAACAGTTCCTAGCATATTCTGATTCAACATATAAATCAACGAATTCAACATATCAATTTTATGTTAATCATAAACTAAAAATAGTTTTTTTTTTCTTTTGACAGATTTTATATTAGCGCCAAAATACTCTATCTTATGGATAATCTGATCTTATGATTTATCAGGTTATTATTTTTTTTTTTCACTTTTCATGAAGGTTAGGGATACCTATTTTCAATTGTTGAAACTTTCCAAGGAGCTATTTTACATTATTAAAACAAACGGATGGTCATTGTTGAGATAGAATTGAAAAATATTTCATGCTTGAAAATTATTTAAAAAGTCGTTAAATTAAGCGGCAGATTTCAAATAAATTTCAATCGAAAGCTAATTTTTTTTTTTCTAATTGAGGATGTAAAAATTAAATTGTAAAATGTAGTAAAAAATTAAAATGTTTAGTATTTAGAAGTGATGTAAGCGCGATGAAAGCTAAAGCGATAGTGCCGTTTGTTGTCACAACCGTTATACAATTCTAAATATTGCCACTGTGTTTTTGTTGGCGTCCAAAAGTAGACTACCATTTTTTGACATCGAAAGAAAAATTCACAGTGAAAGAAATAAGACTTTGCCGCTAATAAGGAACTGTTAAATGAACTTATAACAAACCTACCAAAATAATTCCTATAAAATATTAGCCTTACATTGTTTATTCTAGCTAAAAATACAATCATTATTTCAAGTTTTTTTTTCCCTGAAATTCTTTACTTTTGTGAATTTTTTCATTAAAAAAGGAAATCTTAATAATTTAAATCCTATAATTTCTATAACTTAATCATATAATTTAAAAAAAGTAACTGGTAACATGTAATCAAGGTATGCAATCAAGATGAAGCAACCAATAAAGGCTCCAGTTCTAATCTTTAAAATTAAAAATTGAAATATCAGTTAAAATTACGCCATGTTGACACAATCATATAAATTTTTCTTTTTAGTTTTATCAATGTTAAAATGCATTTCAAGCTAAGCATAACGTCATTTTCACCGGTACAAACTTTTCACACGTACGTCTATGCTTAAGCACCATGCATACAAATAAAAATATATTTTGCATTTAATTGTAATGAAAAAAATGGCATCAACAAAGTTACAATGCTTAATGATAAAATGAACCCAATGGACAATATTTCCGTGACGTCACAGCAAATATGAATTTTTATTTGCTTATAAAACACACGGATAAATATTTTTACCGAAATACTTAAACATTTTAACTATATTTTAACTTACAAATTAAAAAATTCGGCCTAAAAGTCACGTGCTTTTAATATTTATTTTTTATGCCCGCGATCATTGAGTTCAGAAAATAAACTCTGTACGTCGAAACAGTGGGCGTTAATCCGATTGCCGACTTTATGACGTCATAAGCAGAAGTAAAATTTTAATTTAAGATTACGGCTAGTTAATTAAATTTTCGAACAAACGAATGTAGGATAACAAATCTGTGACCAAATATCTTTCAATTAAAAAAAGAATGATGTAATTTGATGTAGTAGTTTGTTCTCACGGATTGTCGAAACAAAACGCTTAGCGTTTTAAATATATAGATATTAAATTAATTCCGCTTTGTTTGTGAGAAAAGTATAGCAAATAAATAGTTCATAAAACATACAAAACTGAAATACAAATAACAAATATGTTTAACAATATTACAATATTTAAAGTAGGTATGTAATAAATTTATACATCAGAATCGGAATGAAATATTGAATTTAAACAAAAATATAAATCAAGTAATTATTATGCGTATCAATTAATACTTACATTTCAATGGTATTTGCGTAAAATAATTTTATTTCTTCTTAAATTACAGCTAAATTATCTGCAGATTAGAGACAAAAACCAAGATAACATCCTAAAATACTAATTAATATTGAATTTTATGTTTAGTTTCGCGTAAATGAAACGTTTTAGAATGTCTAAAATTTTTAGAGGGAATATTTGTAAATGTTAAAATAAAATATATCATAACAACAAAACAAAAATTGTAAACTGCAACTAAAGTTGAAATAAACAACAACAACCTTTGTTCAAATTTATTATTGCAATAAATAAACAAATAGAGAATGCAATAAAGTTTCACAGGTATTGATTTAACTGTTCAAAATAAATGTGGACATTTATTGAACTCATAGGCAAATGGCTTGTAAGAGTTGCAGATATATACGTGTATAAATATGGGCAATGCAGGGAATTTTACGAAAAATGTAATTTTTTAGAAGAAAGGAATTCGAAGAGAAAACAGAAAAAGTGGCTGAATATTACGGTCACTGCACATTATGTGGAAAGTGAACTAAAAATATTTCTAGTTTAAATGAACCTAAAACTCCAAAGAAGCAATAATCTTCTGTTATTTCTGTTTGTGTTGTAAATAAAATAAGTGAAAAGTAAACTTTAAAATTTTTATAAAGAGTTCTTCCTATCACAGCAATTTTATATTTTAAATTAAAGTAAAAAAATTAATCTGCCTTTATGAGTGAAATATATATAACAAATGAGCACCCTAAAGAACATATCTGTCTATATATAAGCCGTTCTTGGTATGTATGTATGTTCCTTGTACAAATGTACAGTTTTTGTCCGATTTGAACACAACTTGATATACATATGTTTTAGAACACGAGTAAAATTACTGTCAACTTTAAAAAAATCTCAGACAATTCTTTACCATTTTTTTTCAAACATCTCCCATAGTTTAACATTACATATATATATTTTTTTCAATTTATAATGCAATTTTTTCCCGTTGCCATAAAAAAGAAACTGCGTATCTGCAATATTTTTATTAACCAATAAAAATTCCGATTCTCTCACTATAATTTGAAATAAAAAACTGACGTTATTTTGAGAAGATATTTTTTTTCGCATATTACAAAGATTGCTATAAGTGCGTTTAATTGCCATAGTACATTTATTTAAATATGTTTGGCGATAAAAATAAATAACTTAGCTCCTAATTTGACAAATCCAAATTCTTTCCATTGGTTTGTTAATATTAAAGTATACTTTCCAAGAAATAAAAACATATTTTTGCGCATTCAAACTTCATGATTCAATTTATTCTAAACAACCAAAAATCGTCTGTCAAATATTGTCATTTAGAAATCATTACATCGTAACTTTGATCAGCTTTAACTTCAACCTTCATATTTAAGCTCCTTGGATTAAGTGGACAATAATTGCTCACTATTAATAACAAGTTGGAAATTGTACGTCAAACGTTACAAACGAGGTGCGTTCGTACGCACGTTTTAGAATTAAATTCATGATATCCCGTGCGTAGAACGGGTTAAACAGCTAGTTAAGTATATATTTTATGACACTGTTCATACAAATATCTTAACTAGTTATATAAATATTCAGATATATATGTATCAGCTAGTTATATAAATATTCAGATCTTTTCTGATTTTTAATTCTGTGAAATGAATTATATCGTCTGCAGATTAATTTCTGTCATAAAATAAGCATCTCGGTCGCTTGACGATTTAACATCCATCGGAAGCTCCTGTAACAAAAAAGCACCGATTTAAAAAAAAAAAAATCAAATTTCTTAATAAATATTTTTATTAATATCTCCTAAAGTTTTGATTCGATTTTAATAAAATTTGAAATGTCTCGACAAAATTCTGCAAAGATAATATATTTTAAATTGCAAACCATTTGGTTGGGTAGTTTTTACGTTGTTATATGCGGACAGACGAACGGACAGACAGACGGACAGACAGACAGACAGACGGACGGACAGACGGACGGACCAAACGACGACTATAGGTGCTACGTATTTATATAATTACGAACGCACCTAAAAACTGGATTTCAAGAAAACAATATAGTATATTTTCCATCAATAATTCTTAAAAGGTGGCTGTTAAAACAAAAGGGATTTAAAGTAAAACGAATTGAGAAATAATATTTTGCGTCAAAAATCACATAATTTCAAAACTCAATTTTAGCAAATTCTGTTTAAATTACATTGTAAATATAATTTCGGAGTTAAATTTAGTATTTAAGAATATTGATGTATTTTTCTATGAGTACAATAATATTGGATTTCTTTAAGCGCTTTTATGCGTTTTAAATAGATAATTTGCATGTTACGGTGCGCACTCAAGTAAAAGCACATTTCTCAACTAATTCCAGGCGAAAAGTAACAATTTTTGCAGAGTTAGTAATTCATAATGTATTATTTCCTACACATAATATAATGTATTCTAACTACTTGAAAATTACGATAAATTTAACGAAACTTTAAGCAATTTAATTCAATTACTTACGTTACGTTGAGTAGACACGTAAAAAAAACCTCTTTGTTGATAAACATGCATATTATCTATCTTCTATCTATATTATAAAGGGTTGAGTTGAGTTGAGTTGATTATTGACGGCCAATTATCTACACTAGGGATATAGGCCCGGGGGGAGTGCCCTTCGTGGGGGTCTTTCTAAGGGAACCTAATCCGTATTTACGCATGGATAAATCCACGGCTCGAAGAAAACCACGAAAACTCCGAACGATTAGGCCGACGGGCGCGATTGGGATCGAACCCAGCACCTCCCGTCTACCAGCTTCGAGAGCACAACCTCTCAGCCACTGCTATATTATAAAGGACAAACGTGTCCATGCGTAACGCTGACGTCATTCTGTGAATGGCAACAGTTGACAATGAAATTTCGTTTTGCGATTTTTACTACTGCAATTTTATAATTTCTAAACATCGCACATTTTAAATATTTACACCGTTATATAGGTAAAAAAATCTACTTTAAAATGCAATTTGTTTGAAAACTGTATCGCAATTTACTAATTTTTTATAACATTTAAATTAAATTTCAAGCATGATTTTTTTAAATCTATCTCTATCGCTTGCAGACGATTACAAAATATTAATCCGTTTGTACTTTAAACATTATAAAAAGTATAGCATTTGTTTCCAGCTAATATTCAATAACGAAATTAAAACTTTACTAAGCAATGAATAAAATAGTATAAATAAAATTTAAATTTATCTGACATGTAACTGAAAAAATTACTTGAAATCGCTGAAATTATCATAATAATATTTAAAAAAACTGCTGTAGATAACGAAATTTTTAGCGATATCTTTGGCTATCAATTTCTGGCGTGAGGCAAATGCGAAATTACTGCTTTTAATAAAATTCAACATTTTATTTGAATATATAATTGACATATTTCATATAAAAATGCTCTTTGACGTTGTTAAGGGACAATCTAAGAAAAATTATTAAATGTAAAAAATCTATTAGAGTTTTCAGTAAAAAAAAAAAATGGTTTTCACATTTATTCTCTATCCCAGGAAGCCCGGGTAAATATAAATGCATATTTGTACATGAAAAGCAGAAAAATTCATTTATAAGACATTATTATCAAACATAGAAGCAGAAAAATTCATTTTCACATCCAGATTTGGAAAATAGATGTCATCTTCAGCTTCGCATAATGTTATGCAATTTTCTAATGTTTCAATTCTGGCCCCGTAAATTGAATATTGCGATGGAATTAAGCATACGTTACGATTGAATTGAACGTTATTTCTATAAATAGCTACTGGCTTTTAGCAGTTGTCCAAAAATGAATTACGATGTTTTGGAGATAACAGAAAAGTTCATTGTGGATGAAATAAACTCAGAAAAATGACACTTTCAAATCTAAGTAAATCGATGGTTTCATTTTGTTATGAAATTTTTTGTTTCAAATAGGTCGACCCAATTCTTTCAATTCTGAAATACCAGAAATACTCGGAATATTGAAACATAGACATTCTCAAAACTGAGTACATAGAGGTCAGTTCATAGTCATTTTAAAAACATGGACATACTCAAAAATATTAGAATCAGTTCAAACTCATTTTTGAAACATGGAAATACTCAAAAATGAGCACGTAGAAGTCAGTTCATACTCATTTTTTAACCATGGACAAATAGGAGAACATGATGTTTTATTGTTGAGTGTGTGCATGTTTTCAAAAATGAGTTTATACATGTTTCAAACTTGATTACTTTTGATTCGGAGCCATTTTGACTATGCGGCATACACTCAGATTTGAGTATTTTTTGCTCAGTTTTGAAAATGTCGCTTTTAGAGTATAGTATTGTAAAAAATAAGGAAAAAAGCACGCATTTTCGTTTATAAAAATATTAAATTTCAATATTCTAATTGACTAAAAATGAAATGTCTCCAGCTGTGAAAATGATGTTATGTTAGAACACCACATGTGAGGTTAATAAAAAAGTATACAATCAAGACCAGATGAGTCAGAATTTTTGGAATTTCTGCTTAGAATAAATAATAGTGATAAATTGTTCATGAATAAAGAATTGTTAAAAAGTCTCAAATAAATTAGATTCACCATCCACTATAATAGCAGAAAAAATTATTTTTCACACCAAGTATTGGAAAAGCGATTGACATCTTTACATAATGTAATGAAAATTTCTGACGATTTAATTCAATTCTGGCACTACAAATTGAATATTGCGATGAAAGTAATTCTAAAATTATAAACTTTACGTATGTAAAATATTTATTTCGACTTGTAAGTTATTACTGGCGATAGCAGTCAAAGAAGTTTGACCTCTAAAAGCAATATATAAAGGCACTTACACTTACGAAGTCCGTTGGAAAATAGCTGATATTGAAGCACCTTTCAACTTGGGAATTACTGAAGCGATTTCAGTAATTTTTCACAGTTTTGGAAATAGTTAGACGACGAATTCACCATTCCGGAAGAAATAAAAATGAAACATGCAATAGTTGCGCGATTTTGAAAGAAAAAATTCTAAGTTTTTTAAAAATTAACCTTTTAGCTACGAAATGGCCCAAAACGCCAGCCAAGTAAACTACTGCCAAACCGTCCGACCCTGAGAAAAAGGTGTTCCATAGTCTCCACCTCAAAAATATCCAACTATTATCGCAGAGTAAGGGATTATTGCAATCAACGCGTGGGGAACATTTTGTACTAGTGATCTTATAAAGGTTCCACTTTCGAAGATAGATGCCTTATTATTCTGCTGCTGAGAAGTAGACATGCAGAATAAAGGGGGAAAATCTCGTCCCCTCAATATTTCAGCGTTCGGCCGTTTGCCGTATTTTGAATCCTATTGCGTTTTTAGATTTCAATATTCAAAGTGTTGCCATTGCTAAAACAGAATAGATTTTCAAGAAAAACACAGATAAAACATCCAAATGTCGCTAATTAGTATAATTCGAAAAAAGAAATAGAACAAATATAGATGCCGCTTTAATAATCCGCAAATGTTGTTGCCCTATTAATGTCAACGGACACATTATCTTCTTTTTTCCCCAAAAACTATCAATTTCTTATTCGTCATGTATTTTGTCAATCTGCAAATAAAGCGCAAGTATGAACATGCGGCTGATTGGTAGACGTTTATCTCAAGGATTATTTGTCCATATATGTGTGAATGTTTTGGGTATGTTCCTATTAAAATTTGGAAGAACAAATTATGTCAAAAAATGGCTTTACAATTAATCTGAAACGCTTTTAAATGAGACAATAGATTTCAAAAAATCCCAGAATTCGACTAAAAATTGTTTTCTTTATTTGGAGAAATATAAAACTAGATTCTCAAATTTATATGACGCAAAAAGAATTTGTCAATCCTCACACTTCTTCGCAGATATATAACCTATATCTGCGATATAGATATATATATATATATATATATATATATATATATATATTTACTTAAAATAGTGTGTTATTAAAATTGAAAATTTTGCATTTTTATAACTTTTAAAATGTTTTATGCGCATTCCTAATTATCACACTCTTTTGGAATTTATACAGTATATTCACTATTCAATAATAAATAAATATTAGCATAAAAAGTTGCAGCTCAGGGTATTTTAGTATTGAAATGTATGTGCATATGGAAATATATAGCTACGTTTTTAGAAAAAACAAAAAAAAAAAACAAAGCATAATTATAAAGCTATTTTTTTCTCCTATACATTTTGCGAACTTTTAGAATTCCTGTGAACATTCATGTAATATAAAAAAGTATCTCTTAAATAAATATTGTCATACTAGCTGATAAATCCGGCGTTGCCCAGAAATCAGCAACGTTATTTTGCGTTTCCGATAAAAAGTCATTTTCGACGCGCATTCTGTTCTAAACAAACCTCTTTCCGAACGAATCTCCGGCACTTGTCCCCACTGCCTAAGGCAATACATAGCAATCGTGCTACACACGCACTGGAGTACATTTAGTTTCAATTTCCACCGCTAGGGGGCACGAAATCATCTTACTTAGTTATCTATATCTTAATTAGTCCATGTTAAGTTGAATGAACCAATTCCCGTTAAAGAAGATTCCAAACATTTTTTAGAACACTTTGGTCGAAGTATGAAAATGAACTAGGTCGACCACTTTCAACCACTATATCTCCCACAAATCCACAGCTGCCGAGATGTAACCACCTTAGCGTACGATGGAAGACTTAAGGCTACTACCACACATAAGCACCAGTGGTTTGCGCTGGGTAGTTGTGGCTCTAAAGTGAAATATTGTGGGACACACGTGAAATATGAAAATATCCTATGTCGACCACTTTCAACCACTCTGTCTCCCATACCCCGACAACTACCAACATGCAACCACCATAGCACGAAGGGAGACTCCACGGTACTACCACACAAAAACCAGTGGTCTGCGCTGGGTAGTTGTGGCTGCAAAGTGAAATATAGTGACACGCACGTCTATTCATATAATCTACATTTTATGTAAAAGAAATGCGCATGGGACATTTTAAAATATGACAATTATTCGTTAATTTAAAAATTAAAAAATTCAATAATTTAGAAACTTTTTATTATTGTAACACAGAATTTTGAATATAATTATTTGAGCTTGCCAATAACAAGTCTGCTAATTTTCCAATGAAGTCATTGAAAATTAAAGGGATTGATTGTTAATGTCCAATGTTGTAAATTGGAAACGAGTTGAAAGAAAAAAACATATATTGATTTTGAAATAATAAACGTGATTTCGTACTTTCTACATGATCCAATCAAGCCTTCCCAGGTTAGAGAATATAGATGAAATCCATTTTTTCTAATTAAAACTTAGAACTTAAAAACTTCTATAATTAATTTAAAAACTTTTCTAATTAAAATAGTTTATTTCTCTCTTTTCTTTTCCTTTTCTTTTTTTTTTACATTTAATGTTTTTTTAATTATTATTATTACCCATTAACTACATTAAAGGGCATTTTAAATGAAAAATATCAATAATTTATTCAATTAAAGTTTTGAAATTTATTGAAAGCGATAATTTCGTAGTAGCCGCATGCGAAGAGTTAATAGCCGTAGAAACCACCAAAGATTCCGCTACATACAGCAGCCTTTTTTTATTCTTATAATTTCAGTGTATTAAGCACGTAGTTCGATTACAGGTCTGTTAAATTTGTATTATGTTTATATTATTTTATTTATCTGTGGATGGAGTTTTCGTTTCGTTATGGAATATTAGCAGGAATCAAATGCTGGCTATTTACAGGGTGACTTTTAATTAACCTACAACTTTTAACTGAAATAACTCTTGAGAGCACTACAAACATTTATTTATTGAAAATAACGTGGAAAAGGAATTTAATGGATAAGGTTTTCAAAGTGAGAACCTCCAGAGGTGATACAATAGCGCAACTTAGTCACAAAGTTGTCAGTGACAAAATCGAACGTTTCTTTTTTTCTGCTTGAAAATGAGTCAGTTATGGAACTTTTGAGACTAATAAGGTCTGTCGGCTTCTTCTTGTTAACCGAATCTTTCATATGACCCCAAAGATAGAAATCACGTGGATTCATATCTGGTGAACAAGGAGGCTAATTTGCTTAGCGAATCTCTTACCATTGCTCAAGAAGAATTAGGGCAGTTTCTGAATGGTGAAGATCACTTCCGTAGAAATAGTGTTTCATTTTCACCATATAAATACCAATTTTGAACAATAAAAATAGGATTTTCAGTTGAAGATGACGCTTTGGGAGACATTTTCTAAATTAGTGGAATTGACGCTAAACAAATTCCTTTTATGCCCTCTCTCACTGCACGCATTCGTACCTCCATCTAGTGAGGCTCTTTGAAGTTATTTCAGTTTAAAGTTGTAGGTTAATTAAAAGTCAACCTGTATATTGTTTGTATATATATATATATATATATCAACGTTAATAACATTTAAAATAGGTATAATGAATAAATGTATTAAAATGGGATTTAAATATAGATTTTTATTTTCCTTTTTTTTTTTCGCAAAATATAATTCATGTAATTTTACATATAATACATTAAATTACAATTTAATAATATTTGCGAAAAATAGCTTTATTTTCTTTTGTTTGTAAATAACGGCTTAAAATTCTGCAGAATCAAAAAAAAAAAAAAAAAATCCAGATAACAGCTTAAAATTCAATTTGTAAATATTTTTTTTTCTCATAACTGAAACGTTTTAGAAAATCTTTAACTTTTATAAATATATTTTTAAACGTTACAATAATGTTATAAAATATTATTTTTAAACGTTACAATAATGTTATAAAATATTATCTTTAAGCGTTACAATAATGTTATAAAATATTATTTTTAAACGTTACAGTAATATTTATAAATGTTACAATGATATCTATAATATTAGAATATTTATAAATGTTATAATAAAAGATATCATAAAAAAGCCTTACTAAAATGAAAACTAGAAATAAAGTAACCAAAACTGCATATTAAAATTTATTGCTACTATAAAAAACAAATGGAAGATACAATTTAAACAAAGTTGAAACATAAATTTACAATGTAAAGATTTCACAGGTAGAGATTTAGCTGTTCGAATGAAATACAGACATTTATTGAACTCATAAGCAAATGGTTTATAGGACTTTTATAAATAAATGTAAATATAGGGTAATGTATTGAATTTTACGCAACATATAATTTCATATGGGGAAGCAATGTGATCCAAGAGATAGCAAAAAATTTCTACGGCCAATGAAATGTCGAGACTATTTAGAAATAACATTGTAGAAAGAAAAATACAGATAAAAGCTTAAAATTTAATTTGTAAATGATTTGTTTTGTTTATATTTACATAAATAAATCGTTTTAGAAAGTACAGGAAGTCCATAATAAAACGACCCTATTTTAAAGTTGTATACAGACGAAGCAATTGTTCAGAAAGTAGTGAAATTTTGTAGAGAAGATAATAAAAGGATGGGAATTTGTTTGAGCGAAAAAAAATTAGTTCAAAATTTCGCTACCAGAGGGCTTTTTTTAATGAATTACACATTTAGCATACATTTACGATAGTTTAGACATTTTATTACAACATTTCATGTTCCACATGACGGCCATCATTTTCAGTTACCATCTGGAATCGTAAGATCGCATGTTCAACAGTTGACCGCAGTGTGTTTGGGAAATGCTATGAATATGTCGTGAGAAAAGTTTTGTTGAACATCTTTTGCTGCAATAAAATTTGTACTATCGCAAATGTATGCTAAATGTGTAATTCATTAAAAAACGCCCTCTGGTGGTAAAATTTTGAACTAATTTTCTTTCGCTCAAACAAATTCCCATCCCTTCATTATATCCTCCACAAAATTTCATAACTTTCTGCACAACAGTTTCATGTGTAGACAACTTTAAAATAGGGCCGTTTAGTTATGGACACCCTGTATATAACTTTTATAAACAATAGTTATAACTTTTATATAAATATAAAATTTTATTTTAAATCTATAATAAAAAAAATTAAACTACGAATAAAGCAACCAATATTGCATATTAAAATTTATCCTAATAATATTATAAATCTGATTGTGTGCAAATGTTAGGCTGAAGCCAGCGTCAAAATGAAGCATTTAATTATCCTGCATCTTTGCATATAAGTTAATTGTAACCCTCAAATGAACATAGAATGGTTTTTGTTTATTTTATTTCAATATTTTTCTTAATAATTCAAAATTTCATTATTTCCATAGAGAATAAATGGACATTTTTTCGTATATTTTAAAATGGTTGGTTTGGTCCAAAGGGCCCGGTTTTGCAGTTTATTTTAAAATGGTTAAATTTATTTTACCGTTGCTAATACTTTATCGTTGCCAATATAAAATAAAACCCCTGAGTAATAATTTTTAATCAACAATTTATTTTCAAGTGAAAAATTTCCACGTGAAAAATGAAAATGAAATTAATTATTTAAGAATTAAACAGAATATGAAATGATGTCATATTAGAAACAAAACGTGCGTTTCCAAATATTTGATAATAATACAAAGTCTATAAATACGAGTAAGTATGGAAAGCAAGCGAATATGATGTCATATATAGAAAAATAAAACAGATTTGTTTTGATGTTGAAATAAAATGATCTTGGGTTATCAAATTATTTGTGATTAATTTCTCTTTTTTTTTCTTTTTCTTTTTGACATGAAAGGAATTATTTTAAATGTACGTAATATATGTATTTTAAATGTATGTGTTGTAAATTAAAGTTCTGGGTTATGAGTGAAAGATTTATATTTTTAATGAATTCAATACGAATGATGGGATAGGTTGGCGATTTATCGTCTGCACACGGTTAACATAAAGATACCATATTTTTAATTTAAATTTTAAAATGTAAATATATATATATATATATATATATATTGGATGGCAAATGTCAATGATATGCATCGCAAAATTATCCGTATCGAAAATCAGAAAATCTTAATAAAAATAACTATATTTTTTAAAATAAAGTTGCTTTTCTCATAAAAGCTAAAGATTTAATATGATTGTGTCGAAGTAACAGCATTTTTCCTCTATAATTTTCCCACAATCGAAACACATTTGTAAATCCTCGGTTCGAACCGGAATTTAATTTTACATTTCTTTTAGTTTTAAAATAGGAAAAACTTTGTTGTCGTTTTTAAATATAACTTTTTTTAAAGTTGTTTCATAATAGTTTTTTGTAAAGTCTTGTAGGATAAGAAAAATTGCATGGATTTTAAAGCAATGTTTAAGTAAAATTACAATACTTCTTAAACTTAAAAAACAACAATGTTATCGAAAAGAAAATCGATTTTACCAACAAATTCGCGTAATGCAAAAGCAAAGAAGAAATCAAAAAGTAATGAATCTTTTCTTCCAGCCGAATTGTGTAAACTTGAACAAGCCTATCGTGCCAATTCATAACATTATAAACGTGAAAGCGCGTTCTATATAGTAGAATATGTTTTACATATAGGTAGAAAATTTCCGCGAATAACAAGGTTAGGGGTCTGTAATTAAATCCATAGTCAATTTGCTTTTTTTTTTTAATCAAGTGAAATTTGGCGCAAAATTAAATACATTGTTGTAACCAGATTTGTTTTTTGCGTGGTAAACACTTAATGGTATTTTAGATGATCATTTCCCCGCTCACCTTTGATGCCAACTATGAGTGTAAAACATATTAAAAAATATTAGCCGATAATTTTCTAATTTTCTTATTGCTTCATGATGGTTCATACTTTAAACCTGAATCGGTCATGCCATTGTCGTTCAATTTTTATTCCTAATCCTAACCCTAATTGTATCCTATCCTAATCCTGATAATAACTTAACTTTAAAGAATATTCTTTGACACGAATATGTAAATTAAATCAATATCCATAAATGGAATGAATGAAAAATAGAATAAATAGAAATGGCAAAATAAAATAACAAGAAAATACATTTATTCGACACCTAACCCTAGATAAAGCGTAAAAAATTTCAAGCGCATGAAATAAATTAAAATAATCCTATATATACTAACAAAAATATGTAAATTTAGATAATTAGATTTGTGTCGTCTGTATTTATTTGCTAATAGTGTTCTTGACGCGATAGAGAAAATATCGAGGTTAAATTGGGCAGAATATAAAGTACTTTCTAGCAACCTTTATTTACATTTTAGAATCGCATCAGATTGTTATATCTTTGTGAAATATCTATCAATGTATAAAATCCACAAGCAGTTTGTTCACTATTTACCCCACTTAGTGTGAAACACCTAATTTAATATATACATAAACAAGATAATGTAGTAAGAAATATATAACATATGTCTATGCAAATAAACAATATAATAATGCCCATTTAGCAATGCACACATATACAAATTGTATACCAAATACCACCTAAAATGCACTGTTGTATAGAAGAATTCTGCCAGTGTTTTTTTTCGTTTTACGAAGAGGAATTTCTCGATTTTAAAGATTTTACTTGGTCCTCCTTTCTTCATTAGTTGCAGTTTCATTTTCGCTATTGTATATATTATTTGGCATGAAATTTCACTTTTTTAAGACTGGGTTATGTCAAGGCCCCTATAGCAAAGAAATGCCGTATGGTTTCCTATAAAATGTGATAAAGCTTTGGTTAATTATATATGTTGTTAATTATCAAGTGAAATGTTTTGCTAAATTAATGGATTTATTTTTTTTTTTTATGTTACGTGAACGAAGTCACGGGTAACAGCTAGTTAGTGTTATAAAAACAAATGTCAGATGTAAATTAAACAAAGTAGAAACATAAATTTGCATTGTAAAAATTTCCCAGATGTTAATTTAGCTGTTCGAAAGAAATACAAAGATAGACAAAGGGTTTATAGGACTTTCAGATATACATAAATCTAAATATAGGCAATGTATTGAATTTTATGCAACATGTAATTTTATATGGGGAATCAATTTAGTCCAGGAGATAAGAGAAAAAACTCTACGGTCAATGAAATGTCCAGGATAAACTTGTAAGGAATCTTGAAGTGAAACTAAACCCCGAGAGAAGAAATAAAGTTAATTTCAGTTGATTTTTTTGTTTTTCAGTAACTAAGACAAAAATAACTTACGAAATATTTCATTAAGATATTATTACCATCATAATAGCCTATTATTAGCAATTAAAATAATAAAAGTATTCAGGTTTTGTTGGACACACAAATGCAATGACCTCTCACTTATACGCGATGTTCATTAGTTACTTTTTCGTACCACTATTTTAAAACAGTAAAATTCGATTTATAAATTCTGCAATTAAATAAGGAGAAAATTACTTTAAAAAGAAACTGGTGCTGAAAAATAATTACCGTAAGAGGTCACTGAAAATAGTGCAAGTATTAAATAACATTTATATTTTGTATTACCTGCTTAGCAACCCGTTGTGTTGCATTTTAATTGCATAAGGTCTTTCGATTGTTTTGTGGGAGGGAGGAGGGAGAAATCTAGTTTTATTATACATTGCAAGTTTCTACCCCTAACAAGCAAAATAAATCGTAATTTTGAACGTTTTCAGAACATTTTTTTTTTGGGGCCAAGGTCCACACTTTTAAAATTCGAATATTTTAGAATCCGACCATTTGCATCTTATAGGCAACCACTATGCCAAATTTATTATATTTCTAGCACTAATAGTAACACAGAAATCGCAATTGTAGAACTTTTTACTCTTTTAAATTTCCATAAAAAAAATAAAAAAAACCTGACCTGTACGAGTATTTACGTCTTAAAAGTTTTCACTTAAGCCATGTTAGTTTTTAAGTTTCTATCAATAACAAATCTATATAAATCGTGATTTAGAACGTTTTAGAACGTTTTCCACTTATTTCACACTTTTAAATTTTAAATTCTTTAGAAACCGTTCTGAGAGAGCATTTATTTCTTGTAACTAACCATCATGCCAAATATCCATTTTCTAACCCTAATAATAACACTGAAATCATAATTATAGAAAGTTTTTTCTGGTGCCCACATTTAAATTACGATATTGTTTAAAACTTGGTCTGTGTGAGCATTTTTGTCTTAAAAGAAACAGTCATGTAAAATTTCAAGTTTCCAACCCTAAGAATTCCAAATAAAGCGTACTTCAGAACGTTTTTCGATCATTTTTAAAATGTTTACCGTTCATTTCGCCCTTTTAAATTTCGAACTTTTTTGAAACCGTTCATTTACATCTTTAAAGTAACCACCACACCAAATTTCAAGTCTCTAGCCCCAAAAATATCGCAGAAATCCTAATTTTTGGATACGTTTTTGCTCCTGTACCATTTTGGGGTTTGTTATACCGATATAAAATATAACCTATGTTGGAGCAGGGATGGTCACCAGCATTAAGCTACCATTATTTTTGAAATCGGCTCCGTAGTTCCAGAGATTTACCCTAGAAGCAAACAAAAACAAAAATGTTACTTTTTAACACTTTCTAACATTGTTGAAAAATGTTTATGAATTCTATTTGTTTGTCTGCCGTCTGTTTGTCTGTCTGTCCGTGTTCTAACTTACGTAAATATACACAGATTGTCATGTAATTTATATATGTTATTAAGGTGTACTATGGCATGTTTAGTATTGAAAATGAAGTGTGTAGCACTTTTTTTACAGGGACACTCAAAAGAATTTTGTAACATTACGGAAAAAGCATGCGGAAAAAGCATTTTCGGTTTATCTGAATGATGTGACACAATATCAAACATATTGAAATTGATATATATGACTGCGGTGCACTACAAGAAGCGCACTATAGAATAGGGTGTGCATAGCACTTATATTTCTTTTACAGGGTCACTCAAAAGAATTCCGTTAAAATACGGTCTATTGAGAAAAATCATTTGCGGTTTATTTTAATAATCGTTCACTATTTCAAACATATTGAAATCGATATTTATCACTAAGATGCATTACTATAAAATATTGTGTGTATAGCATTCATCGTTTATTTACCAGGGACACATGGTACTGAATTCGGTCTGTCTGTTTACAATAATTGATGGAAGAGCTTTTTCAGTTGCTAAGCGTGTTTTTAAATTCTCATTTTTTTTTGTCTGTAACTTGGAGTGTATAAATTCAATAGATCATATACAGGGCAGCACAAAAGTTCTGGAGTACATTTCCGATTATTGATGGAAATTCTCGAAGGGGAATTTTAAACTGTGCTACGCGTTTCCTAACTGAACTAAAATTTACAATTCTATGTAATATACAGGGCTGCACAAAAAAATTCTGATATTTTCCCGAATATTGTTGGTAATTACTAAAATTGGGTTTTTAAATATGTTATGCTTTTTTCAAATTGTTTACTTAGGTCTCATCTTTCACCTTATCAAGCGGTCAATATTTGCAAAATTATTTTGGAAGCGTTGGAAAGTGTTAATAATCTATGCTTGACGCATGGTTTTTCGATATGATTATAATAATAGTATAGATTATCAGGGCATATTTGGCAAAGTTAGAAAGATGTCTTTGAATGATTTTAAAAGTTTCTTCACGAACAAGGAATTATGTAGCCTCAATTTTTAGAACATTAAATAAATGTCGCAATATTTCTTAAGTTAAAATGTTTATAAAGAAACTATTAAATATATTTTTAATGTATCGCGGCTGTTGTAAAACTGTGGAATACTATATTCATTTTAAAGGTTACTGTTTCTTTTGCAAATTTTAACCCGCAAGTTTTGTCATGAATATTTTGTTCATTGTAAAGTATAGGCAAAAGAGTTGTTTCCCATGCAACCTTTCAAATGTTATATTATTAGGATATATTTGGCAAAGTTAGAAATACTTCTTTGAACTATTTGAAACCTTTTTTCATGGACTTGAACTTCACGTTTTAGAGTATTAATTAAATGTCGCAGTATTTAAATTAAAATTTTTATAAAGAAACAAAAAAAATTATTTTGTATCTTAGCAGCTGTAAAAATGAGGGATATATAAATTTTAAATGTTGCAATAAATTTTATTACTTACCCATCATACGTAGTATAGGGTCTTGTAATCGTTTTAAAAATCGAAAATATATGTTTGACCAATTTACACGTTTTAGACAATGGAGATTCCGAAATACATATTTTAACATTAAAAAATAATAATAATAAAATAAAAATATTGCCATCCATCAGCCTTTGTGTTTGTGTGTCGGTAAACGTTCTATCTCCCGAACAAATTGAGATAGAGAATTGAAATTTGGTATGTACTTAGTATGTAATAATGGAAAGAATCTTATTGAATTTCAGTAACCTCGATTATCCAGAACTTTTTCTTTTTCGACTCTCGAAATATTCGTTCTGATAAAAGGTATACAAAAATTTTCGAAATTGTTTATTTTAAGGGGTGAATGTAAAAGACAATAAATAAACAAATTTTGCATAAAGAATGAAGTCAATTGGATAATTAGTTGCCGAGATATTTGTAATTCTATTTTCGACACCCTTCTACTATTCATGACCCTGTATTTCATCCAAATTTCAATTCAAATATATATTTCACATGGAAATGAGACGCTTAATCCGACGCAGTAAACTCTTAGTTAATATGATTATCATTTTTAGAGATATGATAATGTGTCTTTTACGCAATTCAGTAATAGAGCATTTCAAGCGAGGCTAACGAAAAAGAAAGGCTACCGCGGTTCTCTACGAGTATTTTTTTTTACAGACCGCCGGAGTCACGTGATGCTCGAATGCACCAATGAAGTTGTACGAAAAGAGTAACACGCCACTCTAGCGGTCTGTAAAAAAGGATAAGTGGAATGCACCGCGGTAGCCTGTCTTTTTCGTTAGCCTCGATTTCAAGTTTACGACTTCATCAAGACAGGATTTTATTTGAATTTCAATGCATTTTATAAATAGTTTACACATGCTTTATTTTCATATTTTATATTATGCATATACATTATGGGTAAGTTATACGGTGGCCCCCAACGACTAGTTTTTAAATATACAACAGGGTTCATACGCCTTAAAGGATTCAGGGGATTTAAGGGGTTTGAATACTAGAATTTTCGTAAAGTAATGCACGCCATACCTTAAAAAAGTTTTTTTTTTTAAAGAAATAAGGGCTATATTATTTTACGGAAATTCTGGTATTCTTCACCTGAGGTGTATGAACCATGTAGAAATCTGTACAAATTTTAACTCTCAAGTTGCGTCGTAAATTTTTTGTTGATTGTAAAGTACAGGCAAAGTTGTCCTGGGAACCGACAATGGGGATTACCTAAAAATATACTAAATTCTATGTTACACCGTTTAGGAATCTTTTCATTGATGACGTTCTGGTAAAGAGTATGCTCGTTTATATTTAGAACATTAAGGACCACTTGCATCTCTGAGTGGTCCTGAATCAACCTGGCTCCGGTGCAGGAGAATGACAGGAGCTCAGCCGAGGACGCTGTAGATGCACCAATAATTTGGACCGTTACTTAAGTAGGATACCAGGTGGATGCGTGTGTCGCTGATGCACAACTTCCGGTCTCGTGGCTGCGTCGGGACTTGTCTTGTCGTAGTCGCAGAGGGCATGTGTAGTCGGAGATTCCGTTCCCATTTCAACATCGTGCGGACACTACTCACTCCTACGGGAGGCAGAGGCTGTAGGGTGCAGTTGTCGTGGTAGCGAAAGCAGGCGGTTGTCTATTTGGCGGATGATCCAGCGGAGCACAGTCGGCATCAGGTCCGGCTGAATCCCTTTTTCGTATTTTCCTCTACCCCGTAGCCATGACGCCACAGGCATAGTCACACTGGTGTACGCAGGATGTGGAGGACTAATTTTCCTATTTTTTATGCTATCTTATATTTTATTTGCTAATTTTTTTATGTTGTGTGTTGTTTTTCCTCCGCCGACAAGGAGCTAGTGATCACCTTTTTAGGCATTTCATGATCCGAGCTGGCGTTAGCGTAATTTTCAGGTGGGGTCTTCTCGCTTTTCTCTGAGCCCATGTATCGCTCTTGTGGGCTTCAGTAGTAACTCGGGGGCGATGAAGTGATGGAACTAGCATGGGAACTGGACTAGTTCCGGCCACTCTAGGTGTTATTTAATGGTGTTCTATCGCAGCGTCCGTAGTCGGTTTCACTAACAGATCATGCCCAACATTGGATGAGCGCCTTAAACTAACTGATCTAAGAACATTAAGCTACAAAGAAAACTTAATATAACACAATTATCAAGAATGCAGGTTTACTTTTCAGTAAATTTATTTAAAAAGAAAAATATATAAAACATGCGAATTCCGTACATTCTGATGTTAAATCTATTTGATATTTAAATCTGTTTTGGTAAAGCAAATTATTTTGGAAACCATTTTCCATCAATGCATATTATCATATTCAGTACACAAGAAAAAAAAATCTTCAATCACAATTGTCATATTTGATTAAATCATATGGTCTTTTAAAAATGAAACTGTTAGCGAAATAAAAAGTATTTCATACAAACGAACATACTCGGAAAAATTGATAAAACAGTTATTTTACTTGTTGTATTATTACTGAAGAGATGTCTGAAGTCACTAAAAAATATGATTGGTTTGAAAAAAAAGAAGTTTGGCGAAAATGTTGATTGCATATATTGTTGAGGTGTGTATAACAAAAGAATGTTGAATTTTAAACTCTTTCTAACTATAAATGATAGTAAAGTTATACATTTCTAACTATAAATTATAGTTAAATATAAATTATAGTTATTAAATCAGACTATAAATTATAGTTAGTACCTGTTTATGGAATCCATTTTTGAATAAAAAAATTTAAGAAAATAAAACATAAACTAGTATAAAATACAATCAATAGAAATCATTATGTAAATTATCTGAAATATGAAAGTTAAAATAGAAAGCAATATATATATATATAGATACATTCCTAAAAGCATTATCCACACAAGTTGGATAAATAAAAGCATATATATATACATGGTGATTATAAAAAAACTATCCCGACATTTGGGCCCCTAACTATCATACCATTCATAGAACCTGACTGAAATTCTGGCAAAAGGTATTTTGAGGTATGCGCTCAAGAATGATATGGAAACCAACAGTGTCACTTAAACAGTTACGGTTACAGTGAGCAAATTTCAAAAAAATCAAATGGCAACACCCAGTTTTTTGTATTGGAATGTGATCTCCATTGTGAAAAACCCTAAATAGCGTTGGAACGGCAACTGTAGCATGAAAATCACCGGCGGTAGATAGACTAAAAGTAAGGACAACCAATAAGGACAGAGAAGCAGCATAAAATAAAGCATTTTATTGTGTTTTACAAATTTTCCACATGACCTCCTTTACACACGATGACACTTTGCATGCGGCTGATGGTGGATAGCACTACAGCACGTATCATGGCATTAGGAATATCTTGAATCGCAGTTCTGATGGCATCTGTTTCCTCCGTAGAACATTTTGTTATCCAGGGGGCGCTGCCGAGCGCTCAAGACGGGAGGATGCGCGGAGCTTGATTCCCGCCAGTAGTGATGTTTTTGCTTGAGACGTAAGCGCAGTGTACCAACCACTGCCAGTCAATTTTGTTCTCCTTGTAAATAAATGTAATTAGTTAAGTTTTAACTCCACTTTTTATTGAGTACGAAATGATCATCTTAGTTTTCTTAACGAAATACAGTCCAACGAGATTACCTGAGCTAATGTACGGAACATGTTTTGGTCCTCCGAGCCCCAGCGCTCATTTAGAACACTGTAAAGAATCATCGCCCTTGGATTTTTGTATGTAGTTATAGATAATTATAATGGCTACTATTAAAAGTACTGTGATCCTTAATCGGAAACGCGGAAACATACGCAGCCAAGTTACACGTATATCAAATGCAATAAAATCAAAACTTGGCCAGAAAGAATTGGAACTAAAGTTCAATGCACTTCAAACGTTAAAAAAGAAAACAGATGAGTTACGCAACGAGTCGTATTCGGTAATTTCTGATGATGATTTACCGGAATTTGAAAATTCCTTGACGGAGATAGAAGAACAGGTAGAAGTTCTCGAAGTAAGTCTTCTTGATTTAATAAAGCCTAGTGTTTCTAATGTTGAATGTCAAAATAATAATGATAGAATTAATGCTAATGAGTCAAAAATTAAATTGCCGTCAATTAATTTACCCCAATTTTCGGGACGTTACACAGAGTGGTTTAATTTTAAACTACAATTCACCACCTTGATTGATAGCAATGACGAATTAAATGATGCTCAAAAATTATATTATTTACAATCGGCTTTAACAGGCCCTGTGAAACAATTGCAAAACATTGATGATTCTTATGCTTCCTTATTCGAAGCTTTGAAAAAACGATTTGAAAACAAACGGTTAATTGTAAATTCTCATATTTCTGAGTTATTGAGTAACAACAAAATAAAAATTGAAAATGCGAAAGAAATACGCAATCTGGTAGATAATTTATTGAGTCATTTGAGGGCTCTGAAACAATTAGGACTAGAAAATAATAACTTATCAGAATCAATTTTAATGTATTTTGTGTTACAAAGAATAGATGACGAGTCAAGAAAGGCATTTGAAATGAGTCTTGACTGTAACGACTTGCCTGAATGGAATATTTTTATTGATTTTTTACTGAAAAGAGCTCAAGCTCTCGAAAACATACAAAAAAGTAACACCGTTACGAAACCTAGGTATGAAATTACTCAGAAACAAAAAATTTTATTATTACAGAATGACAAATTTAATTGCGCATTATGTAAACAACCTCATATGATATTTCGATGTCAAAGGTACTTAGATTTAGCGGTTCAAGAGAAATTGAACCAAGTAAGGAAGTTGAAGTTATGTTATAACTGTTTATCGTTATCTCACGCTGTTAATCGATGTAACAAATTAAATAATAAGTGTAGGATTTGTTACTCCAACCATCATAGTTTTCTTCATGGAGCTAATTTTTCGAAACCCGCTTATGAAAATAGGCAAGTTAGTTGTATTGCAAATGAACCGCAGTTGAAAACGGAAGATAACGTAAATTCTAATTCAATAGAACCCACCACAAATGCGTTAACATTGAGCTGTCAAAACAATTATGATCAAAATTTGTCTTGCTCCAGTTATAATGGGTTGATTTCAACAGCTGTGATTTATTTAAGGGGAAGTAATGATTCTCTTTTTCCTTGTATTGCGATTTTAGATACTGCGAGTAATGTCTCATTGGCCACGTTTTCTGTAGCAGATATGTTAGGGTTGCAACAATATAAGGTCAAGTCATTAATTACTGGATTAAATGATTCTGTCTGTAAAATTAAAAGCAGAATAAATGTAGAAATTTCCAACAAGGATAGAAGTTTTAAAAAATTATCCAACATGTTTTTGGTTCCTAAAATCACTGATTTAACCCCTTCAAGCGCCGTAGACATTTCTAATCTGCACTTACCACAGAATTTAACCTACGCGAACCCAAGATTTTTTGAACCTCAGCGAATTCAAGTGTTATTAGGAGCAGATGTATATTACGAATTGTTATTAGCTGGTCAAATAAAAATTCCTAAAACTTCTATAATTTTACAAAATTCTCATTTAGGATGGATCGCGGGTGGAACAATACAAGATAGAAATGAAAGTAAATTCACGTGCCATTTAATAGAAAATCAAGATGAATTAGATTTGAAAACCTTTTGGGACTTAGAGACGCTGGGAATTAAAGATGACCCAGATAGTGTTAAAAACGAGAAAATTTTAGAAAAATTTCATGAAACTGTGCGTTTTGAAAATAATAGATATGAAATCAGTCTCCCTTGGACAAGGGATTGGAACCATTTAGAAAATAATTATAAAACCGCCGAAGCGCGACTCTCAGGTCTTATAAAAAGAATGAAACGTGATACAAAGTTATACGAACAATATTGCAATATTTTGAATGAGTATTTAGAGATGAACATAATTGAAAGTGTACCCAATTTAGAAAACCCTTCAGATAAACCAGTTTTTTACTTACCGCACCATACAGTATTTAGAGAAGATAGTGTTTATACTAAATGTCGAATAGTTTTTGACGCAAGTTCCCATGAAGCAGGACAATTGTCTTTGAACGACTGTCTTGACGCAGGAACTAATTTAAACCCTAATATTTTTCACTTATTGATTTTTTTCAGACTAAACAAAATTGCCTTTCTAGCAGATATAGAGAAGGCTTTTCTACAAATTGCCATAAATGACAAGGACAGGGATGTTCTGAGATTTTTGTTTGTAGATAAGAATCCTGTCGACAATGACGCATTTAATGTTATCGTCTACAGATTTTTACGCCTAACATTTGGCTTGAACTCAAGCCCATTTTTGCTATCTGCTACAATTAAGCATCATCTTAACAAATTTGAAACGGAATATCCAATAACGACAGAAGTACTCCACAATTGTATTTATGTGGACGACTTAATAACCGGGACAGACACAGTCGAAGATGCGGTGAAAATTTCGGAACAATCTCATAAAATAATGAAGGAAGCTAGCATGAATTTACGGAAGTGGATTTCGAATAACAACCAGTTAATGGAAATATGGGATAATCGTGGATTTAGTACTATGCCACAACCTTTTGAGGATACTACAATACATAAGGTTTTGGGGATATCGTGGCAACCCAAGCAAGACATACTTTTGATAGATATTGATAATTTGCTCGAATTTTTGCGTAACGCAAAAAATACAAAACGTTTTGTATTACAAGTTGCAGGTAGAATATTTGACCCTCTGGGTCTCATTTCTCCGTATACAATACGAATTAAATGTTTATTTCCAGAACTGTGGAGTAGGAATTTAACGTGGGATGAACTGCCCTCCGATATTACAAAGACGTGGGAACAATGGTGTTCTGAACTTTCCCAGTTGAGAAATCTAAAAATTCAAAGGAACATTTTTCAGTTTCCCGATAACTCCAATTACACCCTAACTTTGCATACCTTTGCCGATGCCAGCCCAAAAGCATACGGTGCTTCCGTGTATTTACAAATTGATTCACTAAGTGAATCTTCCTTAAATTTGATTACATCAAAATCCAGAGTGGCACCATTGAAAAAAGTGTCACTTCCTAGACTTGAACTTCTAGCAGCATTACTTGCTGCACGCTTAACTTGTGAAGTAAAAACGGTACTAGATCGCAAGGGACCATCGTCTATGTATTTGTGGACAGATTCGCAGATTGTCTTGTACTGGATCAAAGGCTCTGCGAACAGGTGGAAGTCATTTATGTCGAACCGTGTAAAGGAAATCCAAGCTCTGACAGACCCATCCAGGTGGTTTCACTGTGCAGGGTCCGAGAATCCTGCAGATTTGCTAACAAGAGGTGTCAAGTGTGACCTTCTCGTTCAGAGTTCCAAATGGTGGACTGGACCAGAGTTTTTGAAAGACTTAGATCTGTGTAACAACGACCAGACTTTAGTGATTCCTAACAAGGACATATATATAAACGAACTAAAAAGAGACTCCGTGAACATTATTGATGATGATTTTGTTACATTAACTATTTCTCACGATAAACCGTTAATTAATCATATTTTTGCATGTACTAATAATTTTGTAAAATTAATTCGTATAATGAGTTTTATTTTTAGATTCACCTTCAACTGTCGAACTAAATTGAAGAGAAGAAGTGGACCACTATCCCTCGACGAGGTTCGAGAGGCCGAATCGTTTCTAATTCGATCAGCACAAAGGGGGGAATTTAGGGAAGAATTAAAATGTCTCGAAAAAGGTAAGCCTGTTCACAATAAAAGTAGATTATCTTCCTTAAACGTATTTGTAGGAGAGGATGGATTAATTAGAGTTGGCGGCCGTTTAGCACATGCAGATTTGCCGCTTAACTCAAAGTTTCCAATTGTTTTGCCTGCCAATCATAAGTTAACGGATATTATTTTAAATTACTTCCATCTCAAATATTTTCATTTAGGCCCACAAGCGTTGCTTTTCCATGTAAGACAAAAATTTTGGCCACTTAATGGCAGGAATAATTGCCGAAGCATTGTTCACAAATGTGTGACATGCTTCAAGAATAAACCTGTTGTCAGCTCCCAATTGATGGCTGATCTTCCGGGGGAACGTGTGACACCAAATTTTGTATTTTCGGTGACAGGTCTGGATTACTGTGGCCCATTTTCTATTAAATTTAAAAATCAAAGGAAGGGCGTATTGAATAAAATTTATGTCGTAGTGTATGTGTGTTTATGCACCAAGGCAATACACCTGGACTTTGTTTCAGATCTCACAACTCAGGCTTTTATAGCTAGTCTAAAACGTTTCTTTGGCAGAAGGGGAAAATGTGCAAAAATCCTATCGGATAATGCAAAAACGTTCATCGGAGCTGACATAGAGTTGAAAAAATTGCATAAACTGATTAGTTTCCCAGATGAGGAATTGTGTAATTTTTTAACCCATGAAGGTGTCAAATGGGAATTTATTCCCCCCAAATCCCCGAATTTTGGTGGCCTCTGGGAGGCGGCTGTAAAATCATTCAAGTTTCATTTAAAACGGGTAATAGGTGATCAAAAATTAACCTTAGAAGAGTTTCTTACTATACTAGCGGAAATTGAGGGAGTTTTGAACTCCCGTCTCCTTACCCCGCTGTCCCCAGATTTCGAAAATTTTGAAACCTTGACACCCTCTCATTTTTTAATCGGTAGACCTATCAGTTCGATCTCCGAACCACCTTTAGATAACATTAATGAAAATAGATTAGCAAAATGGCAGAGAATCACCAAATTTAGTCAACAAATTTGGAAGACTTGGAAGCGCGATTATTTAAATAATCTGCAGCAGAGGGGGAAATGGAAATTTAAAAAGGATGATGTACAGAAAGGAACTTTAGTACTAATAAAGCAGGAAAATTTACCTTCCACCAAATGGCAGGTTGGAAGGATAGTTGAAATTTTTAAGGGAAGGGACAATATAATCCCATCAAAAAACTTTCTGTAAAAAAAAAAGCGCCAAGTTCTCCTTAATGTTTCGGCCGTAAAAAGTACTGATATCTGATGTTCGCCCAAGTTAAAAGTCAAACATCCGAAATCTTTCATTCAAAATGGCTTCCTGCGAATTGGCCGTTAATGCATTCTAGGTTAAAAACATTAGAAGAATGTAATACTGAGAAAAATAAATTAGAATACATAATACACCCTCATTGATGTTAAACATGCCATATCTTTCATTTGAAATAAATAATTGCGTCGATAAATCATTTCAAAATTAATGATTAGAAATTATGCATTTAAAAGTAATATCGGAATGCAAATAGGCAAATTCGTATGATGACATTGTAATTAAAAGCTTTGTGATACATACCTTTGAGTTTCAAGAAACATTAGTTTTGATTAACCATCATTTAGTTTTACCATGGTTTAATGACCATTTTGTACGGTCTATTGTCATTAACACGAATTCCAATGAATATTTTTTTCATCAAATTTCACATTGTGTTACATTATATGAGACGTTGAGAACCAGAGTGGACCATTATCAACAGCTGTGATCTCGAAATTATGTTTTTAAAAACGTGTATTATATTTTAGTACTTTGTACAACAAAATGCTGTCACCCGCCTCGTAAAATGTTCAAAAGAATGTAGTAGACATGTAGATCATTATACAATCTTTAGAATTTGAAAAATCTTCTAAAATGCATTAACGGCCAAGTCGCAGGAAGCCATTTTGAATGAAAGATTTCGGATGTTTGACTTTTAACTTGGGCGAACATCAGATATCAGTACTTTTTACGGCCGAAACATTAAGGAGAACTTGGCGCTTTTTTTTTTCAGAAAGTTTTTTGATGGGATATCACTACTTTTTGTAGGTTTTATCAAATGTATAAAGGATATAAATATAATAAATGTATAAATGTCAAAGAATTTTAAAATTATTTTATTATGCTTTACAAATCTATATTTTTATTTGTAGTTTACATCAAAATACTAGCCGTCTCAGGCAAACAATATATTCTTTCTAATATGTATGCTAAGCACTTCATGATATTACTTTTATTCATAACTAGCCGAAGTACTTGGTGCTGTTCGAGATTTTAAGAATGTTTGTGTAGAAAAAATCAATTTCAAAATTAAACATGTTATATAGATAACTTCAAAATGTTAAAATATGCCAATACTTCTATAATCATGCTTTTATCATGATTCAATACGTTCCTCAAACTCGTATGACGTTGTACTCACCTGCTGACATCTTACTTACTTGCTTTCACTATTACTCATATTGATACTCTCTTTGTATAGTTACCAAACATTTGAAAAAGTGCGTTAAACTTCCAATGTGACGTTATATTAATTTTCTTTTTAAATTATCGAATGACGTCATATTCTATTATTATATTACTGCTTTCTGTATTTGCACATACTCATACTCCTTGTATTATTGAGAAATGTTTGAAAATTTCCGTTATATTACCAATATGACGTCATATTAATCTTTTTTTCCATTCCTGAAACTTTTTATTTTTATTTTCATTTTTCACGTGGAAATCTTTCCATAGAAAATTAATTATTGTAGAAAGAATTTCGTTGTGGATTTTTAATTGTTGGCAACTGCTATAACGAAAAATGTTCAAATTTAATAGGAAAAGGCGGGAAGAGTTCAATATCCTGTGTTGGTAGGTTTGGCGAGTTGTTTTTGGCGATAAATGTTTGATTTGGTTGTTGCAATATTCAGTCTTTGGAGTTTTAACTTAACAACTAGAATTGACATTATCTACGTGACATCACACCTCTTTTGGCAGCAGTTTGGATTTTTTTGCCAATCGCGTGAACCAGCACAGGATATGGAAACTGATAGATTTTTGGTTTTTTATTATTTAAAAATTAACTCTGCATTATATTTCGATTCCGGATTACTTTAGTTGCCTCGCCCGTGTTTTAATACACCTACAAGTAGCATTTCACAATTCTGGCTTTCAAACCGTTGATTTGTATAGAAGTGCAGACAGACAAACAAATTTTCATTTTCATGTATTAGATTTACTTGCTCAATCCTTCGCCAAATCGGAAGTTTCTGTTAGAGAAATTCTCTTTGCGATCATTGGCAGCATATCTTATATTTTGTCTTGTTATCCATTTCATCTTTATTGACAATTACCGCTTAATTTACTTAGGAATTTACGCTTCATGTCTGTTTGCATCGTTACACTCTCTAATACGGAGATTTTTAATCCTGTTAAGTAATCTTCTGTAATTTACACTGAAGTGAAGTGGTTCTTGTTAAACGCCTGTTAAGCTATCCATTTTTACATTAAACCATATTGATGCTAATTTTTTTCCCCTTTCATTCTAACATTGGAACGATTAAGGAAGATTAGAAAATCTACGGACGCACTGCCGTTCTCCCATTAGAAAATCTACCATTACTCTCATCTAATCGTCTTAGATAATATGTCAATTTGTCTTGGTTTTAAGATTTTAGCTAAATTTACTCGAAAACCTGAAGCTAAAATGCGAGGAACCCCATTATAGAAGATTCATTCGAACGTACATATTGATAAACTGGATATATATGTTATAAAATTATAATAATCTAGAACTGGCAGTTTCGATGCTTTAATTCTGAAAATTCTCTTTCTATAATACACTTTTAAGAGAGTAAAGACTAACAATATAGTAAAAGTAAGTATAATAACAGTACAATATAATAGCAAGAGCAGAGGTCTTGTGTAGTGACGAAAGATTGAAACTTTATTAACATTCGTGCGTTATGCCATTTAATTAACCACGTAATATTAATAGATGATTACTCGCTCTAAAAATTCGCAATGAAAAATAGCCTTTAGCGTCAAATTCTCTCCAAGCTTTGCGACACTTAACGAAATATCACCAAATATGGCGACAAAAACGAATTTTTAACGAATTTTTAATCAAACAAAATATTGACATTTCATAGTTCACTTTTATATTTTAACAGAATAATAAGACTACTATAATTTGTGACTCGTGCTATAGCCAATATAAACGTCAGGACACGTCGCCCTTATCATTATCTTTTCGCTATGGTACTCCATTGTGAAATTTGGTAATTTTTGAATATCAATAGTTGAAAAATGGCATAATCATTAGATTTGAAATTTATGTTAAAAAATATACATTTTTTTTACTTTTCAAGCGTAGTTTGTTTAACAATTTTCTCACAAATACTTTTCGAGCTATTATTTTTTTCAGTAACTTCAAATGTTTCATTTTCCGAGTTTAATCTGTAGCAAAGATTAGCGAAAAACCTAGTCGTCAGCAACGCATAGCTTTATATTAAAGAGGATGTTGGAGAAGGGATTGTCACCATCACTTTTGAAATCGGTTCTGTAGTTCCAGAGATTCCATAGAAATTGTAATTTAGAATGATTTAAAACGCTTTTCGCTCATTTCACCCTTTTAAATTTCGATTTTTTTAAATTTTGTTCTTAGAGAGCATTTACATCTTATAAGTAACTACAATGCCAAATTTCAAATTTCTAGCTCCTTTAGTATAAAAAAAAATGCAATTTTAGAACGTTTTTCGCTCCTGCACCCCCCTGGGATTAGTGGCACCGACGTAAAATATAGCCTATGTTGGAGCAGGGATTGCCATAAAAAATTTGCCACCATCACTTTTTAAAAGGGTTCGGTAGTTTCAGAGATTCCATAAAAATTTTAATTTAGAATGTTTTAAGAAGGCTTTTCGCTCATCGCACAGTTTTAAATTTCGAATTTTTTTTTAGAATTTGTTCTTAGAGAGCATTTACATCTTATAAGTAACTACCATGCCAAATTTAATGTTTCTAACACCTTCAGTACAAAACAATCGAAATTTTAGAAAGTTTTTCGCTCATACACTCCCCTGGGGGCAGCGGCACCGGCATGAAATATAGCCTATGTTACAGCAGGAACTGTGACCATCAATTTGCCACAATCACTTTTGAAAACAGTTCTGTAGTTCCAGATATTCCATTGAAATTGTAATTTAGAATGTTTTTAGAACGCTTTTCGCTCATCTCACCCTTTTAAATTTCGAATTTTATTAGAATTTGTTCTTAGAGAGCATTTACATCTTACAAGTAACTACCATGCCAATTTTCATGTTTCTAGCTCCTTCAGTATAAAAAAAATCGAAATTTCAGAACGTTTTTCGCTCCTGCATCCCCCCCCCCTGGGGTAGTAACACCGACATAAAATATAGCGTATGTTGGAGCAGGGACTGTCACCATCAATTTGCCACAATCACTTTTGAAAACGGTTCTGTAGTTCCAGATATTCCATATAGAAATTGTAATTTAGAATGTTTTTAGAACGTTTTTCGCTCATCTCATTCTTTTAAATTTCGAGTTTTATTAGAATTTGTTCTTAGAGAGCATTTATATCTTATAAGTAACTACCATGCCAAATTTCATGTTCCTAGCTCCTCCACTATAAAAAAAATCGAAATTTTAGAACGTTTATCGCTTTTGCATCCCCTTGGGGGTAGTGGCACCGACATAAAATATGTCGGACACCTATGTTGGAGCAGGGATTGTCACCATCAATTTGCCACCATCACTTTCGAAATCTCTTCAGTAGTTACAGAGATTACCCCCTACAAACAAACAAACAAACAAACAAACTTTACTACTTTATAATATTAGTATAGATATAAATATATTTCAAATAAAATCCAGTGTGCATATATATATATATATATATATATATATATATATATATATAAAGTTTATTAACATCATTAAAATGCACTTAAAGAACTAACAACCCACTGGAATTTTGCCAGATTGACTGAGTGCTATTGTGATTAGAATACCGAAATTTATAATAAAACTAGGGGGCCTACCCCCTGCGAGCTACGCTCGCCAACCCCCGCTCAGACTTCGAGGCCTCTAAAAACATGACAGCGTGCTTTGTTTTAAAAATATTGGTAAATCTGTAATTGGGTTGCCATGCTTTTGACGTTGGGGCATTTTTTGATTATCATGGCCTCATACACAGCTGTTGCGACAACTGACGACTGTTTTAGGGATTCATAAGTAAAATCAATTACAACTTGAAAACCAGCTTGTATAAAATGGTTAGGTTTAAATTGTGGCTACGTCTAGGACTTTTATAAGAACGATCTGTATTCTATTCTTCCTTTGCGTTTAAGGATGAGAAAAATTCTATCTGCTTGTGAATAACATTAAGAACCCCGGTATTGAAAAGTACTATGTTATAGACATTTTCAGTAACATGTTTTAATTTTCTCTCTATTTTAGTGCACCATCATGCATATTTTCATGTTATTTTAAATATGTAAATTATTTATTTTAGTTAATATATATATACGAATTTTCTAATAATTATTTATCATACAAAATTAATTAAATATTTTGTGCATGCATGCTTGCATTTATTCGGCATCAATTGATGAGATATTTAAACAAATTTGCTATCCGCGATAATTTTACACCATGTTATGTCACTTGAATATTGTCCATAAGAAAATCGGGTATTTTTCCAGTATAGAATCCTTTGCTTTTAGGTTTGGCGTAATTCGAGCTTCAAAAAGGGATAGATTCGTTAATATACATAGATTTGTTGCCAAAAGTTATGAAAACAAACCCAATGAACTTTTGGTGCTTTTCTATTATAGGGGTCTTGACGCTTTTTTAAAAAGCTTGGCACAATTCGGGCATCAGAAAGTGAGATTTGGTGCCAAATGACATAAACAGCCATGGAAACAAATTCGACGATTTTTTTTGTTTATATGCGTATTTTAATTATACGTATATTATTATTGTTTTTTCTATACCAATTACTTCTGATTATATATAAAATAGGATAAATGACATTTTACGCTAAGCAAATTGGATAAATATTGAAAAAATGCTTCTGTATGCGAAATTACAAAGTGAATAGGTTGACAGAAAGTATGTTGCCAAATTTCCTTTTCCGCCAAGGCTATTTTCTCTGTTTCGTCAAGGCCCCATATCAATATCAATAAATAATAATTACTATTAATTCCTTTCCACCCCTTTCTTTTGCGTTTACATAAATGACGTCATTCGGACGAATTTATTCAAAATATTTTCAGTTTATAAATTAAATTAAATGCTGACAGACGATTGAATCCTGATGATAGAAATGTGATTTTTTTTTTTTCAAATTTTCCTGAAAAACATAATTTAATCACAATCTTGTCTTCATTATCGATTGAAATAAAAGATAAATTCAATTTCAATTTAAACATGACAAATAAAAAGAAATCAATAATCCCTATCGGGATCCTTTTCAATTTTTTCCCCCTTTTTTGTCACAAAAAAACTGAGTAATTAGTTGCCATCATTATAGAAATGTCATTAAAATTAGAAAAAAATTAATATCTCGAAAACTAATTCCAATTTCAAAATTCTATTACCAGTTTTGATATCCGCGGATTTTTATGGACAATTGGTATTAATTTCACCATCAAGCGTTTAATATTTTATTAAAAATAGCCCTGAAACATAATCAGTCGTTTAATCAGTCGTTTCATAAAATCGTTTCATAAATTCGTTTCATAAAATCGTTTCATTAGGATTTTATATATATAGGGTAGATTTATTTTAAGGAAGTAAAAAATAGAAAAACGGACAGATAAACTAAAAGCCTTCCCAACATTTTCGGAAAAGAATATAAAAAATTCATTCTGCTTGAAACCAATGTAACACCTTTAAACTCAGGCTAATTTTCTGTAATCAGGCTTTGGCGACCAACTCTGGCGCCAAATATGAGCGAGGAAATGATTGTCTAGGCAACTCTTATTACTTAAATGTTTATCGTACAACAAAAAACACAAATGGTGGCAACAATGCAATTAATTTAATTTGCCAATTGAATGTGTTACGAACTGTATATAGCCAAATCAGCACCCCCTATTTGAAGGGTTTAAAGGCAGAAATTCTATGTTTTCAGACTTTTCTGGTTAATTGTGTGACAAAACCTACTTACTTGTCAAATTTTATGATTCTACGACTGTTAGAAGTACCTTAGTTATTTGATGATCACCAACTTTTTTTTTAGTTATTTGATGATCCCCTGTGAGTCAGTTACAAAAAAGCCCTTTTTCGGAATCTCATATTTCGAAAAATATTAAATACAGAAATAAGAAATCTTGGAACCTAGTTCAGTTTCATTATATTAATGTGTGTTAAAAAGGAAAACTCTCTAGCTCTCACCAAAACGCAGTTATGAGGGGGTGAAAAGTAGGCCGAAATGGTCAGGGAAAAGGTAGCTTACGGCCTGTGCGAACTTGGCGGACGCACTGCCGTGCTCCCAGATACGAACCGTAAACTTACGGTTACCAGACGGACGAATTTATAAGAGAAATGTCAGAGATGTCTGTATATTACAAGTTCAGTAACAGATTTCTTTTCTTTCTTTAAGCAATTTTAAGGTATATATTATTTCTGTATGTAATGTTGAATTATAGTGCATTTATGATTGTATTATTATTGTGTATGTAAGTTGTTATATCTTATAATTTTTTCTTTTATGATAATTTTTGCAAATTTATATGTGAATGTATATTGAAATTGCATTTCAATCCCCGGGGGAGTGTTTCCTCCGTAGAACATTTTGTTATCCAGGGGGCGCTGCCGAGCGCTCAAGACGGGAGGATGCGCGGAGCTTGATTCCCGCCAGTAGTGATGTTTTTGCTTGAGACGTAAGCGCAGTGTACCAACCACTGCCAGTCAATTTTGTTCTCCTTGTAAATAAATGTAATTAGTTAAGTTTTAACTCCACTTTTTATTGAGTACGAAATGATCATCTTAGTTTTCTTAACGAAATACAGTCCAACGAGATTACCTGAGCTAATGTACGGAACAGCATCTTTCAAATCAGATTCAGTTTGAGGACGAAACGGATACACTTTGAATTTCAGATATCCCCACAGCCATAAATCCATTGGTGGCAGATCAGGAGACCTTGGTGGCCACGGAAACGGGAAATGACGGGAGATAAATCTGTCACCAAACTGTTGAGTTAAGGCACGTTTGACTGAAGACCCGACATGTGGAGGAGCGCCATCTTGCATCCACACAACTTCAGATAGAGCATTTTACCGTTGCAATGCGGGAATCGCGTAATGAGTTAACATGTCCAGATAGCGAGCACTCGTTACTGTGCACGTTTACAGATCACCGGCAGTAACCTCTTCCAAAAAGTAAGGGCCGAAGATGAACGTACTCGTTATACCACACCATACAGTCACTTTTTCCTCGTGTAATGGACGTGCATGCACATCATGTGGATTATTCTCTGCCCAGTGCACACATTTTTTCGAATTCACGTTACTAGTTAACGAGAAATGTGCCTCATCTGTCCACAGAATGCGTAAAGGCCAGCTGCTATCTTCATCGTAACGGATAAGGAATTGATTTGTAAAATCCAGCCGTAATTGATAGTCTCCCGCTTCCAACATCTGGATACGCTGGAATCGATACGGAAACATGTTTAGAACAGAGCGCAGAATCTTGCGTACATTTGAATTCGGAAGATCCAGAACACGTGAAACACCGCGTGCAGTTGCGGGACGAACTGTGCTTATCGTCTGATGGACTTCTGCAACAGCTTCCACAGGAACGGAAGGTCGTCCAGATCGAGGTTGATCGCATGTGCAACCAGTTTCTTCAAATTTATGAATCAAGTCCTGTACAGCTTTGACAGTGCACGGGCCTCGCCGGAATCCATGGTTTCTGTGGTAAACACGCAATGTCTCTGCGGCATTTTGTCCATTCAGGTAATAAATCTTTACGATTTCCCCACGTTCTTTCCCTGAAAGCAGCATCTTGTTCGGAATGGCAGAAAGGAACATACGCGGCTCGCATTTCGCAGCGCCTTTTCTTTCACCTAGCGTGACGACGTCAGTCATGACTGTGTCTTACGTAGAACCCGAAATTTGCGTTTCTTAGTTTCTTCTTCTCGTTTTGTGGAGAACTAATCAGACTGGGATATCAGCCAAAGAAACGGTGTGACGTGTAACGTAAATGAAACGAAAATTAATGCTCTGGTGCACGGCAAAGTCCTTTTTGCTTTTCCCTTGCCTAGTTCCGGTGATTTTCATGCTACAGCTGACGTTCCAACGCTAAATAGGGTTTTTCACAATGGAGATCACATTCCAATACAAAAAACTGGGTGTTTCCATTTGATTTTTTCAAAATCTTCTCACTTTAACCGTAACTGTTTGAGTGACACTGTTGTTTTCCATATCATTCTTGAGCGCATACCTCAAAATACATTTTGCCAAAATTTCATTTAGTTTCTGTGAATGGTATGATAGTTAGGGGCCCAAATGTCGGGATAGTTTTTTATAATCACCCTGTATATATACATGCAAGGAAAGCTTACTTATTCAACTGATTTGCACCCAGAAAAAAGTTTTGTTGAATCAACAAATATTTGGTTGACCCAGCAAAACTTTTCGTTTAAATGTGGGTCAATGGAAATTTTGTTTGAATCAACAAAAAAAAATATTGTTGATTTTTTTTTTGCAATTCCAAAAATAAATGTATCGTCAGCAAAAAAATGTTTTGTTAATTCAAGTAAAATGTTTCAATTTTATTTGAATTAACAAAATTCTTTTTGTTACATAGATGTATGCTATGTGTTATTTTAACAATCTATTTTCTTTTTTCAACAAAATATATTTTGTTTGTTTAAATAATAAAATATGTTATATTACGAACTTGTTTTGTTTATACTACAAAAACTTTTAATAAATGAACCAAACTGAATAAGCCGTTTTAACTATTCTTTAATTCACTTTAAGCTGTGAATTACGCCTGTAATCCTTGAATAATAACAAGTGAATTTTTATTCTGTTTTTTTTCAAGTGCAAACCGAGAGAGTGAAAAATGCCCCAAGCCGCACTCGATCCATGGTCACCAGAACAGCGCTCTGAGGCTCTACCACTGAGCTACAAGGAACGACATCGGAACTCGGCATTTCTTACTCTTATATATGTCGGACCGGCTGCAACCGCAGCACAAGATGAAAATGTCATCAGGAGCACGAAAATTTCTGCGGCAAACATGAGACGATAATACGAACCCCAGCATACGGTAACACATAGTTAATTTTTATTTCATTTTCAGCAGTGAATTACGCCTGCAAAAAGCAGGATAAAATTTCACTGGTTATTATTTCAAGATTACAGGCGTAATTCACTGCTGAAAATGAGATAGAGCTATTGCAGAAATCGCGAAAAATGCAACATAGCAGTGCCACCTGTTGCGCGATTTACACAAAACACTAATCAGCAACAATTTATATCAGGAAGTAACTGAATATTAAAGTTTTATTAAATTCCGTGCATTAGTTCTTGAGATAGAGCGCCCACAAAATGTTTGCAACATACAGACAGACAGAGTCATTGAAAAGTCATTTTCTAAAAACAGTCAAATCGTGTTCACGACCTTCTAAAATCCGTCGGAAACCGGAAGTCGGAAATTTTCATGATTTCAATACTTTCTTCTTGTAAAGACAGAAGAAAGTAATAAATGGGACAGGGGGATTTTTAAAACTACCTTGGTCCGACCCAATGAAAGAAAAAATTAATTATCAAAAATTATGTTAATCCTTTAATTATATAGCTATATAAGTCAAATAAGTTACGTGAGACGATTATGGCTACTGCACAACAACTTAAATTTTGCAGAAACAACAAAATTTTGCTGGAATTACAAAATTATTGTAAAATAATAAAAAAAAAATATTTTGTTAATTCAAGTAAAATTGATGAAATTTTGTTAAAATTTTGTAATAGTGTTAACAATATTTTTTTGTCTTAGCAACAAAACCAATTTTTTTACTTCAACTAAAAATTTTGTTAAAACAACCAAAATGAACGCAACAAAACATGTTTTGTTGTTTTTATCAATTCCTTTTTAGCTCACAGGCTATCAAAGCCTGAGAGCTTATGTGCCCGCCGGTTCTGTATGTATGTACGTATGTATGTATGTACGTAACGCGATAACTCTTGATAGAACTAACCGTTTTACTTTAAATTTTGTTTATAGGTTCCTTGTGATGAGGCGCTTCCCTGATTAGTTTTGGAGGTTCATTGGTTAAGCATAAAGGGGGGAAATGGGGGCTAACCCCCCATAATTTAGATAAATAGGTTTTTCATGCAGAATTATCCAATTTTCTTCAAATTTTGTATATAAGTTCATTTTGATAATGCGCTTCTGTCAATAGTTTTGGGGGTTCATTGGTTAAGTATAAAGGGGAAAGGGGGGATAACCCCCCCCCCCCTAATTTCGATAAATGAGTTTTTATGCAGGATTATTCGATTTTCTTCAAATTTTGTATATAGGTTCATTGTGATAATGCTCTTCTCTGAAGAGTTTTGGGGGTTCATTGGTTAAGTATAAAGGGGGAAGGGGGGCTACCCCCCGCCTTAATTTAAATAAATGGGTTTTTCATGCAGAATAATCCGATTTTCTTCAAATTTTGTATACAGGTTAATGGTGATAAAGCGTTTTCCTGATTGGTTTTGGGGATTCATTGTTTAAGTATAAAGGGGGTAACAGAGGGCTGCCCCCCCCTTAATTTAGATAAATGTGTTTTTCATGGAGAATTATCCGATTTTCTTCAAATTTTGTATATAGGCTCTTTGTGGTAAGGAGCTTCCCTGGTTAGTCTTGGGGTTCATTGGTTAAGTATAAAGGGGGATACGGGGGGATAATCCCCCTTAATTTAGAAAAATGGGTTTTTCATGCAGAATTATCCGATTTTAGTATATATGTTCATTGTAATAAAAGGCTTCCCTGATTAGTTTTGGGGGTTCAATTGTTAACTATAAGGGGGTGGGGGAACGGGGGGTTGATCCCCCTTAATATATTGTCGATTTCTATATTTTTCGAGGGGCTTATTTCAAATTCTTTGAAATAAGTGTATAATATATAATTAGTGTGAATAGCATGTGAGCTCAATGCCCTCAGTTTAACTGGGCAGTTTTCTTTTTTGCTTTATCCTTTTGATTTAAAGATATTTAGAAAATAACATTTCTATACAGATATGATGTCGTTTAATTTAAAAATTTTGTAAAGCCTTATTCTAAATTAAAACTTTGACAGCAAAAATAAGATCTCTCAAACTAATTAATGAGAGAAAATCATTCGATATATTGGAATAAATGTTAAAGTAAAATTAATAAAACATAGAATTAAAAAAAATAAATATGACATATCAAAACACAGATAATAGAAAATTGATTAAAACTGGTTTATTTGATTTTAATTGAAAATTTTATTCAATGAAAACCTTTTTAATCAATACAATCTTTAATGGAAAATGTTTAATGGAATAAAATACAAACGAATATAAAAAATGGAAAACATTATATAAGTTAATTAAAATATAATAATTATTTTAAGTGAAAATATGCTCTTATAAAAGAATTTCGTGTAGATTATATTTATAAAATATAATGGTTATAATTTAAAATAGAATTTTAAGAAATGTATATCCGAAAACATTATTTACATAATTGAAAGCACTCTTAAGAACCTTTTACAGTAAATAAAAGCTTGCTTATTCTATTAATTTTAATATGAAATGCATATTTCACTACGTTTACGAATAAAAATATTTAGAGAATGATATCCGTGTATTAATACTCTTTTGGTTATTGTAGATATTTTGTAAAGTCTATCAATCGTCTAACCGATTCAATAAAAATAGTTCGCTACATGAAAATACTGGAATATTTTTTATTATTAAAATTGATTAAATCATACAGAATTTAAAAAATAAAATAAATTACAATTATTACTCTTTACTTATATTGATGCAGTGTTTAAAGGAAAACTTTTACGAAATAAAATATAAACAAGTATGAAATTTAAAAAAAGGGAAATAATTATATAAGATAGTTGTAATGTGAAAATATTTTTAATTAAATCATGCTCGTTTGAAATGGTTTAATGTGGATTAAAATTATAATTTATAACAGTCATAATGTAAAATAGAATTCATAAAATTAAAGTAGTGCTAAAAGGGAAATTGACATAAATGATGTAAATAAAAGATAAATTTTCAAATAATTACATTTAATTCAAAGATTACTTTTTAGACACATTTGAAATGAAATGCATATTTCTATACGCTTTTGTTTAAAGATGTTTAGAAAATAATATTCTAACATGGATAAGATTTTAATTAATTAAAAAAATGTTACTGTAAAATTAAATTTAGAAATTAGAAATCTGAAATCTTTAAAACCATTCAATCAAAATTTTTCATTCCACGAAAACAGTAAAATTTAAATCAATAAAAACATACTTAAAAAAAATTACAGATAGTATCTATCTATTCAATCCAATGTTTAAAGGGAACTTTTTACAGGTTTAAAATGCGAACGAGTATAAACTAATATAAAGGAAAATCATTCTGTAATTTAACTGTAACATGAAAATATTTTTAATGAAATCATGCTCGTCTGAAGACGTTTCATGTAGAATAAATGTATAAAATATAATCATAATTTCAAAATGAATTAGGAAGCAAATATAAAAATATTACTAAAAGCAATAATCATATGAATGAGATAAATAACAGGATTTTTTTTTTCTTTTTCTTTTTTTTTTTTTTTTTTTTTTTTTTTTTTAATAAATAGATGACTTATTGGATTCATTCAAAAATGGAATGGATATTTCTGTTTGCTTTTGTTTGAAGATATTTAGAAAATAATATTCGAAAATGGATAAGATTTTATTTAATAAAAAATAAATAAAATAATACGGGAAAGTTACATTTTTAAATAAGAAATCAGATATATCTTAAACTATTCAATAAACATTTTTCATTGAATAAAAACATTAGAACATAGATATATTTAAATTTATATAGATAAAGGCATAAATATTTTTTTAATTAATTGCAAATAGTACTTTTTTATTCAATTCAATTTTTAAAGAGAAATTTTTACATGTCTAAAATACGAACGATATGAAATAATATAAAGGGTATTATGTAACTTAGATTTTAATTTGTTTCAATATGTAATTCAGTTGTAATATGAAAATATTTTTAATGAAATCATGCTCATCTAAAAAAAATGTTGATTAAATTATTAAAATCTAATAGTCATAATTTAAAATAGAATTAAAAATAAACAAATAAAATTATTGCTAACAGCAATATTCCCGTAAATAGGATAAATAACATAATTTTCTTTTTAAATGCTTATATTTAATAAAAAGATTACTTATTGGATTCATTTGAAAATGAAATTCATATTTCTGTTTGTCTTTGTTTAAAAAAATTCAGAAAATAATATTTGAACATGGATACAATTTATTTAATAATACCTAAAGGACGTATTCATGTAAAATTAAATTTTGGAAATTAAAAATAAGATATCATTCAATCAAATTCTTTCATTGAATGAAAACAGTATAATATAATTTTTAAAATTTAAATTGATTAGAATTTTTAAATAAATTGGAAACAGTACGCTTCTATTCAATCAAATGTTTTAAAGGAAATTTTTACAAGACTGAAATACTAAAGAGTATGAAATAATATAAAAGGAAGTCATTAGGTTATTTAGTTGTAATATGAAAATATTTTAAATGAAATCGTGTTCATACGAAAGGGATTCATATAGATTAAATTATTAAAATATAATAGTAATAATTTAAAATAGAACTAAAAAATAAATGCATTGCTGAAAGCAATATTTACATGAATAGGATAAATAAAAGAATATATTTTAAATGCTTATATTTAAATAAAATAATTACTTATTCGACTCAGTTCGAAATGAAATGCATATTTCTTTAAGATTTGTTTAACAATATTTAGAATATAATATTCGAACATGGATAAGGTTTTAATTAATAAAAAATGAGTGTTAGTGTACAATTGAATTTTGAAATTATAAATGATATATAATTAATAAGGACTTTACGTTGCACATATAAATACTCATCAAACACTTGCTTCCAACGTAAATTTCATTTAATAAATATGAGTTACTTTAAAACTACATATATAGAAAACAAACCTCGACGTTTCGGTTAATCTTTATAACCATCATCAGGAGAAAAAACCTTCATAAATATGAACAGCAAAAATTAAAATGTGTTACATGATTGAGTCACAATATTCAATCTGCCAAGACGCTCAAACAACTGAAATTATAACAACATATTCAAAATACGCCTGGTGGCGCCGTCTATGAACCAGTAATGTAACTGGAACTTATGTTCAACGGAATTAAAGTTCACTTTAAAATGCATTTCCATATGACCGGAGCCGAAAATGATGGGATATCGTTGCAAATTTCATGTTTTCTTAGCGAAATTTCTATAGATTCCCGGATGTAGGCTTTAAAGGGATTGTTTTGTCTGGAAATAACTTTGACGTTGTTAAAATCAATAAACCTAACCTGTCCGTTAGCAAAAGTCCTTGATAAGGCAGTGGAATTCCATTTGAATTGACCGATGGTACAAATTCTGCATATATTGGTATGACAAAACGTCGCATCGTAGAGAGACTTAAAGAACACAAGAGTGATTTGAAATTCAATAAATTTTCCACTGCCTTATCAAGGACTTTTGCTAACGGACATGTTAGGTTTATTGATTTTAACAACGTCAAAGTTATTTCCAGACAAAACAATCCCTTTAAAGCCTACATCCGTGAATCTATTGAAATTTCATTAAGAAAACATGAAATTTGCAACGATATCCCATCATTTTCTTTTCCGGCCATATGGAAATGCATTTTAAAATGAACTTTAATTCCGTTGAACATAAGTTCCAGTTACATTACTGGTTCATAGAGGGTGCCACCAGGCGTATTTTGAATATGTTGTTATAATTTCAGTTGTTTGAGCGTCTTGGCAGATTGAATATTGTGACTCAATCATGTAACACATTTTAATTTTTGCTGTTCATATTTATGAAGGTTTTTTCTTCTGATGATGGTTATAAAGATTAACCGAAACGTCGAGGTTTGTTTTCTATATATGTAGTTTTAAAGTAACTCATATTTATTAAATGAAATTTACGTTGGAAGCAAGTGTTTGATGAGTAATTAAATGATAAATCTTTTAAATCATTCAATAAAATTTTTCATAAAATAAAAAAAAGTAGAATATTTTTTTTTAATTAAAAAAAAGCATAAAGAATTTTTAAAATAAATTGCAAATTGTACTTTATTATTCAGTCTAATGTTTAAAGGAATTTTTTACATGTCTAAAATAAGAAGGAGTAGAAAATTTTATAGTATTAACTCATTATGTGATTTAGTTGTAATATGAAAATATTTTATAAATGAAAACATGTTTGTATGAAAGAGAAATGTAGATAAAATTTATAACATACAGCAGTCATAATTTAAAATAGAATGAAAAAATGTAAATGTATTGCTGAAAACAATATTCACATGAATGGGATATATAAAAGACATTGTGTTTAATTATTATATTTAATTAAAATATTATTTATTCGAAATGAAATGCATATTTCTATAAGCTCCTGTTTAGAGATATTTAGAGAATAATATTCGAACATGGATAAGATTGTATTTAATTAAAAAACATTCAAGTGTAACTGTATAATTAAATAAATAAATTACATATAGTACCTTTATATTCAATCCTATTTTTAAAGGGAAATAATAAATGGCACATTAAAAGTAAAGAGAGTAGAGAAAAAAATGTCAAGATCAGCTCCACATACTCTCAGAAACATATTTTACTCCCAATCTGTAAACATGAAAAAACATCTATTTATCCCCAGTGCCACCAATCCGTTGAATTGCATCAAGATATAGCACGCAGCCACCCATCCCAATCCACTATTAATTTCCTGGAAAAAGGAAACATGAAACGGGGCCATACTCCCTTTTTCCAAACGTCGGCCTACAACCCTTCATGAACTTTGGAACGCTATTCAAGAGGAATTGGCCAAAATACCTCTTCCAAAACTACAAAAGGCATTATTGTCGCGGAAATTACGGTGCAGAAAATCAGTTCAGAATAAGGGTTCAACATTTACCAAAACCATTGGAACAACGAAATTAAATCACATTCTATTCATTCTTGAAATATATCTATCGTGAAAATCACGAAAAACAGACCATAGGAGCGACACATGTCGTGCAATATACACCCAAACCTAATAAGGATCTAATGATAGTCGAGGACAGGAAACAGATTATGAAGTTTGATGAACTCCCATGCATTAGTTCTTGAGATACAGCTGCCACGCATATCGTGAAAAATCCAGCATAGCAGCGCCATGTGTTGAGCGATTTACACCAAATCCTAATCAGTGTCCATTCATGTCAAGGTCTAATATAATATAAAGTTTGATTAAATTCCGGCATTAGTTTTAGAGATATACCTATTAAAAAATCTTAAAAATGAAGCATAGTAGCCCCTTCCTGTTGGGCGATTTAAACCAAAACCTAATCAACACCAATCTATGTTATGATCTACCTGAATCCAAAGTTTTAATAAATTTCGTTCATTAGTTCTTGAGATAGATCGCCTGCAAAATTTCTGTCACATCTAGGCACAAACACAGACAGAGACAGACAGACAGACTCACGGACAGACATTTTTTTTAAAACAGTCAAATTCGTGTTCAGGATCTTCTAAAATGTATAAACCCGTTGAAAACTGCAAGTCGAAATTTTTCGCGAATCCAATACTTTCTTCTTGTATAGATATAAAAAAGTAAAAATGTATTCTTTCTTCAACGTTCATCGAAGTTTTAACTAGAATTAACCTTCTTTTCCAAAACAATGAATTAAATTTTACGTGCACATTTTAACATAAATTTAAAACTAAATGTCAGTTTATACGAATATATCTAATGTATAGCGTGCAAAGTTTTGAATTTTAAAATAGCGGTTTTTAGAATGGGAAATTACGACTATAAAATATGTATATTTTACTCCTAAAACATCAGATAAATCTAATTATTACTTATCCATCATACGTAGTATAGGGTCTTATAATCATTTTGAAAATCGAAAAAAAAATTGAAAAATTGAAAAAACACGTTTCAGACACTGAAGATTCTGAAAAACACATTTTTAGAAATAAAATTGCCGTCCGTCTGTCTGTGTGTGTGTCTGTAAACGCTCTACCTCCCGAACAAATTGAGATAGAGACTTGAAATTTGGTACGTACTTCGTATGTAATAATGGGAAGAAGCTTATTGAATTTCAGTAACCTCGATTATCCGAAACTATTTTTTTCGGACTCTCCTAATATTCGTTCTGTTAAAAGGTATATAAAAATTTTCAAAATTGTTTATTTTAAGGGGTGAATATAGAAGACAATGAAAAAACAAATTTTACATAAAGATTATTCTAGTCGATTGGATAATGAGTTGCCAAGATATTTGTAATCCTATTTTCCACACTCTTCGATTTTTCATGACCCTGTATTTTATTCAAATTTCAATTCATATATATATTTTAATTGGAAATGAGACGCTTAATGCGACGCAGTAAACCGTAAGTTAATAGGATTATCAATTTTGGAGTTATAAGGATGTTTCTTTTTACGCAATTCGGTAATAGAGCATTTAAAGTGTAGGACGTCATCAAAGCCACGATTTTATTCGAATTTCAATGCATTTTATTTATAGTATGCATATCCATGATCAGTAAGTATTACGGTGGCCCCTAACGACTAGTTTTACTTTATGTTTCATACAAAGAAAAAAATTAAAAATTAAATGAGATCCAAGTTACAAATACCGTTTAACATCATAGAAACTCGACAGAGTTTCTCGCCAAGCATTAGAAACAGCAACGCATTGAACCGTAAATGAAAGGAATTTCCGCCAATGGATGTAAAACGATTTTACAAAAAAAAAATTTTACACTCTGTCTAGTTTATATTTTGCGGACGGGACAAAACGGGTTTTTGACACATCTACATCTCGCGTTCTATTTATGATAGAAACAAAATTCTTGATTCTATGGAATGGGACGTGCCACGTGACTAAGAAATCAAAAGTAAAACAAAATCGGTCGAATAGGTTTTCAGTAATTGCGATTTTAAAAGTGCAGCTTTTTGCACTTTTGAAATCTTGTTCAGACCAAAAACTATTGACAGGGCTACAGCAATGTGTAATTATCAGATTTTTACGCGATTTATGTCATTTGAATTGTTTTTATAAGTAGTTCAAACCTTTGCAAGTTTCATGTAAAAATATTAATTAGTTTTTGATTTATATCAGTTTAAAGTTATTGATTCCTATACTTAACATAGAGCAAAAAACTGTTGACGGGGCTACAGCAATGTGTAATTATCGGATTTTTACGCGGTTTGCGTCATTTGAATTGTTTTTATGAGTAGTTCAAACCTTTATAAGTTTCATGTAAAAATATTGATTAGTTTTTTATTTATATCAGTTTAAAATTGATTCCTATACTTAACATAGAGCAACAAAATAATAAATGACCCAACTGTTTTAGGAATGGTCGTATACACATGATATTAAGATATGTTATTACACTCGACCCAAGTAAGCTTCCTATTATAAAAAATAGTAACATTTAAGGTTAATTTACAGGGTCTCAAAAAGATTTCTTGATATAGGGCTAAACAGTTGTGTAATTATTCGATTTTTACGTGGTTTGCAGCATTTGAATTGTTTTTATGAGTAGTTCAAATGTTTAATATTTCGTGTAAAAATATTAATTACTTTTTTATGCATACCACTTTAAAGTGATTTATTCCTATACTTAAGATGAAGCAAAGAAATATTAAATGGTTGAACTCTTTTCAAAAAGAACTTATGCGCATGATGTTAAAATATGTTACTACGAACGACTTAAGTTAGCTTCCTAATGCAAAACAGAATTGTAGAATTTACTGTTCGTTTACAGGGTAACTCAAAAGATTTTTTAATAAGACAAAATAGTTGTGTAATTAGCGAATTTTTACGTTGAAGTACTTGATTCCTGTACTTAACACAGAGGAAAAACAATAGTAAATAGCATAACTTTTGTCAAAGTGGCTATGTACACAAGAATTTCAAATATGTTACTACATCCGATTCAGTTAAACTCTCTATTGTAAAGTGGCATTGAACCATATACGTTTCGTTTACAGGGTCTCTTAGAAGATCTTGATTACATTACAATCGATGTATATTTACTGAGTTAGATGTATTTTAATGATTTTATACTCTTTCAATCTCTGTAAGGTCAATCTTGATTTAAAATTTAATACGAGCTCATTTTATCTGTCTGAAAGCAAGGTAACCTGAAGTTATTGTAATCTGAAGCTTTAAACCTATTAAAATATAGTATTTTCATCGATTAAAAAAACTGTGTTTATTTATAAATATACTAGCAAGCTGATGAGATATAATATATCTGAATGTGTTTACATGATAAATAAATTGTTTTATTTTATGCATTGTAGGAAAAGGTCAAGAAATATACAAGAATTTTAATCACTAAAATGTGTTTTGATAAATCTCTCTTTTTACTTTCCCATCATAAGTAGTATAGGGTAAATCTTGTAATCGTTTTGAAAATCGAAAAAAAAAATTCTTTTGACGGATTTACACGTTTCAGACACTGTACATTAAGAAAAACATATTTTTAGAAAATAAATTTTGCCTGTGTGTCTGTAAACGCTCTATCTCCCGAACAAATCGAGATAGAGACTTGAAATTTGGTGTGTACATAGTATGTAATAATGGGAAGTAGCTTATTGAAATTCAGTAACCTCGATTATCCAGAACCATTTTTTGCGGACTCTCGAAATATTCGTTCTGATAAAAGGTATATGAAAATTTTTGAATTTTTTTATTTTAAGGAAGGAATATAAAAGACAATAAAAAAACATACATTTTTCATAAAAAGTGAAGTCTATCGGATAAGTAGTTGCCGAGATATTCGTAATCATATTTTCACGCTCTTCGAGATTTCCTGACCCTGTATTTTATTAAAATTTCAATTCAAAGATATATTTTAATTGTAAATGAGACGCTTAATCCGACGCAGTAAACCGTTAGTTAATATGATTATCAATTTTGGAGTAATAGAGCATATAATGTTTATGACGTCATCAAGACCCGGTTTTATTCGAATTGCAATGCATTTTATAAGTATTTTACACATGTTTCCTTTTTATATTTTATATTATGTATATCCATGACGGGTAAGTATAACAGTGGCCTCCAACGACTAGTTTACCCTTGATTTTTTTTTTTAAATAGTAATGTAACATATCAAGCTGATATAAGTAAATTGATCCAGCCAATCATTTCTTAGAGAATGTGCCATCGAACATAGCTCTTATTTTCAAATCAAAAATCTTCTTTTTAATTTTTTTTTTTTGTATATTTTATAGAAATTTAACCATAAATTTCTATCGAAAATGTTGTCTATTACGAAACTTTTTCTTAAGAAATGCTAGTATTCCGAAAGAGGACCGTTTCAGAGCCCTGTATTACTTACATGTAGCGAATCTTTGAAATATTTTTAAGGGGTTATACCTACCTGCAAACTTTCAAAAATTTAAATTGTTTTAATGCATTTTATAAAAGTACAACCAGTTAAGAATATTCAGTTACATTTCCTAGTCCATCTGATAAAAATTAAGAAAATAACGCGATTTAATTTACTTTGTTCTATCATACATAAATCGTAACTGTAACCTATAAACGTGATTATCTCAAAACAAAGTTTTTAAAGTTCGTGATTACGATAACTCGAACAAATCTCAACCAATCAAATGTTGACCAATTTTTAACGATATTAACTACAGCGTAATCATCCATTCTAGCGAAATGGAGGTATTCTCCATTTTTGGGGTTCCATTCATCTCACGAAACCCTATTAGTCCCGCTTCGTTGTTTGTCTGTCACAGAGTCGGTTCTCAAAAACTATATAACTTACAGTCATGAAATTTTGTGTACTTATAGCTGAACACCTACTATGAAGCTCAAAATCATAAAATTTGGAAAAAATTGTATTATTTTAATATATAGAGATAAAAAACCAAATATCTAACAACCTTTTCCTTTTACATTTAAACATTCTTCGTTATAACAGTCGCCATCAATTAAAAATCCACAATAAAATTCTTTCTACAATAATTAATTTTCTATTGAAAGCTTTCCACGTGAAGAATCAAAATGAAGTAAAAAGTTTCACCAATGGTAAAAAGATATTAATATGACGTCATATTGGTAATAAAACGGAAATTTTCAAACATTTCTCAATAATACAAGGAGTATGAGTATGTGTAAATACAGAAAGCAGCTTAATGTGACGTCATTAGAGAATTAAAAAGAAAATTAATCTGACGTCTAACATTTTAAAGGTCTCTATACAACATGTTTAATTTTGAAATTGATTCTTTTTTAATATTGCATTTAGTCCACATGACATATTATTATGACAGAATATAATAGCGGGCTTAGCCCGCTATCGGACCGGTTCAGATTTTTGAAAAAAACTAGAAAAATAGACTGGTAAAATTTTACTTTATAAAAAACATGATTTTTTTTTTTTTTTGGAAAATGAAATTTATTTAGATTTATTAAAGAAAGGGTAAACTGTTTTGAAAGGAATATTAAACGAAACCATTTGTGCTATCTTCGATCACACTTACCCGCTTGTTCATAAATAATCAAAGTTTAAAATATTTTGTGAAAATTTTGAACGGCTGCTATTTTGTTCAAATTATTTTTTTATGAAAATGAACGATTTCTCTCCAGTTTTACTTGTTTGGAGTAAAGACATTATGCTTTTTATAATTTCAGATAGAATTTGACAGAGTTATGATGATTACCGTGGACGGCTACTAGGGAGCGGGACTGCTGGGGACATCTGACTTTATTTCCTTATATCAGAATTAATTTATTTTGTTTAAAGTATAACAAATAAAATGCAAGACGAGTTTTTCAAATATCTTGTTTCATTTTCCTGAAACAAATTCCGAAAAATAAACAGTATTTTTTTTTTAAACTTGCTCATAGGCATAACGTTTTAAATACAAAATCTACAAATGTACTTCATACCACGTACATCACAAAACTGTTCATTCACGCATAACACATGACACTTTTTATAAACCCTTTCATCAACTAGTAATAAAAAATACAGAAACAGGAAATAAAAATTTGTGATTTTAAAAAATTCAGGTTCATTGCTTAAAAACATTTTTTATATATAAATACAAAGCAAAATAAAATGTATGATAATATGAATGTGAATATGATTGTAAAGTTTTTAAAAAGATAACGTATGATATATAAAATTGTCTCCTTTAGAAAATTCTAAAGTTGTATTGGACTAGAAATCAAATGATTTGTAAAACTTATATTTATGGAATATGTCATAAGTAATGCATTGAAATTTACGCAAAATAAACTTCTATATGAGGTAATTTATCACAAGGTAAAATTGCTCTATAAAAGTAAATGGGTTGCAGGCAAGGTATGGATTTTTTGATACAACGTATTATTCGTGCAAAGAAGATAGATCTCCAAAATTGTTTTTCACTGGCCTATTTTGTTTATCGTGACCAATCGAGAAACGTGTCCGAAATAGTAATTTAATATAAATTAATTAAACATATAACATAGTTAAATATGGTAAATAACATATAAGCAAACTAAAATAATACAAAACAGTCATTTAGTTTATATTTATTTAAAATCTACAGTATTTTGGTGATTTTTTTTTATAAAAGATATTTAAAATGGAATTTTATTTTCGGCAGGATACTACGCCCGCCGGAATAACTGCAATATATATATTTTTTTACCTACATATATATTTACTACAGCTATAATTATAATATATCCATTTCCATCTGTACAATATCATAATATAAAAATACTTCTATAATTGCCTTTAGTATGGCAACTATACTATATTATTAACAACACTATTGCAATGTACATAAAAAATCATTATTATAAAAAGTAGTATCGACGCTATAGTTGGTACGCTGTATCATCCTGGCAAGGACAATACGTGAGTAGTGTTTTTTAATACGAAACACTGATCACTGATGATCAATAATTTCAATAGTTGCCATTGTTTATTAGTTAACTCAATCATATTTCGGCTCTTTGGTTTTATTTCGTTTAAATCTCTTTAGGAAATATTTAGTAGTATTACAGTATATGATCATTATGCATAAGGCGAGTTGAGGGCAGTAACGCTTACAATTTGGTTTGTTGTTGTTGTTGTTGTCGTGTCAGAGAAAGTGGCATGGCACTTCCCTGAAAGAAGGGCTGCCAGAGCCTCAAGAAAGATTGAACTTCTAGAGCTGGTCTCTTCATTTTTGAACCAATTCCAGATGAGAGACCTGCACCTGGATTGGCACCCCCAGAGGTATCATTTTCAAACTTGGAGGACATTGGAACCACGAACAGATTTTACGTGCACCAGCTCCCATTAACGTGCACCGTCCTACAGCAGACGCAGTCGAAAGAGGTTGTCACCATCCCAATCTGTGACCATGGTCGATGCTGCGTCACTTTCGGTGATCTTGACGGGAACCGAGCTTAATCGACTGCGCCACTGTGGGACTCGGTTTGTGGTGTTTCAGACATTTGTGTTGTTGAAACGTGATGATGAATTTGCATTCTTCATAGGAAATAAAGGACAGGTGTTGCACCACTTTTTGATTGAAACCACCCCTGATCACTGAAACACTTTCTAACCCTCTCTGACCTCTAATAACTCATAAACTGTTGTCCAATCTGAGCATATGGGGGTGCATTTAAATTACTCATTAGAGAAGTCGAATGGTGGGTGTATCAGTGCCCTCACGGGTCGCATGAACCGTGTAAAACCGAATTCATCATATTCTGAGACGAACAGCATTTATTTATTCAAAATTAATTGTACATTTCGTTCATGTTTGAAGAAGTTCTATTAATTACTTAAATAAAAATAATTAGTTTTTTCAACAATAACGAAAAATAAAATATGTTGATTTCATTAATATAATTTCAGTTTGAATTGTAACCGTTACTGTGCAGTTGAATCGACCCTCTCAGTTCTCGTAATTACGTATACGCCAACGGAGACAAATACAGAATGCGTACTTGCATGTAATCATCTGTGTTGTCAATACCATATTTTTGATCGCTTTGTTTTGATTTTGTCTCATTCAATGCGTGGTATAACGGCAACCTACTCTGTTTAATGAAATATTTTGATCGATTTATCTTTTTTTTAAATAAAATACGTGCTTGAAAAAAACAATAACTTGTTAATAATCCTTTTACATATCTTCCTCTGTACAATATTCTTTTACTTAAAAATTATGACGAGGTTTGCTTGATTTTTACGCAATGATGATCATTGTACACGATATAATACAAAAAATATGATTAAATTTTTCATAACTGAGCAACACATATCGTAAATTTGATTAGTACCAGGTATCTGAGACATGTTTTATGGTCATGAATATTAAATTTGTTATAAATATATTATTAAAATTTCATTTGGTGATTTATATTGACTTCTGTAGCATGCAAATATAATATGGTATAGAACAGTAAATTCTTATTTACTTGAAAGTTTTGTACTTAAAGCAATTACTTCTGTAAAACCAATTTTCAGCATTATTTTAATGCTAAATTATTATATTATTTTTCATAAATGTTTTAATTTAATTTACGAAAGAGTATTTATGGATTTTAAGAAAAAAAATAGGTATACATTTTAATTTTGGAGTAATAAATCCTACATCAACATATAAACATTTTCAAAGGTTGTCTTTTCAGGAAAAATTAAAAATGATAAGTGAATAACAAATGTTCTTCCATTAATACCACGAAATTAAAAAATATGCATAACTAGAAAAACATTGCATCTGGATACAGCTACTATAAGGTTCCAAATGGATAGTATTAGCAGTAATAGCATTCTAGCAGTTTTAGTATGTTAATCTTCGTGTCTCTCTCGCAGTTATTATGAAAAGTTACCATAAGTAGATGAGTCTCTGTGAATTGCATATGAGAGTGGTTTGATAAGTTCTCGGCCGGACAGTGAAAGCACAAGATTTTTGACGTAGGGGAAAGTGGCCTAAAATGATCCTAACAGCAAAACGATCCAGATATGTTTTCTTCCAGACAGGTCGCGCTATCTACAGGGTAACACATAAATTAGTTGCGGTAAGTAACGAAGAAGCAATGGCGACATTCAAGCAATAGCAGTATTACGCGTCTGAATACGGTTCTTTGAAAAGCTGACATGTTTCTGAAACATGTTTCATGGTCATGTATATTAAATTTGCCATAAAAGTAGTTATCTTATATTATTAAAATTTCATTTGGTGTCTTATATTTATTTCAGTAGCATGCAAATATAATATGGTATAGATCATCTGAATAGAATTCTTTGAAAAATTGCTTTTTTATAACATCTTTCATAAGATAGGTACTAACTTTCATATTTAATTCATGTACATAAATATGACTTGGTTTACTTATTAAGTATGTTTTTAGATGTGAATTACATGTATATAATTTCATAATTATTTTTATATTCTTTATTTTGCCAATAAAAAACAATTTACAATTATTTTTTTAATGAAGGATCATTTTGCCTTTTAGTGAGGGTAAAATGATTCTTTGGACACTTTTTAAAAAATCGATTTTTTTCATTACACAATTCGGTTTTAAAATATTATTAAAATTAATTTATAATGCAAAATATAGTGTAAAACATACTAGAAAAGGGCCAAAGTTTTATTTAAGCAGTTACGTTATTTTACACAAGTTTTTCCCTTAAGGGGATCATCTTAGGCCACCTTCCCAGACTTTATATTATTTTTCAATGTAGTCCCCTTGCAAATCAATACATTTAAGATACGCTCTTGTGTACGAATTCTTTAATGCCACCCAGTACTAGGAAAGTTCTCGGCCTGACAAAGAAAAGACAAGATTTTTGATAATATTTTATTTTATTTTTCAGCTTGCAACACAATACATTTCAGAACACGCTTGAGAAATGTACATTCTTTGGAGTTTCTTGTCGACCTTCAACAAACGCGGAACGCATCGAGCGGAAAGCTTTTTCATACCCGAAATATCGTGTAAAATGTAGATTGAAGACGATTGAAGCCCGAATGAAGCCGATTGACGCCGATTGAAGATGTGACGACATCTTCAATCGGCGATCATTCAATACGGCATTGTGAATTTTTGAGACGGTTCCATCCGTCGTAGCGGTTTTTGGGCGTCCTGAGCCTTCATGATCGTGAATAGATTTCCTCATGTTTAAATTTAGCAGTCCCCTTTTTATCGTCGACTACGAAGAACAAGAATCCTTTAAGGTGGAATGTAACTCTTTTTGTATGTCCGTGGAGGTTAAACATTTTTTAACACAGTATTTTATGACAGCTCGAGCTTCAATTTTTTCCATTTTTAGAAAAAATCAAATCTTGTTTACTTTACTTTATCGCCAAGCAGTAACCAATACACTCACGCGTCTGAAACTCGGCAGCATGACATCTAAAGGATCATACTTTACTAACATCATTGTCATTTGGTCATCCTCTTAGTCACTCATATTGAGATAGTTGATTAACATATAGGTCTATAATAAATTGGTTATGCTAAATAATGCCTTCTCGTTGAAGGTAAACATCTTGATAGATAACTCTCATTACTACATGGAGCGAAAAGTCTCGAGACCCGCTATTAGTTAGCAGCACCAGCAAATTATTCATATGATTTCTAGAAAGTGGCATCCTTAAAAAAATCATGTCTACTTTACATTACATTTCGGTTATTTCTTTATTAATTTCAGTCGTGTAAGTGACAATAATTTTGCTTTAGTAAAAACAATGTACAAAAGAGAATTTTGCATGTTGATTAAACATTTCTTTTTAACAAAAACATAAACAGTCCAAACACAATAAGAGCTTGTGATGCATTACAATATATCTGCTACATCGAAAATAACTATTTGTGGATTGTCTGGGGAACTTAAATGCAGTTTTACCAGCAGAGAACATGCTCCAATGTTTTGGCGTTCAACTGAAGAATCTCTTCCAGAAAACACTAAAAAAATCCACCTTATTGTTTTGGATGACCGCAAAGAGAAAACGAGGGACATAGTTCACATCATAAAAATGTAGGCAGAATATGTGGGTAATATTTTGTTTGTACATTTGCATGCATTTGAAAATGCTTTGTGTTATATGGGTGCCGCGTTTAACGACAAAAAACCAAGAATATTAACATGTCGATATTTCCGAGTGGAATTTGGCATTATTTCAGCGTGGCCGTAATGCGATTTTGCGCCTATTCTTAATGATGAATGAAACATTTATCCGTCACTTAACACCTAAGTCCAATAGACAAATGGTATCAAAGTCCAACTGAAGCATCTCTTCTAATAAACACTAAAAAAATCCACCTTATTGTTCTGGATGACCTCAAAGTGAAAAGGAAGAACATAGTTCACATCATAAAAATGTAGTCAGAATATGTGGGGAATATTTTCTTGTACATTTGAATGCATTTGAAAATGCTTTGTGCTAGATGAGTGCCGCATTTCCCAACAAACGACCAAGTATAGTAAGGCGTCGAAATTTCAGAGTGCAATTTGGCGTTATTTCAGCGTGGTCCAAATGCGATTTTTCGCATATTCTTAACGATGGATGAAACTATATCCATCATTAAACACCTGAGTCCAATAGACAGTCACATGAATAGATGAAACCGATTGAAAGCTACGCAAAGCCACCAAAGATGCAAACATCAGCTGGAAATATCTTGGCCAATATATTTTTAGATGAATCTGGTATAATATTCAACGACTGTCTGGAGAAAGGAAAACAGCCACAGTAGAGTGTTATGTAGTATTACTGTATCGATTAAACAAAAGAATCAAAGAGAAAAGGCCACATATGTTGAAGAAAAAAAAATGTTTCACCATGGTAATGCACCAGCTCACACATTCATGAAAGGGATGATAAAATTGAACTAGTTGAAGTATGATCGGTTCTACCATTCCGAGTGTTCATCAGAACTGCCCCACAGTTACTAATATTTGTTTCCTTACTTGATGAGGTGGCCCCAAAGAAAGAGATTTATGTCAAATGAGGATGTCGAATGTGAACCGGATGCATATTTTGCAGATCTGGTGAAATCGTATTATATGAAAATTATCCATATATTACAGGACCGTTTGAATAATTGTATTGCTCTTGGAGAAACTTGTGTTAAAGAATACAATCCATTTTTATCAAAAATAGGACCTTTTCATTGCTAGTTCCGGCACTTTTCACTTCCTGTCTCGCTTTGTTATACTCGTTGTTTTAAGTTCACTTATTACTTACGTTAAAGAAATTACACGTTTTTAACACTTTCCAACCTAGTTGAAAGTGTTTATGACTTCGGTCTGTCTGCCGTCTGTACGTGCTCTAACTCGCGTAAATATGCTTGGATTAGCATGAAATTTTTGTATGTTATTGTCTTCTACCACTCCTGTTCCCTTTTTCAAATGAAGGGTGTAGCACTTATAGTTTTTTTACAGGGCAGTCAAAAGTATTTCGTTACATTACAATCAATGGGAAATAATTGTTTCAATTGCATTTTGTTGAGGCTACGCCATTTGAAGCTTGATGAAATTGATATATATTTATGAAGCGCTTTAACCCTTTAACGGATAAAGCACTTCAATTGTTGAAATGTTGATATAAATGATTGACACCGGAAATTATGATAAAATTTATTTGTGTATAAGAAAAAGACGATATTTCACATACATAAAAAATGGAAAACATTTCTATTAAAATTCTGCTGTCATTGCTGAATTTCGTAATTAAAGTTTTGTGGTTTCATAGGGAAACCAATAAACGTTAAAGGGTTAAGACAAGCTATTGTAGAATATGGGTAACAAAACATTTATTATTCATTTACAGGGTCAAACAAAAGAATTTTGTTACACACTGTTCGACGGAGAAAAATCGTTTGCAGTGTAATTTAATGATGTTTCACTATTTCAAACATAATGAAAATTATATGTATTACTGAGGTGTACTAAAAATTGTTCCCTTAAAAGTATGTCGTGCATTGCGTTTATCGTTCATTTACGGGGTCAAATAAAATAATTTTGTTAGACCTTGTTCTACAGGGAAAATTCGTCTGCTGTGTAATTTAATGATGTTTCAATATTTCAAAGATAATGAAAATTATACGCATTACTGACGTGCACTATAAACTACTCGCTTAAAAGTATGGTGTGCATTGCGTTTATCGTTCATTTACAGGGACACACAAAATAATTCGGTTACTGTATACGTGCGATAAGTGCGTTTTCAAGTTTGGTTTGGGTTTTTAAGTTTAACTATTTTTTTTCATATTACGTGGTGTATAAATTCGGTTGATCATATACAGGGCTACACAAAGGAATTCATAAGTATTACACACAATGACAGTGAATTGCTTAAGGGTAGTTTTTACTTTTATTACGCATTTTCTTGCTGAACTATATTTAGTAGACTAATATAAGTTTGTGGAATATAAACTGATTCATATACAGGACTACGCAAATAACAAAATACATTGTCGTTTATGGTTGGTATTGCTGGAAGTGAGTTTTAGGTTGCCTTATGTCTTTTTCACCTGAATTAATTTTTAGCTTAATATGTGATGTGAACAAAAGTGTTTAGATAATATATAGGGCTGTACAAAAGAATTCTTGTGCATTTCCATTGATTGACGAAATTTGCTAAATGTGAATTTTAAAACTGAACTAAATTTAATCATGCATATTATATATCCAAATCTACAGATCATATACAGGGCTGCACAAAATAATTCGACTACTTTTTTTGCAATGGAAGGTAATTTTGAAAACTGTATTTTCTGAATATGGTATATGTTTTCTAAACTGTTTACGTACATATATTTTACCTTATTTAAGGGTGAATTTTGGTTAGTTTTCTGGATATGTTGGAAAGTGTTTCATAATAATATGCTTGATTTTTCATCCATGATTTTTCGTTCTTGTTAAAATATGCATATAAATGTACATAAAACCGAGATACGCAAAATTTAATTAATTTTCTATCTAGAATAGAACAAAACAACTAGCACTACTTTAATTTTCATAAACAAAATATAACTTGATTTAAAGCTACGTTACAGCTTATGAATAAGTTTAGATTTGAAGTGAAAATGAGAAATTTCTAAAGAATAATTTGAGGATCAAACTATGGTTAGAAAATGCATTACAAAGATTCTTTTGACTTCCTAAATCATAAATAATTAATTTTATTATGAGATAAAATTAACAAATTCAAGGCAGCATTTGGGAATAATAAATCAAAAGAAATTTGTTAAATAAAATTTTTATCGTATATAATGATAAAATTTGCATTTCTTTCCGAAAAAAATATAATGCAAACATAAATATATTAATGTTGTCAGAAACATAAAACATATGTATTTATTTATTTTAGGCATGTAATATTTCTAGAAAAATAATGCATAAAATTGTATCTGTTGGAATACATTTTCATAAGTAGTGCGCCATACAATAAGTAGTTTAAGGTTATTAGTCCGTTAATCAAATGCAGGATAATTTTCCTTAAAATTGCTGATAAAAATACTAAACGTACAGTAAAGGTTCTAATGTGTTTTACCACTATCACTTAGAGTAGAAGACACAGCATACTTAAAATATACGTACAATATTATTGATGTTTATTTTACTACATGTGTAAACAAATATGAAATCAACACTCCTAATACAGCAACTGATAAATAAAAAAGTTACATTTTAATTAGAAATAGATAGCTGTAATATTTTTCTTTTCACTCATCGATTATAAACATTAGCGTGATACATAGAAACAAAAGAAATTACAAAATAAGCACTTAATAATTATTTATAATGCTTTTTCTAAATATTGGGTGGGGGGGGGGGGGAGTTTGGATTCACGCTTATTTTATGAAAAGGTTGGAATCACGTGATCAGATTACTGTTACGAAATGGTCTTTCTCAGTTCTATTTGAGTTGTGTCTAAATACATTAGGACTCTTATTCCTTTCAAATGAGTGGATGACATGACAACTCTAATAGAGCTGTAGATGATAGCGGGGCAACGATAGTTAAGCTGCTAAGAAAAAAAAAGGAAAAAGGAAAATTGCCGAGAAATGCAGCAAAGGTATTAATTTGTCAAAAATTTAGAGAATTCAAAAGCTTTGAAAACTGTCCTCATTGGGTAAACCACGAGCTACATTAGTACAAAATGATCATATCTGATTGCAAAGATGGAAAAATTTGAGATGGGAAACATTTGTCGTTACCATGTCAAATTATCGAATATGAAAAAATAATTTTTTCATTACTTTTAAAAATAGGCCGATTGGCACCACTAATTTTTATTAGAATTTTATCCTAGTAAAAATACTAATAAAATTTCTGTGAAGAACAGTGTTGCTATTTTGGCCTCCTTTTTTCAGATATACCGAATTCATACCGGAAATTTTGAGAGAAAAATTTTTACTTTAAGTAATCACGAAATAGGCTGCCATTATATAAAGCAAAAATTTCTATTTTAAATTTCTTTTACGGATTTGACATTTCTGAATGGAAAAGTAGGCCAAACTGGCAACCCTTATGATGTTGCAACCCTGAAACACTATTAAAATTTAGTAGTGACAATCGGCCCGGTTTTAAAAGTAATGAAAAATGTATTTTTTCACATTCGATAGTTTGACATGGTAGCGACGATTTAATGATATCAATATTAAATTGAGGCAAAACCCAAGATCTCAGTACGGAACTTAAAAGCCAGATTACGATGGGTCAAAGCACACAGTGAGTGGTCTGTTGATTACTAGACTAAATTGGTGTTTAATGATGAATAAAGATTTCTTATTAGTGCGAGTGACGATAGAGGGAAGTTTGTTTGAAGGCGACAAAATGAAAGAAAATGAAAATTGTTTTCTTTTTTACTTGAGTTCCCTGATTCAATCATGATGTAGGGCTGCATTCTTTCTAAACGACCGTGTTTAGTGAATGTGAATGTGAATTCAGAGAAATATGTTTACCTTTTACAAAATTTACGAATTCCTAGTTTAGAAGATATATTTGCTGAGAAAAATGCTATATTTATTGATGAAATTTCTTCGTGTCATAAATCCCGAACAATAAAACATTTTCTCTATGACAAAAATGTCCTTCAAACGGAATGTGTTAACATGTTGTCCATATATGAATTCTATCAAAAATATATGGTATACATTGTGGAAAAATGGTATTTAAACTCCAGACAAAGTCAACACAGGAAGTAAAACACCCGGTGCAAAATACCTGAGGTATCCATAGATTCGAACAATTGCGAAGAATTTTTAAGTTGATTCGTGTCAAAATCAAAACGGGAAAATACTAGTTAATAATTATGCATTTTGATCAAATATTCCAAATTTCTTTCTCAGTAAAAACGTTACTCTAGATTTTCTTTGCAACAGCTTTTGAAGAAATAAAATTATATAAAGCATTGTGTAGCCATTTTGTCATTTATTTTCGAATTTATGAATTGTAGATACATTTTTGCACCTTTAATAACAAACAAAACTTCACAAACTTAAATCAGTACATAAAATTGCTCACATTTAATTACTCGTCAGTAAAAGTAGATCCAGGTTTCGTACTTTCTACCATGGGTAGAACCAGGGCCCGACTTTGACTATAGAGGGCGCCTTAGAGAGTATATTTCTCTGCCCCATCTTCTTTCTATGCATAGAAATTGTTCGTGAACAACGCTGAAATGATTAGTACTAAACTTCATGCCTAATGTATGTAAACATAAATTCATACCGGGTATACAAGGTATCACAAGAAAGATATCACAAATTTAGGAGGTAATAGATTTTTTTTATTGTAATGTAAGAGTAAAGAATATAAAGTATTTTAGTCACTAGTGGCTATTTGTCATAATATCATAAAATTAGAAAGGGGTGGGGGCTGACTTCTCTTCCTAAATCTTTGACAATGTAAGAATTTTGATCACTTTTTATCATATTTAACCATCTGAAACCCTCTCAACAAAAATCCCGATTACGAGACCATCGGGGACCTTTCAAATAGGGGTTATAGAATTAATTCTGTAATATACTGTAGACGTTTCTTCCAATTATTTTTTACAATTAAGTTATTGTTATTTGTAATCAGGGCAATTATTGTGACTTACCGTATATATAGCGTTATAGTACATAACTTTAGTTTAATCCTTAACTTTAATATATATTTTTCTAATGTTATTCGACGACCTATTCCCGGAGGTGTCGTTTTCTTTCAGCCGCAAACAGTGATTCTGACTTATTTTATTTACAAACGTTCTAGCTATAGAGCCTTGAGAGACTTATTTCACAAAAAGTTCATTGTTTCTCTGCTTTATAAAAACTATAGTAGTTTGTTTTTCCGCCTATTTAAAAACTTCACGATAAATACTTTAATTAAAAACTCTAGGATTTTATTTAAAAGAAATACAGTCGAACTCGCTTAATACGACAACGGTTAAAACGAGGACACGGTTAAAATTAATTATTTACACGCTAAGAATTGCCAATAATTTAACCTAATTACGGGAAAAGATTGGCGAGTATTTTTATAATGATTCATACACACAATTTACAGAAATTTTTTTTATGGTAAATATCTTTTGAAAGTATTCTAGTACAAGCGTATGGCTGAGATTATAATAGAATAAAGAAAAACTCGTGACATATGTGTCAACCCAGTAATCAAATGTTTATACTACACGATAAGTCAAAATGATTGGCCTGATTGCAAATGACAATAACTTCGTTGGAAACAATGATCAGTAAAATGAGTCTAAGCACATCATAGAAAGAAGCTCAAAGTTTTGTTTGCATACTTCATAACTGTTCCATGTGGCTTCTTCTAGTCATACACACAACATCCGTGACATCGACTCATCAATCAGTTGATCCATTTTGCGCCAGATATTGTAAATAATGTTTGTACAGACACTCGCGTCAGGGCATTTTCTAAGTGCACTTTCAGTTGGATCACTTTTATAGGAGAAGAAGGAATATCTCATCAAAAACAACTCGTTGTAAATGATCCCGCCAAGCCACAAACCTAAAACGTCAGCCACAAAAAGAAGCGATATAGAAGTGCATACTCCGAGTCCCGTGTAAAAATCTATCACCACTCATAATGTTTCCAAAGGACTCGGAGTGAGGTACAGTATGTGAAAACTGCTTGGCGACCTGCAGGCTTTTATAATATATGCAGTATATCAATTTTGAAAATCGAAAAATAAATTTTATATTTTTGTTATACCACTTTTATAAATATTTTTGTATGCGAAAGAACTGACAGAACGGATTTTTCCCAGATCTATGCGATTCCGCTTACGCTAGAATTACTGCAATATATCTCAATTTAGTTAACGGTTGTTATAAGGTACAATGTTATTAAAATGCGTAATGACCATCATATATATATATATATATATATATTACAAACTCAAAATCTTTACATGTTTACTTAAAAAATCCTCTTCGTAAGAGTGGTGTTTCTAGTTTAAATAATGGTAAATAAAATCAACAAATTGATTTTTCAAGCTCATAAATAAGAAAGGACATGCAAACACAGAAGCTTCAACTTTTCACAATTTTATGGGAGCAAAATAAATAAATAAATTAAATTAAATTAAATTAAATTAAATTAAATTAATATAGTCATATGTAATTGCAGGAAACGCAAGCATTATAAAAGCCTGCAGGTCGCCAAGCAGTTTTCACATATTGTACCTCACTCCGTGTCCTTCGGAAACATTATGAGTGGTGATAGATATTCACACGGGACTCGGAGTATGCACTTCTATATCGCTTCTTTTTATGTGATATCACTTCTTTTTGTGACTGACGTTTTAGGTTTGTGGCTTGGCGGGATCATTTACAACGAGTTGTTTTTGATGAGATATCACTCCTTTTTGTAAGGTATTTAATTTCAATTATACGGATTCCATTTTTTTTTCAGAAAAGAAAAGATGAAAGGGGCAAAAAATAATAGTGATGCTATAAACAGAATTATACATCAGAATTATACAATTTATTGAGTGACTTATTCCAATGTACATGTCGCTACCATAACAACTGGGAAACTTTTATATTAATTTCCTTACATTGTATTCATCAGATTATTTATGACATATTTATTTTCCTTTACTTTTGTTTATATCACTCTTCCGTTTATATACATTCAAAAACAAAAAATTACACAATTTTACAGTAGTTTACAAACTAATTAAAATACTACAGTTTCAGAAAAATGTGGAAAAATAAGAAACACTTTTTTTCGGTCAACTACAACGATAAGTTTATGGAGCATATTTTACCGAGAATAATCAACATTTTTTTTCCTACGGACCTATTTCTATTAGTATAAAAATTTACAAGGATTTTTATACTAACATATTAAATATATTATTTTTGAAAATTACTGAGCACCTTAGAAGTTTTTTATTTGTTTAATTTTTTAACTCAACGTTTCGAGAATTTGAAATATATAAAATTCGCAACGTTTGCAAAAGTATAAAAACTATTAAAGTGATATCTGTTCATTCCAATTCGGTGATCCTAAAATATAGGTCCCCAATCTCCGGCAGTCCATGAATTAATTAGGACATATGTATGCAACTGTTGAAATGTTCTCAAAGTTGACAATAGAGGCAATAAGTATAGCTCGGCAAATATGAAACACGGCATTGCTTCATCATGGCTTTGTTTCGTGAGGAGTTCGTTCTCTGAACATAAAAATCTCACGCGAAAGTGTTCGTTAACCGATTTGTTCGTAAACCGATAAGTTCGTTACCGATCACCTATTCTATACGAAATTTTACATTTTAAATTCGTCATAGCCGGAGATTCGATGAACGGCAAATATTTAAACGCAAAACTTGTAATCTTGGGGTATCAACATTTTTACATTCTATTACTCAGTGCATGAACTTAAAGTTGGAATTTTGTAATCGCTATTTCAATCAATTCCTAATACGCTAGAATTATATATTTATAAATAAACACATTTTTTTTAATCGATGAAAATACTATATATTAATAGATTTAGAGCTTAACATCGACGAGATTTCAGACGGACAAAATGATCTTATATTAAATTTTAAAGCAAGATAATGAAACCTTACAGAGATTGAAACAGTGTAAAATCATTAAAATACATCTTACGCAGTAAATATACATCGGTTGTAGTGTAAACAAGATCTTCTAAGCGACTCTGTCAACGAAACGTATATGCTTCAATGCCGCTTTACAATAGAGATTATGTAGTAGCATATTTGAATATCTTGTGTATATAGCGAATTTGACAAAAGTTATGCAATTTACTATTGTTTTTCCTCTGTGTTAAGTACAGGAATCATGTACTTCAACGTAAAAATTTGCTAATTACACAACTTTTTAGTCTTATTAAAAAATCTTTTGAGTTACCCTGTAAACGAATAGTAAATTCTACAATTCTGTTTTACAATAGGAAACTAACTTAGGTAGTTCGTAGTAACATATTTTAACATCATGCGCATACGTTCTTTTTGAAAAGAGTTAGACCATTTAATATTTTCTTTGCTTCATCTTAAGTATAGGAATAAATCACTTTAAAGTGGTATACATAAAAAACTAATTCATATTTTTACACGAAATATTAAACATTTGAACTACTTATAAAAACAATTCAAATGCTGCAAACCGCGTAAGAATCGGATAATTACACAACTCTTTAACCCTATATCAAAAGATCTTTTGTGAGACCCTGTAAACGAACCTTAAATGTTAAGATTTTTTATAATAGGAAGCTTACTTGGGTCGAGTGTAATAACATATCTTAATATCATGTGTATACGACCATTCCTAAAAGAGTTGGGTCATTTATTATTATTTTGCTCTATGTTAAGTATAGGAATCAACAACTTTAAACTGATATAAATCAAAAACTAAATTATATTTTTACATGAAACTTACAAAGTTCCGAACTACTCATAAAAACGATTCAAATAACGTAAACCGCGTAAAAATCCGATAGTTACACATTGCTGTAGCTCTGTCAACAGTTTTTGGTCTGAACAAGATTCAAAAAGTGCAAAAAACAGCACTTTTAAAATCGCATTTACTGAAAACCTATTCGTCGGATTTTGCTTTACTTTTGAATTCTTAGTCCCGTGGCACGCCCCATTCCATAGAATCAAGAATTTTCTTTCTATCATAAATAGAACGCGAAATATAGATGTGTCAAAAACCCGTTTTGTCCCGTCCGCAAAATATAAACTAGACAGAGTTAAAAAAAAAAAATGTAAAATCGTTTGGCATCCATTGGCGGAAATTCCTTTCATTTACGGTTCAATGCATTGCTGTTTCTTATGCTTGGCGAGAAACTCTGTCGAGTTTCTATGATCTCCATAAACATGAGTAATGCACAATGTATTCACAATGTCTGGTGAAAAATGGACTATCAATTTGATGTTTTCTGTGTGACTAAAAAACGCCACATAGAACAGCTATGAATTTTGCAAACAAAACGTCGTCCTTTTTTTTTTGTAATATACTTAAGGCATTTCTTCCAATTATTTTTTTTATAATTAAATTATTTTCCTTTGTAATCAGGGCAATCATTTTGACTTATCCTGTATACAGGATAAGTTGAGTTACGGAAAAGTATGGTCTCCCGAAAGTGTCGTGATTTGGGTCTCCCCCTCACCAACAATGGGTTCAACCACCGGCACGTGTCCGTAATGAGTTTCTCCTGTCATTTTTCAGTTCAGATCTTGAAAACATCTGTGCTGTGGTCTCCGGTGGCCGAGTGTCCTTGATAATGGCTTAGTGTATAGCCGAAAGTACTAGGAATTATGTACTACTAAGATCTTATGTTTTAAAGTTTTTAAGACAGTTGTACATTGATTTTATCTTACGTCTAATTTAGTAACATATAAATTAAAATCATTTTTTATAAAATGTTTTTCTTATAGTCCTTTATACAGTTTTATAGTATATATATTTTGTTTAATCCTTAAATTTAATGTATATTTTTTCTATTGTTACTGACTTTTTCCCGGAGGTATGGTTTTCTTTTAGCCGCAAACAGTGATTCTGACTTATTTTAATTGCAAATGTTTTAGTTATAAAAGCCATGCGAGACTTATTTAACAGAAAGTCGATTGTTTCTCTGCTTTATATTAACTAGCAGTTTGTTTTCCGCTTTAAAATCTTCAAGATAAATACTTTATTAAAAAACCCTGGGATTATATTTAAATGAAATACAGTCGAACTCGTTTAATACGAGCACGGTTAAAACGATGACACGGTTAAAACCAGTAATTCACGCGCTAAGAATGGCCAATAATTTAACCTTTTGATTCGGACTGTCTACTAGTTTTATAATAATTCGTACCACAATTTACAAAATTTTCTTTATCATAGATTTCTTTTGAAAGTATCCTAGTATAAGTGTATAGCTGAGATTATTTTTGAAAAAGTGGTACGAATAGAATAAGGAAATAGTCGCGACGTATGTCTCAACCCCGTAATAAAAGGGTTAAACTATATTAAAAATTGTACGCTTTTTTCACCTCCAAAAGCATGGTCACTGTTAATACTAGCAAGACATCTGGGCATTTCAATTTCATATTCGGCGAAAAGTAAGGTAGATTTAGGGGAAAAAATCTCTTTCTAATTGAACACTATTCTCTCAGCGATGATATTTCGACATTGCAACTATATATTGAAACGTATTAATTTATCTTTTTTACAAGATAGAATTTCAATCTTCAGCGACATTCCCTCTTCCCTGCCAACCCCAGAAAATGCAAAGGTATGTCCTGAGGTCTTGAAAGTATGAAAGAAAGAAGGGAGAGATAAAGACTTTTCAAATACCACTTTAATGTAAAAAAGTCCTTCCGGCCTGTACCGGGAGGAAAAGGTAGCTTTCCTATATCTTCGTTTTAAAATTTTAGCTAATGTTACTCGAAAACAGCAAGCTAAAATGCAAAGAAACCGTTTACAAAAGATTCGTTAATACTGAATTTGAATAAGAAATTCGCCAAATTATTGAGCTATAGCCAAATTGGCTTCATTTATGAAGACTTATTTTGGTCGCCAAATTTGGCGATATTTCGCCAAATGTCGCCAAGTTTGGCGAGAATTTGGCGCTAACGGATATGAATATATAGTTTTATGCGTATGATTGGGAAAATGATTACAACAATGAAAGAAAATAATTTGCGAGAAATCGCGTTCACTAAAACTCATAAATTAATCGTTGGTATTTTGTAATGTGCTGTCTTGTTTCAAAATGTCAGCCACCCTAGAATTTCAAACTGCTCTATCTCAGCCATTTTTTAAGATAGAGGTAAAACAAAAAATGCTTCGGAATCCTTGTACCAAGGCCTAACACGTAATTAAAAAATAAATTTAAATTTTTAACTTTTTTGTATATTTATTTCAGTTTTAAATTTTTAAATGGCCGCCATCTTGAAACAAAACATAGTTGGCCAACGAACTCGGTCGAGACATTAGTGACCTTAATACACACAATTAGTTTCATCAAAATTGATTTATAAATACGGGCGTTATCGTATGACATAGATCATATATATATATATATATATATATATATATAAATCAACATTTGAACGGAGGGTGGTTTTGGGGTCTGGGGGTCATGATCGGTGAAAATATACCAAAATTTTCAGGAATTGCTTTCCTCCGAACGGCTGCAATAGGTAGCTTTATGCTTTTTTGTATTGAAAGCTACCTAATTAACAAATGATCCCTAAAAAGGAAGGAGCATACATGTAATCTTTACTTGATATTTTTGTCTTTAAATACGTACTCTGGGCTAGATTAACCAGCTTTTAGGTAGTTTTCAATACAAAAAGCTACCTATTGTAGCCGTTCAGGGGAAAACAATCCCAAAAAATGTTGGTATATTTTCACCGATCATGAACCCCAGACTCCCAAACCACCCTCCGTTCAAATGTTGATTTATTTATATATATATCTGATATATGTCATGCTCTAACGCTCTTATTTATGAACCGATTTGAATGTGACTGAGTATGCGCATAGGACATTCCAAGATCTCGACCGAGTTCGTTAGCCAGCTTCATCCGCCATCCTGTTTTAAAATGGCGGCCAGTTAAAATTTATAAAAATTTTAAAAATTCAAAAATATGTACAAAAACTTTATAAATTGAAAAAGTTGTTTCCGTTAAGTGTTAGAACGTGATATAAAGATTCTGGAACATGTTTTGTTTTTGCTATATCTTAGAAAATGGCTGAGATATGGCAGTTTGAAATTCTACGGTGGCTGAGATTTTGAAACACTCTTATATTTGTTATGCTGTAATTCTCGTATTTATGAACCGATATGAATGTGACTGATCATGTGTACAGAACATACCAAGATCTCGACCGAGTTCGTTGGCTAGCTTCATCCGCCATCTTGTTTCAAAATGGCGGCCAGTAAAAAAAATTTAAATTTTTAAAAATTCAAAAAGTGTACAAAAAGATTATAAATTGAAAAAGTTGTCTGCGTTAAGTGTTAGAACGTGATACAAGGATTCTGGAACATTTTGTTTTTGCTATATTTTAAAAAATGGCTGAGATATGTCAGTTTGAAATTCTAGGGTGGCTGACATTTTGAAACAATCTGATATTTGTTATTCTGTAACTCTCATGCTGAAATTTGCATTCAAATTCAGTATTAACGAAAACCGGGATTGAATCTTCTGTAATCGGGTTCCAAGCAATTTTTCTTCGGGTGTTTGTGTAAAATGGGTCGTATTTTTAAAACATGGACTATGTAAGCTACCTTTTCCTCCCGGTACAGATCGGAAGGACTTTTTCATGTTATACTGTTAAAAAGATATGTATATGTGGAATCAGTATGTCGAAATTTGCTTTCACTATTTCAAATTTAGCCGAGTTCTTCCAGGGAAAATTATGATATTATGCATATTTTAGCATTGAGATAATTAGATGAAGTAATACTTATAATTAGCTTACTTGTGTGTGATTTTACAATTTTTTTTATCTTCACGGGTGTTACGTGAAACGGTTACTGCGAGGATATTGATAATTTCCTTACTTCTCGTATTAAACTAGTTCAACTATACTAATATTTAATTAAATATTTGATAATTGATATCCAGTAATAGCAAAACAAACGAATGTAGTAAACTATTGCGCCGGACAAGAGAGTTGTGCAGGAGACGAGTTTTATCTCCATTTTGGAAAAAGAAAATTCAGGGGAAAATGTAGAGAGGTCTTGTGGCTCAGAAAGACACTTTATTTAGCTGCCTTCTACACTAAAAGAACAGTTTAATGTATTTTTAGGTAAATTCGTGGCTTATCCATCAACATGAAATTTCAGCACATTCATAAAAAAATCGTGTTTAACGTAAAGTTTTCCAACTGAGTGAGAAAGTATCCAGTCCGGGAATTGAACCCAGGATTTTAAGCTGTCAACATTCTTCCATCTGAGCTATCCTGGACAAATCTGTGGGATACATTTCCCTCAGACAACCTTTGGGCAATTACACCTTGTGTGTATCTGAAAAAAAAGAATAAACCGTTAGATAATGGAATTGCAATAAACGTTGGATGCGTAATGACACTTAATTATTTTAACACAATCACACTGATTAGCAAAGAATTCAAACGAGTTGTAATCATTCCAACTGTGTGAAAAAGGTGTCGAGTGCGGGATTCGAAACCAGGACCTTGGCTTAAGCAGTCAACATCCTTCCAACTAAGCTATTATAGACAAATCTTTGGGGCATATTTTACTGAGACAAACTTTTGGCAATGACGTCTTGTCTGTTGTTTGAAACTGTTCAACAGAATAAATCGCATGTAGAGGAACTGAAATAAACTTTGGATGCGTTAATTACACTTAATTATTTTAACACAGTCGTGCAGATTGGCAAATACATGAAACGAGTTGCAACTTTTTCAACTGAGGGAAAAAGTGTCGGGTTCGTAAATCTAATTCAGGACTTTGGTTAAACTTCCAATGATATTTCCAACTAAGTCATCCTGGTTGAATTCGGCGAACATTTGTTAATCAGATAATCTTTTGGTAATTACATCTTATGTGCTATTTGAAAGAGTTCAACCGAATAAAGAACAGGTAAAAGAACTCCAATAAAAGTTGGAATTGTAATTATACTTAATTATTTTAACACAATCACACTGATTGCTAAAGAAATCAGTGTGTGCTAAAATAATTAAGAGTAAACGAAAGTCTCTTGCATTCATCACGTGTTTTATAATCACTTTCCGATACAGTTGAAATTATGCATGATTTTATTTTGCTTGACAGACCTTTCAAGAATGCGTTTTGAATTGCGTAAAGATATGTAAATTGCTATTATTTTTGCTGTATGTTATTAAAGTTCAAATAGCATGAACCCTATTGAAAATGGTATATGTAGTATTTATCGTTTTTTTAAAAAAAAAAAGAAAAACACGACATATATTTGGATACATTACGGACCATGCATGCTGAGTGCTTTATGTGTACATTTCAATGGCATTATATTATTTCAAACATAACGATATTTATACAATTATTATTAATATAATCATTTAGATGTATTAAACATATTTCCTATAGGAAATACTGTGTGTACATTTACTATACGTTTACAAAGACTGAATACAATTCGGTCTAGTAGCGGATTTAATTTTTAAAACCCATTGAAATTCGTATAGGGGAAAGTAGGTTAAAACACATATGTTATTATTAGTTGCTTCTTGAAGCCCGAATTTCCAACACAATGTATTGTTCAGTGCATATTCTGCACTTCATTCTGCTGCTTCAGTCATATCATTTTTATTATATGAGTAGTTGAACAGGTTTTCAACAGTAAATGATTATTTATAAAAAGCCAAATCATCCGATATTACCCCAAACGGTGGAGTAAGATCGGATTTTACACGATTATATATAAATGAAACTTTTGACTTTTTTCTTTAAAATATACAATTTTAAGTAAGAAAATAAACTAATAAAATTTCAATTAAATATAATAATTTAATGTTTTAAAACATAAGGATAATCATCATCATTATAAAATGAGATTCTGCTGAGAAGTTCAACGCTTTATCAGTTTTATAAAAATCATATTTTTTTTTTCTCCATGTAGTTTTCATTGACATTTCTTCAAGCATTACTTACTGGATATTCAGTTATAGTTTTGCAATATACTTCTCCAATGTCTGGCTTTACCCCAAGATAATATGAATCGGAAATCAAGCCGTAAAAATGTCTTTTTAAATGACAGCAACAGTTTCATTGGGAGAAAAAAATTCTTATTAAATAGGATACACATAATAATATAGAAAGTTTCACTAAAGTCAAATATGATAATATTTAAAAATTTTTGAAAAATGGAAAACTTCAAAATAAAAAATGATAAAATAAGCTTGTAAACATACAAAATGCAATACAAAATAAATACCAGTATAGAGATATCGGAATGGCTGATTTACCTTCTAACTTAAAGCTAAGAATTTTAATTATCACTCGTTAGAGGACTGCTGAATTTCATTCAAAATTGCGATATATGATTTTACCCGATTATACGGTTTTACCCTACTTCCGCCCTCGCCCCGTATGCTATTAAATTAACGCACATACAACATGTACATGTACCTAATATAAAAATGCGTCGTAAGTATTAAAATTTTTTTAAAGGATCATACAAGATGTATTAAATACAATACATGACTGTTTATGAACGACGTTTACTGGAGGCGTATTTTAAAATGTGTTATGCGGTTTTCAGTGGCATTTATTTTAAGTATAATATGGCATTTATAAAATATTGTGTATTTAAAATCTACAGACCTTACAGGACATTGAAAAGAAAGATTAGAAGAAAAAATCACTGATAACACTTTAATATATTGAACAAGCCTTTTGAATAGCTACTACAGCATTTCCTTGAAGTCTAACCTTAAATATGCGTTCTATAATCGACAGTAACCTCCATATAAAATAAGAGGTTAAATAATAATTGACTGTAAACGAGGAGAACATATATGATATCAAGCTCATATAACTTAATAAAAAAGTAGTATTTAGATTTAATTTAGTGTATTTACTAAATTTTCAACTTTGGCAAGTTAAAAACGTATATTATATTCCTGTTAAACTCATAGTAAAAGTAGTTGTATTTATAAAAATATTATTTAAAAATACACAAACAGTGTGATCAATTACCTAAAAAATGACTAAAATACTTTAATAGATGTTTAAAAATTACACTAAAATCATTTAGTACTTTCGGCTACGCACCCAGACTTTCTCAAGGTTCAGTATCTAAAGAAATCTAATCATGATGATCTAAAGTTTAGATCCTGAATCCGGAGGAAGGCTGGGTGCTTAGCCGTAAGTACCAGAGTGTAATTTTAGTGTAATTTTTTAACATGTGTTAAAGTATTTTCGTTATATTTTAGGTAATTGATCACATTGTTTGTGTATTTTTATATAATATTTTTTATAAATCCAACTAATTTTACTATTAGTTTAACCGGAATATAATATGTTTTTAACTTGCCAAATTTGAAAATTTAGTAAATAGACTAAATTAAATCTAAAGACTACTTTTTTATTAAGTTATATGAGCTTGATATCATATATGTTACACTCTTTTATAGTAAATTATTATTTAACATCTTATTTTAGATGTACGTTACTATAGATTATAAAACGCACATTTAAATTTATGCTTCAAGGAAATGCTGTAGTCGCAAAGGTTTGTTCAATATATTAAAGTGTTATCAATTAGTTTTTCTTTTAATCTTTCCCTTAAATGTCCTGCAAGTCTGTAGATTTGAAATATACGATAATTTCTAAACGCAATCCTGATGATCTAAAGTTTAGATCCTGAATCCGTAGGTAGGCTGGTTGCTTAGCCGTAAGTACGAGAGTGTAATTTTTTAACATCTGTTAAAGTATTTTAGTCATATTTTAGGTAATTGATCACATGGTTTGGGTATTTTTATATTGTTTCACAAAGATGAATTTTATGATTCTGAACTAGTTTATTTTATATAAAATTATTATAGTTTTAATAAATGAATGCTTAAAAAATATTTTTGCATCTATAGAAGCGTCTAAATCTTCAACTTTTTTTCTAAATGAATAAGAAAAATGCAGGTACGTATTTGTAAAATAGGTTTTTAGAAATATGATAATTAAACTTAATTCAATATCATAACATTTTACACAATGTATATTTTTATTTCATTTTATAGCGGAGGTAATTACTATCCGGCTTGCCGGCCGCAGAGATATCACATTTTTAGGTACTTCTCCATTATCCCGTCGACTACTTTTCATAAAAAAAAGTTGGCCAAACTATATGATTTATTGTAAGATTAAACGCCAAGAATGTAGCCCCATTCACTTGACGTCAGAAGCATTCAACGTGTTTTATGTCATGAAGCGATTTTCAATTAGACATTTACCTGTATTTTTCATTATGTTTTACCGATTTATTATTTATTTCGTTAATTAAAATAACAATTGCGTCCTTAAACTGCTGTTCCATGATATTAAAAGAGAAAATGAAATGAAAAAATGTTGCTTTGCAAAGTTAAGTGCAATAGATCAATTTCAACTGACGTCACAAACATTTTTTCTCCAGCCGATAAGGATAATTAAGAAAAATAGTGTAAATAAATGAATATCCAGGATTTTTTTTTCTATTTTCATTAATATATTGTACTTTTTTTGTGTGTGTTTAAACTTACTGATAGTTGACACTTTGGTGAGTGGGGGCTTTTTCGATTTTTTTTTTCTATCTTTATTTATTTATTTTGATTTTCCAATGGCAACATTCTTCCATTTCTTTATTTGGCGTTACTGTTTGCCGATATATATATATATATATATATATATATATATATTTTACGAAAACTGGTCGACGGGATAATGGAGAAGTACCCATTTTTATAATAGAAATCTTCACCTTAATTTATCTCAGAATTTCAGTCATTAGTGTCTGTCATTAATAGCAGTGGTAGAATACATTTTATAAAATGTAGTAAGTATCAATGTTTTATAGAAATTAGAAAAGTATCTAAAAATCAACAAATGTGTCTTTGTATTATGTTACAATGTATTACAATTTCATCTGTCACATGTGTGAAACTATTTTCCTTTGTGTAAAACATTTCTTCAAAACACTTTTAAACAAATGTTTCAATGGGATTCGGCGAAACAAAATTTCACTGACTTGGCGAAAGAAGGAAAAAATGTGACGAAATAAATTACTGAAAAAGACACATATACAAAATGAAAAAAATTTGTTTACGCAGTGGATAAATATAAATATATATATATATTTAAAATAAGATAGAATGAATACATAAATTCTCTTTCAGAATTGTAACATGCTATTAATAATATATAAAATTCTTAATATCATGGAAGTATAGAACTATAGAATATATTAATTTTTGTTTTAACATAACTCCCAAAAGGGTAGTTTCAAATTTTTTGTAAACATACCTTGAAAAAAAACTTAACTTTAAGAAAAGAAAATACAAAAGCAGTTTAAAATATATGCTTATTCAAATAATTTAAACTGATGCAACATTGGGATTATATCGATGGCAATTTTCAGAGATATCAGAACCTATTCAATTGTACATATATTTTTAATTAAGAATGTCTTAAACATTATATTATTACTCTGTGTAATATCTATATTATAAAGGAAAAACATGTCCATGAGTAACGATGACGCCATATTAACGGTGGCAACACCTGACCAATAAATGTCGCTTTTACTGCAATTTTCAGGTAGCTTTTAATATAAAAAGTAAAAAGCTATCTATTACAGTCGTTCGGAAGAAAGCAATCCCGGAAATATTCGGTATATTTTCGCCAATCACAACCCTTAGACCACAAAACCACACTCCGTTCAAATATTGATTTGTATATATATAATATTCAAATTTTATTTGCTTAATAGGCGTATAGCCAACATAGTGAAAAAGTACCCAAGCCGGGACTCGAGCCCGGGTCATCAGATTAGCGCACTGATGTTCTACCAACTGAACCACTTGGTAACGATACCCAGCTCGGAACTTTTTCCACCATAACATGTTGGCAAGGCTACAAACGCAGCACAAGATGGAATATTTTCAGTGAGCCACCAACCCTGGGGCAAGCACGAAATCAAAGAGAATCCAGCATCGACAATTGAATAAATTCATATTAATACTTGGAAATTTTTCCAAAGAACATTTCTCACGCCTTGCATTCATAATATTCAAATTTTATTTGCTTAATAGGCGTATAGCCAACATAGTGAAAAAGTACCCAAGCCGGGACTCGAACCCGGGTCATCAGATTAGCGCACTGATGTTCTACCAACTGAACCACTTGGGAACGATACCCAGCTCGGAACTTTTTCCACCATAACATGTTGGCAAGGCTACAAACGCAGCACAAGATGGAATATTTTCAGTGAGCCACCAACCCTGGGGCAAGCACGAATTCAAAGAGAATCCTATGTTGGCTATACGCCTATTAAGCAAATAAAATTTGAATATTATGAATGCAAGGCGTGAGAAAGTTTCTCTGGAAAAATTTCCAAGTATTAATATGAATTTATTCAATTGTCGATGCTGGATTCTCTTTGATTTCGTGCTTGCCCCAGGGTTGGTGGCTCACTGAAAATATTCCATCTTGTGCTGCGTTTGTAGCCTTGCCAACATGTTATGGTGGAAAAAGTTCCGAGCTGGGTATCGTTCCCAAGTGCTTCAGTTGGTAGAACATCAGTGCGCTAATCTGATGACCCGGGTTCGAGTCCCGGCTTGGGTACTTTTTCACTATGTTGGCTATACGCCTATTAAGCAAATAAAATTTGAATATTATAAATGCAAGGCGTGAGAAATTTTCTCTGGAAAAATTTCCAAGTATTAATATGAATGTATATATATATATATATATATATATATATATATATATATATATATATATATATATATATATATGTGTGTGTGTGTGTGTGTGTGTGTGTGTGTGTGATCTTTGTCATACGATAGCACTCGTAACTATAAGCCGATTTGGATTAAACTAGTTATGTGTATTAAGATCTCCAATATCTCAACCGAGTTCGCTGGCCTGCTTGGTCTACCATCTTGTTTCAAAATGGCGGCAACTAAAAGATTTAAAACTGAAAAATATATACAAAACAATTCGAAATGCAATTTTTTTTGTAAATGTTAGGCTATGTTACAGGTATTCCGGAGCACTTTTTGTTTTACCTCTATCTTAAAAGATGGCTGAGATACAGCAGTTTGAAATTCTAGGGTGGTAAATTTGAATTTTTAATTTTTTTGTATATTTATTTTAGTTTTAAATTTTTAAATGACCGCCATCTTGAAACAAAATGGCGGACCAAGCTGGCCAACGAACTCGGTCGAGACATTGGTTAGCTTAATACACACAATTAGTTTCATCAAAATTGATTTATAAATACGAGCGTTATCGTATGACATAGGTCATATATATATATATGTAGGATTCCAGTTTGAGCACTTCATGTAAACGATATGAACTGACTCTCTCTCTCTAGTGTTATTACCCATGGTTAGAAACTTCACTTCATCAAATGAACTAACTATGCACGAGTTATAAATGGTTTGAATCGCGAGATTTGGCTAAGAGCCAGTGTTCTAATTTTTATTATGAAGCGAGATGTAAAATGGATATAGCCGTTAGGCCTGGTTGGATTATCGTAATGTAAATTTGTTGTATAGTTTCGACCAAAAGTGTAAATAGTTGAAATTAAAGTGCATATTTTGTTGTTCATCGATTATTTGTCATATTGGTTCAGTAAAGTGCCTATTTATACGTATTTATCTCACACATATATATATATATATATATGGATATATCTATATATATAAATCAACATTTGAACGGAGGGTGGTTTTGGTGTCTGAGGGTCATGATCGGTGAAAATATATCGAAATTTTCGGGAACTGCTTTCCTCCGAACGGCTGCAATAGGTAGCTTTACACTTTTTTGTATTGAAAGCTACCTAATATTTTCGATAAGATATTTTAATTAAAAAATACCGGGAGGAAAAGGTAGCTTTCCTATATCTTCGTTTTAAAATTTTAGCTAATGTTACACGAAAACAGCAAGTTAAAATGCAAAGAAACGTTTACAAAAGATTTGTTAATACTGAATTTCAATAAGAAATTCACCAAATTATTGAACAATAGCCAAATTGGCTTCATTTATGAAGACATATTTTGGTCGCCAAATTTGGCGATATTTCGCCAAATGTCGCCAAGTTTGGCGAGAATTTGGCGCCAATTTCGCCAATTTTGTCACCAATGTCGCCAATTTTGTCGCTAACGGATATGAATATATAGTTTTATGCGTATAATTGGGAAAATTATTACAACAATGAAAGAAAATAATTTGCGAGTATTTGCGTTAATGTGCTGTTTTGTTTCAAAATGTCAGCCACCCTAGAATTTCAAACTATCTCAGCCATTTTTTAAGATAGAAGTAAACCAAAAAATGATCTGGAATCCTTGTATCAAGTCCTAACACGTTATTATAAAATAAATTTGAATTTTTAACTTTTTTGTATATTTATTTTAGTTTTAAATTTTTAAATGGCCGCCATCTTGAAACAAAATGGCGGACCAAGCTGGCCAACGAACTCGGTCGAGACATTGGTGAGCTTAATACACACAATTGGTTTCATCAAAATCGATTTATAAATACGAGCGTTATCGTATGACATAGGTCAGATATATATATGGATATATCTATATATATAAATCAACATTTGAAGGGAGGGTGGTTTTGGGTTCTGGGGGTCATGATCGGTGAAAATATATCGAAATTTTCCGGAACTGCTTTCCTCCGAACGGCTGCAATAGGTAGCTTTATACTTTTTAGTATTGAAAGCTACCTAATAAAAATAAAAATAAATGCGTTTCACCCATATATTACAAATCAAAGAAGGATTCCAGGATTCCTTAGTTTAAATAATGCTGTAACACAGCCATACTCAACCTTTATTTCTCGCGGGCCGCAAACACATGTTTGCGACGTTAGGCGGGCCGCAACACAATTAAATAAAAAAGAAAACTGCCCAGTTAAACTGAGGGCATTGAGCTCACAGGCTATTCACACTAATTGTATATTATACACTTATTTCAAAGAATTTGAAATAAGCCCCTCGAAAAATAAAGAAATCGACAATATATTAAGGGGGATCATCCCCCGTTCCCCCACCCCCTTATAGTTAACAATTGAACCCCAAACCTAATCAGGGAAGCCCTTTATTACAATGAACATATATACTAAATTCGAAGAAAATCGGATAATTCTGCATGAAAAACCCATTTATCTAAATTAAGGGGGATTACCCCCCCCCGTATCCCCCTTTATACTTAACCAATGAACCCCAAGACTAACCAGGGAAGCTCCTTACCACAATGAGCCTATATACAAAATTTGAAGAAAATCGGATAATTCTCCATGAAAAACACATTCATCTGAATTAAGGGGGGAAGATAAGCCCCCCCCCCTTTACCCTCTTTATGCTTAACAAAAGAACCCCCTAAACTAATCAGGAAAGCGCCTTATCACAATGAACCTATATACAAAATTTTAAGAAAATCGCATAATTCTGCATGAAAATCGCAGTTATCTAAATTAAGGGGGGGCAGCCCTCCGTTACCCCCCTTTATACTTAAACAATGAATCCCCAAAACCAATCAGGAAAACGCTTTATCACCATTAACCTGTATACAAAATTTGAAGAAAATCGGATAATTCTGCATGAAAAACCCATTTGTCTAAATTAAGGGGGGGGGGATTAGCCCCCCCTTTCCCCCTTTATACTTAACCAATGAACCCCCAAAACTCTTCAGAGAAGCGCATTATCACAATGAACCTATATACAAAATTTGAAGAAAATCGAATAATCCTGCATAAAAATTCGTTTATCTAAATTAGGGGGGTGGGTTATACCCCCTTTCCCCCTTTATACTTATCCAATGAACCCCCAAAACTATTGGCAGAAGCGCATTATCAAAATGAACCTTTATACAAAATTTGAAGAAAATGGGATAATTCTGCATGAAAAACGTATTTATCTAAATTATGGGGGGTTAGCCCCCCATTTCCCCCTTTATGCTTAACCAATGAACCTCCAAAACTAATCAGGGAAGCGCCTTATCACAAGGAACCTATAAACAAAATTCATTGTAAAACGGTTAGTTCTATCAAGAGTTATCACGTTACGTACATACATACGTACGTACATACAGAACCGGCGGGCACATAAGCTCTCAGGCTTTGATAGCCTGTGAGCTAATGAGCTAAAAAGAGTAATTAAAATAGAAAGATAACAAAAGCAATATAACAAAGTTAATGTTATCAGATGGATTAGATGTTTGTCGCGGAAGGAATGTTACCAAATAATTTTAACACCACTATTTTTAAATAATAAACATCGAGGCAGATTTCTATTGCAAATGTTACAGAAATAGACCGCAAAGTTTGTTGTTTGAAAATACCAATGTAAAACATTTTTGGTGCAATTTTTTTCTGCGACAAACGTTGAACCCTAAAGATCAGTACTAGTTATACAATAAATATGAAATGTTATAATATAACAATGCGAAAGTTCTGAGTTCTAGGGGGGGGGGGGGGAAATAAGAGATTTTCTCTAATAAATCAGTCTTTTGCTAAATGAAAACCTTTTTTCTTTTAATTGCAGCAATATATAGTGTAAATTTAATTTTGAATAATGTTTGTTTAGTGTTGAAGTTTAAGAAATATATACAGCACTGTTGCATAAATAGAATAAAAAAAACTTTTGACTAAGGAAACAGCATTTAGGATGTTTTAACATGATTTTGAATTAAGTATAAATAACAAGACCGATTTTGGCTTCCCATGAAAATATATTAAACAACAGTGAAAGTCTTAAATACTTTTTATGCGCATCTAAATTAATTTTAAAAATATGGGTTACTGATTGTGTCTCGGGCCGCACATAAATGGTCGCCGGGCCACATGCGGCCCGCGGGCCGCAGGTTGAGTATGGCTGCTGTAACATATGAGTCTAAATAACAAAGAATGTTCAAATCAGCTAGGATCGCAGAACCTGAAGTCTAAGAATTGTGAAGTCTAAGACTGTGTTTTAACTTCCTCTTCACCATATTACCTATCTCTAAACAATATTTCCCAAATTATGGTACCCGTACCTGTACTAGTACGTGAGCCTTCAGGAACTAGTATACGAATGATACATAAAAATTATTATAATAATCTACCCTATATATATAAAATCCTAATGAAACGAATTTGTGAAACGATTTTATGAAACGAATTTATGAAACGATTTTATGAAACGACTGATTAAACGACTGATTATGTTCTAGGGCTATTTTTAATAAAATATTAAACGCTTGATGGTGAAATTAATACCAATTGTTCATAAAAATACGCGGATGTCAAAACTGGTAATAGAATTTTGAAATTGGAATTAGTTTTCGAGATATTAATTTTTTTCTAATTTTAATGACATTTCTGTAATGATGGCAACTAATTACTCAGTTTTTTTGTGACAAAAAAGGGAAAAAAAGTGAAAAGGATCCCGATAGGGATTATTGATTTCTTTTTTTTTTCGTCATTTTCAAATTGAAATTGAATTTACCTTTTAATGCAATCGATAATGAAGACAAGATTGTAATTAAATTATGTTTTTTGGGAAAATTTGAAAAAAAATCACATTTCTATCGTCAGGATTCAATCGTCTGTCAGAATTTAATTTAATTTATAAATTGAAAATATTTTGAATAAATTCGTCCAAATGACGTCATTTATGTAAACGCAAAAGAAAGGGGGGGGGGGGAAGGAATTAATAGTAATTATTATTTATTGATATCATTTTGTTATTTTTTTGTAAAATTTAATTAAACGAATTTATAAAATCACTAATTCGGATATTTAGAACGAATATATAAAATATTAATTGCCCAACTGAACGGAAGGAGAATAAAATATCCTGCTTCATTCTTTCCGCCAAGCTTTTTAAAAAAGCGTCAAGACCCCTATAATAGAAAAGCAGCAAAAGTTCATTGGGTTTGTTTTCATAACTTTTGGCAACAAATGTACGTATATTAACGAATCTATACCTTTTTGAAGCTCGAATTACGCCAAACCTAAAAGCAAAGAATCCTATGCTGGAAAAGTACCCGATTTTCTTATGGGCAATATTCAAGTGACATAACATGGTGTAAAATTATCGCGGATTGCAAAAAATTGTTTAAATATCTCATCAATTGCTGCCGAATAAATGCAGGCATGCATGCACAACATATTTAATTAATTTTGTATGATAAATAATTATTAGAAAATTCGTATATACATATAAATTAAAATAAATAATTTACATATTTAAATTAACATGAAAATATGCATGATGGTGCACTAAAATAGAGAGAAAATTAAAACCTGTTACTGAAAATGTCTATAACATAGTACTTTTCAATACCGTGGTTCTTAATGTTATTCACAAGCAGATGGAATTTTTCGCATCCTTAAACGCAAAGGAAGAATAGAATACAGATCGTTGTTATAAAAGTCCGAGAGGTAGCCACAATTTAAACCTAACCATTTTATACAAGCTGGTTTTCAAGTTGTAATTGATATTACTTATCAATCCCGAAAACAGTCGTCAGTTGTCGCAACAGCTGTGTATGAGGCCATGATAATAAAAAAATGCCCAATTAAAACGTTAAAAGCATGGCAACCCAATTACAGATTTACCAATATTTTAAAAATAAAGCACGCTGTCATGTTTTTAGAGGCCTCGAAGTCTGAGCGGGGGTTGGCGAGCGTAGCTCGCTGTGGGTAGGCCCCCTAGTTATTCTTATAAAAAGTTATTTTTTCAAATTTCATCGTCGATACTATCGTATACTTAAAGTTTCTTTCTCGTTTGATTCCTTGTTTGACAACTGGCCTATTTTACAGATATTTTAATCAAAAAACAAACAGAATAATTGCCTATTCTTAAATAACAACTAATGTTAGTGTTGCCAGTTTGTGTGTATATAGTTTTTGTATATAGCATTTTTCTTTCATATTTATTTTTAACTGTAAATATTTTGTATGTTTATTTTACAATTTTTATTTATATATCATCAATTTAATATAATTTGTACTTCATTTAATTCTCACCGAAACCGCTCTTTTTTTTTTTTTTTTTTTTTTTTTTTTTTTGCTTTCCTTGGGCCCATTTAATTTTTTCTAGTGTAATTGTTGTTCTGACTTCGGCTACGGTCATAAATCTAAGATCCACATTGCTCTTACTAGACATGCGGAGACATTAGATCCAGGGACACTAATTAATGAACTCGTTCCAAGTTTCAACTATTGCCAGTTTGGGGATTTCGTCTCCATTTTGATGTATTTTTAACCACTATGGGGATTTTTTGGGACAGGTATTAGAGGGATAATATTGAGGAATATTAAAAATGTCTAAGGGGGGGGGGGGGATTTTTGTATTATATCACCTTTTTAGGGTTTCGTTCATCTCACGAAACCCTATTAGTCCCGCTTCGCATTCTGTACATCACAAAGCCGGTTCTCAGAAACTATATAACTTACAGATATGAAATTTTGTGTACTTACAGCTGAATACATACTACGAAGCTAAAAATCATAATTTTTTTAAAAAATCGTATTTTTTTATTATAGAAAGATAAAAAACTACAACTCTAACAGCCTTTTCCTTTTAAATTTAAACAGTTTTCGTTTTAGCAGTGGCCAATAATTAAAAATTCACAATAAAATTCTTTCTACAATAATTAATTTTCTATTGAAAGATTTCCTAGTGAAAAAGGAAAATGAAATAAAATGTTTCACCAAATGAAAAAAAGATTAATATGACGTCCTATTGGTAATAAACCGGAAATTTTCAAACATTTCTCAATAATACAAGGAGTATGAGTATGTGTAAATACAGAAAGCAGCTTAATGTGACGTTATTAGAGAATTAAAAAGAAAATTAATCTGACGTCATATTGGAAGTTTAGCGAACTTTTTTAAATGTTTGAGAATGATACAAAGAGAGTATCAATATGAGTAATAGAGAAAGCTAAGTAGATATGACGTCAGCAAGTGATTATAACGTCATATGAGTTTGAGGAACGTATTGAATCATGATAAAAAACCCGATTATGGAAATATAGGCTTATTTTAATATTTCGAAGGTCTCTATACAACATGTTTAATTTCGAAATTTATTCTTTTTAATATCGCATTTAGTCCACTTGAGAGATATTATTAAGTCAAAGTATAATAGCGAGCTGCACTCGCTATCGGACCGGTTCAGATTTTAGAAAAGACGAGAAAAATAGACAAGTGTTTTGAAAGGAATATTAAATTAAACCCTTTGTGCGATTTTCGATCACACTTATACCCACCTGTTTAAGTTTACTTTTAGTCATCTGACAACGCTGAATCTCAGTTCTTCGATTCACAATTAGAAATATATAAATTATGAATCATCGTGCTTGTCGTTTACAGTTTACACGCGTTTTAAATTCCAACTTCTAATTCTAATAACTATTTTCTTTTACGTACTCTCTTCAAGAATGTAATCGATGGCAACTAAATGTCGGTTCACAAATTCGTTTTCTTTTTCTTTCTCTTTCTTTTTTTTCTTGTATGAATGGGGATTGTTTTCAAAAAAGGCTTTATTAGGGGAAAATGTGTAAGCCTTTTCAAATTAAAAAGAAAAATTGAGTAAAAACTAAGTTGGGGATTTCTTTGGAAAAAAATACTGATTTGAGGAAAATTTCGAAACTTTCGGAGAAATTAACTTTTGACTATCTGGCAACAATGATAAATGTTTTAATAAAACTTTTCAGGCATCTTTTTGTATTTTAGAATTTTTTCATTCAACTTTTCAAACATTTCCATGAATTGACTTTGTATTAAATTTTATAATCATAATATTACTCTCATTTTGAATATCAGTAAAATGAAATAATGTAAATATAAATTTAGATATGAAATCATTAAATGCTGAAATTGTTGATACGGCATATAAGTGAATTTCGATTTAATGTTACACAAATTTAAAAGTTTAGAGACCGCTGGTTTTAAGTCTGTCGTCAGTAAACTTCCCGATTCCCCTCGCTACTGTCGGTTCTATGGGCTGGGCATAGGATGCATTCGTATATTTAAAAAAAATTTATCGTCTATTTTCTATGTACTCTTCTTAAAGATTGTCTCTTTTTAAGTGCGTTCGTAATTATATAAATAAGTATATAAATAGTCGTCGTATGTTACGTTCGTCTGTCCGACTGTCCACGTATAACAGCGCAAAAACTACCCAACCGAATGGATATAAATATAATATCGTTGCAGCATTTTGTCACGTCATTTCAAATTTTATGAAAATCGAATCAAAACTTAAAAGATATTAATAAAAGTTTTCTTCGTTCTATTAAATTCTATCATACGTAATCTATATAGTAAAAGCGCACGTCATGTGACTGAAGAAAACAAATACGGGCTAACCATATCTTATTCCAGATGCCAAGCGGCCATTTTTATTCAAAATTATTTTTTGGAATAAAATTGCATAAATGTTACATATTTAGAAAGATCGTTCAAAACAATTGTTTGCTTGAGAGATGAGTTACATTCAAATATGCATAGATTCTGAGATAACTTCAGTGAAAATTTCGTTAACAGCCGATATCTCAATAAATCTCAATCCATTAAAGTAAATAAGCAAATCATTCGTTCATCGTGAGTCATAGAAATATTAAACCATGGAGGTATCATTCGCAAAGCAAGACCTCCATGTTGAATTTTACAGCGTTGTCTTGTGTCGAAAAAAACAATTCGCATCTGTAAACATGGCATACGTAATACGAAAAAAAGGCACCCACATTTCGCTCCTAGCGGACGATATAATTTATTTCACTAAAATAATAACGATGATTCTTTTTTACATTGTAAAACTAATTATAGCATGAAACGAACTCACCTCATTTGTCATGTTTAACGTGTAATTTCCAACTTGTTTTCTTAGTTAACAAAATATTTCTAAAATATGTGCTTAATTTATAATTGTATGTTTTAAAATCTTAGCGAAACTGAATAAGATTTTAACACTTCACATAAAATTAAGTATACATTTTAGAAAAAAATTGACTAAGGAAAAAAAAAACATCCTTTAAAAATCGTACACAGAAAACATAAGTCAAAATTATTAATTTCCCGAGAAGATATTTTAAATATACGAATGCATCCTACGCTGATAGGATTAACATTAGTCAGGGGAATCGGGCACTGACGAGCAGCTTTAACTATTTCTTTCACATTAAACTATAAATATAAAAATCTTGCTGTATTATGAATATGCAAGTTTTAAATATCATTTTTGAGAAAAAAACTAGTCGTTGGGGGCCACCGTAATACTTACCCATCATGGATATGCATAATGTAAAATATTAAAATAAAACATGTGTAAACTACTCATAAAATGCATTGCAATTCGAATAAAATCGTGTCTTGATGACGTCATAAACTTTGAAGGCTCGATTACTGAATTGCTTAAAAGAAACATCCTTATAACTCCAAACACAATAATCCTATTAACTAGCGGTTTATTGCATCTGATTAAGCGTCTCATTTCCAATTAAAATATATCTTTGAATTGAAATTTGGATGAAATACAAGGTCATGAAAAATCGAAGAGTGTGGTAAATATGATTGCAAATATCTCGGCAACTCATAATCCGATCGACTTCATGTTTTATGCAAAATTTATGTTTTTTTATTGTCTTTTATATTCACTCCTTAAAATAAACAATTTCGAAAATTTTTATGTACATTTTATCAGAACGAATATTTCTAGAGTCCGAAAAAAATAGTTCCGGTTAATCGAGGTTACTGAAATTCAATAGGCTTATTTTCATTATTACATACTAAGTAAATACCAAATTTCAAGTCTCTATCTCAATTTTTTCGGGAGATAGAACGTTTACAGACACACAGACGGACGACAATTTTTTTTTCTAAAAATATGTTTTTCGGAATCTCCAGTGTCTGAAACGTGTAAATCCGTCTAAAAAATTGTTTTCTATTTTCAGAACGATTACAAGACTTACCCTATACTACGTATGATGGGTAAGTAATAATCTATTTTCCTTCTTTTTGTTCCAGGTCCTTTTGATAGGTTTCAACACTGTGAAAAAAATTGTTGATTTTGTAAAGAGAACTTTCGTGACAGTTATAAGTTTCTACTACTGTAGTTTCTAAGCGCTATCTAGTAACGTGAAGACACGCGCAAGCTAATGTGAAACCGATGGTAGCGTTATTTTAAAATTTCTTTTTTGCATTTTAATAGTTTGAAATGATTTTTTTTTTTTTTTTTTTTTTTTTTTTTTTTGCAGATGATATGTGAGGTTGATATGTTACCGGGTACTTTCGGACTCTTAGTGTTTAGGTGCGTTCGTAATTATATAAATACGTAGCACCTATTGTCGTCGCCTGGTCCGACCGTCTGTCTGTCCGTCCGCCCGCATATAACAACGCAAAAACTACCCAACCGAATGGTTTGAAATTTAAGATATATTATCTTTGCAGAATTTTATCGAGGCATTTCAAATTTTATGAAAATCGAATCAAAACTTTAGGAGATATTAATAAAAGTATTTATTAAGAAATTTGAATTTAAAAAAAAATCGGTGCTTTCTTGCTACAGGAGTTTCCGAGGTTTAATCGTCAAGCGACCGAGATACTTATTTTATTACAGAAATTAAACTGCAGACGATATAATTCATTTCATAGAATTAAAAATCATCAAAATCTGTATATTTATATAACTAGCTGTAGTACGAACGCACCTCATTTGTCACGTTTGACGTACAATTTCCAACTTGTTTAGTTTTTAGTATCATTTTTCCTTAAGACACTTACACTTTCGAAACCAGTTTTAAAAGTGTCCCCAGAATTATTTTTTTAAAACTGAAACCAAAATTGAAAAAAATACGAAAGGTTATTTTTGTAAAATCATTGATTTTACAGGAAAGTAATTTTAAATATACAATGTTTCCTGTAACAATTAAAACAAGAACGAAAAATCATGCGTCAAGCATAGATTAAGTAACACTTCCCAGCACTTCCAAAATAATTTTACAGATTTTTTAAAGTTTAATAAGGTGTACACGGTCGTCTGAATACCAGGCCTGAGCACTGATTCAAAATGGCGTCTGTCGAAAGCCGACTTTTTACGTAATTAGCATTAGAAGTAAGCAGTTGTATGATTTAAATTTTAAATGATTCCAACTGTAAATGGTTTTCGATAAAACCTTATACTAGTAAACAAATATGCATAACTTTTATATTATTTAGAAATATTAAATAAATTAGCGGATAACGCAGAATTAATTTAATGGATAACGCAGAAAAATTATCCACATCAATATATTTACAATTAAAAAAATGCCAGCTGTATTAAAGTATTAAAATATTTTTCACAGATATACATTTATTAGTGAATGACATAATGCAATTTAGACAACAAAAATAAATTATATACACAAAATTGTAAAAATAAACAAAGAACATTAATATGTTATTATGGCAATTCCCTAGATTTTACAATACACTTAAGTTTATTCCTGTCATGCATTAACATTAGTTTTCTTTATCATTTGTTACATTTATTCATATTTAAGGTAGTAAACTAAAATAAGGTAAGGTATGTATAATTTAAAAATCCTTTTAAAATTCGTGAAAACATAAGTAATATATATTAATATGAGATCAAACTAATCATTTTAAAAAATTAAATAAAATAAATCACTTTAAAAATCAGTCATAAGAACATCCATTATATCTATTATCATTATTATTGCCAAAATTCCGCAATCACATTAAATTTGAAACCTTTAGAGCATGATAAATAAAAATAAATCAACATTCAGAATTTGAGAAATTCTGAGAAATTTTTAGAAATTTTTTTAAATTATGGTAGCAGAAATGGAAGTTGAATTTTTCGATGCTATTAGTCAGGGGTTAATTATATGTATACATTCATTAATGTATTAGCATCAGGAGCCGTATATTCCTTAAAGCTGTTTATTTCAAATTTTAAACCCTTCCTACAGGGTGTTTTTTTTTAAGTTGTGAAAGTAAAACCCTATAACAAAAGAACCGCTTATCCAAATGACCTAAAATTTCACCAGTATGCTCCCAAAGCAATAAGAATTTTTAGGCGTGGTTAAAAAAAACTTAAAATCGCACCGACAGATGGCGCTGTACATGCAGTAAATTCGGGAGACGAACTTGTGCCCGACACACGCACATTGGCGCTAAAAACGTGAAGTACGCACATCTCGTTTTCATTATTCTACAGAAATCCTCGCAATGACTGCGCCATTGACGGACCGTGCGTTGTTAGTGAAACTGTATTATCAGAATATTAACAGCGCAGCAACTGCTCTTAGGAGATTTAGGACACTTAAGAATTTAAGAAAAGGTCCAATGACGACAGAGAGTCTACGGAAGATGGTTTCTCAAAATACCGTCCATTGTTTTCCTCCCACAGACAATATTCTTTGTTTCTGCTACCTTACAGCGCCATCTGTCGGTGCAATTTTAAGTTTTTTTTAACCATGCCAAAAAAATATCCATTGCTTTGGGAGCACAATGGTGAAATTGTAGGTCATTTGGATTAGTGGTTCTTTTGTTATAGTGTTTTACTTTCACAACTTTGAAAAAATCACCCTGTATTACAATGTGTTCAACTGTAAGTGGCTTAGAGTATAATGTAAGAGATTTTCATCCAAATTGAAAATTTTCCACACTCCTCGAAAAGAAATCCTGACGATGTATACTAGTTATTATTATAACAATATTGTTATTAATATATACTACTGGCAAATACACGAAATAATTATTATTAATTATGCTAACATCATAAATACTGAATAAAACTATACATTTGTGTAAACAAATTTGTTTGCTTTCAAACTGAAGACAACATTAATATTTTCATATTATTAAATAAATTACCTATCTTAAAGAGCTAATTACAAACCTCATATACCTACAAGAAAAAAAGTCACTTCTAATATCAATTGAAAGGATACATTCTTAGGCCTTAGACATATATTACCATTTAATTATTTATAATACATCCTTAAAAACTGTTCCGAATCATATAATTTAAAAGATGTTAAACACGATAAAAACCAAACTAAACCTTTCGAATTTCTACGAAAATAATATTATTTATACGTGTTATAAATTTAATTTTTCATCTATCGAAATAATTAGCCTAATAAATAGTATTTTACAAGCACTGTTTATCAATTAAAAAATATATATGTCAGAAAAGTAAGGGTTCTAAACAATTTTAAGCATGCGGATAATATACTTGTTTAAATAGATATTCTGGTGTATTTAATCAAACAAACAATAAGTAATATGAACTGAATGAATATATTGTTAAAAACTTGTACACTATAGCCACTTGTAATACATCTTTTAAAGCTGTTCGTTCTAGTTGATAGAATTTAACCACGATAAAACCAAAACTAGATACTTGGAAATTCTTCAAAAATGATACTTATACGTATTTACCATATAAATAATTTTGATTAACATACAGAACTAATTAGCTTACGGAAACATATTTTAAAAGCATTTTTTGTTTACTTTAAAAAATATAACAAAATAGTTCTAATTAATTTAAAGTGCCGTAGAAATCATACACATTTAAAAGATATTCTAATGTATGTAAGCAAATGAACAATAAGAAGTTAATACCTACATACTGTTTCGGGAATTTCCGTTATTCTTCCGTCATATTATAGATTAAAATAACAAAATGTAGCATTTATCTCTTTAAAGATAAGTAAATTTATGCTAAGAAAACAGACAGGAATAGTTATTGTTACAAGGAACAGAGATCAATCGGACGTTGCATATCGCGTTCGGCAGGTCACGTGACTTTCTTCCTTGAAATCAGTGCACCAGCCTGTCTAGAGGTGGCTGTGAGATGAAAGATGATGACGAAGTAAACAATTTGGAAAACGCATAACATATTTAAAAACCCAATTTCAGGAATTACCAACAATATTTGGAAAAAAATATCCGAATTATTTTGTGTGCTGTATATGATCTATAGGTTTGTATATACACTACAGAGAATGCTAAATTTTAATTCAGTTAAGAAGAGCGTTGCACTGTTTAAAATTTCCCTTATGGAATTTCCGTCAATAAACAGAAATGTACTCGAAGAATTTTGTGCTGCCCTGTATATGATCTATGGAATTTATACACACCAACTAATAGACAAAAAATGAGCTGAATTTAAAAATGAGTTCAGCAACTGAAAACGCACTTCCAGCAAATATTGTTAACATATAGTAACGAATTCCTTTGTTTGTCCCTGTAAATGAACGATGAAGACTATACATAAAATATTCTATAGTAAGCCTCTTGTAATGTACTTTAGTGATATACTATATCAACTTCAATATGTTTGAAATAGTGAAACATTATTAAAATAAACCACAATCGATTTTTCTCCATAGACTGTAATGTAACAGAATTCTTTTTTAGTGTCTCTGTAAAGGAACTATATGTGATACGCAAACCATATTCTGTAGTAAACCTCTTGCAGTGCACCTCATTGATATATATCAACATTAATTTGTTTAAAATTGTGTAACAGCATTAAAATAAACCGCAAATGATTTTTTCCGTAGACCGTAATGTAATGGAAATCTTTGGAGTGTCCCAGTAAAAAAACTATAAATCTAACACACTTCATTTCCGAGAACGAACATATCATAGTCAATCTCCAAAACATGTATCAATTGTATGATATTCTGAATATATTAACGTGAGTTAGAGCATGAGCAGACAAATAGAATTCATAAACACTTTTCAATTATGTTGGAAAGTGTTAAAAAAAATATTATGTAATAAAGATTAGTTCTCTTGATAAGAAAATGAATTTTTTTAATAGTTTAGTTTTCAAAAAATATATATACTCTTTGCATTCGTAGAAAGGATTGAAGGCAAGACTTAAATTTTCTTTTATAACTGAAAAAATACAGATATATGTAAAATTTATACAGATATGTCAAAAAATAAGTAAAGTATACAAAACAGATTAGACTTAGTTATCTAAGCTTATGTAATTTGTAAAGTAAGTTTTTAGTGTTTAATATATTTATCATTTTACTATAATATTTGAGCGTTCTATACAATCTACTTTCATGCTTTTGTAAGAATGTTAAAAATATTTTTAAAGCACTAAATATATCTTCTATTATGTGAAAACATAAAATTTTATCTTTCGCTAGGCATGAGTACATTTTGTTTTTTAAAAACCTATAACAAACTGCAACATTAAAAAAAAAATTAAACAATGTTTTCGATGGGATTTGGCTGAAAAACTTTGCTGTGACTTTAGAAAGAAGTAAACATTTGATAAAATAAATTACTGAAAAAGACATAGCATGCAAAATAAAAAAATGTTATTTACGTAGTGGGAACGAATGTTGTTAGAAAATTTGAAGAAATAAATATATTCCCCTTTAAAATTGTAGCTTGCTTTTATTAAAATGTAAAATTCTTATTTCTTCAAAAATTTAAATAGAAAAAAGAATTTTTATAAAAGTTAATAACAAAATACTGGTGGCTACAATTTATCTTGAAAATATATAGAAATATAGCTTGAATATAGCTTCAGACTATAATAAATTTCATTATTAGAAAAGGCAAATTCAAACATATAAAATATATCCCCATTTGAAATGTGTTCTTTTCAGAACAATTTATGTCGATATAAACATTCACATCTATGAGTTTTAATAGCTTATAAAGATATAAAAAATGATTAAAAGCATAGCGATGAATCTACAATAATACATAAAAAGAACATTTAGAACAATACGCGAACTTCTAAATTTGCATACGTTCCGGTTAGCATTCCGTTTACACATTTTAATAGTTTTTATTACTATTACAGCATGTTTTCTTCTTTCTACACTAATCTGATTGTTTGAAATGCATATATTGAAACTTGAATAGTCTTCGTATTATTTTTAGTATTGAACATTTTAAAATAATTCATTACAAATTAATAAAACCTAAAATATAAGCATCTTGCAGTATTCTAAATACATACTTTTCAACCTTTTATTGTTTTAAATAAAACAAAAATATTTTGAACCACAAATTTCTATTAACAAATGTAATCAAGTAAATTGCAGAATAGTGCCTACTTACTCTTTAATGAAGGTAGTATAGTGTTCGAGCGTGCAATCGTGGAGTTTTGAATTCTAATATTTGTGCTTGAATGAGCTACATATTCTGTAATTTCTATAAGTTTGGCAAAGTATGTCTAAATCTCCGAGAATTTAATTTTCATAGATGTTTCTTGAAATTATATAATGTGGTTGTCTATCTGCTATATACTGCGGAAGGAGTTGTATTCGATGGATTTTGAACGCATTTCACCGAAGAGTAATCTAGTAATATGAGTGTCGAGTTCTCCACTTGTAGAATGGTAGCGGAATTTTATTTAGCCTGCTTCGGATAGAATCCACAGTTGTGAGTTTCGCTAGTGCTGTAAGTAGTTAGGTTTGTGATATAAAACTAACTTCTGTAGTTGTATACATATAAATTTCTGATGCAATGAACTCGGTTGGATTTGTATCCTGTAACTCCTGTTTTGAAACAGAAGACGATATCTTTACGCTACTATTGCTTGATTACTGCGCTCGAATATTTATCACATATTCTCTGTGACATTTCTTTGGTTATTTTTGCTATAGAATCGGTGACAAAGTGGTTTGAAAAATCTATTAAATACCCAATCAGTCGGCCGATTTGCACAAAAATCTATACAATTCTTGCGATAATGGTTTATAAAATATTCGCCAAATGGACGCTTAATCGGAAAATCTATTTGGTAGTTATCGTTTTTACTCTCTCTCTCACACACACGCACATTATGAGTAATATACTTTACTAACACTATATGTTCGTAAATTAAATACATATACGGAACCGAAACTTGTATGTAAAATATATGTAACATAATATAAAAGATGTATGCAAAGTTGTTGTAGTATCTAGCTACTCTTATAAAGGCAGTAAGATTATGAGCGTGTTGTCCGACACCTAACACCTTGTGTGTGAAAAGAATTTTACCGTCCTTATGAATTTTGCAAGTATGATTGTGCCTCCCTGAATCTCAGTTTCACGGTCATTTTCGTGCGATTATAAGCAACTTAGCTTACTGTGGTAGGCTGTCGAAGCATAAATACGGGTGAGACATTTATATTGGGAAAGTGCTGTTGGTTGTAATATTTTCAGATATACTGGTCTTCGACAGAGCATTTCGCTTTAGATAGAATTGTGAGCATTTTTCCTGGCGTATGTTGAATTTTAACATTGGTAAATTTGTATTTAATTCGTTTGAAAGTTTTCTAAGGCTAAATTGATTAACGCATTTAAAATTCTGGTCGCTTCCCTGCAGTTCTCATTACTTGTTATTTTAAATAATTTCTTTTTAACTTAACTCTGTTTTATATCGACTTTGTTTCATGACGGTCCCGATGAATTAATGCAATTATTACAAAGCAGGCAATTTGTGAATTACGCTTTAAGAAATATATTTTTCAACTAGCAGGAATATTTTAGCATCTTACACATTATATTTTTATGCTATTATGGATATGATGAAATGGGTCTTTGTATTATATTACAACGTACTAAAATGCGTAAAGGTTTTTTCTGTAAAATATTTCAGAAACTTCAACATTTTTTCAAAAGTTTTAAAAAATGTGTCTTATTTCTGAGATTTGAAAAAAACAACTTTTCTGTGACTTGTCAAAAGAAGTGAAAATGTAATGAAATAAATTATTGAAAAAGATGCAGCATGCAAAATGGAAAATATTTGTATACGCAGAGGGAAAATATATTTTAAAGAATAGGTAGGAGAAGTAAATATATTCCTTTTTAAATTTACAGTTTTCTTTTAATAAAACTTCAAACTCTAAATTCTTTCAAAAATAGAAATATGCTTTCAAAAAATGTTAATAAAACTACTGGTGAGAATATATTCGTAGAAATTTTTTTCTTAAATTTGTATTCGAATATATGATTATAATATATATATTTTTTTAATATAAAATTAGTTTTAAATATGCTCATAAAAAATTAATATAAACTGCTTCAACATTTCAAATCTGCATGAATCGTACTTTTCACAGATCCTAAAAATAAATAATTTAAAACAGCATTCTAATTAGAATTTCTGTTAGCATGCTTTTATGAAGTAATTACAGTTGAAATTTTCTTGCTATGTTTTCTTAAAAACAAACAACGAAGCGATTTCAATTTTCTTTTAAAATTTGTTTTGGCAAAAACTAATATATAATTTGTTTTTCAAAACATAACAATATAAAAGTATTTTTTGTTAATTTAACGTTACTAATCAGCAACCGATTTTCTAGAAAAAGAACTAAGATCAAAATATAGCTAATAACAATATATATATATATATATATATATATATATATACATGTATATGTTGATATATAAATATATGTTGATACATGTATATATATATATGTCTTCATCGGTGCTTATTTCGTCTGTGCAATCATAGTTAACATGATTTGGTAGCTTTCTAGTTAGCAGGAAATTATTCCACTCTTGCTATCTAGAACGAAAATTGTCTTATACTCGATACATCCTTCTTTGCGAAACCTTTAGCAGTGGAGTTTCCCACTCCACTCCGTAAGTAAGTAAATGCATATAAAATTACGAAGCATCGCTAATGAAATTCTTACTAGCAGAATATTAAGATAATTGCAGTCGCCAGTGGTTTTTTGTTTATTTGCTTTGTTTTGTTTAGCAAAAATAGCAAAGAATCAAAGAATGTAAGGTGTTTCCTGACGCAATAATTCGTACACACTTATCTGTCAAAGAAAAATGTTATCTATTCCAATCAAAAAGTTCACAAAAACAGAACATTCTCCACACGCTAAAAATCCATCATGGGCAATATTACGAGCTACGGTATTTTAACGACTACTACAGGTAAATAATCAATCAGCATCTACTATGAAACAACGTAATAAGATATTTCCATAATATTAATCAAAACGGTACTTCTTGATGACGTGCTTGGGTGTTAGCATTTGAAAACAACACAAAATTATGTCCCTGACACTCATGCAAACTGTTAAGTACTGGCGCGCAAACCTACAGTATCTGCAATGCGACAAACGATCTCGTCGAATGAGAAGCTAAAAGAAAGAACTAGAGGTGAGAGGAAAAGCAGGAGTGCTGCGGTCTTTCCGAAAAACATGGTAGTCTTTTAGAATACTAATTAAACAAGAAATGACAAATTAAAATAATATTTGCAGAACGGATAATTTAGCAGATAATTGGAACTCATAAAGATGTTTAAGATTGAAAATAAAAATGAAAATTCCTTGACAGCCTAATGCATTGACACCGAGAAAAAAAGTGAAGAATACGTGAATTTTAAGTAGGTTTTTGAAAAGAAAAATAAATTTTATAGCATGCATTCAAATTATTCAAAATAGGATAGAATAAATTATTGGAATATTTTTAAAACACACACACACACACACACACACACACACACACACACACACACACATACATATATATATATATTTATGATTAGCGAGGAAGTGGAATATAAATGTATTTTTAATAGATTTTGTACCTGAAACGTACCTGGTTCGGTTGAAGAATACATCATAAATCCACAAACTCTAAGGGTAGTTGAATAATATACATATATGTGTATAAATTATATTCATTTGCAAAAACATGATACGGATGAACACGAAGGAGATAAGTGACACTTAACTCATTGACCGCCCAGCCTGAAATTGATTATTTTTTAGAAATCAACCAAACTACCCCTTATGCATTTTATTTCCTATGATCAACAACTTTTACCTGCGAATGGTACATGGGCTCGGCAATTTTGTACCACAATAATCTACAATGAGACTCTAAGGCCTCATAACGCTCCGCACTTTTGTGCAAAATGGAAGTTACTCATGAAACCATATGGGCTCGTGAGGTGGTCAACCTGTTACTATCAGGACTTGGATGGTGTGATGTGGACCCATCGCACGGTTCCCACTACACTGCTGCTACATTGAGTCGCACAACCACATTCCATCTGACACGAACTGGTGTTCTAGGTCTGTTTGGCATTAATTTGTTTCGTTACAGGTCCAGTTTGGTTGACGGTTCGGAAATTTCGGATCGGATGGACTCAAAATGTTTTGGTTTCAGTTTGAGTTTGAGCTAGTGCTTGGTTCTTGCAGGTCGGGTACTATTTAATCCGAATATTTCCATGAGAATACTATATATTTGAATATAAATGAGTATACATATTACCATTTTCAAACATAATATATAAAGTTGATATGAGAGATAAAATTATAGGCTACTTTCCCTTTCCCTTAATTGCATTATAATATGGATTTCTTTCATTTCATGTTTCGGATTAAAATGTATTGAGTTCGGGTCAGGCTTTGCGGCGGTGAAAAGAACTTTGTTGAGTTCTATAGTGGTTTAAATTAATTTGATCAGCCACACTATCGTTATCCTTAAATTACAGAAATCCCTTTCCTAGTTCATCCTCGAAAATTATTTCAACTGTTAAAAAATTAATGGAGCTTTTTAACACTAAATATAGAAACATCCGATCATTTGACCGGTATCAAATGAAAATATGTCAATTGAAACCAGAAATTTCTTCTTAATATAAATAAAATATAAATCATACAGAAATAGGTTAGATAAAATGTTAAATAGTTTTAAGTAATGTCTAGTGTGAAATATTGTATAAAATATGTGTAAAATCCCCGGTTGTTAATAGCTATTTAGAAAATACTGTTCTATACACTCTCAATCTCAATACGTTGGTTTATAGTAGCCGTCTGCCTGTCTGAATAAAAGGTTCGATTAACTTCGATGCTAAAATGTATGTACGAGACTATTATAAATAAAATTAAAGTATTCAGAAGTCTTTACACTGTTAAACATTTGCAGCAAACCGTTCAGTTATTTGGCCGTTTTTATAGAAACCTGTTACATAACAGCAATTTAAGTCTATTCTGATCATATTATTGCTTATATTATGGTCAGGATAGAGTTTAATTAAGGTTATGTAACTGTTTTCACAAAAACGGTCAAATGACTGGACACTTTGCTGCAAATTTTTAACAGTGTAGCGATTGTACTTGGGCTCTACACGAAACAAAATTTCACTGGAATTTACAGTTAAACTGTAAAAATTTAAAAAAGAAAAACATAACGATCTCTGAGACCGTGCACAGCAGTTAGTGTTTAAACAGATATACCGGTCTGATTAACCCTTGTTTTCAGAGTTCATAGCCACTTAAATATTCGATATTTTACCTTTCTTATTCTTTAGTATTTTATCAATTCTTGGTTAAACATTTCAATAGTAATAGTTACATATACGGAAGTTTGTGGTTTAACCTAAAACTAAATTATGATTGAATATCCTGCCATTTCTTGGTTCATGTCAAGTGCCAAACCATATAAAATATTTGAACTATCTTAGGGTTGCAGCCAATATTATAAAAAATGTGTTTAATCTAGAACGATTTTACTGATAGTTTATAATACAGTAGATGTCGCTTAATGTAATCGCGGTTAATGTTATCATCCGGTTAATGTTATCAAAATACCCAAGTCCCGACCCACTCTATTCTGCTTCTTACTAAAAGCATCGCTTTATGTGATCAATATTCCGTTTAATGTTATCGCTTTTTCAGTAGACCAGTTCCTGAAAAGTTAGAAAAAAAATTATTCCTCTGGAAACTTTGCATTTTCTGGTAATGATATGGAATCGAATATCATCTGCTACAATTAAAAATTGTTTAGTTACTGCTGTATTCTGTGAAACTGAAAACATTAGAAACTAGTGAAAACTTCCCTGATGACATGACGAATGAAGATTATGAAGACTGGATGGCGATCGCCAATGACATTCCTGTAGCTGCAAAGCTCACAGAAACTGAAATTTCCAAAAAGATTGCGAAGAAATACAAAATTATGGTGATAATGAAGATCAGGAGGACGATGAAAGTCAACTTTCTGAAAAACCACTTACAAATGCAGTAATGAGGAATGTGTTGAAAATGTTTTGAAACAAGGTGTACAACATCATGGGACAGTTTTCAAAAAGTATACCAGCATGAAAATTCACTAATAAACTTTTAAAAGAGAATTCTAAACAAGCAAAACATACTGAATTATCTTAATAAATGCTTTTTATCACTTTACGAGTCGTCATTGCACAAGGGTGAGTAATCATTTTCATAGTAATAGTACTACAAGATATTATGATTTTGTATTTTTTTAAATCGCTTATTGTTATCAATTGGATATTGTTATCAGAAACTCGTGGTACCGAAGTGATCACATTACACGGCACCTGTATATGAACAATTAAAAGTTTGATTCATTTTCTTTTAATACAATGTAGAAAAGATTAAAATATATTAAATATTAAAAAACATATGTATAGTAAATATCTCAATAATAGCAGCACAATCTTTGAAAGATACATACTGAATTTCTTAAACAAAGTTTGCTATTTCAAAAGAATTCTCAAATCTCTCTCATAGTGAGGAAATGCCATCTGAAACGAAATTGCTTTCAAACGTACAATTTATCGGAATTGAAATGTCGAAGTCAAAGAGAAGGCAACTTTATCAGTATTCGAAAAATGTTCAACGAACACCATCAAAAGAATTGTAGAGGATGCAATTTATCATATTTTAAACGATGCAGCAACATCTTGTAATGCATTTTGAAAGAAAACTCTGAGAAACAAAAGCAAGTTAACTTTTAACAAGAATTTATTTAATAAAGAGATTAAATTAATAATTTTTATTATTTTAAAACTTATAAAAATATTTTTTTTTCTTTGAATAGATGTTTAGAAATATTAGTGAGCACCGTTAAAAATTTTATTCAATTTTTTTAACTCTTTCTAACTTAGTTGGGAAAGTGTTTATTAATTTGGTTTGTTTATTTTTGTCAGGTTCATTATAGAAAGTTTGCTATTGAAAATTAAGCGTGTATAATTTATAGTTCCTTTACAGGGACACACAAAATAATTGTGTTACATTATTGTGTATAGGAAAAAATCGTTTGAGGTGAATTTTAATTAAATTGCTTATTTAGATATTGCATTTCTATGTTTGAAAAAAAAAAGACTTTTTTACAATAACTTTCTGTTAGTGTTGGAATGTTCATAATGTATGCGCGATGCATGATTTTTCGTTTTTATTTGATAATCCTTTTTAAATTATATAATGAAACTACTTTTAGAATGTGATGTTAATTTTTTCATTTATAGACGCGAATTGTTTCTTTTGATTAAAGATTATACAATTTCATATGTATAAATGTGTCTTCATTAAGTGGTCTTTTCTTTAAAAAATTTAATAAATCTCTAGAAACAAAAATATATTAGACATTAACGGAATTTACAAAGTGAAAGAGTTGTGATAAACTTTAAGAGGTAGTAGTGAACACAAATACAAATAATTTTTACATAGGAAACTAGAGTCGTAGTCCATTTTTGTCACTCCAAAATACAGGGTGTCGCACTCTGATCCAAATATAACTATCGTTCATTACGTTAAATAAATAAATTATAAGTAAGAAATGTTTTAAAGACAAGCTTTTATTAAACAGTGTTTGATATTTCAAAATAATTCTCAAATCTCTCAATATGAGGAAATATCATCTGAAACGAAATTGCTTTCAAACGTACAATTCATTTGAAATGAAATGTCAAAGACAAAATAACTTTGTCAGTATTCGAACAACGTTCAACGAACTCTAACAAAGAAAGATAGAGGATGCAATTTTCATATTTTAAATGATGCAGAAACGTCTTGTCATTTTGAAGGAAAAATCTGGGAAACAAAATCAAGATAAATTTTAATGAGAAGTATTTATTTCTTATTTATTAAAACAAGTAAATTAAGACTTTATAATGATAATAATAGTTATTATTTTCAACCTTTTACAAATCATTTTGTTTCTATACTAGGGCATCCAACCCAGGCTTCCCGGGATACAGAATATATGTGAAAAACATTTTTTTATTGAAATTTTTACATGCTAATAGATTTTTTACATTTATAATTTTGTTTACATTTCCCCCCTAACAACACCAAAAAGGATTGTTATATGAAATATGTCAATTATATATTCAAATAAAATTTTGAAATTTATTAAAATCGGTAATTTCGGATTGAGCACATGCCAGAAGTTAATAGCCGAAGAAATCGCTAAAAAATTCATTATCTACAGCAGTGTTTTTTATTCTGATAATTTAAGCGGTTATAAGCGCGTATTTCAATTACATGCCTATTAAATTTGTGTTAATTTATACTATTTTATTTATTGATTAATGAAGTTTTAATTTCGATATGGAATATTAGATGGAAGCAAATGCTGAACTTTATATATTGTTTAAAGTGCAAACGGATGAATATTTTGTAATCGTCTGCAAGCGATAAAGATAGTTTTTTTAAAAATCATGCTTGAAATTTAATTTAAATGCTATAATAAATCCGTCAATTAAAATGCAGTTTTCAAACAAATTGCAGTTGAAAGTAGATTTTTTCCCCTATATAATGGTGTAAAAATGGAAAATGTGCAATGTTTAGAAATTAAAAAAATGGCAGTAGCAAAAATCGCAAAACTGAAATTTCATAGGCAAGTGTTGCCATTCGCAAAATGACGTCAGTGTTACACACGGACACGTTTGTCCTTTATAATATAGATAGTAAATATATATATTCTTATGTTTCAATGGTTAAATTTTACTTAAAGTTTATATATATATATATATATATATATATATATATATATATATATATATATATATATATATATTTTCTAAAATATTTATTGCATTTTTTAACACTTTCTAACTTAGTTGGAAAGTGAGTATGGATTGTCTGTCTGTTCGGCCGATCTCTAATTTAAGTAAATAAACTCGGATTGATATGAATTTTTTATATGTTATTAAGGTTTAATATAAAATGTTCGTTACTGAAAATGAAGTATGTAGCATTTATAATTCGTTAACAGGGACACATAAAAGAATTCCTTTACATTATGCCCTATGTGGAAAAATCGTTTACGGTGCATTTTAGATATTTAATTTCACTGTACTATTAAGTGAAATACATTAATCATCGTATATATTATTTCTCCTGTCAACATCCCTTTTTCTAAGAAAATACGAAACGCAGAACGACGAATGAGATACCATATGAAAGCATTTTGAACAGGCTACAGACATAGTACACTTACATTTTCTTAAAACATGTTTTTTGATTAAAATTTGCAGATAATTAAAAATGAAATCAGTATTGATTTCATGAAAGAAATGAAAGGTTTTCCTCAAATTACTGTTGCCACTCAGTAATGAATAAAAAAAAACACTGCATGCGACTTTATTTTATATTTATGATTAAAAAGCGAAGTCGAAATTGAAACGATTAGATTTATATTTCCATGCCCCATGTTTTTCCCGAAGCGGATGATGCCATCCTCTAATGTAGTTAAAATACGATTGTTAATTTTTTTTCTCGCGCATGCCTTTTGCAATCTTGGATCCATTGTTACCCTAACTTTGATGGAATAAATTAGATGATATTCTGACTTGACAAAAAACTAAATGTTGTTTCGAGATATCTTTGCATTTTCTTTAGAAGTTTAAGCCTGCATATAATAAATATTACATATTGATAAAAAAAAAAAAAAAAAAAAATATTAGACTGTAGTGCGAAATCCTCGCACGGGCCCATTGGTATATATTATTTCTGTTGTCAACATCTCTTTTTCTATGAATTTATAAAACGCACAACAATAATTGAAGCATCATTTGAAAGGTTTTTTGAACCAGCTTCTGACATAGTACACTCACATTTCTTTAAAATATGTTTTTCGAATAAAAATTGCTGTTAATTAAAAATTAAATCGGCATTGTTTCAATAATTAAACTAAAATATTTTCAAATTAGTGTTACCACAAAAATAAAATACCGCAATATATCGTGGTCAACAACGATTATAAAAGTGTAAAAAGTACAACAAAAGTAAAGTGCGATGTCTGCGCACGAGTTTAGTTTATATTTATTAATATTAAAAAGGAAATTTTAAATTTAAATGTCTAGAAGAAAAATATATCATCGATCGATCGTAACAATAGTAATTCGCGAGTAGAATAAAAAGTATGCTTTGTTATATTAAACTGTATTTTATATTTATTTAATATATTTTACTTTCTTCTATCTTTACAAGAAGAAAGTATTGTATTCATGAAAATTTTTGACTTCCGGTTTTCGACGGATTTATACGTTTTAGAAGGTCCTGTACACAATTTGACTATTTTTAGAAAATGTCTGTCTGTGACTCTGTCTGTCTGTATGTGACAAAAACTTTGTGGGCGCTCTATCTCAAAAACTAATACACGAAATTTAATAAAACTTTATATTCAGTTAGTCCCTGATATAAATTGGTGCTGTAATCAGCACCAATTTTTGGTGAAAATCGGCCAGCAGGTGGTGCTGCTATGCAGCATTTTTCGCGATTTCCGCAATAGCTCTATCTCAAGAACGAATGCTCGGAATTTAATAAAACTTTATATTCAGTTAGTCTCTGATATAAATTGGTGCGGATTAGTTTTTGGTAACAATCACCCAGCAGGCGGCGCTGCTATGCAGCATTTCGCAGGATTTACACCATTTTAGCGATAGTCCTATCTCAAGAAATATTGCACGGAATTTAATAAAACTTGAGTTTCAGTTAGACCTGGATATACATTTTTTGCTGATCCTTTTTAGTGTATGCGAAACCTGTGTGAGATAGAAGAAAGTTTTGGGATTGACACATTGAATGCCTAAGGGAGGCCACTCGGCCCAGCAAAGCCAGGCCGTAGAGCGTTAGCACCTCCCCCGGGATGTTCCCCGGCACGCGGGGATTCGTTTTGGGTGATTCCAGCCACCGGCGGAAGGGAAGGCACGATGCCGAGACCGCCAGCGCACGCGCAAACGGCCCAAACAACAACAAAAAAGAAAAAAAAAGAAAATACAAACTAGGCCGACTAGTTCTTTATGCCAAGTTTTTCAAGAAGCGAATGACGTCATCGTCTAATGCAGGTAAAATTGTTATTATTTTTTTCTCGCGCCTGACTTTTGCTATCTTGGATCAGTTTTCAGTGTTACTTTGATGGAATCAATGAGATGATATTCTGGATTGACTAATGTTATTTACATATAGTTTTATCCTTAATATTTCTTTAGAAGTTTAAACCTGCATCTAAAAAATATTAGATATTGCTAAACAATATTAGACTTCAGTGGGAAATGTTTGTCCACTGGTAATAATCTATTAGTATTAGAATGGTTTTCATAATGTAAGCCTAATGCATGATTTTTTGTTTTTTTTTCTGAATGCTTCTTAAATGATGCCATAAAATTACTTTTAATTTTTATTTAGTTGTATTTTGTTAAACTACATAATAAAAGCTCTAGAAACAAAAGAATTTTAGAGTATTACGGAATTTACAGAGCGATTCAAAAAATATTTGACAAACTTTAAAACGTAGTAGGGTCCTTCCATGGTAACTTACGTTACATTTAGAATAATTGACTTCAGTAATTTTACTAATGTAACACTAAAAAATATTCAAAATGTAATGTTTATATGATTTATTAATTAAACCTATACAAAGCTAAATTTTGATAAAAATTACTTAAATTTAGTACTATTTCTTGAACGCTAAAAATTATATTTACTATGGTTACTTACGTTTCTGACAAAAGGAACGTAAACTACCATAATAAATATAATGGCCTGTGTTAAAAAAATAGCACTAAAGGTAGGTAATTTTCATCCAAATTTCGCTTTGGATAGGTTTAATTAACAAATTATATCAACATTACATTTTCAATATTTTTTTGTGTTATAGTAAGAAAATTACTAAAGAAAATTATTGTAAATGTAACGTAAGTTACCATGGATTGACCCAGTAGTGAACACAAATACAAACAATTTTTACGTAGGAAACTAGGGTCGTAATCCATTTTTTTCACTCCAAAATACAGGGTGTCGCACTCCGAACCAAATGTAACTATCGTTCATCACTTTAAATAAATAAATTATACGTGAAAAAATATTTTGAGGACAAGTTTTTTTTTAAACAAAGTCAGATATTTCAAAATAATTCTCAAATCTCTCGAGGGGAGAAAGTGCCACCTGAAACAAAACTGCTTTCAAACGCACAATTTATTTCAATTGAAATGTTGAAGTCAAAGAGAAGATAACTTGATCAGTTCAACGAACCCTAATAAAGAATTGTATCGGAGGATGCAATTTTCATATTCTAAATATTAGGGAAACATCTTGTAATACATTTTGTAGGAAATTCTTGGAAAGAAAAACAAGTTATTTTTTATCAAAAAAGTATTTATTTATTTGAACACATACATTTAAGACATTACAATAATAATAATAATAATTTTTTTTAATTTTTAAAAAGCTTTTTTTGTTTCTTTGTTTAAATATACATTTAGAAATCCTAGTGAGCATGATTAAAATCATTATTCTAATTTTTAACACTTTCCAATGTAGTTGAAAAGTGTTTGTGGATTCGGTTTGTTAGTCTGTCCGCCTTTTCGTCTTCTGTGCTCTAACTCATGACTATATAGTCGGATTGACATTTAATTTTTATATGCTAATGAGGATCAATATAGAATGTTCACTATTGAAAATCATGCAGCATTTGTTGTTCATTTACAGTGACACACGAAAGAATTCCGTTACATTATGGTTTATACGGAAAAATCGTTTGCTATAAATGTTATTTAAATTACTTGATTTTGATAAATTACTTGATTTAAGTTACTCTAGATATCTCATTTCATTTTACGAAATAATGAAATTTCTTAATAATATTCTTTTAGTGTTGGAATGTGTTCAATAATCTATGCTTAATGCATAATTTTTCGTTCTTGTTTTCGAAATGCTTTTGAAATTATATCATGAAAATAGTTTTAGAATGTGATGTTAATATTCTTGATTTACAAATGTATGCTTCGATTCACTGTTAACCCTTTCAGGGGCAAGCAATTGTGTTCTGTAACGTTGAATTCTCACCGGTATTTACGAAATAATTTATTTCAAAATAAGAAAAAGCAATTTTTCAACTTTTCGAGTCAAAGTTAAAATAGTAAAATTTAATTAAAAGTTTCTGGTTTGAATCGGATTAAAATTAGGTGGGATATAATATATCCCACCGCCCATCAAAAGGTTAAGTAAAAATTAAATAATTATTTTCTTCATATAAATAAATATTTCTTTGTTAAGAGTTCTTTTGTTAATTTGTTTTAAATAAATATCTAATAGCAAAACAATATTAGACAATTACTTATTTTACAGGACGACTTGAAAAAGATTGGATAAACTTTAAGAGATAGTAGTGAACATAAATACAAACAATTTTTGCATAGGAAACGACAGTCATAATCCAATGTGTTCACTCGAAAATACAGGATGTAACAGCTTACAAAGTATATAAAATCAAATACTTTTTAAAACAAAGTTAGATATCTAAAAAGAATTGTTACATTTTTTAATGAAACGTGTTGTGAAACAGGTTTATGTATCAGAACAAACATGCTCTCAAACGTAGAATTTATACGAATTGAAATGGTGAAGTAAACTAAAAGGAATCTTTATATGTAAATAAGAATGTCGAACCAAGACTAGAAAAGAAATGTTGAGAATAAAAAAAAAAAAAACAGATTTCAAATTGTGCTGAAACACATCCGGCAATACATTTTGAAGAAAATCTCCAGGGAATTTTTATGCGAATAAAAAATGACTTTTTTATTGTCATTCATTTCTTCAAATCAATAATAGATTCTATATTTAAAGCTCTTTTGTTAATAATTTTAATATATCACTAGTCGAAAAACAACATTGATCCATTATTGCTTATTTCTCTATATTTTTGCAAAAAATTAACAAATATTGAAAATAACACATTCCCCAGAATTGATGCTTTTATATTTTGCCAATATTGCAGCAATAATGCCAATTAATGTTTCAGTAATTCAGTAACAATATTTCTGTAATATTGGTGTTTCATTACAAACAATTTGCGTGTAAAGCATATATCTATAAGCGTATGTTGGTATTTCATTACAAATATTTTGCATGTAAAGCATATATCTATATGCGTATATTGGTGTGAATATTTGAAAGTGTATCATGACGTATATTAGCTGTAGCGTGAGAAGTACCAACATGAATTATTGCCCCAATGTTAGTGAATTTTTGTTTTGCCAATATCGAATGGGAGTGTTATTTCTGGCCAATGTTTTGCAATTTTAACTTGACTTTATATTGAGAATGTCCTTTATTTTTGCGTATGAAATAATTTCTTTTAAAATATTTCTAAATTTTAATTTTAATTTATATTTATATTATGCTTTAAATTTATATTATTTTTATTACCTACTTTTAATTTAAATTTTCTAATAATAACAATAGTTTCTTCATTTAAACCACTTTTGTTAAACATTTTAAACATATACCTGCAATGTAACTAAAAACAGATGTTTCTTAATCTATTAAAATATAATATAACTCCGAACGAAAATATACAATAACCCCTTTCGATATACCCATGATTCGGAAATGCGTTCTTTACCTTTAGAAACCACATAAACCAATATATTTTCAATATTTTAAAAACCATTTATACAAACATTGTTCCTTTTACTACCACTAATTTTAGGAAACGATTCCGAGTAATTCTAGAGTGTATTAATCAGTTTTCTGAACCCGAAATATGGGTTTTTTGGTCCTAATATAAATCCTAAAATAAACATATGCAGCCACGTAACGGACTTTATACATGCAAGATCAATGGTATAACATTAATTTTAATGTTAATGTCAATAATGTTAACTTATAGTACTTTTTTCTAAAACATGTTGTTGAACATGAAATTATTTACTTGAGAATTGATAGCATGAAAAAACCTATATTCCAGGTTCAAAAAACTGATTTATATACTCTAAAATCACTTGGAAGCGTTTCTGAAAATCTTCCGCAGCAAATGAAATTTTGTTTTTATAAATGTTTCTCTCAATGTCCAATATTTATTAAATCGTAAGGGGTTATTGTATATTTTTGTTAGTGGTAATACTATATTTTCCTAGATTAAGTAACATTTTACAGTGTGCAACAAAACAATAATTGACCTTTATTGTTTATATTGGCCAATTATATGTTGGATATTGCTTATTCGATATTACCATGAAGTGTTTACACAATATTGTCACTTTTATATATTTCGAATATTACACCAACATTACTAAGAAATATTTCATTATGCCTTTGCTAATATTCCAATGTAAAGCCAATATTTAGGCAACATTTACGTTTCACTGAGAATATATCCAATTTCAAGCCAATGTTTTTCTAATATTAACATTTAATTGCAGATATTTCTAATGTAAATCCAATATTTACAAAATAATTTTATTGTATTGAAAATACTTCTTATTAATATATCATTGGCAAAATATTTTACTCAAATACAACCAATGTAAATCGAATGTTTACAAAGTAATTATATTGTATTTGAAATATTTCTTATTAATAGATCATTGGCAAAATATTTGACGCAAATACAATCAATGTAATCAATTCTGATTTCTCACTAGATAAGCTTTTAAAGATATTTATCATTGGATTTTTAAAGAAATTTGTATTATTGAAAATAATCTTGAAATTTCTGAATGTTAGGAAATGGCATGTAAATGATAAATTCTTTCAACAATATAATTTATTCTAACTAAAGTCGAAGACAAAGAGACGGGAACTTGATTAATAAACGAAGAACTTTGAACATAGAATAAAGAAGAACAATATAGAGAAAAGGAAATCCAAATTTCAAGATGCACTAACAACATAATTGATGCAGTAACAACTTTTTAGTAATTTTGATGCAGTAACAACATAAAATAAAATTTGAAGAAAATCTATTTGAAAATGTGTAAAGAAATAGATAATGTCTTTGTACTACTACTAATAATAATCTTTATTATTATTCTGTAGTATGTAAAACTTATCGTATTTTCTTCAAATGGGTGTATGCAAATATTTATAAACGCATTTGAAGTATAAACAAGAATGCATTCATAAAAACACACAAAATTGTTAAATGATACACAAAACAAGAACCTTTATATGCACTTGTATAAATAAAGGTGTCGCGTGAATTCCTCGCGGACAATTCATCGCGGAACAATTCATCGCAACGAAAATGTTTTTGAAGGCTATGATTGTTAAAATAAAGAGAATTTAGTAAAATTATTTAATGATATAAATTGTTATTTACAACTCCCTATATCTAAAAAACTAATTATCATTAAATAATTTTACTAATTTATCATTACTTTTATTATCATAGCCTTCGAATATACACTGGTTTCCAAAAAAATAAGGAAAAATCACAAAAATAGCGATAACTCAAAATATTACGCGTAGATTTTAATGAAACTCAGCCACAATATACAACTCATAGTAATAAGGTATAAAATAGCATTAAAAGAAATTACCAGACAATTATGGTGTTTCAAATAATAGCATAATTATAAAATTAGCAAAATCAATTTGTCAGTTTGGTATAGGAAAAGTACCTTTAACATGCCGTATGATCACCCCTAATAGAAATACAGCGCATACAGCTACGTGTTTTACTGCCAATTATGCGGTCGATGAGTTCACTGGGAAGTGCGAGCCATTGCTCTTGCAAAGCAGTTGTAAGCGTGGCAAGGGTCTGAGGAGGGGGATTGAGAGTAGCAACACGTCTTCCTAAAGCATCCCAAACATGCTCGATGGAATTCAAGTCCAGGGGATCGAACTGGCCATTCCATGTGCTGAATTGTCTGGTGCTGAAGATAATCTTCCACGATGCGAGCCCTGTGTGGTCTAGCGTTGATGTCCTGTAACAGGAAATCATTACCTATTGCACCGGTATAAGGGCGCACATAAGCATCAAGGATGTCATCTCTATAGATGTGAGCATTCAAGGTTCCACGTGGAAAGAAGTGGAGGTCTGTGCGTCCACCCAAAGATATGCCACTCCAAACGCAGACACTGCATGAGTGGCACACACATTGCTGGTCGGCTTGCGTAAAGGTCCACCTTCGTGAAGCCTTCTACGCACAGTAGAAATTGACACGAACCTTCTAGTGGTTGCAGCAAGGGAGGATCTAAGATGAGATGGGGTTGTGGTTCTATTACTTCGTACACATAACCGCAAATATCGGTCATCGCCGCTTGTCGAAACCCTTGGCTGTCCTTGGCCGAACCTTCTTGAGCCCGAACCAGTGGTTTGAAATCGTTGCCAAAGCCTATGAACCACAGAAGAACTCACATTTAGCCATCTAGCCACCTCTGTCTAACTTTGACCTACCTCGAATCTTCCAATAGCTCTAAATCGAAGTTCTGCGGGCAAATGATGCCCCGAGGTTATTGTAATGAATTGGATATCCCAGATTTATAGTATCACTATCACAGCGACAACTGCAGCCTTACTTTCTAACGTGCATTTTTATGTTTCCTACAGATGACGCAATGCGATTGCAGCGCTACTAATTTGAATTTTGTATATTTATTCAGCATATTTTATTTAACAATATATGCAAATTTCCCACGGAGTGCTTTATTTTTGAACGAGTTATCACTATTTTTGTGATTTTTCCTTAATTTTTGAAAACCAGTGTATTTTCGATGCACCGAATTGAAGTCCCGACGAATTGACACCACGACGAACTGATGCTGCGATGAGTTGTCGCCGCGACGAATTGACGCTGCGATGAATTGTGCGCGATGAATTGTTCTGCGATGAATTGTGCGCGACGAATTGACGCAGAACTATAAATAAATATGATGGTAAAAACATAAAATCTACGTTTCGAACTGCTTCTGCAGTCAACATCGAAACAAAATATGATGTTGAAGTAAAGTAAAAGTCCTGCAACGAAAGCGACCTGAATAGGAAACAATTTGTTGAGTCATTGATCAATTACATGATTGTAAAGCATTTTATGAATATGTTCATATTTATAATATTCCATGTTGCAATTGTCTAACGTGTGTCAATGTATTTGAAATGTTTATTTCATACAGTTAGTAAATGCATCTTAATTTATGGCTTGAAATAATATTCAGAATAGGCTTGAAATTTCATTTTTTTATATGAAACTATTATTTTTTTTAATAAGAATAAGGATGTATTTATATAGAACTCTTTTCTTTGAATAATGTTTAATACATCCTTAAGAAAAAAAAACATTATTTCTATATTGTGCAATATTGGCATACATTAAATACAGTTTCACCATCGATTATTGCGCAAAGTTAGGTCTGTTATGATTCGCCAACATGTCGTCATTTTAATTTCAATATTTCCTACATAAAGCCGATATTTCTCAAATATTTACGTTTCCTTGAAAAAATCTCCAGGGTAAAGCAATATTTCTGTAATATAGATATTTTGTTGCAACTAATTTTAGTGTATAACAAATATTTATTCAATACTGTTATTTTATTGGAGATAATTGATTTCGATAAAATGTTGATGGCTACATTGCTTTTCAATATAACCAATAGATTTCCTATCTACGAAATCTCTTAAAGATAATTAGCAATGAATTGTTTAAGAAGATTTACATATTTCAAATACATATATATATATATATATATATATATATATATATTCTTAATATTGCAAAATACCGTGGAAAGCAAAATTGTTTTAAAGCAAAAATGTTTTAAAGCCAAAAAAAAAAAAAAATATTGTATCTAAAAGATCGAAGACAAATAGAATAAAACTTGATCAGTAAACGAAGAACGTTGAACCTGGAATAAAGAAGAAATATAGAGGATGAAAATTCCACATTTCAAATGATGCAGAAACATTTGACAATTTTAAGAAAATCTCTGAGGAATCAGAAATTAATTAATTAGGGATAAAATCTTCGTGAACAAAAGGAACTGGCATTGATCGCTTTTTTTAGAAACAAAATAGCACTTCTCTATTGCATATACAATTCATAAACAAGTTGGAACTTGTACGGCAAACGCGCCAAACGAGGTGCGTTCGTACTATATATAATTATATAAATATTCAGATCTTGAGGATTTTTAATTCTGTGAAATGAATTATATCGTCTGCAGATTAATTTCTGTAATAAAATAAGTATCTCGATCGCTTGACGATAAAACCTCGGAAGCTCCTATAACAAAAAAACACAGATTTTTTTTTTTTTTTTTTTTTTTTTTTTTTTTTTAAATTCAAATTTCTTAATAAATATTTTTATTAATGCCTTCTAAAGTTTTGATTCGATTTTCATAAAATTTGAAATATCTCGACACAATTCTGCAAAGATAATATATCTTAAATTTCAAACCAGTTGGTCGGGTAGTTTTTGCGCTGTTATATGTGGACAGACGGACGGACGGTTCAGGCGCCGACTATAGGTGCTACGTATTTATATAATTACGAACGAACCTAAAAAAGGCAGAATGTTCTCCACGTCTGATTTGTTATAGCCCTATTGTCTTTCTAATGCATTTATACTGTCTATTTTAGTTTAAGAGTTTACGCTAGTAGTGGAGGATACTCGAAAGCTAATGACTAATGGCGGTGTGATTTTCAAATTTGTCATTTCCATTTTAATATTTTCAAATTATTATTTTTTTGTATAATATATCTGAGGTCGATGTCTATCCGCGTACTTTTATACTTTTTCGATAATGATTGCAGGGTTGTTTTCTAAAGGCACTTTCACTTTCGGAACTGGTTTTAAAAGTTCGACAATTTGCATAATTTGGACAAGTATCCAACCCACCCCAGTTGCGACCCCTAGCCCTATTTGTTTTAATTAGAAGGATCCCTCTTTAATTTATTCAACGCGTATTCCATCGTTGTCCAAAATTCCCATATACCTTTGATATAAAGGTGTGTACGGTGTGAGTTTTAGCAGAACTGATATATTTTTAAATGTTCAGATGAAAGGTTAGAGTAAGTTTTTATGTAACTATTACATAGCATTTTCGCAAAATTTCTATTTTACTCTTTTTATCAAAGATTATATTTTCTTCATATATTTTTTTCTCTAAAAAAGTATAATATGCTAAAATATTATTTCACTCAATCATATCAAAAAATAATCCCATAAACTAAATATAAAATAATCTTAAACAATTTAAAAAGCGAGGAATCATGTTTTAAAGCAAAGAGGTGGGGGGATGCGGGGCGCCAAACGAACCCCTGCTCCACCCTCAAAATGTTCTAGTTTCGGCCCTGTGCACGTGCAATTTGATATGTAGTCGTGCAAAGAGCTATTTAAGTTCAGAAGTATCATGTATGCTGTGATGATGGTATAGCTTTGTCTCCTAAGATGTAGTGAGTAGAATGTTAACCATTCTGAAGAGTTACAACAAATTTATTGGAATATTCAGTATAAAACCATTTTGGAACTCACCAAATCAGGACGTGGGAAGGGGCTGGTACGATTGAGTTCAACTCCCCCCCCTCCCGTTGGAAATCAAGACTTTTTCCGTCGGATTATAGTGTATTCATTAAAGTAAACTGTACATTTTGTTAATAAAAATAAATTAAAAATTATTTTAAAAACATGAAAAAACAGTTTAGAACATTTTTTCTTTTCTGTCTTTTCTTCCAAGTTCTACCTTTTTCGAATCCGTTTCATTGTCACAGTGTTTCATGTACAAGGCAAGTAATGTGCCTGATCGCTTTCAAAATTCTTATAATGTTACCAGAAATTTAGAATAAACTAGTAGGGGAAATTTGTAGTGGTAACCAATGAAGCAATGCAAGAAATTCTGAAGTTCCTACAGAGGACGTTCTGTATCAATTTATTTTCCATGTACTGTGATTAACCAAACATTCTTCATGCATAGAAAAGTTCAGCAAAAATGAACTTTATTTTGAAATCCGCAGCATTCGAATTGGTAGATATTTGTCGATATTGGTAGATATCGGTAGCTTCGAGGGAAAGGGGGGATGCATATATGTGGCGTTTTGACTAAGATGAGACACCACAAGATGCAATACTCCACGAGAAAATGGTAGTTGTTTAAAGATATACAAAGTTGTAGTCAACATCAACAATCACGGCGAATAGGTGAGGCAATGAAAAGAGTCCACAAGAGTTTCTTCCATAAAGACCAGCCAATTTCCAGACAAATCTTTTATTTAGAATAAGAGCGATGCCGTAACAATTCCCACGGTTATAAACTTATTGCCCTCAGGCTTCACTATGGCTCACGACATGGTGTAATAGATGTTAAATAGCTGATTTCATGAAATTTTCATGTTTTTATGAAATTCTACGAGTCTACAACACCAGATACATATTTGTTTATACTTCCAAACACGTCAAAAATCCTCATCTCTGAAGGATACCAGCGAGTTTTGTCCATTGAGCGTAGACATACAGAAAAACGACGTCACGTGCGCACAAACCAATGAGTGAGAGGCGACCTCTAGCCCAGCGAATGAGGCGAGAGGGAGAAGCTAAAACAGGAAAGAGTTCCTTCCCTGGCCGCGTATCAATTTTGAAGTGAAAAATCCCCAGCGCGCGAAAATCAGAGCATGGAATAATAATAATAAAAAGAAAATGGCTTTTTAAAAAACATTCGAAATGAGAAAGCGTCTCGGAATTTTATAGAGTGGGGTGCTGATAAAAGCTACGAATGAACTTAAAAATTTAGATTAAGATTTGGAATAAGATAATTATTAATATACGGGTATTTACTTTTAAAAGGAATAAATAGGAATAAATATTATTAAGAATTAAGGAAATACTGACTATGTCAGAAGCAGTGTTGGGCACGCTCACAAAAAACACGAACTAGTTCTAACTCAAGTTCACTTTCTCAAAAATGAGTCAAGTTCGCGCTCAAATTCAAAATTTTTCAAACGAACTCGTTCAACTCAAACTCATTTATGAAAGTGAACGGAGTTCACTAAAAACTCGTTTTTTTTTTTTTTTTTTTTTTTTTTTTTTAAAGAATTTTACTGTCCAAATCTACAAAATTTTGCGAAGTAATCTTTTGGTTATTCAATGCAAGGGTTTTCATGGGCCCGGCCCAATTTTCCTTCCTGACACTCAGTCCGAGCTTTGTTTGAGGATTACTTTTTTCTAGAGGTTCGGAACCAGCTGGGCGGACTAGATTTATTGCCGTCGGGGCTGGACTGCATTCTTCTTGAGGTCTGAGCAGGCAGAAATTTTCAGTCCCAGCTCATATGAAAATCGTTGGACCGGCAAGGCTCTGGCCTGTCCAATAAAAATATCAGTAAAAATTGGCCCTGCCCCAATTTTTTATTCAAAAAGTGCACGTATTTTTAAATCGCTTTTATTCCACAATAAAAATTGATATATATATATATATATATATATAATTATAATATCTATGAATTTCAAAAAACATATCAAGTTCTATTCTACTTAAATCTCCAAAGAGATAATCAATGATACTGTGTATACAGAATACCACATAGCTAATAATTAACATGTGCAAACATAATATTACCATAGCTGATGCTTCAATGGTAATTGGCCAAATTTTACTCATACCAAAATAATATTGAAAAAAGAAATATAGAAAAAGGGGAAAAAAAAAAATTATAAATTGGAGTTGCAATTAAGTAAACACAAATGGATTAACAAATTAAATATGAACCATACACAATGGAAAATTGGACCACATGAGAATTAAATATGAATTGGACATGGAAAAACACATGCACATGTACTCATCAGCCTGGATGCACCCACATGTGTTTTAATTAATAATTCAGTGTTTCATAATTCTACTGGCATAATGCTAAGATCAGTAGAATCATCCAGGTACACTGAATTATTACCAAACAACAATTGGAAATATTAAAATTTGGAAATATTTAAATAGGAAATAAAAAACCATTAAGAAAATACAATATATTTCACTCACATCGATTATCCAAAAAACTGTAATTAACACCTCACTAAATTACCACGAGATAACAGTTTTGAAATAATAAAATTGGAAATATGAACGCGTAAAGTGTAGATAAAATATTTTACTCACAATAATTATACAGAATCCTTAAAATGTCACAACGTCTACATAATATTCACATCCACATGGCAATGCATTCATACATGTTAACTAAGTCGAGTTGAGAGAAATGATTTGTAAGACAAGTTGAGAGCACACTTTTTTTAAAACACAACCCCATAAATGACACCCAATCACAAAATGATTCAAAAACACTCAAAATAATTCTGGTTTTAATACACTTATAACAAATTTATATCCGTGAATATATATTACTCCATCCAATTTTAATTCCTGAAAGTAAAATTAATATACAATCAATAGCTCCCTCTATAGTTAAATTAAATATAATATTAACAATATTATCTACAACTACCTGAAAGGTAAAGTGTCGCCATCTATTGGTATTATAATAGTTCATAATTAATATTTAGTTAAATATCCACTTTATTAGTTACATACTATTCATTAGATTTATTTATATAAATAAACTTTAAAAAACAATACTAACTTGTAATTTTACTCAAAATTCAAATAAAATATAATACTACTATATGAATAAATCTACACAGAATTAATTCAACATGCACAGCATTTCAGATATTCTTAACAAGAATATATTATGTAAAAGAGATATTATTTTAATTCAAATTATTTTTGCTGCCAGCTGTGTTAATCCACTGATATTATAGACATTTATTAAATAATTAATGTTTTATTTTTACTACTACTTAAATATATATTAGACTTGTTTTTAAATAATTAATGTTTAATTTATACTACATTGTAAATATATTTTATATTTATAGATTAATTTAAATATCTAATTAAATAATTCATAAACAATTCAAAATATCTCAAAATTTATAATGTTGATAATTAATAGTATTACTACTGTTTTTCAATCAAATTAATGCAATGCAGTAATTAAAATACTTGTTAATTTTAATTATTCATAGACAAAAATAAAAACTATATATATTTATTTTTATATATATTGCAAATAGATATATATATATGAGTTATAATCACCAATGTTATCATTGTATAATTTAATTTGTTATTGTATAAGTTAATTTATAAATGTATGAAAACTGCACATCAATAATACCTTAAACAGAGGTGATCGGCAACGCACAATCACAACTATACAAAGTATAAATAATGTTCAATCAAATATTAAATTTCCTAATATGTTATAATTGTAATTATGTATGTTATATTTGTAATTTTCTACATAAAGTGTATATAATGTTCAAACAAATATTAAATATTAAATTTCCTAATATGTTATAATTGTAATAATGTATGTTATAATTATTATTTTCTATATCTTTTGTTATATGTTATCGTACACTAAAACAATAATTTATTACATACCATGTTTATATTTAAATTATATAATAAATGTTATTTAAAAGAATTGATGATTGAATTTATCATAAAAATAGGATATCCATATATTTTTGCTTGATCTCGAATATATCTAATATTTTTGTTTTTATTTATATCTGAGCATATATATATATATATATATGTGTGTGTATATATATATATATAAGATGGGTAGATGCATTTCTAGGCAATAAAATTAAAATATGGTATAACCTGAGAAAAAGAACCTGCCTATGACGGAATCTCGTGTTTAACAAAACAAGACAAAACAAAACGTTGATCTATGTAAAATGAGGTTAACAGTACTTGCGAAAAGAATGTAATGCATTTACAACAGACGATGAACTTGCTCATAGGCGAACCAGCCCATGACGGATTTTTCTTCTTTCCTATGCAAATCTGCATTAGAAGATTTTATTGTATAGAATTTTTAAAATTTTTAAATCTCCTAGCCATAGAAAGTGGACTAACGATATTAATGGTAACTGTGATATTTACATATAATCAGATGCATTTCAAAAATAAATACCACATCTCAGAACCCTTTTTTTTTAAATGAAGAATATAAACATGATATAAAAAGGTAAAATAAGTATTTTTAGTTAGGACTTCTCGTACTAGTTTGAATATATTCTCATTCATACTCCAAAACATATTTATTTTCATCTGAAACATAGTTGTGCTCAAACTTTTTGTGAAAATGCAAACAACCCGATCGCAAGAATTATTCTAGGCTACCCAACCTACAAAAAGAATTTTAAAATCATTAAAACCTGAAAACAGAAATTTGTGCAACCTGACCCGATGCAAGACTATATTCAATGATCTCGATGTCTCTACTATTCAGAGGTTTTACTATATTTGAATATTAAAAAATGAATTTTATGAATATTTGAATATTAAACACTTGTCTTTTTTTTCTATAAAAAAAAAAATTGGCAGTAGAGATATAAATGTAGGTTACTTTTCACAATTGCATTAAAACAGAATTTACTTTCCTTTCATTTCGGGTTCGGGTCGGGTTGCAGGTCGCCGAAAATTATTTTGGTGCGTTCGGGTCGGGTTGCGGATCCAACTTATTCTTTTTGTCGGGTTCGGTTTGGATTGCGGGCTGATTTCAAATAGAATTTTCGGGTTCGGGTAGAGCTCTTGACCAGCACAGGGCTCTATGTCGGATTCTTAGAAAGACCCCCACGGAGGGCACTTTCCCCTAGGGCCTATATCCCTCGTGTTGATAATTGGTCGTCATAAATCAACCCAACCCAACTCTATGTCGGATAATCAGAAAAAAAAAGTAAAAGTTACTCGTAAGTAGAGAAAAAAAAAAAAACTAAACATCACGAAAACCAAGAATGAGAAATTCCTATGCTATTCTTTTCTTTAAGACAGACATTTCATGATTACACAAAGAAAAAATTCTTTGAACATTTCCGGTATGAAATAAAAATTTTTGAATTAAAAAAAAACTTTATTCCTATTTCTTTTCATGTATTTCCGGTGTTTGACATTTTTGCCAGTTTTACGGGGTTTTTTTAATTCAAAGATTTTGATTTAATAATGGAAATTTTCAAAGAAGAATTTTGTATAGGACCTTTACGTAATAATATAGGAATTTTCTGGTATAAATGAGAAATTTTTAAGTAAAAAAAAGGACCAAATTGGCCCCTGGTGTTTGTACCTCAACGTGTCATTTGCGCCCATACATTCCTATACAATAAATGATGGTTACAGTGTCCCACCCTGTATTTTCAATTTACTGCTTGAAAAATGAAATGTATATAAGAATTGCAATCATAGATTATTCTTTCTTTACGGTATAGTTAAGAACCATTTTTTCTTCTCTCATAATATGGAAAATATTATCTACAATTCGTTTCTGACACACACAAAACACATATAGTGTTTGTGATAGTTTATTGCACAGGTAGACATATTCAATCTATACGTGAGTATAGATTGTAAGATGTCCAGTATTCAGTGGTAAAAGCAGCATAGGTGTAGACTTGTATAGGCCCATGGGGCTCGAGCCCTCCCCCCCCCAATAGTTTTTCAAGATGGGCTATATTTTTTTGCTCCAACTGATATAGAAAAAAATCTCAAATTTTTGAATTTATAATCATTTATAGATTTTTTAGTGTATAATATTTTCCATAGATAATTGTACTTTCTCTAAAATCGTTGTTTGCTTTCATTCTTTGTAAACGGCTTAAAACAACCTTTTAGGAAGATCTTAGCATGGCGTGTGATAAAAAAAGACGCACCCTCCACAGGCAGTAGCAGGGTGGAGGATTCTTTCTTCTTTTGAGTTTTTGAGTAGTGATAGTGGACTAAGTTTCCGGGAAATTTTTCTCTTCCTGATTCTGGCCTTGACAGAGGGCAATAAATTAATGTTTTGACGCAGACGGCAAATAGTGTCCGATACCAGGACTATAGATAAGGGAAGGGCTGGTTAATGGCTTTGATGAGAGAGGTGCCGACATGGTCCCCTTTCTAAGAGTCTAGGGGGTCTTATGACGTCAGTGGGAACGTACGACTCATCGAAGATTGCAGAAAAACATAGCATTCTGACCAGGAACCAGTGTTAAAATAGCCTAACAAATACGTTTCTTTATTTCCATATCAATTATTATTTTTATGTTGGTTTTTTGCAATCATTGCAAAGATATTATCATCTTATGTATATTAATTATATTACGTCTTGTGCAGTTGCAACATGCTGCAATACATTTGCACACATGGTACATGTGTGCAAAGAAAATAATATTATTTTCAACTTATTAAAAGAATGGAATCGTAGAAGAGCAAGAAGCCGCCGAAAAGAGCAAGTTAACTCGAAGAATGCTCGTGCCAGCATTTTAAAGAAAATGATTATGCAGATGATATGCAAAATCTGCATAAAGGTTATATATCATAACACTGCATATCAGGTTCAAAACTAAGGAGGGGCGGCCAGAGGGGGCGGATCCAGAGTGTTTTTGTTTTTTTTTTGGGGGGGGGGATGCGACATACATATGATATAATAAGTATACTGTGTTATACTAAAACCGTTGAAAACGGAACCTGTCTGTAACGGAAAATTTTCATGGCACTGACTGAAATAACGCCAGACAAATATACCATCAAAAATGGCGACCTGTCTAAAACGGAATTTCATTATGACTCCTAGGCATTCCATTTTTACATGTTTTACTGTATGTAAAACAAAATAGTGAATTAATTTAAACAATTATTTATAAGTCATAATTCATGCAGAGAAACCTGTAAGAACGGAACCAGTCTATATTGAAATTATATCTTAAATAAAAACAATATTGTCAAGGCGGAAGGAATGTTATACAATCTATCCTCTAAAACGGAAATCTGTATAAAATAACTTTTTTTCCAGCTCATAGCTGTTCCATTTTATTTTCACAGGTTTTACTATAATTTGTAGTTTATTATTATTTGATTAATTAACCCTTTATGTACTGAATTATGAATTCATGAAAATTTTATCTTCTAAAGCATTTTTCGTGAATTTTTGAAACTATATTAGAAGATTTCCATAATCATTTAATAATTTTTAGAGGGATTTTAGAAAGATTGAAGGATTTAGAAGGATTAATTAAATTTGAATTTATAGGGATTTTGTGCAATATTTATAACCCCACTCAAATATTTTATTTTTAATATTTTTCATAGTATTTTGTAGAATTAGGAAATGTACAAATACAAATGTTCTTAGGTTCTTACAATAGAAATATTTCCGAATTGAAAATCCCCCCCCCCCTCTCCTAACGCCAAGAAAGCTGAAAAGATGCAAAGGCAAAAGAAATCATCCTTTTAAAAATACTTTTGTTTTGTGAAACCAATAACGCTTTTGGAACAAGATAAATTAATGCATCTATAACTCATTCTAAACTGTATTACTACTATTCGATGTATTAAATTAATTTTATAACAAGTTATTTTACAGGTACTTATAAGTACCGTCAGTAGATAAAGGGTTAACCGAAAACTAATATCACTAAGCGTATTTTTAATAATTTTCAAATAGAAGTACAGTAAATGTACGAAAACAACCCAAAGAGGTTGAAGACCCCAAAAATCCGTTTGTGACTGGTAAGTTGGTATGGTATTCCTGCGTCGGGACCATGAAACGTTTTCGTTTGAGAGGATTCTGTTAAATACAGGCACCGCTTTCACATGTCGGAAGGAATATCATACAATTATACCTGTTCCAACGGAAACATGGTTAAAGGCGAACTTTTCTTTAGTCTATAGTGATTCCGTCTTGGCAAATTTTTCTGAATTTTATTACTATACCAATACTTTATTATGAAGTAATTTTAATTCTTTTAAAAGTTGAAAAATAATGCTGCGGACTTTTGTAGATCTAATACATTTTTTCCAAATATTTCGAAGCGAGCATATAAAGACTACCTTAATTTTCAAAACGATTTTAGTAATATTTATAGAGTAAAATTTGATAAACGGAACCTGTCTATAACAAAATCCTGTCTTAAAATGGAAAACTTTTATGGTCCCGCATAAATAATTCTACACAATTATACCTGCTAAGATAGAAATATGTCTAAAATTACATTTTTTCAGTCCCTAGCGATTCTGTTTTGGCAGATTTTTCATAACTCATAACTATTTTATTACAATTAGAATTATTTTTTATGGGATAATTTTAGTTCTTTAAAAGTAGAAAATGTATGCTGCTAATTTGCATAGAGCTATAATTAATATTTCTCGACATAGAGTAAATCGTATGGAAACGTAAATTCTTTATAAGGGAATCTTGTCTTAACCGGAAATATTTCTTAGTTACGGCAAAAGGAATACAGTGTAAGTGTACCTGCTAAGACAGAGACCAGTCCACTATTAAAGTTTTCTAGGTCCCTAGTGATTTCGTCTTAGAAGGTTTTACTGTTGTTACATTGGCGCGTGAAAAGGGGGTTATTTAAGAGTTAAAAGATCAATTAACAAGAAAGAAAAATCATGTGTTAAGCATAGATTATGAAACACTTTCCAACACATTCATAATACTGTACTAAAACTTCACCGTTTAATGAGGTGAATGATGATATTTAAGTAAACAATTTGGGAAGCACATAAAACATTTGAAAACTCAATTTCGGCAATTACCATCTATAGTCGAAAAGGGCAAATTATTTTGTGAACCTCAGTACATGATCTTTCGATTTGTATTTATATAACATATTATGATAAAATTTAGTTCAGTTAGGAAATGCTTTAAAAAGTTGAAAGTTCCCTTTCAGCCATTTCCGTCAAAAAAAAAAAAAAAAAAAAAAAAAAAAAAAAAAAGGTCTTCGAATTATTTTCTACAGCCCTGTTTATAACATATATAAAGTACACGCATCAAGTTTTATGAAAACAAATTTTTATAATTAAAAACGCTTACCACAGCTGAAAACTCACTTCCATCAATTATCGCTCTTTGACAGTACTGTAACTTTTGTGTGTCCCTGTATATGAGCGATGAATGCTATGCACACTACATTCTACAGTGAGCTTTTTGTAGTACATCTCATTGATATATATCATTTTAAATATGTTTTAAATAGTGGAACATTATTAAAATACATTGCAAACAATTCTTAGTCATAGACCATGTTGTAACGGAATATTTTTAGTACCCCTGTAAACGAACCATGAACGCTACACACTTTATTTTCAATACCGAACATGCCATAGTAAATCTCAATAACATAAATTACATAGCAATCTGACTATATAATTAAATCAGTTCATGAAAAGAATGTATAATTTTAGCTGAAAATGCAATAATTTTTCGGTATTTACGGTACTGTTATGACTTCAATCAAGAGTGGAAAAATTTTCACTTAAAAAAATGATAATATCCTAGTTTGCGATTAAAAATATATATATATAATTAATTATTATATCACTGTTTCTGATTAATATAATTCAAGGCATGCATATCGTATACCGTACTAGTGAAAATGAAGATATTTTTACCTGGAAATAAAATATTATTTTATTACTCTGCAGCATTTATATTATTCTTATGATTTCAGTCAAGAGTATAAAATGTGTCTTTCGTTTCCGTTTTTAAAGTAATTAATATAAATTACTGTGCAAATTTAAAAAATATAATTAGTGATTATGTCATTTTACTGATTAATATTAATATGTTTAAATATAATTCAAGACCTGTTAAAAGATGTTCGCAAAAACAACTTACGTCATTGAAAAAGATTAAAAATGAACCAATTCATTAATTAGAAGGAAAAATTTCAGAGCTTCTTTTATGAAAATATTTGAAACCACTTAAAAACAACAAATAGCGGATAAACGCAGTATAAATTTATCCTGAAAAATTACATAGGAAAACAAATAAAAGAAATCCCATATCTCTCCATACTCAAGTCTGTTCCCGGCTACGTCATCGCGGCTAACTCCAATGGACACATTTTTCTCCCTCGTGTGGTCCGATACGATCACATAGATAAGATGGGTTGCTTTTTCCGGAATATACAAAGAAGAGGCCCTCAGGCCTCTGATACAAAAAGGTTCCAATTAAGATTCGGAGATCTTGAGAGGTGGGGGTAGGGAAAGGGGTTTTAAAGCTGTTGGAGATGGCCAAACACGAAAAACCAAAAGTATCTCCAAAGCAAAATGTATAAAGAAGAGAAGTACTTTATCCATGAATGTTGCATAAATGCAGAAAAGCAGTACAATACAAATATATAATTGTGTTAAAATCTGAAAAGTGTTTGCTAAATAGAAATATTCGCTTTCCGTGTGTGTCTGCTATGGAGTTCTTATGGCATATAGATTTGTAACCTTTTTATTTTCGACACATTCTTTTGAAAAATCGGGTCTGCCCAAACCCGACCCGCAAGAGTCAAAACCTCAGAGAAATAATCTATTTTAATTTTATTGTAAGGTCTATGGTTAAAACCCAATCCGAAAGCGACCGAATCCGAAACAAAAGTCAACCTCTAAGGCCAAGTCAGAACCTTTTTAACCACTATACATACCACAAACAGTATTGCTAAATCTGGAGGAATGTTTGCTCAGAAATTTCGAGAGTAAAATTTTCAATACTAATTTTCCTTTACTTTATTCACGAAATATTTATACTTATAATAATCAAAAATAATTATTCCAACTTTCTGTGAAGAATTAGGAATTTCTTAATGATAGTTTTTATAAATGACAGATAAAATGCATCAGCAGCCTGTATAATGTTAATTTTCTGTACAGATATTTATTTTTACGTCCATGTGTTTAAAGTTTTGTCTTGTGCGAGGAGTTCTGGCAAAAAAAATATAATTTTTACAGTCTTTTTTCATGTTTATTTTGTTCATTTTAAATAAAAGTGCCACAGACCGGATATATGCACGGGCAGGGCAGGGCTTGGGCCTGTTTTCATTTCGGACGGCAATCGGACCGGGCCGGGTTTGCATTATTTTCAAGGCCGGGCCAGGGCCATACTTTTTCTGAAGGCTCGGGCTGGGCCTAACTTACTTTTTCCGTACCGAACCGGGACTAGTATCATTCTTCCAGCTCTTCAAGGGCCTAAATTTTCCGTCCGGTTTTGACCCAGCCCGTATGAAAATCATTGTCTCGGCGTGGCCTGGTCCATTCAAAAATCAGCCAAATTTGCTCTGGCCCAAAAATGTTTGCGAAAAATGAATACATTTTTAAATCGCCATTATTCTACAATTAAACATTAAATTTTATTCTTTATTAAGAATAGTACATTTCCAAGCCTAATAAAATACAATAAAACGCGGGAAAAAGAACCTGCCTATGACGGAATCCTATCTTAATCTGAAAAATATGTTGATCCATGCAAAATGAATGTACTAATACGTAAGAAAAGAATATATAATACATTTACACCTGCTAAAAAGGGAACTTGTCTATAACGAATTTTTTTTTTCTTTCCTATGCAATTCCGTCTTAGAAGATTTTACTGTATAGCATTTTTCAGATGTTTAAGTCTCCAATATTTGGAATATGGATTAACTATATTAATGATAACTGAAACATTTACGTACAACAAATAGCGATTCATTAAAAAAATAAACATCGCAATAACTTCTATAAAAATGAAAACTATAAACATGACAATAAAAAGCAGAGATAAGCATTTTTGATCATAACTCCTCGTACGAGACAAAATTTCAACCAAATCGACGTAAAAATAAATGTTTTGTAGAAATTCATTGGGGCCGGGCCAGGCTCGGGCCGAGATTTTAACTTTTTTCCAGGCCGGACCGGGCTCGAGCCGAAGTTTTAACTTTTATACCAGGCCGGGCCCAGGCCTTGAAATTTCGGCCCGTGCAGAGTTCTACCATAGACTGCATAGTACAGGGACCTTCGTTCCAAAATATTGTTTGTACTACACTTCTTTCTACATATCCTATTGTAAACTATACTGAATTTTTAATGGATTTCTATTTGTATGTAAATATCTGAATTATTATTAATACCATTAATCCATTTACACGGCTTGGTGACTTAAAAATCTGAAAAATTCTATATCGAAAAACCTTCTAAGACGAAATCACATAGGACAGAAAAAAATCGTTATAGTTTAGTTCCATTTTTACCAGGTCTGTCATCTCTTGCAAAGTATTTATTTTCAAATGGGTTATTACATCCATTTTGCAATTGATCAAGAAATTTTTCCGTTTAAAACAAGGATTTCGTCATACACAGATTCTTATTATAGGTTTTACAGTACTGTACCTCCCCTCCCCCCTCCAGAAATGTATATTTATTATTCTTTAAAGGGAATTTTATTTGTAGAATAATGGTAATTGTGCATACTTCTAGGAAGAATTAAGCACAGGTTCAGAAATAAGTCCATTTCGGCCCGGCCCGCGCCTCCAGAGAAAGAAAGACCCGGGCACGACCCAGAAAAACTGATGATCAGGCTCGACCCGTCCCGAGTCTGCGAAGGCCTCTAAATTTCATTTGAATGGGAAAAACATGTTCTTAACGGCTGGAAAAATTTTAAATAAATTATGAAAAAAAAATGAGTTTGAGTTGTAAATTTCGTTCAAACTCACAGATTTTTTGAGCTTTCGTTCAGTTCACGTTCGTTTATCAAAAAGTGAGTCAAGTTCAACTCACGTTCACAGAAAGTGAACTAAGTTCGCGAGTTTTCGTTCAATGAACGCGCTCATACCCAACACTGGTCAGAAGTTAGATTAATTTAAAGGACTAATGCGAAAATAAATGTGAAGGATTTGCGAAGGAAATAATTGTTTATATAACATATATATATATATATATATATATATATATATATATATAACTTATTGCAAAAATTAACCATTGAAACAGAAATAACTGACCAAATGCAATGAAATTATTATCCCAAATAGCTATGTCAAATTACACATTATAAAACATAGTCCTAACAAATGAAGTATTTATTCAAAAAGTGAAACATAAGTAAAAAAAAAAAAAACACAAATGCAAGCTTATAATGTAATTTACTTTTTCAAGGGCTGGGAAACCACATTATAAGCAAAGAATGATTGTTTTCTGTAACTGTCACAAGCTTAAAGCCAAAATTGTGTGACAATTCCAAGCCCTAACAATCATTGGAAAGAAATTGGAAAAAAAAAAAAAAAAAAAAGATACCTTTGAAAATAGAACACTACAAATCAAACGGAAGAAAATAAATCCATTTATAAACAAATAAATACAAAGGAAGACAAAGAAAATCTATACATTACAACATAAATTTGTCCAGAATCCGAAGCCAAAAATGATTTGTGCTAAGCACATGGTAAAGTGAATAAGTGAATTCAAACGTACAAGTTAAAATTACAGTTAATTTTCTAAAAGTAGCAGGTTATTAATTTAACCATTGTGATTTTAACTATTTCTAATTTAAAATATAAAAATACAAATAAATAATATAAAAACTATAAATTCATTTACTAAAAATATTTTTTAACTTAAATAATTTTAATATATATATTATATTATTGGAATATTTAAAAATTTCACTTGTATTCCAAGTTTTCAGTTAAAAGAGAAAAAAAAAAATTGTGAAAATTTATATGGTGCTGCCATCTGGTTTTATAATAAACAATAACTAAAAAATAATACTAAAGAATAATAGTAATAGTTTTTTTAAAATCATTATATGGTGCTGCCATCTAGTTAAAGATTAAAACAATATCTAAATAACTATTAATTATTTTGATTAAGTAAATTTTCAGTATAAAATTATTTTATCTATTTATTTTTACATATGTCAACATTTAAATAATTTCAAAACATAAATAAACCCATAAAATCTAAAATATTATTGTAGAAGTCAAATTAAATTTTCATTTTATAAATAATTATATGCAAGCTTAAAAGATTTACCAATATGACTACATGCACTTATTGGAACTAACATCTTGCAAAATTTTATTAACCCTGAAAAATAAAATTAGATTTTCATTTTATAAATAACAATGCAAGTTTAAAAGAAATACCAAAATGGCTACACACACTTAATGGAACTAACATCTTGCTAAATATTATTTATTCTGAAAAATAAAATTAGATTTCACACACTGATAGCTAAAAATAACCAAACATTTCCAATATGTTAACCTCACGTATTGAATCTAATATCTTGCAAAAAATAAAAAATAAAAAAGCATTTAACTAAATTGTTAAATGTTCTCTACCTGGCAAGGGGAAAAAAAAAAACATTAAATCTCCAATATGGCAACGCACTTATTGGAACAATATTATATTTAAAGTTCTCTCCCTAGAAAAGAAAAAAAAATTAGAATTTACTATTTAAATTTTTTAATTAATAAAAGATATTTAACCAAAATATTCCCACTCAGCTCTCACATAAAGGAATTCATTCTTTAGCCAAATATATCAGTAATCAAAATGTAAGTGTTTTAACAGATAGAATGTGCAAACATATAAACCCCAATGAAAGCAAAATTTATATTCGTAAAATTGACTTAACTAAATAAAAGGGATAGCCATATTCTACTGCATGTTGAAGAATAAGTTTTAAATTTTGAGTTTTAAAATTATTAGAACAAAGATTGTTTATTCTATGTGCAAAATTTAGTAAAATATTTACAAATACTGATTTATGTATACAAGACTTATAATTAGTAAATAAGTTAACTTTAAATGTAAAATCATTTCTTTTGTCATAAATGTCAAACAAAATTTTATTATCTTTAAGAATTATCTTAAGATCAAGAAAATTAATTTCATTATTTACCATAAGGTTGAAACTATAATTTAAATTTTTATGATATTTTATTGGTAGTAAATAATTTGAATTATTATTAAAATAGAAGACAATTATATCATCTATATAACGGTACATTTTACAATTAGCAATATGTGAATTACGTTCATAATAATATAAATATAATTCTGCAAGAATTGAAGAAACAATACCACCCTGTGGTAATCCACAGCATTGAATATATATATTCTCATTAAAAACAATATAATTATGGTGTAGAATAAATCTAGTTAAAGTTTTAAAGTAATTTAAAGAAATGTTATTTTTTAATTTTATGGAATCCTTGTATTCTTTGTATAATAAATTGACAATCCTGAACATATCCTTGATATCAATATTATTAAATAAGTCATTAAAGTCAAACGTCTTCATGTAAGTTATGTTATTTAAATTTTTTATATTATTGACAAGTTGAAAACTATTTTTTATGCTAAACAAATTATCTTTTAGTTTTGTAAGTTCAAACAATTTAGTGAGAATAGTTAATAGAAATTTACTTGCATTATTATTATACGTATTACAGCCTATAGTTACAGTTCTAAATTTTATAGGAGTTTTATGAAATTTAGGTATAACAACAATGTATGGATAATTAAAGTTGTAATTTTTAATTTTTAGCAATTTATAATATTGAAATATATGTCGATTATTAATAATTGTATTAAGATTAGTTTTTTTAAAATTTAAACTTGTATTTATTGCATTAGATATTAGCTGTGAATAATATTTTTTGCAGATGAAAGCATAGTTGTTTGGTGATTTATCAACATAAGTAATAATAAATTTGTTTTGTAAATTCTTTATTTCACTATTTAGTTGTTTAACATTAAAATTAAAATTTTCCATATTTCTGAAAAGTTCAACATTTAAATTACTTAATACATTTAATTTCCATTCTTTAAAAAATTCAATGGGTTTATTATAATCTATTGAAATTTTATATATAAAAAGGTCAAGATCCAGATTAAATTGTTTTAATATAGAAAAAAATATTATAACATGATGGTGTTCGAAATTTAGTCCCATTAGTCATAAAACTGCGCAGATAATCATTCTCGACAATATTAATATCCCCTGTAATAATGTGACCATGTACCTTATCTACATAATTACTAAAACTAGGATTATTACATAAGCACGGAGGTTTATCATTTGATGTAAGAAATTTTGCAAAATTATTGTAATTGAAAATTCTACGTCCAAGTGTAACATTGTATTTGTATGATTTATGTATTGTAAAATTTTTTATGGGGAATTTGTTAATATATATATATATATATATATATGAAACAAATTTTAATTTTGTCGCTGTTGGCCTCATCAAATCTATAATTCTATTTAAATCCCATTATTCTAAATTATTTTCTCGCTCTAGTATTTAGACTGTCAAAATCCCGCCTAGCTAAAAATGCTTTATTCTAAATTCATTCTCTTAAAAATGGCGCTAAGTGCTGTTCTGTTAAAATTACACACTTTTTATTTCATTAAATTAACGCATCCTAAAATTTAATTCTTTTAAAATATCACTTTCCCAGCTAAATATTTTAATTCTCCCGAAAAAAAAAAAAAACTGTATCTTTTTATTTTTATTTCCCTATGTTTTCTGGCAAAAAGTATTCTTTCTCAAAATATAAAAGCTAATCTCAGTTTCAATGTAAAATTTTTATTATGGCATTCTGCCCACACTCGGTAAAACCTACGTATTTTTTTTTCTTTCTTATTTGTTCGAAAGAATCAGATTTTTCCGGAACAATTCTAGAATATTCTCCCGCGCTTTTCAGCCTGCAACTTAATCTCCTCCAAATCATAACGCCCAGAAAATTGAGTTCCGTAGTGCTGATTGGTCGAAAGATGGTTTTAACAGCTTTTTATTCGTGAGCGTTGGAAAAGAGACACTGGTTTTCCCGCCTTGAACGCAGATTTTGCTGGGAGCAGGATGTAGGTGAAAGTTCGACGCGTGGCTCGCGACAATGGAATAAAAATCCCCGTAGCTGCCGATTGAATCTAAGATGCCGCCCCTTAACAGCTTTGATTTCTTCGAATGGTTAATTTGGGATACGAAGCTTCTCCTTGGTTCTAATGCATTGAATTATCATGAGAGCTAAATAAAAGCATAACCAAGTTTTCTCTGGATCCTAATAAAATATGAAGTGGACTTGACTGCCTATTTATTTTTTCAATAAGCAACGAACGACTTATCATGATCGGCGTACGACAGCAAAACTTCCTGGGTGGAGACCTCTCGCCTTGAGTTGATTTACAGAATGTAGAGCGATTGTGAAGTGGAAATGTGACATATATATGCATATAAAATAGGGAATAGTGAATTAGGGAATGAAATAGGGAATAAAATAGGGAATTTGTATATATATAAATTAATTACAATTAAATTAAACACAATTAGATTAAATGTATAAATGTGAATAGTGAATAAAATAAAAATGAAATTTTTATCATTAATTGATTTTTTCAGTTTCTCAGTAATTTTGAGCATACTGACTTAGAAACTATTTGAGCCCCCCTTCCCCCATAATTTTTATTTTTTTACTACACTACTGCACGGAGTTTACCATTAGTAGAGTTAAGTATTGTGTTAAGAAGAATATTATCTACTATTCCTGCCCCCATGCGTTATTGGTATGAGATTTCCGTATAATACGAAGATTCAAGTTTCAATTAAAGTAAACCAAATTTGTGAGGCATAATTTCAGAAATTCAGCGATATTTTAAAAAACTGGTTCCTTTACCTTCTTTTTGAAATGAAGTTTTTGGTACTTTTGAGTTATAGCGCCCCCTCCGAAGATGAATCGACAAGGGACCAAACTTTATCGCCAAATTATAAAACATATATATATGATGCATATAACATTTCGTGACGCATATGGACAAGTTATAGTCATATATATGGCGCATATAAGACGTATATATATATATATATGACGTGTGTATAAGATGTATATGATGTATATACGACATATAAGACTTAAATATCATGGTTATAATGGCGTATATGGCACATATATGAACGATTCGAGTTATATATATATGCGTATATATGATGCATATATAAGCTTTGCGATGATCGTGTTGAAATAATAACTGCAATCTTGGTGTAATCGTCATTTTGGGAATCACTATACACGTAAGAGCCAAGTTAAAAAAAAATATGTTACGTTTTATCTTATTTGGGGAATTTATTTTAATTGAAATAATACAATGCATTTATGACGCTGTGACAAGTTTGTCAACAGTAAAAAGCAGTCACAAATGTTTTTCAACAGTCACAAATTTCTCATAATATTTTGAGATATATTTGAATGGAATAATATTTACTTTAATTCAAAATTGCGATACAATTTTGAAAATAAAATTAAGTTTAATATTTTCATAATATTTCAAAAATATAATATTTTTATTGTTTCTTCAGATCTCTAGCTCTCGTCTACTTTATATATTTTTTTTAAAATACGTGTTGATAATACTATCGCGAAACTTTTAGAAATAAAATATGGGTAAACATTGCTGCAGACGAAACAGAAAATATGTTTATGCTGCGTTTGAAAATATATTTTCAAAACTGGTATAAATTAAAAACATGTGAATAAAAATTTTCAATTTCATTCTGAATAGTACAGAAGTGTATGCATTCAGGAAATTTAAAAGAAAAAAATTAATGTTTGTGGTGTTTGTTATTCAAAACAATGGAATAGAATTAAAAATGCTGATGAGTGAGATTAAAAAATACATATATAATCTAACATTTCATTTAATATCCAAGGTTTAAAAATATGCGCATTGCTCACATGGCTCCTATGATTGAGATTTAAGTATTTTTAAATAGTAAATTTCGCCCGTATTTAATAACTTAAAGTCTGCGATTAGAGACGTAGAAAATTACTATTCTAAAATATTAATGCACAAGTGCCGTACCCTTACAGATGCTGAGCATATTTTCTTAACGTGGAATATGTCACAAGAGACTAAAGCACTAAAGCGTAAAAATAATAACAATAATTTTCATTATAACACTAATCTAAGTTTACTTAACTACAAAAATAAACACATAAATGTTTCATGGATTTTTAATAAATGACTTTCTTCTAATTATACAAAAAATGCATGTTTTAAACATTGCCTATATTTGTATTTACTTATTGAGCACCAGTTGGAGTATTTTAGCTAGTGTGATTTCTGACAAGAGTTATTATTTTTTTGACAGCCACATTCAATTTATTACTTACCCATCATACGTAATATAGGGTAAGTCATACGCATATATTTAAAAAAAAATTGTCTTATCATTTAATTAATTAATATTGCTAAATATGTATAATTTGAATGATTCACCTTTTTTAATTAAAAGAGTCTGTGAAATATTAGAAAAAAAAGGTTGTATTTCATTTGTTGGTTTTAAAAGTACAGACCTCTTCGCAATGGTTTAATTATTGTCATTTTCAGGCTGCTCAACGTGATCTCCCAACGTGATCTCAACGTGATCCTTAACCAGTGTCTAATCTTTTTTTTATCTTTTTCCATCATTTCACTTGTGAATATCATTCAGGCAGATATCCGTTTGTATAGTCTTATTTAATGTTAAATGCTCCGGAAAGGAATGTTCTATTTAAAAAAAAAAAGAAGAAAAAATATTTCATACATTGAAAATACAAGAAATTTAAAATAGTATAGTATTTAGTATTGATATTATTTACATTGATATTTATTTCTGCTTCTAAGTAATCAAATATTTTTAAAACATGTAAAAATGTTAAAATGTAAACTTATATAAGTGGTTATCTATCATAAAATTTTAATAATAAAAAAATAATAATGATAACAATAATAATAATAATCTATATTTTAAAACAAAAACATGTCCGTGAGTATTGTGGACGTCATATTAACTGTGGCAACAACCTGGACAAACATTTTTGTTTTTACGGCACACTTTTTAATTTTTTAATATCTCACAATATAAGTTTTTACTCCATCGAATGAAAAAAAATGTACCTTCAGATGCAATATATATTTAAACTGTATCTCAATTTTCTGAGCTTTTATAATCTTTGAAATAATTTTCAAGTATTCCTTTTTAATCCACCCATTTAAACTAATCCGATTGCAGAAAATCAACGGAGTTAGACTTAAAACACTATAAATAGTTCAACATTTGTTTTTGGCTAATATTCCGTACAAAATGAAAGCTTCACTAAAACAATAAATAAATAAATAACACACAAGTTTAACATATGTGTAACCAAACACTGTAATAATAAAAAAAAAGTTGCTATAAAAAGTGAAATTTTTGGCTATCAACCACTAGCATGCAGATAATTCGAAAGTAACACCATTATTAGTAAATTATAAATATTTTTTATTTGAAAGCATAATTGATATTTTGCATGCATATTATATTTTTGGTGTAAACGGTCGGCAATATAAAGTATATATTTGGAACATAAACAATCGATTATTCTTCAATTAAAAATCTTTTTTGCTTATTTTTAAATATTGTGATTATCAAAACTACGCAATGAAATAAATATATATAGTAAGAAAACTTGGGAAAAAGAAAGCAATTAAGCGTTTAAGTGGTTAACGAAGAAATAGTTTAATAGATTTAAATCATAAAATTGTATGTGTTTGCTAAATCATTTTACATTTAGAATAGTGAATGATAAATCTTTATTATTTGAAAGAATAATTGATATTTTGCATGCAAATTATATTTTTAGTGTAAACAGTCGCCAATATAAAGTTTATATTTGAAACATAAAAAATCGATTATTCTTCAATTAAAAATCTTTTTTGCTTATTTTTAAATATTGAGATTATCAAAACTACACAATGAAATAAATATATATAGTAAGAAAACTTGGGAAAAAGAAAGCAATTAAGCGTTTAAGTGGTTAACGAAGAAATAGTTTAATAGATTTAAATCATAAAATTTTACGTGTTTGCTAAATCATTTTACAGAGACAGGTGTTTGGTCGGAAAGAAGTATAATTTTTATACTGTGCAGTTCTAGGGGACTATATGTTTTTTTAAATATTACATTTATCGAAATGAAAATTATACATCTATGCGTATTTTTTATACTCGATCAAAATATATAATTTTCGTAAACATTCGTTATTTAAAACTATTAAAGTTTTTTAAATTCTTTTTGTATATATTTTCATCAAACACCCATTTTAGTAAATTTTAATGAATAATTTTCATGAATGTTTTCATATTTTATGTAGTAAACAAAAGTGAATCTATTGTTTCAGTTATACTTTACAAAGTTATTTAATTGGTAAATTAAATCATTTTCACATAAAAATTAACAATTTTTAAAAGAATTAAAAAATAAATAAACGATTTAGCAGTTAACGAATAAATAATTAATATATTTATATAAAAGTTAATACCTCTTAAAAATCTTTATAGCTAAGAAACATAACTTAAAATAAATGTAAAATATTAGGAAGTCAACAAAGGAAAATGATAAGTAACAAAAACTTTTAAGAAAAGATATTTGATAAAAATTCTAGAATTTCTGTTTGTAAAACTATCTTCTTTGAAAAAGCTGACTAACATGGAATTTATTCGAATAGCTGTATACGTAAGAAAAAGAGATCGAATCTGATCAGTAAACTAAAGGTGTTCTTTCGAGATTTAAAAAACAACGTAACAACGATAAAATTCTAAAAGTTTGATTGTATAACAAATAAATGTTTATTTCAGGAAGGATAGGTTTGATATTTAAAAAAAAAAATGAACACCGCAAGGTTAAAAGCAAAGTTATTTAATACACTCTTTAAAATTTCTATTTACAGACGTTCTTAAACTAAATGAAGGTGGTTCTCGGAAAAAATATTTTTCTCTTTCATTTTTTGATATATGAATTAAATCTTGAGCTATAAGCGATTGTTGTCTGATGACATCAGTCTTTTATCCTTTCTTGAGCTGTCGCGTCCGGAAAATTCCGTTCAAAATGCCAACTTTGACAACATTTTATGAAAAATATTCCGACTTTAGGAAAACAAGGAGAAACAGTTCGATTACATAGATTCTGAATTAGCAGCCAATTTGATACGGATTCGAACAAAATTGAATTAAAAGATGTGGCATAGAGTAGTTAGGATTTGAGAAAAGCCTTAATTGACTAGAACTTATTTAATTATTATTATTTTAAAATGATGAGAAACAAACATTAACAATGACTTTATTAAATTTACAAGAAAAATGCTAAGTTACACTGGGTTTTATTAATCATTAGATAATATAGCTTTAGTTAATCATTAGTTAATATTTGAAAAGGTACATATACTGAATTAAATGAATTTTTATTCTTCACCAAGAAGAACAAATTCTAAATCCAAAAACTTAATTCTATTTCATTCAACACAGAAATTTATAGATAAGAATGGTTTATACATGAAATATTGTAAAATTTTTAGAATTTTTTTTTGTAAAATCTTTTTAAATAAAGAGCTGATTAAAACATAATTTATTTGAGTTATAGTGTCTGTAAAAAAAAAAGCTCGAATCTGATAAGTGAACTAAACATTTTCCTTCGGGATTTAAAAAGTGCCATAACGACGGAAAATTCGAGAGGTAACAAATAGGAATTTATGTCCAGAAAAATACGTTAGATATTTACAGAAACAACATAACAACTACAAGAACTAAATGGAAAAAAGAACGAAAAAGCATGCGTCAAGCATAGATTATGTAACAGTTTCCAGCGCTTCGAAAATAATTTTATAAATCATTACCGTTTAATTAGCTGAAAGATAACATCTAAGTAACAAATTTGAAAAACACATAACATATTTAAAAACGTAATTTCAGGAATTTCCAACATATATTTCCAACATATACAATATTCGGAAAAATATCCAGATAATTTTATTCAGCCCTGTATACGATCTATAGATTTGTATATATACTACATAGGACTCTATATTTTAGTTTAGGAAACGCGTAGCACAGTTTAAAATTCTCCTTCTGGAGTTTCTGCCAATAAACGGAAATGTGTTCGCGAACTTTTGTGCTGTCCTGCATATGATCTACAGTATTTATACACACCAAGTAATAGATAAAAAGTGATTTAAATTTAAAATCGCGTTCAGCAACTTAAAACGCACTTCCAGGAATTATTGTTAACAGATAGTAGAGAATTCTTTTGTGTGTCCCTTTAAATGAACGATGACTGCTCTACACACACTATTCTGGGTAGGGGGGGGGGGGGGGGTTAGGGGTAAGGGAGTACTCGCTATCATAGCAACAAATAGTGAAACATTATTTAATTAAACCGCAAACGATTTTTCTCCATAGACGGAATGTAACGGAATTCTTTTGACTGTCCCTGTAAAGTAACTATAAGTGCTATGCACACCCTATTCCGTATTAAGCCTCTTGTACTGCACCTCAGTGATATATATCAATTACAATGTGTTTGAAATTGTGTAACATCATTAAAATAAACTGCAAATGATTTTTCCCCGTAGACCGTAATGTAACGGAATTCTTTTGAGTGTCCCTCTAAAAAAACTATAAGTGCTACACACTTCAGTTGAAATAGGAAACATACTATGATAACGACAATAACATATAAAAATTACAGGGCAATCCGAGCATATTTACGTGAGTTAGAGCACGGACAGGCGGCAAACGGCCAGACGGCCTGACGGCAGACGGCAGACTGCCAAATAAACCGAAGTCATAAACACTTTTCAACTAGGTTGGAAAGTGTTAAAAAGAAAAGGATATGTAAAAGACATTAACAAATGCTTATTTGAATCAACAAACAAAGAAAATGATGAGTAACAGTGACTTATTTTGAGTCTCTAATTAATGTATCCATTTAAAATATAAGCAAGACAGTAAAATAAACAACTACACATATTTATTTGAATCAACAGTAATTTTTTTTATTTTTTTTCTCATGATAATTGTAATTCATTATCATTGTCTTACTCCTAATCATATTTATATAAATTTAAGCAAAATGTTAACTTGCCTGCCTTCGTGTTGCCAAATATTTATTATCCTTACTGATGTTAATCCGTCGTTATAGCATAACCGGTCACGGTTATGAAACAGACAGTTTTATGGGAAGTCGTTTCACGAAGTTCGCTTAAATTGCTTTTTCCTCCCCAAAGGTCAAGTCGGGAGGAAATATATATTACATTATTGGGGTAAATTGAGAATGGGGTTCTATTGTGAGGAGTGACCCGAGCAGTGTGATGCAGAATCGTTTTATGTATAGTGCACTGCCTGTGATTTTCTTCATCGGCGAAAACTAAAACAACAAATAATTCTCAATAATGACTCTTCATTAGTAACTGCAAGATGACAAAATTTTGTAGAAAAGATTTTCACAGTTACATTTAATGCAAGAATTCAGTATTTCTTAAAACATTTTGACTCTGTTGAATTTTCTTACTCTTGACTGTTATGCTGGGATATAATAACATATTTTCTCTTAGTACACCACTGTAAAAATACTGCTTAATGTTCCTGACGTTTACTGTGCAACATTCCTGGGTTTTCTTGGGTTATTTCTGTGATCCGAGAATATCGAGAAATCTGGTGTAACATCTACCACAATGTTGTGTAACTTTTCGGAGTACTTGAGAAAGTGGAATTTACTGATCAACTGTGAAACGTTCCCTATGTTTTGTGTGTAACATTCCTTAGTTTTCTCAGGTATATTTTTGAACTTTTGTGTAACTTTTCGGAATTATTGTAAAATAGTGATCGGTGATCTGTGTAAAGCTCTATATGTTTTGTGTGTAACTGAATTGTGTAAGTTTCCTGGCATTTCTTTGGGGAAATTCCTGGGAAAACCTGTGGCAGAAGGGTGCCACAGGTTTTCTGAGGAGCTTTACACCAAAATTTTTGCAGTGAGTCATGCCAATTTTATTCCACTCTTCTTAGTCGGTTTTCCAATTTTTTTTCGTTGCGCATTAATAGTGTTGTCCAAATGCTATCTATAACAAGCACATGGTTAGATCTAAAAGAAAATTTGTGGTACCAGTGGATGAAGCCCGGATTTATTTCAGAAGTTGTGACTAAAACAGTGCATTTTAAAAATGAATCAATGGAAGAAAAAGCACCCAACAAATTGGGTTCGTGAACCTAAATAAATATAATTCGGAAGGGATTCGCGAATGTTTCTGTATTTTGGTATGAAGGTAAATTAAATCTCAAAAGAGTATCAAGTGAAGCTAAAGTAAATGTACTCTATTGTCAAGAAAACAGATTAGAACGAATTTTCAAAGAAAAAATTCTAGTTTTATATGGAAAATATATCATTATAATTAATTAGCATTATTATTATTTTAGAATTATATTCGCATTATACCAATATTTTTATTAATCATGGTTATTAATTAGCAAAGTGTACAATCCCACATACTAATCACATATATTTTAAACGAGATTTTTGCAGATTTTCCTCTAACTGTTCAGTACGAGTACAGTACGCGGGGTTTTCTCCAGAGACCAGCAATGTACATTGTGCACGTTCACAATGCCACCCCGTGTAAACGTTGACTCATCTGTCCACAGAATGTAATAAAAGAACGACGGATTTTCCTATAGGGTGTTGAGTTTGAAATTACAATAATCAAATCATCGTGCATCGTTCCCCAGCATCAATGCTTGCACCAGTGTCGGATGGTATGGATGCGGACCATGTGAATGTAACAAATACCAGACATGCTGACGCGTATATCCACATGCCTCGCTTATTTCCAAGGTGTTCACTTGTGGAATTAAAAGGGCGAATGCCAGTACCTGCTCCGGTGTCACTCGAACATTACACCTTGCCAGTACTTGTTCTGTGTCGGGTGAGATGTGCAACAGAGCCGGTCTCTCCACGACTGCAATGCATCAGTAATAGTTTCATGCGTTGGATAACGATTCGTAAGAAAACGTTCTGAATAAACCCTCTCAGCCACTCTGGCATTCCTTTTACATTCACCATAAAAAAGTAACATTTCAGCATATTGCGTGTATGTGTAGCCTGCCATTACGATCTCAGCGCTGACTAGCATGTCCACTGCTAGATGGCTACAGCTAGATGGCTCGTGTTTTATCCGGAACTTGTGGCGCTGCGGTACCAATGTAATTTGCATAACCCGATTTTCATGCTCGTTATAGCTCGGCAGGTCGTTTTCATTCCGCTGCCATTTATTTAGTTCTTACTGTGTAAGTTTTATTTTTCGGGTGTCGATTCTACCAATTTTGACTTTAGAATGTTGTTCAACCCCTAAATCTTAGCTCAAAATTTTTAGGTGAAATAACCCTCTTTGGTGATACCCCGATTTGGCGATACCGGCTGAAGGTTGTTTCGCCGTAAAAAGGACATTGCACCCTGATATCGATCTCGAATTACTTTATTTCATTTTTTAGCGGATTCCTCAATGAAAGACAAAAGCATGTGCGAAAATCTGAAACTTTGAAATGTAATAACTGTGTCAATTTTTGTAGTACAGAAGTCAAACCTTCTGTGTTATATCTCTTATGATATGTGTAAACTTTTACTAAATATTTTTATAGAGATTGAGGAACCGTATAAAAAGTTAGACTTCGTAATTTTTATAAAATTGATTTTTTACTTCAACAAATGCCACAACACGAATATTTACCTCGTGTGAATCGTTTTTGTAATTGGAACTATATGTCTACGACCTACGTATGAGAAATTAAAGATCGGCGTCAGACAACACATTGCACCCTGTATATATCTGTGTGTGTGTTTTTCACAATATAAGTTTCCATTTGCTTCTTGTAATATTTGGACATTCTGTACATTGGATTTTTTCTCTACATATCTTTATTTAATTTTTCCACTTATTTAATTTTGAGAATCTTGCATTATTGGATATATGTCTATGTATTATATTATAGTTAACAGTTCATATATTGTCGATTTTTTACGTGACATAATGTTTACTATACACAAAAGTTTTATTAAATATATATATATATATATATATAACAAGCATTAAAAATGTCCGATTTTAATAATTGTCGCGTACGGTGTCCGTGTCCGAAATCTTGTTTACATTAACATAATTGAAGAAGATTTATCTTTGTGAAGAGATAGGAAAGAATCATTAATGACAATTTTCTGTAGAACCAAAATTTTCCAAAATCCGTGACTAATTGAAAAAAATCGTGACCGATTTAATTTCCCGAATTTTTCCCGCGACGAATTTTTGAAATTCGTGTTCTTTTCGTGAACAATTAACGAATTCCTTTTTCGAAATTTCGTAAAAGAAAAAAAAATTATATATATAATGACGAATCACATTCCTAGGAAAGAATTTAAAGGTGGGGGGAAATCCAGCACAACAGTTTTCATTATGCGAGATTTTCCTATTTTGTGTGCGATTTGCACAATCCCGTATGCTTTCAAACCCTGGCATGAGTTCCAATAGATAGATTTGGGTGACCAAGGAATTGGCCATGTTAGACCAATCCATGGCGGGTACTGCTCAATACGAAAGTCCTGGATGTTATTTGAAGTAATAGTATGAAGTAATCCTAGCAGATAATTTTACAGAAACTCGTAATACGCATTGCTTGGCATTTTATCCTGGAACACACGTGCGTCTATTAAGCGATTGTCATCCACTCCAATCTAAACATTTAAGCTTAATCGCGTCTGGAACGATGATTTTCGCCATACAAACATATTTTGTTGAGCGTAATGATGCCAACTGTGTTAAATGCCGTCCCGAGTGATTTCAGATATGTGTTCAAAACAAAAACTAATTTTCTCCAGAACTAGAATACAAATATAATTTATTGTAGGCTCATTCAAACGTTGCTATAATGGACAAGTGTTTGGCAAATTTGATTGATTGTATATACTTATAAGGGTGTTTGCGATATTACCGGAAATCTAATGAAAATGATGTCATTTTATGGGATTAGTTCTCCTGTTTTCAAATATAGGTGTATTTGGAGTGTAGGGTTTTAAAAACCTTACATATTTGTAGGTTTTTAGACTTGACACATTTTTTTCCATTCGCCATAAGTCAGAAACCGTTAGAGATAGGAGTGTGTTGCTATAGTGTCTTAAGTTCCACATGGATTCTGCTATAACTCCCTTTTTTAGGCAGATTAGATCCAATTCACCCTGTTTATACACACAAGCCATTCGCCTTCCTTTATATTTTATTTATTTGAAGTTTCCTAGTTCATTAGCTTCACGTGGGCTCTTCAATCACTCCATTTAATTAGGGAGGTTAGGTCAAATTAACCCTGTGTATACACACAAGCCATGCACATTTCTCTATATTTGTTAAGTATTTTATTCATTAGGTGCGTTCGTAATTATATAAATACGTAGCACCTATTGTCGTCGTCTCGTCCGTCGTCTGTCAGTCCGTCCGTCCGTCTGTCCGCATATAACAATGCAAAAACTACCCAAACGAATGGTTTGAAATTTAAGATATATTATCTTTTCAGAATTTTGTCGAGACATTTCAAATTTTATGAGAATAGAATCAAAACTTTAGAAGACATTAATAAAAATATTTATTAAAAATTCTGAATTAAAAAAAAGTCGGTGCTTTTTGGTTATAGGAGTTTCTGAAGGTTAATGGTCAAGCGACCAAAATACTTATTTTATTACAGAAATTAATCTGCAGACGATATAATTTATTTCACAGAATTAAAAATCATCAAGATATGAATATATATATATATCACTAGCTATAGTACGAGCGCACCTCATTTGTCACGTTTGACGTACAATTTCCAAATTGTTTAAAATTTGTAGTGCATTTGTTCATTAGAGGCACATGGGCTCTTTTCTATACATAATAATTCATTTATTTATTTGAAGTTTTCTAGTTCATTAGTTCATTAGCTTCCCATGGGCTCTTTTATCAACCCTTTCGTTAGGCAGAAGGTCAAATTCTCCATGTATATACATGCAAATGACGAAACATCAAAAGATTAATGAAGGGGTATTACAGAAAAAAATTGGTTTTCCACTCATCATATTGAACATGTAAATAGTCGACAATTAGAAGATTGGTTTATAAAATAAAAAATACCGTTTTAGTTCACACGTAAAATGCAATTATATTGACAGTTATCTATGGTAAAATAGAATCACATATTGAATTGATAATGTATGAAACATTTGAGCATTTCACTTTTGTTGAAACAAATGCGGTAAGAGATTTCAATAGTGGTAGCTAATGCAGTAGCGATATGATAACGCATACTGAAAAATTAACTTGTATGCCGTTCTATTATTAAGATGCCTCTCATTGTACATTAGACTAAGATGAGAAAAAAACAATTTATATTGGTGTAAAGACCATGTGAAATGGACTTTCTTGCAGTGGAATCTCGTTTTCCTCCGATAACCAGAAAACTGTAAAAATCCGACTATTCGTTGTAGACATGAAAAAAGTTTCTTTCAGACTTTGTTGTTTATATTGTTAAATTATATTCTCTTAAAATGATATGAGAATATATATATTATCAGGAAGTGGGTGGGCTATGTACAGGGCTGTTTAAATGCAGGTAATTTTGCTACACTGAAAGCCAAATTGCTGTGAACAATAAAAAGCTACTTCAGGAATTTTGGACTCTACAACTTTATGGACGAAAATGATCCCTTCATTGAGAAAAATGATAAAAAGTGACGCATATATTTAGATTTCGTATATTTATTTCTCGAAAATACTTATTTTGAACATTTGCATTTATACAAGCTCGAAAACTCTCGGCTAAGCAGTTTATTGCGATACTTGTGTGGCAGTGCAAAAAATCCCAAAATAAAAACTGTTCAAACCTTTTGGCATTATGTAGTGTTTGCCATTATTTAAAAAACGCTTTGTTCTCAATATAAAAAGATTTTATTCATCTTCAAGTGAATCTGGAAAAATATTCTAAGTGCAAAATCATAAAATAAGACATTCATAACTGCTAAATAAGGATAATATATTGCCTGCAGTAAACTGAAAAGAAATTTTATGTTTGCATATATTATATAATAAAAAATCTACGTTAATGACATTAAGCTTGAAATAGTATCTTTTAACGTAAATGTTTGTAAGAAATAAGTTAGTTATGGAACGTATAAGAATTTATGTATATAATACATTTTTAAAATATGTTAATAAAATACAGTTTTCCAATCAGAACGTACATTATAACTTTCAAATATTATTTATAAATTGAATGAATGCTAATAGATATTTGGTATAATAAATAGTCGCTAAATTAATAAGTTGTAAAATTTGTTCAAGCCTTGTCAATTTTTTTCTACCGAAAACTCCAATACATTCTCTTCAAAATAAATGTTTATCCTCGATTAAAGTTATAGAGTTTTATTCTTCTTATTTTGTTTTCTTCCAGTCCTGAGAGAATGTTCTTTGTTTACTGATCAGATTCACTCTTTTTTCCGACGGATATTGCAATTCAAATAAATTCTCAGTTAGTCAGCTTTTTAGAGCAAGGGTCTTTTCTAATGGAAGTGTTGAGCTGTTTCTTTCACACGACTTAAATCACAAGTGTAACTCTTATTTTCCTTGTAAATTTCACTCTGCATTTAGATTCTTTCAAACTATCAGTTGATTTAAGCATTCATTTTCTATCACTTTAAAGTTTATTCAGAATAAGTCATAAACCTTAAACATTTTAATTTGTTCAAAAACTCGCAATATTGAAGAGAAATACGAGGTTGGTTTGATAAATTCTCAGTTTGTCAGCTTTTTAGAGCAAGGGTCTTTTCTAATGGAAGTGTTGAGCTGACTTAAATCACACGACTTAAATCACAAGTGTAACTCTTATTTTCCTTGTAAATTTCACTCCGCATTTAGATTCTTTCAAACTATCAGTTGATTTAAGCATTCATTTTCTATCACTTTAAAGTTTATTCAGAATAAGTCATAAACCTTAAACATTTTAATTTGTTCAAAAACTCGCAATACTAAAGAGAAATACGAGGTTGGTTTGATAAATTCTCAGTTTGTCAGCTTTTTAGAGCAAGGGTCTTTTCTAATGGAAGTGTTGAGCTGACTTAAATCACACGACTTAAATCACAAGTGTAACTCTTATTTTCTTTGTAAATTTCACTCCGCATTTAGATTCTTTCAAACTATCAGTTGATTTAAGCATTCATTTTCTATCACTTTAAAGTTTATTCAGAATAAGTCATAAACCTTAAACATTTTAATTTGTTCAAAAACTCGCAATACTGAAGAGAAATACGAGGTTGGTTTGATAAATTCTCAGTTTGTCAGCTTTTTAGAGCAAGGGTCTTTTCTAATGGAAGTGTTGAGCTGACTTAAATCACACGACTTAAATCACAAGTGTAACTCTTATTTTCCTTGAAAATTTCACTCCGCATTTAGATTCTTTCAAACTATCAGTTGATTTAAGCATTCATTTTCTATCACTTTAAAGTTTATTCAGAATAAGTCATAAACCTTAAACATTTTAATTTGTTCAAAACTCGCAATATTGAAGAGAAATACGAGGTTGGTTTGATAAGTTCTCGTCTCTGACAGTGAAAGCACAATATTTTTGACATAATTCCATATTTTATTTTTAATGTAGTCTCCTCACACTGTAAAAAATGACCAATGTTTCTTATTTTATGAAAATATGCTATAGCCACGAACGAAAATATAATATAATCTTCTGAGTTATCCGAAATTTCAAATAGCATGTTACATTGTCTTTTGAATCCCCAGAAACAAATACATTTTCAAAATTTAAAGAATAATTTATAAAAACAAATTATTTTTAGCTGCCCGAATTTTTCAGAAACATTTCCGAAGGGATTTTATAGTGTATTAATTAGTGTCCTCAGGCTGGAATACCTGTTTTTCGAATGTTATCCATTCTCAAGTACACGTTTTCAGCCGCATAAGTTAATTTATACATGGAAGAGTAAAGAAATAATCTTAATTTTAATGTTATTGTTAACGCTGTTAATTTTGCATGTTTGTCTGTTAAACATTTTTTTTGAGCATGAAAATGTTTACTTCAGAATGGATAGCATTCGAAAAACAGGTATTCCAGGCTGAGGACATTAATTAATACACTATAAAATCCCTTCGGAAATGTTTCTGAAAAATTCGGGCAGCTAAAAATAATTTGTTTTTATAAATTATTCTTTAAATTTTGAAAATGTATTCGTTTCTGGAGATTCAAAAGACAATGGAACACGCTATTCGGAATTTCGGATAACTCAGAAGATTATATTATATTTTCGTTCGCGGTTATAGAATATTTTCATAAAATAAGAAACATTGGTCATTTTTTACAGTGCACAACTTAATACATTTAATACATACTCTTGTGTACGAATTCTTTAGTGCAGCCCAGTACGAGGGTGGTTCGAAAAGTTCTCGGCCTGACAAAAAAAATTATAAGATTTGTGACAATGTTTCATTTCATTTTTCAATTTGCAACACAATGTATTTCAGAAGTCTCTTGAGATTCTTTGGCGTTTTTGGTCGACGTTCTACAAACGCGGCACGTATCGAGCGGAAAGCTTTTTCATACCCAAAACATCGTGTAAAATTTTATGGACGTGACCTATCGAGGTGTTTGCAATGTTTAGCAAGTTCGCGTATCTTTAATCGGCGATCATTCAATACGGCATTGTGAATTTTTGAGACGATTTCGTCGCTCATAGCGGTTTTTGAGCGTTCTGAGCGTTCATCAACGTGAATGGATTTCCTAACATGTTTAAATTCAACGGTACACTTTGTTACCGTCGAATACGAAGACAAGAATAATTTAAGGTGGATTGTAACTCTTTTTGTATGTCCGTGGGGGCTTTTTTTAACAATTTATTTTATGACACCTCGAACTTCAATTTTTTTCATTTTTAGAAAATACCAAAACTTGTTTACTTTATTTTATCGTCAAGCAATAACCAATCAACTCACGCATCTGAAAGTCGGCAGTATGTCATAAAAAGGATAACACTGTACAAACATGATTGTAATTTGGTCATACTTGTTACATTTTTGTGTCAGACCGAGTACTTATCAAACTACACTCGTAATATTAGCCTATTTTCTGTTAGTTTTCTTTCGTTTCAATAGTAAAATAGTACTAAAGGAAAAACTCAATACTCAACCACACAAGACAAAAAACAATAAATGAAAGAGTTAAAAGTTCACTAAGAGCATTCGCAATCAGAAAGTATAGAATGTTATTTTTAGACAAAGAAAATGGGTAATAAATTTACACTTGAATAAAAGCAGCTAAACGCAGATCGATAAAAGTTTAATTTTTTAAGAAAATTATTTCCTATTCATTGTTCCGACAGGCCAGGGATTTCCTTGACTTTAGATCAGAAAATTAGTAGTACTTATTTAGAGACAAACTCGCCTTATGCAATCGCGTGATTACGTAAGTCGAGTTATTGCTAAGAAAATACTGGTAATTAACCTTAAAGTGTAAGAACAATGCTATTAAACATATCAAAAACTTATATAACAATCGAAAGGATTTTTTTTTTATTTTTAATGCTTTAATTTTATTTCTGAAATATCACCCCTTCATATTTATTACCACCAAAATATATTTTTTTAAATATATCATAGATAGAATCTAACGTAACCCGTTTCGCCTATTTCTTTCTCAGCTGCAAAAAGACTATATTTTTCAAAGAGAGCAGAATTCACACATTTACCTTCTCTTATAGGGGTTTGGTGATCTTCTTCCCACACTGTAAATAAAGACAAATGTCTCTTAATCTAGGAAAATATAATATAACCCCCTCCGAATTATCCACGATTCTGAAAAGCTTTCTTCAGCTTTAGAAACCGCAGAAACTAATCTATTTTTGATATTTAAAGAAGCATTTATAAATATAAAGTTCCTTTTGCTGCCATAGATTTTCAGAAACGTTTCCGAGTGGTTTTTATACTGTATTATTCAGTTATCTTAAACCGGAATATCGTACTTAGTATGCTATTAATTCTCAATTAAACATATTAATGTTTAACAAACATGATCAGACAAACATGATAAATTAACAACATTAATACAAAATTAAATTTAGTATCATTTTGTTAATATTGCTTGACTGAATTAAGTTACGCAGGTGAAAATCTTAAATTAATAGCATCGTAAAAACCGATATTCCTATATGAGAAAACTTATTAATCGGTTATAAAAGCTACAAAAATTGTTTACGAAAATAAGTTGCAGCAAGAAAACTTTATTTTGATAAATGCTTCTTTAAATCTCGAAAATAAATTGTTTTTTCAGGTTTTTTAACAATAAAGATAAGTTTTCGAATTGTAGGTAACTTGCAAATGTTGTTGTATAATTTTGTTCGTGTTTATAATAACACGAGTTGACATACTTTTTTAGACTGAAAAAAAAATTGACGTTTTTTACAGTGCATCGTACAATATGTATTCCTGCGCAGCCCAAAATCTTTAAATGAAAATTGATAACGTCTAAAAACAGATTTTCCAATTTGAGATATCTGATCAATACACAATAAGAATTACTCGGAAACGTGTACAAAAATTAGGGACAACAAATGAAACTTTTTTTTTCCTTCTTTGAAGGATTCTAAGCATTCGAAAGATAAAGAAAGCTGTTGAGAATAATGAGCTTCTCGAAGAGGTTATTGCATATTTTCATTGGTAGATTTTAGGGTTAAGTGAAAAAAAAATAAATTTAACGATTTCGACATACAATAGTGATTAAAATTTGCCTCTTCATTTCCTATTTAATAGAAAAAAATCAGGTGAATCGCTTAATGTCTAGATTCCTCTACCAGGCACTGAAATTACGAAAATTGACAGTAAAGTGACATATTATGTATAAGTAACAGTACAATAATACAGGCTGACTCGTCAAGCATTTTTTCCCTCTTAGACCAATCAGCGATTCTTGCTTCGTGGTTAGAAATGTCGTGGTCAATCGTTCTTCTGTTACGGGCAATTAAATGGCGGCGTGACTCACCCCGAATCGTCGAAGCATTGAAGTTCATAATTTCAAAATAAAATAATCATCACTACTTGCTTTTTACTTTCTCTTTAACAGAAAAAAAAAACAAGTCAATCTATTAATGTCTTGAGCAATCTACCACGACCAGAAATTACTAAAAATTATAGCTGAAATAACGAAAATTATGTGCTCAATTTTTATTACATTTGCGCATTATTTCAAAATGCAATGCTTATTTTAAATTTCATATTTATCTTTCATACGAAAGAAAAGAAAAAGATTAAACCATCAATGTTTTCAGGGCAATATCAAACTTTGAAATGATGAGAATTCATAGGAAATTTTATCAAATTTTTTACCTCTATTTCACAATTATGACTCAGTACAGAAATAATTTCTTGAGTTGGTGATGGGCTTACGCTTATATAGATACTAGTTCGGCGAATGTCGATATAATTGGGCCGTAAAACCTCGCGCATGATTTTGGAATAATTTATTTCATTGCGTGGAAAGACAGTAATAAGAATCCCATCCATTGCACTGTAAGGAAAAATCTGGAAATTGTTTTCTAGTTAAATAAAAAGTAAAAAAATAATAAAAAGAAAACTGCCCAGTTAAACTGAGGGCATTGAGCTCACAGGCTATTCACACTAATTGTATATTATACTCTCTCGAAAAATAAAGAAATCAACAATATATTAAGGGTGTCCTCCCCCCCGTTACCCCCCTCATAGTTAACTAATGAACCCCTTAAACTAATCAGGGAAGTCTCTAACTACAATGATTATATATAAAAATTTGAAGAAAATCGGATAATTCTGAAAGAAAAACCCATTTATATAAATTTAGGGGGGAATTAGACCCCCGTTCACCCCCTTTCTACTTAACCAATCAATCCCGAAAACTAATCAGGGAAGCGCCTTAACACAGTGAACCTATAAACAAATTTTGAAGCAAATGGGATAATCCTGCGTGAAAAACCCATTTATATAAATTAAGAGGGGAATTAGCCCCCCCTGTTCCCCCCTTTATACATAACCAATCAATCCCGAAAACTAATCAGGGAAGCGCCTTAACACAGTGAACCTATAAACAAAATTTGAAGGAAAACGGAATAATTCTGCATAAAAAACCCCATTTATATAAATTAAGGGGGATAAGCCCCCCCCGTTCCCCCTTTATACTTAACCAATCAATCCCGAAAACTAATCAGGGAAGCGCCTTAACACAGTGAACCTATATACAAAATTTGAAGCAAATGGGATAATTCTGCATGAAAAACCCATTTATATAAATTAAGGGGGGATTAGCCCGCCCGTTCCCCCCCTTTATACTTAACCAATCAATCCCGAAAACTAATTAGGGAAACACCTTAACATAGTAAACCTATAAACAAAATTTGAAGGAAAACGGAATAATTCTGCATGAAAAACCCATTTATATAAATTAAAGTGGGATTACCCCCCGTTCCCCCCTTTATACTTAACCAATCAATCCCGAAAACTAATTCAGGGAAGCGCCTTAACACAGTGAACCTATAAACAAAATTTGAAGGAAAACGGAATAATTCTGCATGAAAAACCCATTTATATAAATTAAGGGGGGATTAGCCCCCCGTTCCCCCTTTTATACTTAACCAATCAATCCCGAAAACTAATCAGGGAAGCGCCTTAACACAGTGAACCTATAAACAAGATTTGAAGGAAAACGGAATAATTCTGCATGAAAACCCATTTATATAAATTAGGGGGGATTAGCCCCCAATTCCCCCCTTTATACATAACCAATCAATCCCGAAAACTAATCAGGGAAGCGCCTTAACACAGTGAACCTATAAACAAAATTTAAAGGAAAACGGATATTTCTATGAAGAGTTATCGCGTTACGTACATACATACGTACATACATACATACAGAACCGGCGGGCACATAAGCTCTCAGGCTTTAATAGCCTGTGAGCTAAAAAAAAAAAAAATCAAATTTTGATGATTTTTTAATTTTTAAACTACGAACTTCAGTTTCGTTTGATACGTCAAAATTATCTGTCAATTTTCATAATTTCAGAGCCTGGTACACGGCTTATGACATTAATATATTGACCTGAAAAGTTCATAATTTCGAAACACAATAGTATTTATTTAGAAACTAGCTAATCCACCCGGCGTTGCCCGGGCCCGAAATATTAATAATCTGTTTTATACGAATATGACTGAAATCTGTAAGGCTATCGATATCAAGTTGAATGAGCCAAACCCCGTCGTAATCGAGCTCATAAAACCCAAGATCGAAAAACGCATCCTGGCGGTCGAAAGTGCAGCTAAAATATTTAAGGCTATAGATATCAAGTCGAATGAGCCAAACCCCGTCGTAATCGGGTCCATAGAACCAGATATACTCCTATAGTTCCACTTTTCACCGCCAGGGGGCGCAGTCTGTTCTGGAAGAGGCCTTTTTAGAACACTTGACCCAACCAAATTTCCTAGTAGAATTGAAATTTAACTACGGGTAAACATTGCCAAAATAGCGGAAATCGCGAAAGTGGGTTACGTAATCGACCGGTTTCTAAAGGGTTAATGTAGATATTTTTTAAAACCCAACCATGCATTTTGAAGAAAATGAACGTGTCTATGATCTGGAGTCTACTGTTTGTCCGTACTTGCGTTTCCCGAATCGATGCCGATTTTTAAATCTGGACCAAAAAAAGGAAATTCGCGTGAGTAAGTTTTGGAAAGGATTTTTTTTCGGAAGATTAAAATAAAATATTTTCAAAACGGATACCAGATTTTAAAAGACAAAGGGATATAGATTAGGCACGGTATTTTTAGTTTTTCGTATCTTGTTTATAAACGCCAATTCGGATTTTTAAAGATAGGAGAAATAGTAAAAAAAGCGAAAGTGACTTACGGTTAAAAACGTTTTCGAAAGGGTTAACGTGATTTATTTTTTAAACTAGAGATTTCTGCCTAAACCCGATAGAACGTAGATGTCTTTAGGTGTGTTTGCTTTTTGTTTGGTTATTTTAGAAAGCCGATGCCAGATTTAATATAATAGCAGAAAATCGGAATTCGCAAAAGAGAGTAATGCGCACGAATTTTTTTTGAAGGGTTAATATTCGTATTTTTCACAAACAAATACAGATGTCGAAAAAGGAATAAATGTAGATATTGTCTGGTATTTTTAGTTTTCCGTACCTGTCGCTGAATCGCCGATGCCAATTTTTAAAAATTGCCAAAATCGCAAAAATCGCAAAACGGTATACAGAAAATATACTTTTTCGAAGGGTTAATTTTTGCATTTTTTAAAACCAAAAGTGGCTTTGAAAAGGACAAAGACAGTTCTTTAATTTGGTGACTTTCGTTTTTCCATATCTTTTATATTCCGGTAGATGCAAGGTTCGGAAAACGGGAGAAAATAAAAAACATGAATTCAATGCTTTTTGATTATTTTTTTTTTGAAAGGGTTAAATGTAAAATTATTTCAAACCAACCAGATCGTTCGAGACGTAAAAGTATGTTCTTTTAGAATATGTAGACGGTTTTTCCGTATTTTTAGCCGTTTGTCCATGGCGATTTTAGAAATACTTTAAAAAAAACGGAATGTTTTCTGCTTTCTTTCTTCTGTTCCGGAAGATACTGAAATTGGTTTCTGCACATGCGCCAGCTAGCTTCAGAATAATGATTTTTTTATTTGTGATTTTTGATCAGTTTTTATTTGATAACTACTTTAATTTTCAAAATATTAAAATTCTGACAGAATGGTGCACCCGGAGAGGGTTTGGACTACCTAAATCTAAATTTGCAGCCTTCTAGGTGAGCTAGATTTTCCTAGCCATCGCCAACAGACACACACACAGACACACACACACACACACACACACAGAGCGAAACTTTCTTTTAATAGTATAGAAAAAGCCGCCGTATGGAAGAGTTACCGAACTGTTGAAACTGCATTCAGGGGCCTAATGTCTTGCGTGAATATTGAGCCATTGGGTGAAACTACATAAGGATAAAAGTTATACATAAAAAAAGTTAAATAAATTAGAAATTAAGTAGTAGACCGGGAGGCGGCAGCACCGACAATCACCTCATCGAGTTCACGGCTGAAATTTCAGAAATAGTTGAAACTCGATTCGCATATTAAAACGCAATCGGTCTGTCAAGTCATATCTTGGATATCTTGGTGGAAAACACCTTAAAATCCGATTTTAGTGGTTGACTCGTAGGTTTACCATTGTGTGTTCCTGCTCCCAGTCCTCCATGTTTTCATACTTTTGGGTGCAGGAAAACACAATGGTAAACCTACGAGTCAACCGCTAAAATCGGATTTTCGGGTGTTTTCCACCAAGATATGACTTGGCAGACCGATTGCGTTTTAATATGCGAATCGAGTTTCAACTATTTCTGAAATTTCAGCCGTGAACTCGATGAGGTGATTGTCTGTGCTGCCGCCTCCCGGTCTATAGGTAATAAAGGAATTAAGTTATAAAAAATAATAAACTTAAAAAATTATGGGAGAATAAACTAGAATAAAAAATAAATTAAGTATATAAAAAATGGTATAAATGTAGTTGAAAAATTACTGAGGAAACAAAAATGATGTTAAAGTAAGACTGAACGAAAATTCGGAACAATGTACGCGTCAAAAATTGTAAATGCCTAGCAATAAAAAAAGGTGGGTAAAGGGTTTAAAATAAAGGAACTCTTCAGAGCCATATTTATTTTATTTTATTTTATTTTATTTTTTCCCTATACTACATGAGTAAGGACTACAAAAAGAAAATAGACCGTGGTGGTGAACTCTAGCTCAGAGAATCCATAATTTGGAATATTTTAGTCTCTTACGATGCTGGAGATACAAAGCGTCATAGTCCTGTAACTCCGCAATAATTTCGTCCGAATTCTTTTGTGCAGCCCTGTGTAGGATCTATAGATTTGTATGTATACTGCATAGTATTGTACAATTTACTTCACTTAAAAAACGCATAGCACATTTGAAAATTCCCTTACAGCAAATTCCGCCAATAAACAGAAATGTACTCGAAGTCTTTTGTGCTGCCTTGTATAGTATTTATAGAAATTATATACACCAAGTAATATCCAAAAAATGAGTTACATTTAAAAACGCGTATCACAACTGAAAGCGCACTTGCAGCAATTGGTATTCAATTATTATTATTAGACAGCACTGTAGCCGAAACCTTTTGCGTGTCTCTGTAAATGAAAGTTAATACTATAGACGTCTTATTCTATAGTAAGCATCTTGTAGTGCACCTCAGTGATATATATCAATTTCAACATGTTTGAAATAGTGTAACATTTTTAAAGTACATCGAAAACGATTTTTCACCATAGACTATAATGCAACACAATTATTTTGACTGTCCGAGTAAATGAACTATAAATTAAACACACTTCATTTCCAATGCCGAACAAGCCATATTAAATTCCAATAGCATATATCAATTGCATGGCATTCAAAAATATTTACGCGAGTTTGAGCACGGACAGACGGCAGACAGACAAACCGAATTCATAAACACTTTTCCACTATGTTGGAAAATCCACCCCGCCCCCCCCCCCCAAAAAAAAAAAAAAATAAATAAAAACTTAAGAAATAAAAGTGTTGAAAGTCCACTAACAGCAATCGATATCAGAAACTGCAGAATTTTATTTTTAATCTCAGAAGACAAGTATTAAATTTCTCCTTGAACAAAAAAAATCTGATCACAAACGCACCGAATCTTTATTTATTAATTTACTTATTTATTATTAAAGCTATGCAAACCTTATATAATATTTTGACAAAACTTTTTAATTTTAGAGGGGAATTCTGAATTTTTACCCCTTTCCGTTACTTTGTTTAATTATAATTGCTATAGAAATGAAGTAATATTTTCTACATTATCTTTTTCCGAATGTTTTGTTATTAAATTTTGTAAAACAATCTTTAAAAATTTCAAATAAGTATTTAAAAAGTATTAAATTATTTTGTAAAACTCAGAACTTTCCAAATTTGTGATTCCACGCATAAGTGGGTTAAAGACATTTAGTAATATTTTTATTCATTATGTGATAAATAGGTTAGAATTTAATATAATTAAAATACTTTCGAACTGAAAATATAAAAAAGAATTTTAGAATAACATAATTCGTGGTATTTTATTATGAAAAATTAAATCAATTAATACTGCGCTGTTTTTTTTACATCTTCGCTTTATTTAAAGCCTTTAAGTGTTTGACATTTTGCAACTAAATTTTATTCTCTTTTAGTTTTGTATTCAAAGACATTTTATTCAATTTGTGGTACATTGGTTACAATGTAATATAATTGAAATATTTTCTAATTGAAAGTTTAAAAATAGTATTTTAGAAGCACATGTGTTAAGCAATACTTAAACCATAGCAGTTTATTATGGAAAATTAAATCAGGTAATGCTGCACATTGTTAGATTTATTAACTAGAAGTTACACTACCCAGTTAGTAAAAAATTTGAATCTCTGGATCTTGTTCACAAATCTTCTCGTAAATCTCCAGTATATTCTTTCTAAAATAAATGTTTGTACTCGATTAAAAGTTCTAGAGTTTTATCGGTCTTATTTCTTTCTTTAAATCTTGAGAGAACCTTTTTATCTTGCTGATCAAATTAAACATTTTTTTCGGTTTTTTTTTTCTGTTTTCGGTTACTGCAATTCGAATACATTCCCACTTTGTCAGACTTTCTAGTAAGATATTTTATTCAGTCGGAACTTGTAAGCTTTTTTTTTTTTTTTTAACATCTACGCTTTATTTAAAGCCTTTCAGTGTTTGACATTTTGCTAGTAAATTGCATTATCCTTTAGTTTGGTGTTCAACTTAGAGTTCTATTAAACCTCCTTGTACACTGAAACCTTTTTGACACCAAATAGTTTTCTTTTTAAAATTTAAGTTGTTTTAAGTTGTATTTAAGATGTAAATTTTAAGTTGTTATTAAGTAAGTTGTAGCAAATTTTAAGTTGTTGCTAAGTTGTAAGTTGTAAACTTTTTTCTTTTATATCTTCGCTTTATTTAAAGCCTTTCAGTGTTGGATATTTTGCTAATAAATTCCAGTGATTTGTAGATTTGTACACAAAGACATTTTATTCATTATGTGATAAATTCGATTGAATTTAATATAATTAAAATACTTTCGAACTGAAAATATAAATAAAAAATTTTAGAATCACATAATTCTTGGCATATTATTGTGAAAAATTAAATCAGTTAATGCTGCACATTTTTTAATTTATTGACAAGAAGTTAAACGAACCAGTTTCGAAAATGTTTGAATCTCTGAATCTTGTTCACAAATTTTCCCATAAATATCGAATACATTCTTTCTAAATTAAATGTTTGTACTCGATTAAAGTTTTGGTGTTACCGTACTTATTTCTTTCTTTCAATCTTGATCCGAATCTTCCGGCTAAACTGACCACATTTAAAGTTTCTTTATCAACGGATATTTCAATTCGAATACTATCCCATTTTGTCAGATTTTCTAGTAATATATTTTATTCCAACGGAAGTTGTATGCTTTTTTTACATCTTCGCTTTATTTAAAGCCTTTAAGTGTTTGACATTTTGCTATCAAATTTTATTTTCCTTTAATTTTGTATTCAAACACATTTTATTCAATTTGTGGTAAATTAGTCAGAATTTAATATAACTAAAATATATTCTGATTGAAAGTATAAAAATAGAATTTTAGAAGCACACATGTTAAGTAATACTGAAACCATAGCAGTTTATTACGGAAAATTATATCAGGTAATGCTGCACATTGTTAGATTTATTAACTAGAAGTTGAACTACCCAATTAGTAAAAAGTTTGAATCTCAGGATCTTGTTCACAAATCTTCTCGTAAACCTCTAGTATATTCTTTCTAAAATAAATGTTTGTACTCGATTAAAAGTTCTAGAGTTTTGTCGATCTTATTTCTTTCTTTAAATCTTGAGCGAACATTTTTATCTTACTGATCAAATTAAAACTTTTTTTTCGTTTTTTTCGAGGTTTTTTCTGTTTACGGTTATTGCAAATCGAATACATTCCCACTTTGTCAGGCTTTCTAGTAAGATATTTTATTCAAGCGTAACTTGCAGGTTTTTTTTTTTTAACATCTTTGCTTTATTTAGTGCTCAGTGTTTAACATTTGGCTAGCAAATTGCATTATCCTTTAGTTTGGTATTCTATTTAAAGTTCTTTTAAAACCCCTTGTACACTGAAACCTTTTTTGACATCAATTAATTTTGTTTCAAAATTTTAAGTTGTTTTAAGTTGTAGTTAAGTTGTAAATTTTAAGTTGTTATTAAGTAAGCATTAGCAAATTTTAAGTTATTGCTAATTTGTAAATTTTAAGTTGTAGATTTTTTCTTTTATATCTTCGTTTTATTTAAAGACTTTCTGTGTTGGATATTTTGCTAATAAATTCCAGTGTTCTGTAGTTTTGTTCTCAAAGACATTTTATTCATTATGTGATAAATTCGTTTGAATTTAATATGATTAAAATACTTTCGAACTGTAAATATAAAAAAATAATTTTAGAAGCACATAATTCTTGGTATTTTATTATGAAAAATTAAATTAGTTAATGTGGTGCATTTTTAGATTTATTAACACGACGTTAAACTATCCAGTTTCTAAAACATTTGAATCTCTGAATCTTGTTCACAAATTTTCCCATGAATATCGGATACATTCCTTCTAAAATAAATATTTATACTAAATTAAAGTTTTAGAGTTTTACCGTTCTTATTTTTTTCTCTTAATCTGGAGCCGAAACTTTAAACTTAATTTATCAACTGACATTTCTATTCGAATACATTTACCACTTTGTCAGACTTTCTAGTAAGATATTTAACTCAAACGGAATTTTGTAGGCCCTTTTTTTTACATCTTCGCTTTATTTAAAGCCTTTGAGTGTTGGAGATGTTGCTACTAAATTTTATTCTCCTTTAGTTTTGTATTCAAAAACATTTTATTCAATTTGTGGTAAATTGGTTACAATTTACACAATTTAATATAATTAAAATATTTTCTAATTCAAAGTATAAAAAATAATTTTAAAATCACATAATTCATGGTATTTTATTATGAAAAATTAAATCAGTTAATGCTGTGCATTTTTAGATTTATTAACAAAAATTTAAACAACTATCCAGTTTCTAAAACATTTGAATCTCTGAATCTTGTTCACAAATTTTCCCATAAATCTCGGATACATTCCTTCTAAAATAAATATTTAAACTCAATTAAAGTTTTAGAATTTTATTGGTTCTTATTTATTTCTTTTAATCTGGAGCCGAAACTTAAAATTTTCTTTATCAATGGACATTTCCATTCGAATACATTTACCACTTTGTCAGACTTTCAAGTAAGATATTTAACTCAAACGGAAGTTTGTAGGCTTTTTTTTTTACATCTTCGCTTTATTTAAAGCCATTAAGTGTAAGAAATTTTGATATTAAATTTTGATACAAAATTTTATTCTCCTTTAGTTTTGTATTCAAAGACATTTTATTCAGTTTGTGGTAAATTGGTTACAATGTGATATAATTAAAATATTTTGTAATCTAAAGTATAAAAATAGGATGTTAGAAGCACATATGTTAAGCAATACTTATATCAAAGCAGTTTATTATGGAAAATTAAATCAGGTAATGCTCCGGATTGTTAGATCTATTACATTGTAGTTAAACTAACCCTTTTGTAAAAAGTTTGAATATCTGCCTCTTGTTCACAAGTTTTCCCATAAATCTCCAAAACATTCTTTCTAAAATAAATATTTATTCTCGATTAAAGTTCTAGAGTTTTATCCTTTTTATTCCTTTTTTAAATCTTGAGCGAACCATTTCAGATTTAATCTTTTTTTGAACGGCCTTGTAACCCGAACACATTACCACTTTGTCAGACTTTCCAGTAAGATATTTTATTCAAACGAAGTTTTAGGCTTTTTTTTTATATCTTCGTTTCATTTCCACGCAAATACTTAAGTTTGACATTTTGCTACTAAATTTTTATTCTTCTTTAGTTTTGTATTCAAAGACATTTTATTCAATTTGTGGTAGATTGGTTACAATGTAATATAATTAAAATATTTTCAAATTGAATGTATAATAACAGAATTTTAGAAGAACATATGTTAAGCAATACTTACATCAAAGCAGTTTATTATTGAAAATTAAATCAGGTAATGCTGCGGATTGTTAGATCTATTATATTGTAGTTAAACTAACCCTTTTGTAAAAAGTTTGAATTTCTGCCTCTTGTTCACCAGTTTTCCCATAAATCTTCAAAACATTATTTCAAAAATAAATGGTTATACTCGATTAAAGTTCTAGAGTTTTATCTTTCTTATTTCTTTCAATCTTGAACGAACAATTTTAGCTTAAGGATCAGACTTAATTTTTTTTTTCAACGGACATTGCAATTCGAATACATTCCCACTTTGTCAGACTTTCTAGTAAGATATTTTATTCAAACGGAAGTTGTAGGCTTTTTTGCATCTCCGCTTTATTTAAATCCTCTCAGTGGGTGACATTTTTCTGGTAAATTTCATTGTTTTTTTAGTTTTGAAATCCGCAAACACTTCTACAATGTAAAAAAAGACAGATGTTTCTTAATCTAGGAAAATATAATATAACCACGAACAAAAATATTCAATAGCCTCGCTTCTTCCGAAATACTCACGATTCCGAAAAAGGATATTTATCTTTCGAGACCTCCGAAAACCAATATAATTTCGAGATTTAAACAAGCATTTATTGAACAATTTTGTGCCAGGTGTTCCATGTTAATACAAGAAGGTTCATAAAATAGTAATCTAATTCGCGTCGTTGAAAATTGCAATTGCATATTCCAGGTAGTCCATGAATGGGAGAGCAATTGAATTTCTTTTAAAATGAAGATTAGACTGTTTTATTTCAATTTATGTTCAAGTATTCCGGAGCAAACGAAATGTTCTTTTGTGTTTTTGATTTCCAACAACACTTTACGTTAAAAACTTCTAGATTGTATTAATATAATATGTACATATACACAAACTAAATCTGTTTAAATGTAAACTTTTGATTGTTTCACGATTCCTTTTTTAATCAATATGCGTACTTTTATCATGCAAAAACATTTTTTACTTCAATTTGGAACTCTCTCTCAAAAAAAAAAAAAAAAAACATTTTTTTCAAGACAACAGACAAATTACTTCTACATAAAAAAAAAAAAAAAAAAAAAAAAAAAAAAAAAAATTAAAAACATTTCAATGCGTTTCTCCGCTACGCAGTAATCACGTGATCATACGTACGCAAAGCGAAAGAGGCCCAAAAAGGGTTGCATTAAAAAGAAAAGAAATGAGATACATTTTTCCACATTTATAAAAATAAAGTTTCTTTTGCTGCCTCACATTTTCGGAAACGTTTTCGTGTAGTTCTCGTATAGTATATTAATCAGTTTTCTCAACCTGGGATATACAATTTTTTCGTGCTATCATTTTCAAAACTTTTCTTAGCTTTTTAAACTATTTCTCACCATAGCGTTTCCATTTCCTATCGATTTTCCTATTGGATGGTGCCTAGAACCCTCCGTTTTTCTATTGGCTAATAAATTTGTCACTTGAATCCCCCATTATTCCTTTTTCCTATCTATTTTCCTATTGGCTGTTTGCCTGGAACCCTCCGTTTTCCCATTGGTTAATAAACTTGTCACTTGAATCCTCTATTATTTCTATATATATGAACAAATTTTCATTTTCTTCAGCACTGAGGAGGGTGCTACCGAAACCGGTATGTTGTAGATTTAGTTATACTGGTGTTTTAACGTTGTATTTTATTTTTACTTTAATTATATCACACATATCTCCAAATTAATATTTATATTTTGTAATTATTTTCGTTTATTAGAGAAGTGACACTTTTATTTTAATAAAAAGAAATTAATTATTGTTTAAAAAAAAGCTTACAGTAGAAATTGTTTATTTAAAATGAAAAAGATCGTCATAATACGCCACAAAGCTGCCAATCTTCTGGATGTTTGAATGTCACAAATATCGTAAACAATTTATTACTTTATTAAATATATAATTTTTTTAAGATTAAATAAAACAAACGTTTCTATACAAAAATAGTGATAATGACAAAATCATCAGGATTTACACCAAATGGAAAAAGCAAAGAATGTAATATACAAAAAGTGCAAAAGTATTCGAGAGCATTTCCATCGATTGGCGAAAATTTCTAAATGTGAATTTTCTAACGAAACTTAATTTTATCATGCTATGCAGTATATATCAAAACCTATATATCATATACAGGGCTGCACAAAATAATTCTACTAACTTTTTTACTATGGAAGTTCATTGCAAAAACTGGATTTTTAAATGTGTTAAATGCTAACTGTTTATTTCCATATCTTCTTTCACATTATTTAACGGTGAAGTTTCATTACTGTTTTCTGAATGAGTTGGAAAATGTTTCATATTCTATGTTTGACGCATGAGTTTTCGTTCTCTTTTATATGTGTATTAGCTTCCTTTGCATGTATTAACAGTATTAAAATAAAACTAAATAGTCATAATAAGTAAGATAATACACACGAAATCAGAATGTTGCCAGTTCATTTAGAGAAATCGATATCAGAACGTGTTAAATTTTATTTTTAATTTCGGACAACGGGTATTAATTTTATTTTTGAAGAGAAGCATCTAAACATCAACACATGAATTTTTTCTTTTTGTTGATAAACGTATGTAAAACTCAACAAGTTGGAAATTGAACGTCACAAATGACAAATGAGGTGCGTTCGTAAGGTTATTATTTCAGTGAAATGAATTATATCATCTGTCATTATGATATGATTAATTTCCGTAATAAAATAAAAACATTTTAAGTTGGCAACATTTTATCTTTTGTTGACATTTACTGAAAATTCCAATAAGAAAATTAAGCCTAGGTTTCAAAATTTCAAAAATTGAAATCCATATTTACCCTTTTTTTTTCATTTAGTATCTATTTCTCAGGGGAACATCTATAAAAAAAACTGTCGATAGATTATAGGATTGCTATAATTAAACAATTGTAGTCTGCAAATTCGGTTTTTAAATTCAATAATACGGAAATAATAAGACTCCATCTTAAATAGGAAGTAATCACTATGGCAACCTAGAATCATTACCAATCATGGGATATCATTGAATTAATTACGTGGGATAGGACTTAATAGAATGAAAACGTGGCTATAATTTGATCATAGAGGTTATAAAATGTCATATATGACAATAACGTCATACATGTCAGATAACTTAACGATACATCTCGACGATTAATCCTCAGAAGCTGTATAACAAGGAAGTCCTCATTTTAAAAAAATTCAAATTACTTAATAATTATTTTTATTAATATCTTTTTAAATTTTGATTAAATTTTCATAAAATTTGAAATGACTCGACAAAATTTTGCAGCTATTATAGATCTTAAATTTCAAACCATTTGGTTGGGTAGGTTTTGCGCTCTTATATGTGGACAGACGGACCAGAAGACGACGATAGGTGCTACGTATTTATCTAATTACGAACGCACATAAAACACCTTTAAAATGCTTGTCAATGTTTAGGTATTTGTGACAAATGTACCTTTAATAGTTTATTACCTCTCACAAACACGTCATTTTTAATCTGAATGAATAACAGACATTTATAAATGTTCGAAATTTCTTCTAAAATTGCTTAATTAGTATCACTTTTAAAAATTGGAAAATTTTATTAAATTTGTGATACTTTTAACAGATTATTTATATTCAATATGTATTTTTATAGATAATAAAATGTTTCTAGATACAAATGTTTTCTAAAATTTCGAAGCAGAACTTAATTTTAAACATTTTATAAAGGAAATTTAATTGTGCTGCTTTTGACGAAGATTTCGTTAACCAGGATGCACTCGGCAATTCTTGAATATCCAACAGTTCTGTAAAGGAATAAATACACACAAAATGCTGAAGAGATAAAGGCGTCAGGTTCCAATAAGAATATTATTTATTTGTAGAGCAGTTGTCCAGGGTAATTACACACAGGTCGCCGGCCCGCAAACAGGGGATATGAGGAGGAGGCTTAAGTGTTACACACAAAGTTAAGTCAAGGGCAGGCGGCGAGAGAATGAAAGACGTTACATAATTTCCTTTCATCGTTGCAATGAAGTCATGGCGATAATTAGATACGCCAATTAGCCAGATAACATGCTGTTTTGGCGAGAACAATGTGATGAGAAACAGGTTGTAATTGTCCGTTAATAATAAGCCTATGGGGGAGAGATGAATGTAAAATATGAATTTAAGCGCCAGAATGGAGATATGGAATTTTGGTAAACCGGTCAAACCGCATGGGGCCTTTCTCATGGGGTTAGCTGAAGTATTGAGAACTGGGGTTAAAAATAGAATTGGTACGTTATAGATATTATGTATGAAAGGCATCTGGACAATTGAGAAAATAATGAAATACGTTAAAAGAAATGAAACCTTGACGAACAAAAATGTAGGAGTAAAAATGTAAGTAAAGTTTGGACGTCGATAGAAAAGTGCGACTTGTAATGGGAATAAATTCTTTTTCTTTTTTTTTATAACGACATGATTTATGCGATGAGGAAAGAGATCCGAATGCATTAAAGAACGCTTAATAAAAGACATATACAGGGAGTAGCTAGATTTTATAACACGAAAAAAAAAGTAATTTTAAAGAAAGAAAAATTTAGAAAAAGAATGGGGATGGGGGAATTAATTTTAAGAAAGTGGAATATGTGAAGTTAAATCCACTTCACATATATCTCCCCAACAACCGAAGACGAAAAAAATGAAGGTCCATAGGAAACGGAAAATCACCTGTGTCTTTTCACTAACAAGAAAACTCAGATGAAAATTATGAATAAATTAATTGTTATAGAACCCTAGTAACTACATAAAATAATTAAAATAACAATACACAAAAATAATCTTGATAAACAAACAAATACATCATGTCTCAAATATATATGCATGCCTCCATAAGCATGACACAAACCAAACTGGGTCGACCTCTTACGTTTGAACATTAAAATATATGAATGAGCTAAAAAAATTTAAATATGTTTCTGGATTTTATTTTTTTTTCTTTAAGTGTGCACACGTATAATAAAATATAACCAGAAACTAAATGAAAATTAACTTGAAATTCAAATTCAAGAAAATAGCAATTTTTTATAAATTGCAAGAAATGTTGATTGTTTCCAACATCAAATAATGTTTTTGAGAAATGAAACTGAATGAAAAATAAAACACAAAACCAAAAAATACATGTAATAAATATGAGGTGAACAAACAAAAAAAAAATAAAGTGAAATCAAATACCAAATTGTTTTTTTTTTATAAAATGTAAACTATTCTAAAATGGCATGAGAATGAATAAACCTGGAAAATTAGGACCAGATTGTATAAATATGCATGTTTCTGTGATGGCTTGTTTAAGGAAAAGGATTAACTGATAAACAATTTAGAAGTCATATGTCATGTGTGTTCGTTTTTTTTTAAATTAAAAAAACTTAATTATGATAACTTATTGGATGTGTATTGAAAATTTAACAAAAAATTTAGAGCGGAAGTAAAAAAAACGTATATTGCGAACTACGAAACAGGCGAAATTGTAAAAGAAAGACATTGTGTGTGTGTGTGAGTGCAACTTGCACTAACATCATAAATTTGATGATATATGTACATGATCTGTACCAGGTGAAGTATGCACGAGTTTGTGAGAAGAGAGGTATACGGCTGTTTGAAGAACGGACAAACTTCTTGAATAAGGAACTCTTATCACGTGAACAGTGTTTTCAGTGGGTGAAAACAGTAAAAACGAAAAGTAAAATTATTTTTTTTATAACGATACGTCAAAAGAGAAGCAGATAAAATTTTATAGCATAGCAAATGAGTATGATATTGCAGTAAATGAGTATATGTGTAACATTGAATTAAAACATTGAATAATATTGCATGTAGTGAAATATGAAAAATAGAAAAAAAAATAGAAGTGCTCTATGTATTTAAATATTTTGAGAGGGACGGGTAGAAATTTAAATTGAGAAAAGAAAAAAATTGTGCTTATAATTGTAAATGTAAAGAAAGGAGCAACTGACATGTAAACAAGTTTAATGTAAAATGTTTAGTGCGAAATACCTCATTAAAAGTATCTTAATTGTTTTCCTTTTTTTAAAGCAGAGGGTGGTAATTACAATGATTAAGAAAGGACAGTTATTACAATTTTAAGTGTTTGCAAAAAAACAAGAAAAACACAAGTACAGAACCTAAGCTGGACAGAAAAAGTCAACGGTATGTGTGTATACAAAACCCAAAAGTTTGAGTTCTCTATGAACCACAAATAGCATACGCTATACAATGAACTAACGTGTGTGTGTGTGTGTGTGTATATATAACCTATGAACTGTGCAATGAGAAAACTATGAGCAATGTATTCCCGTGTATACAAAAAAACCCGAAAAAAAACAAAAAAAAACAACTATGAACTATTCTATGAGCAACTATGAGTAACTATGAGCGAATTTTTTTCATACACACAAGAAACCACAAACAATGAACTACTTGTATATAAAAAACAAAAAGAATACCGTCAAAAATATCTATCAACCAGTACCTAGATTGATTTTTCTCTTTTTTAAAAAAAAACAAAATTAAAGATGTGGTAAAGAGGAAAGCAAATGTAATGGTCTTCTGAGTCAAATGTGGCAAACCAAATGAAAAAAATATATATGTCTGTGTATAAAGATAAGAAAAAAATATAGTAACCAGAACAAATGTTAGGACTATAAATTGAAAAAGAAAGTGTTTGCTTTATCTTGCCATAGGAATAATTTACAACATTAGTAAGATAATATAACTATATTTTACCTTTACCTGTTTTTCTTTTATAGACCTAAAAACAAGAACCTGAGTTGTCGTTAAACTTATACTAGGAAAAATGATGCGAAGACATCATCGAGAGTGAAATTATTATAGGTTGTCGCCCCTATGAATATGCATCTGTAAGCTGTAGACTGCACATAAAAACTGAAGAGTACACTCAAAATAATGTGAAAGAAGGTGTGTAAAATATAATAGCATTAATAAACATTTAAGGTTACTTAATAAAAATATTCAGTACAATACCTAAACTTGAGAAATTACGAGTGTATACATCAAGTAAAAAAATGTTGCCATTATACTGGAGTAGAGGAATGTATTGAGTCACCAGTAAAAAAATAAAAAAAAATGGGACAATGTAAATAAAAGGTGTATATAATCGAGTAAATTAAGCAACTAGGTTGTGAAAAAATATGTTGTGAAGAAAAGAAAATGTGTAATGTTCATGTGAACCGATATACATATTACCTAGAATATTAAATTTTGACTACCAATGGGATATTTGACAGTGCGCGTGTAAACTATTGAGTGGTCACAATAAATGAAATTAGGATTGAATTGAAATGCCATTGCATGTGTGACATTAGTGAACATCAAAAACATTGAACTGTAAACGAATGTGTAAATAAATAAAAGGGGCACTGTTTTCGTATCTCAATAGTGTGTGTAAGAAATGTTAATTAAATGAAAAAAAAAAAAGCTAAGTGTTTGAATATATATAAAAAATGTAATATTTAAGTAAGTTTAAATACTTATTTAAATTTATTATAACCAAACTTTATTCGTGTGAACATGCATGTACATATTCCATTTTCAAATCAGGAATAGGCCTACTCGCTGTATGAAAACAAATAATTTATTTCTGACATAAAGTTATTTCATGAAAATAACTCAATGAAAGAATAACATACATGAAACATGATAAGTAACGAAATAAAAGTGCAGTTGATTTAATTTTGAATTGTAAGTTCTACAATATAAAGAGTTTTTATTTATGAAGTGCACAGCATACTAGCGTGATGATAACCGTAAAAGCGTAGATGTATTGTGTCGTAGAAATGTTGAATGGGGAAAAAAGTAATAACATGACGGAAGTCTGGATAGACTTTAGAAAAAAGGGGGTGACAGGCATTATCAATTTAATATGAACAAATAATAAACTCGTGTTCGTTCATCCTTTTTTTAGGTGAAATCTAAAGCTTAAACTTAACATTAATTGAGTGTTTCAGATTCAGAATAAGTTAACATAGGGAGATTGCAATTGGCAAGACAGCTACTAAGATAAAATATTGACTGAACTGAATTTAAAATCAATTCTATAATTATTATTATTATTCCCTTTTATTTTTTTTGTGCAGTCTCATTACTATTTTAAACACATCACACTATAAGAAGTGTGAGGGAAAAAATCACACACTTACATAAATATAAACTAGAATATATATATATATATATATATATATATATATATATATATATATATATATATATATATAATAAACGTTGAAACACCTTAAAAATATATAATTGTAAATAATAAAAAAAATGAAATAGTTGCAAAATATATGAGCATAAACATATATGTATAACAATATGCATGATTTAACTTCAAAGGAGTTTATAAGAGAATGGTCAAAGTGAATGGGCACAAAAACTTAAAATTTCGCAATATAATATATTACAATATATGAAAAATATAATAAAACAGTGCTGCAAACAAAACCAACCAAAGAATTTGCTGTCTCTATCTTACCTTTATGCTTCACTTGTAAGGTATGTGGGGAAAAAAACTTTATCTCCATATATTATACGTGTTATATTTATCAAGTACAAAACTTTACATAATAATTATGAACTTAAAATAAGATAAACAAAAGTATTTTGTATTATTAAGTTAAACTTTTCGAAAACAGATGTAGAGGGACAAGAAAATTCTTTACGGTTTAATTCTCAAAGGAAAATTATAGGCCAGCTATAAATTTAATCAATTAAGAAAAACACCAAAAGAATCAAATGCAATTCATGGCCATCGGACAGAAACAAATTGTACTGTCTGTGAATTGCACTATGTCACACTGTATTATTTTATTTTATATTATATTATATTAAAAGCTGAAAACTAAGTGATAAAAGCAAAAAAAAATTAATCTGAAATTTTGCAGTACCTTTGTAGTTGTCAAATAAAAGTTAATAAAAATGAACCTTTGCAATTTTTTTTAAATATGCATTTTTGCTTAAACTATGTGTAAATTTTATTCAACGAAGCACACACCTTTCTTTCACCAATATTAAAAAAATACTACAAAAGTGTGTATTTTCAACCAAAACTCGACTCAACAATGAGCAATTATGCATTAGACCATTCTCTAAATTATGCAAGGTACACATGAAATAACATAATTATGAAGCAAAAAAAAGGTATATTATGAACAGTACACCACAACAAGCAAAAATTTTGTAGTTCCGAGCAGTTTTTTTTATATACGTGGAAAATAAACAATATTTTCATTTCGGCATAAGTATTTTGTTTTGTTACTAACGTGATAGGATATAATAAAGAAAAGTCCTTTTTATTTTTTTATCAATTAGAACAAGTAGTTAAGAATCTTATTTTTTTAATTCTCTCATTATCTCAAAAGAGGTAAAAAAAAGATTATAGTTGTAAAGGATATTGTCACTCATACAATCTTTCTATTACTCTTAGTGTCATTTTGAGAAATAAGATTTTTTTTTATCGATACACACAATAAAAATATAAAAACTTCGTTAAAAATTCTATGCGGCACATATAAAAGAAAGAAAAAAATCATATAAAATATAAAGCCATTTTATAAAACTAGAAGCAGAAATTTAACGAAAATGTAAGTATTGGTTGAGTATGACACTACATAATAATATTAAACTTTAAATAAGAGTTTAAACTAAATTGTCTATATCTGTAAAAATTTTCTTCTATGAAAGAAAAGTTTTTTGTCGTTCAAGTTCCGGTAGGACTATATTTCTAATCATCAGAGAACCAATTACAGATATTATTATAAAAGACTTACCTTAGGAATAGCATTCTAAGAAAATAAATCACAGGAATATGCATAACTTTTATAAGGAATCATACTACTTTACTTTAAATAAAAAAATAATGGTTGGAATACTTAAATAAGAGACTTTTTTTATGTCATTAAAAATATCGGCTCTGAAATTTCCTTCTGTATTTTTCGTACAGCCACAATGTTTTGTTTTTCTTTTAACTGGTCGCGCGTTGGGAGGCGAAAGTAGGTTATCGATGAGAGATGATTCATCTTTGCATCTAACGCCCTTGAATATCAGCGCATCCGAATAGGTGAAAGAAGAAGCGACGAACAGCTATTTCTTTTGGAATCTTCGGAATAATGTTGACACTTAATCACTATCGCTTTTTTTTACAATTAAAAAGTCTTCTTCGGACAGAAGGCAGGGGTGTTTTTGAATAAAACGTCCAACACAGTGAAAAAAAAATTAGGATGTACAGAACTTGAATTTTTTGTCAAGAAGAACAGTCTAAGATTATGATAGTTGAGCCGGTGTAACGCACGCACAGAGTTCCACGGACGGAGCGGTTGGAGGTGCGGGGATGAGAAACTGCGTTCAGTTTGTCGGTTGGTCGGGAAAATCTTGAAGTCACGTACACTGATTCACAGGATTACGAAGTCACGATTACGAAGTTTGATTAACGAAGATTAAGTCGAATTAGGAAATCATGAATTCACAGGATTACGGAGTCACGAAATCACAAGATTACGGAGTCATGAATTCACAGGATTACGCCTTAAAAGTTTGTGGAAAATATCCGTTAACGGTCCGTTGGTAAAGCAGTATCTTTATGTACTAGTGCTGCTCGAAGATGCGGGACCATTCAGCAGGAACTGCGATGAGTGTCCAAATCCGTCAGAAAATATTTTAATTTGGTAAAAATTACGTGAACTTAGCCATTTTGTAAATATTTAGAAGAAAAGCCCTCCTCCTCGTTAGACGACCTGTGCGTACTGGCGTTAAGCACCATATATGTGTGACGAAGATTTCGTTAACCAGGATGCACTCGGCAATTCTTGAATATCCAACAGTTCTGTAAAGGAATAATTACACACAAAATGCTGAAGAGATAAAGGCGTCAGGTTCCAATAAGAATATTATTTATTTGTAGAGCAGTTGTCCAGGGTAATTACACACAGGTCGCCGGCCCGTAAGCAGGGGATATGAGGAGGAGGCTTAAGTGTTACACATAAAGTTAAGTCAAGGGCAGGCGGCGAGAGAATGAAAGCCGTTACATAATTTCCTTTCATCGTTGCAATGAAGTCATGGCGATAATTAGATACGCCAATTAGCCAGATAACATGCTGTTTCGGCGAGAACAATGTGATGAGAAACAGGTTGTAATTGTCCGTTAATGATAAGCCTATGGGGGAGAGATGAATGTAAAATATGAATTTAAGCGCCAGAATGGAGATATGGGATTTTGGTAAACCGGTCAAACCGCATGGGGCCTTTCTCATGGGGTTAGCTAAAGTATTGAGAACTGGGGTTAAAAATAGAATTGGTACGTCATAGATATTATGTATGAAAGGCATCTGGACAATTGAGAAAATAATGAAATACGTTAAAAGAAATGAAACCTTGACGAACAAAAATGTAGGAGTAAAAATGTAAGTAAAGTTTGGACGTCGATAGAAAAGTGCGACTTGTAATGGGAATAAATTCTTTTTCTTTTTTTTTATAACGACATGATTTATGCGATGAGGAAAGAGATCCGAATGCATTAAAGAACGCTTAATAAAAGACATATACAGGGAGTAGCTAGATTTTATAACACGAAAAAAAAAGTAATTTTAAAGAAAGAAAAATTTAGAAAAAGTAAGGGGATGGGGGAATTAATTCTAAGAAAGTGGAGTATGTGAAGTTAAAATCACTTCACACTGCTCGCGCGTAGTTTGATGTATTTACGAATAGCTAAGCTAATCAGTTTATAAAAAGACAAGAACGAAAAATCATGCGTGAAGCATAGATTATGGAACACTTTCTAACACTTCCATAATACTTTAACAAAATTTTACCGATAGATAAGGTTAAAGCTGATATAAAAGTAAACAAGGTCAAACAGGACGGAGAGGCCTACCTTTCGGATTAAGCTGCGTGTTTCTGTAACCCATGCTTTTGGGGAGCTTAAGCTTTGGTGAGCGTGGCAGAGTTCTGTCCCCATCCGCTACAAGGATACAGTTGTGATCAAAAGAATTACAGTCTTCAAAGAATAAATATCAAAGTAAACAATTTGGAAACGCAAAACTAATTTGAAAATTCGATTTCAGCAATTACCACCAATAGTTGGAAAAATATATAAATTATTTTGAGCAGCCCTGTATATGATTTATAGATTTTGTTAAATAATAATCCATTCATTCGAATAAACTTAATAGTTTTCTACTCAAGATAAATAAAAAGAAGAATGTTTGCACAGAGAAAAACCCAACTATAAATTTCATCGCCACATCTTTTGAAACCAGTTACCCATTTCTACCCTCTAAACTTTCAAAATATGAAGCAATAGACAATTATAATCTTGTTATTTTCAACTCTCATCTAATATAAGTGAAATATGTTTTAATATTTGTGATTATGTTATTATAAACTCATTATCGAACTTAAAGACAATTTATAAGACAGTTATTGAACATTAAATATAAGTTAACTAATAAATTTTTAATAATGACTATTTTTCAACTCTTGTGAATATCCCAATCACTTGTGAGATGTGCAATAGTGACGTTGATTATTTCAAAGAACTTGTGCAACAATTTTTTGTACTTTCCAGATTTAATCATGATAATTCAGTGTATTTCAAAAATCCATGCTGTATAGACGCATGAGAAATGTTTCCTGACAAAATAAGAAAAATATTTCTTAAAGGGTTAACTGTTGAAGGAATTGTAATTTAATCTAGATAATATATGTAAGTTTAATATTAAAATCTAGAAGTCCACTTATATAATTATTTCATGGAAATTAATATTATAATAAAGCTTTATATTAGCTTTATATAGATATAGAAGCTTTATATAATACTAGATGGAACCCGTCAAAACAGGACGGAAAAAAAATACTATAACAATATCAGTAAAATAAGCTTCTTAGAAAGGGCGCGTATGAAACAGTTTTTCAAACATTATATTTTAAAAGTTTTTTCCCCCAGTCAAATACAGTACTATTTCCGGTGCAAACTCCAAACAAACAATCCGTAAACAACTGTGTAATGCAAATCCGTTTCACATTACCGCCAAATTCCCCACAGCAAGAAAAAAATTTCATGGACGTATGAAGTATCATACAAAAAGTATATTCCTCCGTTCATCTCATATTCAGTAAATAAAAGAACATAGTAAATAAATCACACATCTCCCCCCCCCTCCCACTGTGATAATGCAACCGAATGAGCTCCTATGCGCATCTGCATTGCACCTGCCCAAAAGCACCGTAGAAATTCGATGTTAAAAAAGTTTTAAAATGTTTAAATTAAAAGTTTTAAAATGTCCTCTTTAATCATTTTTCGTTACAAATCCATATCTTCTAAAACGCATCCATTATTTTAAGCTAATCAATTTTTATGTAAAGATGAAGAACTTTTTTACAGTAATAAATCAATCTGTAGATAGGGAGATTTTTAATGTTTTCAAGTGTAATTTATTTGTACATGCAAAAAGATGCAATTCCTAGCATATTCTGATATTTGCTGGAACATATACATCAACGAATTCAACATATCAATTTTATGCTCGACATTAACTAAAAATAGTTTTTTTTTTTTTTTTTGGACAGATTTTTGTTTATAGCCGAATCGCTCTATCTTATGGATAATCTGATTTTATGATTTATCACTGTGTTTATTATTATTATTATTATTATTCACTTTTTATGATGATTAGGGAAACCTACTTTCAATTGTGGCAACTTTCCCAGGTGCTATTTTACATTATTGAAGCAAACTGGTGGTCATTGCTAAGAAATAATTGAAAAACTTTTCATGCTTGAAAATTATTTAAAAAGTCGTTAAATTAAGCGGCAGTTTTCAAATAAATTTCCTTCGAAAGCTATTTTTTTTCTAATTGATGATGTAAGAATTAAAATTGTAAAATGTAGTAAAATGTAGTAAAACATAGAAATTTGTAGTATTTAGAAGTGATGTAAGCCCGATGAAAGCTAAAGCGATAGCGCCGTTTGTTGTCACAACTGTTGTACATTTTTAAGAATTGCCACTGTATTTTGGCTGGCGTCCAAAAGTAGAAAACTATTTTTTGACATCGAAAGCGAAATTCACAGTGAAAAGAATAGGACTTTGCGCTAATAAGGAACTGTTAAATGAACTTATAATAAACCAACCAAAATAATTCCTATGAAATATTAGTCTTACATTGTTTATTCTAGCTAAAAATACAATCATTATTTCAAGTTTTTTTTTTTTTTAACCATAACACTATTTTTAATAATTTCAAATTTCCAGAAATCCTTTTCTTTTGGGATTTTTTTTTATTAAAATAGGATATTTTCTAACCTATAATTAAATAAAAAAGTAATTGGTAACATGTAATCAACGTATGCAATCAAGATGAAGCAATCAATGACGGCTCCAATTCTAAACTTTATAATTAAGAATGGAAAAAATCATTTAAAATTACACATGTTGACATGTTGACACAATCACATACATTTTTCTCTTTAGTTTTATCACTGTTAAAATGCATTTCAAGCTAAGCATAACGTCATTTTCACCAGCGCAAACTTTTCACACGTACTTTATATATGTTACTTTAACGCTTAAATACCATGTATACAAATAAAAATATATTTTGCATTTAACTGTAATGAAAAAATGGCATCAACAAAGTTATAATGCATAATGATAAAATAAACCCAATAGACAATATTCCCGTGACGTCACAATAAATACGAATTTTTATTCGCTTATAAAACACGCCGATAAATATTTTTACCGAAATTTAACTTGCAAATTAAACAAATCGGCCTAAATTACACGTGATTTTAATATTTATTATTCCACTTTTATCTTCGCAACCATAGAGCTTAGAATAAACTTTGTGCTAAACAACAGTGGGCGTTATCCGACTATGACGTCATTAGCAGAAGTAAAAATTTAATTGAAAATTACGGCTAATTAATTAAATTTTCCAACAAACGAATGCACGATAACAAATCTGTGCCCAAATATCTTTCATTTAAAAAAAGAATGATGTAATTTGATGCAGTAGTTTGTTCTCACGGATTGTCGAAAGAAATCGCTTAGCGTTTTAAATATATAGATAGATAGAAGCTTATATAATATAGAAGCTCTAATTTCAGCTTTACAAATTCCATAAGGATATTTTCATGATGTTGTGTGACAACTCCCATATATCAAGGATTATTTCTATTGGATATACATGTGACCCGATCGATCATAGAAAAGATAAGCAAATTCCTTTATGTCTATTTTGATGATCAACAGACAATAATCGATAGTGATCTTGAAAATTTAATTCTCTGCGATTTAGCGCTAGAATCTCATACCTCCAACAGATTTATATATATACTGCATAATATTATAAAATTTAATTCAGTTAGGAAACTCATAGCACTGTTAAAAATTCTTGTTAAGCAATTTCCGTCAATAAACTGAAATGTATTCGATATATTTTGTGTTGTCCTGTATATGATCTACAACACTTATATATACCAAATAATGTATAAAAAATTAGTTAAATTTAAAAGCACGTACCACAACTGAAAACACACTTCCAGCAATTATTGTTGATAGACAGTATTGTAACCAAATTATTTTGTGTGTCCCTGTATATGAACAATAAATGTTATCCCCACCATATTCTACAGTAAGCCTCTTGTAGTGCACCTAAGTGATATATATTTTTCAATTTCAATATATTTGAAATAGTCTTACACCGCAAACAATTTTTCCCCATAGACTGTGTAATGTAACAGTATTATTTTGTATGTCTCTGCAAATAAACTATAAATGGTGCACACTTCATTCTCAATATCAAACATACCATAGTAAGCATAAATAGTTTTTACCAATTTCATTGCAATCCGAGTCTATTTACGCGAGATAGACCTCGGACAGACGAGCAGACAGAGAGACGCGCCGAATTCATAAATATTATGTTGGACAGTTTTAAAAATAAATACCCTGAGCTGACTTGTCATTTATTTTCAAACATTTCCAATATATTTTTTCTACAACCAATCCTTATACTCGATTAAAGTTCTACAGTTTTATCGTTTACATTTCGATTCCTCAGTCTTGAGAGATCAGTTTTAGTTTACTCATGATACCTTACCATTTCCTCCAACGGACATTGCAATTCAAATAAGTACTCTGTCAGATTCTCGAAAAAGATATTTTATCAAGCGCAACTTGTAGTATCTTGTTGACATCTTTGGCCTTTAAATAATGTTTAGTATTTGATTCACATTTTTCATTGCACTTTAGTTTTGTAATAAGCTTATACCAAACTGAAGCATTTTTGAAATCATAAATAAGTAGAATGTCCCAAGTTAGAATGTCCCAAAAAGGTTGAAATGTGCTTTTGCTTTTTACATGTTGGACATAAACTGCAAAAGAATTCAAAATAAGATACGGAAGATTATAATCATGAAATAGATGTTACAATATTTTTAAATAGTTGCACTTTTTAAAATTTTTCACTAACATCCCTTCATTTTAGAAAATTGTTCTGTTAGAAAAAAATATTTTGTTTCAAGATATTTCATCATATTACAAAAAGTTTTACATGAACCTCCTTCCACTACACAAAATTGTTCAATTAGAAATTGTTTCCTTTTACTCCAAGATATTACAACGAGTTTTACACAAACATCCTACGATTACACAAAATTGTTCAATTAGAAAATTTTCCCTTATTCTCCAAGATATTACAAAATATTGCAAAAATCACATTTATAAGTCTTCAGAATTGAATGAGATATACTTCATTAGAGATCCACTCTTGTGAATAGGGACTATACAAAAGATTCGAAAAGTAAACCTGTAAGATATTGCAACAAAAATGAATCACGGACGGTAATATATATACAGTTGGTCTTAAACAGACAATAATTGATGCTTCCAACAATATTACTCACAAAGAGCACCAAAATAACAACAGAAGCGTTATTACGTGCTCAATTAGTTATTGGAGATCAGAGAAAAGATTTCGAAAATGCTCTGTTGGTAGCTTTATTTAATTATATATTTTGGTTATGAAAATATATTTGTTTCTTTACATGATCGCTGTTTTGTAACGTTTGATTTAGATGTATTTGTGATGATATACTTTCATACCATTTAACATTTTTTTCTAATGTACGTCATCATCAATTTGTGAACGATCCATATTTTTAGTATGAAAAGGCATTTTAAATGATTCCATAAAGTAGAATAAGTCGCCTATTTAACTTTAACATAATTAAATTAATTTTACAGACACAAGTAAACAGTTTTTAACACTTTCCAACAAAAAAGAAAGTGTTTATGAATTTGGTTTGTCTGCCCGTTCGTGCTTTAACTCTTGTAAATATACCCGGATTTCCATGTAATTTTTATATGTAATTTAGATTTTGTATATGCTGTTAGGTATTGAAAATGAACTATGTAGCAGAGGCGCCTGAAAAGTGCCCCCATGAAAAGTTCCCCCATACGTCATTTTTACGTCACAGCAGATGGGGGTAGATTTCCAGTCATAGAGAATTTTACTTTCGTCGAAAATTGGAAAACTTCCCCCTGAAAAGTTCCCCAAATCAGAAGGGGGAAGTTTTCCAGTGAGATGGGATTTTCTTTTCACTGAGATCTTGAAAACTTCCCCCATGAAAAGTATCCCCGTACGCCATTTTGACGTCACCACAGATGGGGGCAGATTTCCAGTCCTAGAGAGTTTTACTTTCGTCGAAAATTGGAAAACTTCCCCCATGAAAAGTTCCCCCAAACTAAAAGGGGGAAGTTTTCCAGTGCCAGGCAATTTCTTTTTCACTGAGATCTTGAAAAGTCGAAAATTGGAAAACTTCCCCCATGAAAAGTATCCCCATACTTTATTCTGACGTCATAGCAGATGGGGATACATATCAAGGGGGAACTTTTCCAGTGCTAGAGAATTTTCCTTTTACTGAGAGCTTGAAATCCATCCCCATGAAAAGTGTCCCCATATTTCATTTTGACGTCACAATATATGGTCACATATCCAATGCTATAACATTTTACTTGTTTCGAGAGCTGAATATCTGGCACTCGAAATGTGTTTCTCTTTTATGTCTAGTTACTATTGTTACTGTGAATTATTATTATACGGACTTGAAGAAATGCGCAGAAGAGATTTAGTGCGTAATGTAAAAGTATCTTGCTTACTTTTCATATTCGGTTATCAAACACATACTAGGCGGTCAAAAAGGATTTAAGTATTAATGTTATATAATGTTGCTCAAAGCATAATCTGTTAGAAGGCTCATGGAAACTCATCGAAAACAAAGATTTTTGTATTAGCGGAAAGTGTGTGCATATGATATTTGTTGTTGAGTAGAGCATCAAATGTGAATCTTTAATGAAAAATTCCCATTAGTTATTATTATTATTATTATTATTATTATTATTATTATTATTGAAAATTAGAATTTGCTCTTTTTTTAATTTTTTGTTAATATTCCCAATCAAATATCCAATATTAATAATTTGACAGAGTAATGATCACTTTAACTTTTCTACTATTATATAAAAAAAACCAAGTCATTAAATATCCATCATCAATCTATAACATTAATAACTAGAAATTAAAAATTAATTTTTTGAAGGTATTTCATGTTTTTGGCAAACATTTCCGTAATAATTTGACATCGAATTCCACTATAAAAAATATACAGATTTTTTACGCTTGGTAGAAATCACAAACAAGCGAATTTTTTCAAAAATACATAGTTTTTTTGTTTTTAAATCTTTTTTAAGGTAATGCAACTAAAAAGAAAAAAAATAAACATTATTTAATTTCTTATTTTAGAATTTAAAATTTGATTTCTCAATGCATAATCGTAAATTAATTAAAATTAAATTACTATTTCATAAAAAGCTTTTTTTTTTTTTTTTTTTTTTTTTTTTAGAATATATGTAACTTCTATGGATAGTACCAGATTTACAGGTATATTAATAAGAAAGAAAGGGGGTGCTTCAACTAACTCATTAACCACATGGTTTCCAAAAATAATAAACAGATTAAGAACTCTTAACTTTTATGCAAATTTTGTGCCAGTGATAATCCTTTTACAACCAAAAGGTGTTGATATTAATTACCACATGTTTTCTTTGCTTTAGCCATTAAAAATAATTATTTTAACTTCCGTAAAGGTGCGCCTGTTGTCTTTCTATTTAAGTTGCTATATTTCTTTTTTATAGAATTTCTTCTAAACACGAGCATTTAAATAAAAACAAAGTCTAAATTAATCTACTTTAAAGCATTATATTTACATTATTTTTTATACATTATTATTAAGAGTGAATGAAATTGGGCTTCAGTACCAAGCGTGAATACTGCCTTTAAGATTTCACACAGTTTTCATGTATCCAATTATTTATCTCATGTTTAATATTTTCTTACGTTTTTGTGGCTATAATTTGAGAATATGTAATGTGCTAAGTAGAATAATTTAATTAAAAGTAAATTATTTCTGTGAAATACTTCATTTGGAAATAGCATATTTTGCCGTAATAATTCAGAGGAAAACAAACATCGCGAATATAACAGTTTAGAAATTGTTACATAATGTATCCTTAGTTTTATTATTATTATTATTATTATTATTATTATTATTATTATTATTATATTATGCTTTCATTTTATTTTATCTATCTCGTGCTTTTAATGTGCATATAGTATGTATAGCACTTATACAGCAGGTATGTCAAATTCGTTTACCGCCGCGGACCAAATTAAGCGTTATATACAAAGCCAAGAAAAAAAAAAAAAAAAAAAAAAAAAAAAGATAATATTATTACCATTGCACAGAATAAAATTTGTTCCTATAAAACACATCCATGTTAAAGAAATGTGCATGTAAAGTTCAAAAGTAAATAAAATTCATAGCTTGTTTTATCTTATTTTTCGAAAAAATACTCGAAATTGCTTTCTATCAACCGAATCAACTGAATTTAATTTATTTTTTTCTAATTTCTATTTATTTTGCAATTTGGTTGTGCACGATGACCTGTTAATCTTTTACCTAGCAAAGAAATAGCTGCCAATCTTCCGTATTTTTTTCCAGTGAAAAAGAAAACATATTTCGAATCAAAAAATTTCTTTAAAAATTTGTGTTTTGTATCAATGCTCTACTTATTCTTTTTTATTTTCATTTATTAAATACATTTTCTGGTTTAACGTATGTTGACTTGAAAAATAACAAAAGGTTGGCCGCTATACGCAAAGAAGCCGTACAAAAGTGCGCTTGTTCAAAAAATGTCCACTCCGATGTTTTTCTAATAATGTTTGGCAACATATAAAATAAAATACATTTTCTTTTTGAAAGTTGTTTTGTCAAAATAATAAATTCTATTTGAAAATGCTAATCATGGCCGGATTAAGGGGGGGGGGGGGGCTACGGGGCTGCAGCCCCGGGCCCCAATCCGTCAGGAGCCCTCGTCAACAGCTTAAGTTTTATCAAAATTTTGTTTTAAAAATTACTTAAATTTCTAAAAGAAAGAAAGAAAAAAGAAAATTTTTGCTTCTAAAATGAAAAAATTTTTTCTGAAATAACGAGATAAAATCGGGTTTCAAGCGTCATCACTTTTTCCTTTTGCAATTCCAAAACTTCGAAGTACGATTTAAGGGTAGTCGTCACTCCCTTGAAAACACCCGATAGTTATTGTTAAACCTATGGCCAGGTTGCTTTCAAATTTCTCGCTTAAATTTAAATACTTTTAAAAGATTTTTTTTTTTGCATAAGATAGCTGAGGTCGATCCGTAATATGACGATTTTTTATTTTTTCGATTTCAGTTGCAGATCTGTTTAGTAAAGGTATTTTCACTTTCGGAACCGGTTTTGAAAGTGAAAGTACCTTTATTAAAAAAATCTGTAACTAAAATATCAACCTCAGCTATCTTATGCAAAAAAGTTTCAAAATATTCAAATTTAAATGAGAAATTCGAAAACAACATGGCCATACGTTTAACATTAGCGAGCGGGTGTTTTCATATTCTTTTACTATTTTTACCGTACTTTTGCCCGATACCAAAAGAAGAAAACATCTTTACTATTTTCCGCTTCTACCACCTAATCTCAAAAAACATGTGCACGCTCAGGGGAAGAATCTTGAATTGTAAGGTCTATGTGTGCACGGCATACGATTTCTTAGAAATTAGTACAAGGTCAGGACCCCCCCCCCCCCCCCAATGCCTAACATCCGACACTTCCCAAGGGCAACCCCCTCCCCAATGACATGACCAGTATCTTTCAACAGTATTTTGCGTAAGAACTGAGAACCATTGGCCAGTGCATTGAGAATCATCTCTGTCTGCCTCTCCTGCATAAAAGTCTATAGGGAAAAAAAAAAAAAAAAAAAAAAAAAAAAAACAGACAGATAATCAAAAAGAATGTTTTGTTCGTAAACTTTTATTTTAATATGATAAGAAGTAGATTTTAGGAAGTGTGTTTGCTTCTCTTTTCCTTTATCTTTAATGTTTTTATTTAATACTAAGTAAAGAAAAGCGTTTATTTAATTGAGAAAAATGCTTATCCTTGAGTATGAGTACATTTAACTTGTAGAAAACCATTGTTTTTACTGCATGTGTTTCGGTGGCTTAAAAAAAAAGAAAGAGAAAAAAAAGGTTAAATAATATCACACCTCTTATGGGTTCGATTGTTTGTGAAATATTTTTTATCGCCATCTTTTATCTTATCAATTTAAGTTAAGTTGATTAATTATGAATTTCATTATTTAAATGGCTTTACACACATCCTTATTTTATTAAAATTCCCATATTCATATATAAATTGTTTCTTTTGTGCAATTTTTACTAAAAATCAATACGTATGGGTTAAATTCTTTAATATACTCAGATTAATTTGTTTAAGGCGGTTCTCAAATTCCCTGCTCAACAACGCGAAACTACCTGACGTGTTTTCTAACTCATTTTTAAATGTAAAGGCATACAATTGGAAAATCTGACTATTGGAGGGATTTAGGATCGAAAAGCGTTTTAAATTTTTTGATAAATATATTAAGTTATAAGAGATTCTTGTCAAGTGACGACAAGTTTTAATTTTTTCTCGTGCTGCTGCGTCCGGAAATTTGATTTAAAATGCCATCTTTGACAGTATTTTCTAAATGAGCTTCTGCCTTTTCCAAAATATGTAAATCGCCATTCGATTACATAGTTTCTGAATAAGAACACTTGCCAATTTCATGCGTTTCCGAACAAAAATGAATCAGAAATGTGTCACAAAGTAACTCCTTTGGATTTGAGAACAGCCTTAATAAAATTAATCATATTTTGCACATAAATTGACATATTTCAGTCAAACTGGAAAATTTTAGCATATATATATATATTTAGATATTTTAATTCATTCTCAAGATATAGATTCCACTAGAAAAGTAAATTTTTTTAAAAGTTTGAGGTGTTGCATTTTTTTTAATCAGAAAAAAATTGCTTTTTGTAATAAAAGTTTTATCTCACATTTATATTTTCTAACAAAACTAGTGGGCTCTGCTCCCTTCGAGCTACGCTCGCCAACTCCCGTGCATACCCCGCAGAATCGAAAAACACGTTAATTGGTCTAAAAAACACGCTAATTTTTTTCTACTTTAAAAAGATTATCCTATTACGGAAGACTGATTGCAATGAATTTATTTAATAAAATTTCATATATTTTGCACAAAAATTGACTTGTTTTAGTTAAACTGAAAAATTTTAGCATGCATATTTATAACATTTTGCTCATTGTCAAGATATAAATTTAACTTAAAAAGTAAATTTCCTAAAAAGTTTGAAGTGGTGCCATTTCTTAAAATCAGAAAAAAAAGTTTTTTTTTTTTTTTTTTTTTTTTTTTGTAATAAAAGTTTAACTCACAGTTACATTTTCTAACAAAACTAGGAATTTCCGCCCCCAACGAGCTACATTTCCCAAGACTTCACAGGCTCTACAAACACAATGATATAATCTGTTTTAAAAAGATTACTTGATTACGAAAGATTGGATGATATTAACACGACCAGTAGTGATCTTTTATAATCGGGTATCTATTCATTTCCCTTTGACTTGAACATTCCCAGGGCCGCATCCACCGCTGTCGCAACTGCTGACGGTCTAACTGCTGGAAGATTTTTTTTCTTTTAGACGCTATAGGAAAATAGTTTTAAATATATATATATATATATATATATATATATATATATATATCATAATCTTTACCAATGAATGCTTTCCGCACATAAAAATGTAATTAATTGAAAGTTTTCTTTCTCTTTTAATATTCACGTGTAAATATTTTTTCGAATTGAAAAATATTTGGAAATATTATTATTTGGAGTTTTTAAATACAATGCAAATTTCTTCATTAAATGCTTTACACACATAATAACTTAATTGTTTTAAATTTTCCAGTCATTTTTAATATTCGCGTGTAAGTATATTTTGCAAATGGAAAATGTTTAGAAATATTACTTGGGCTTTATAAACATCTAGCACCAGAGGTAAAAAACGGCTTTTTGGAAAAAAGAAATAAATATCCATTCAAGTAATAAAATTTTGGATTAAGGGAAAAAAAAACATAAACATAAAATTAGACACTATATATATATATATATATATATATATATATATATATATATATAATTATAATATCTATGAATTTCAAAAAACATATCAAGTTCTATTATCATTCTACTTAAATCTCCAAAGAGATAATTAATGATATTGTGTATACAGAATACCACATAGCTAATAATTAACATGTGCAAACATAATATTACCATAGCTTGTGCTTCAATGGTAATTGGCCAAATTTTACTCATACCTAAAGAATATTGAAAAAAGAAAAAAGAAATAGAGAGAAAGGGAAATATATATATATATATAAATTGGAGTTGCAATTAAGTAATTACAAATGGATTAATAAATTAAATATGAACCATATACAATGGAAAATTGGACCACATGAGAATTAAATATGAATTGGATATGAAAAAACACATGCACATGTACTCATCAGCCTGGATGCACCCACATGTGTTTTAAATAATAATTCAGTGTTTCATAATTCTACTGGCATAATGCTAAGATCAGTAGACTCATCCAGGTAAGTAGATAATATTTGACAGTTCTACATCAGCGGCGTACGCGGCGTAGGCTCAAGGTTGAAGGAAGGTCACAGAGCCGGAAGTAGCAGGTGTGGACACCGGAAGTTGTGCGGGCTGTGAAGGTCACCGGAAGTCGCAGGTGTGGATAACAAACATGTTGAGACAGGAAACCGGAAGGAATTTGGAGATAAGGACAGGATGAGACGTATTTTTTATGAGTTTTGAACAGGTTCTTTCTTGACAGGGAAAATTTTTCTGCATCAGATGTGCTAATGTCTCAAGGTTAGCGGAAGGGACAGGTGTGGACACCGGATGTAGCAGGTGGGGATAACAGGCATGTTGAGACAGGAAGTGATTCCGTAAGTAAGGCCGGAAGGTAATTGGAGATAACGTTTGGATGTTCTACATTAGATGTGCTAACCTCGCAAGGTCATAGGAAATGACAGATGTTGATAATACACAGGTTGAAACAAGTATCTTTAGACAGGAAGTAATTCCGTAAGTAAGACCGGAAGGGATCAGGAGATAATGTTCTACACCAGATGTGCTAACCTCGCAAGGTCATAGGAAATGACAGATGTTGATAACACACAGGTTGGAACAGATATCTTTAGACAGGAAGTAATTCCGTAAGTAATACCGGAAGGGATCAGGAAGTGAAATGTGATAAGACTTTCTGACTTTATAAAAGTTTAATATCATTTTTTTTTCTATAAAAAGGGTTTTAATTAGATTCTTTCTTGAGAGGGGAAAAAAATTTATTTTTTTTTTAAAATTTTATAAAAGTTTTTTTTTTTTTTTTTTTTTTTTTTTTTAAGTTTGTAAATAATAGATCTTAATGATATAATAGGTGCTTTGATGTAATACAAATTGTACCATAAAATGGAAATAATATTAGCACAAATACCAACAGTGGTTTTAGTCAAGTAGAGTTGAGTTGTAGGAATCCTGCTATAAAAATAATATTAGCAAAATGTTGAATTTTTTTTCTTATTTAAACATTAACTTAAATGTGAATGAGATTAAAATAGATGTGAGGGCTAAATTTTTAGAGATTTAAGAAAATTCACTGTGAATTATGTTAGGGTTGTTAAAGGAAAGGAGGTGATCGACTTTGACAGTATTTTTCTAAAAGTTTTCAGTGTGATAAGAGAGAGAGGTGGAAGGCTTAATTTTTTCGTACATGTGAGGGAAAAATGGTATCGCCCTCTATCGTTGGGAAAAGGAAGTGTGAAAAGAAAAATGAAGATTGAAAAGAAGGTTACCTTTAAGTTTCGAACCCGGGATCAAAATAGTCTCATGGTTTGATCATTGACGAGGGGTTTAATGATCAAGCCATGGGACTACATCGTTGAAAGGCGATGTAAGCTATTTGTGAAAAAGAAATTACCTGATCTTGGTCGTGTCTTAAGAATCATGTGACATTTTTAAAAAAATAAATGAAGCGTAGTTTGAATCGAGCTTGATATAGCTACATGAGAATGTTTATTAATGAAAAAAAAATTAATTCAAGTCTTTGAGACTAATCTTTCATAGGAAAAAAAGATTTGTTTATTTTTTAAGTTTACAAATTTGTGGAGTAACTTAAATAATCGTTTTTATGATACTTAAACAAGATATTTTTAATTATATATATATTTTTTAATTAGCTTGTAATATAGCTTTTTTTTTTCTTAAAAGGGTACTGTAGAATAATTTATGTCACAAATACTACATCCTTCTTTAGTAACATATGTTTCACTTAAGACATGACAAAGTGTCTTAGAAACATTTCATTTTGGAGTTAAGTGATTAAACAAGAAAAATATTATTTATAAAAACACAACACATAAGACCAGTGACTGAGAGGTTCTACTGTCAAAGCTGATAGACGGAAGGTGTTAGGTTTAAACCTCTGTCGAGGTCGTCGACCTAACCGTTTGGAGTTTTCTTGGAACCTTACATAAATACGGGTTAGAACACATTAGAAAGACCCCACGGAGGACTATATCCCAAACGTAGGTAATCGGTTTTAACACTTAAGACATTTTAGATTATTACATTTGGTTAATATGTGATTTAACATGCAAAATATTATTTGTAGAAACATACAATATGATATATACAACACACTAAACATTCAATTTAAAATATTCTTTCCCTTTCATATGAACAATTTTTAGTGACTATTTAACTTGTTGAAGAAGGCGATTATTTTGTTTAGAGTTATACGATTAAAATAAATTTTCAATAGATTTGATTTTATACAACCAACCTTTTTAAAAAAGAGAATGGAATTTAGTTTTTATAAAGTAACATATTTCAATTTTACAAATACTTCACACCCCGTCTTTTTTCCCCTCTTTTGGTAGACTTTATACACATAAGGCATAAAAAGCGTTTTAGAATACATCATTTAGAAATTAAGTGGTTTGATAAATAAAATATTATTTATAAAAGCAATAGATACAAATGTAATAAAGATTTTTACTTACAAATGTACGAACTTCTGATAGGTAAGACTTTCTAAATCATTGTGCAAGAATTAAGTGGTTATTGAACTTATAACATTATAGGATGAAATAATCACGTGACGTATTTTTAAACCAATAAAATGTCAGTATTTTTAAACCAATAAAAAGTTAGTATTTTTTTACACGAGCGCCCTCTATTACTATATAAATTTCAATGAAACGAGTTCAAAACATTCTACTGTGACCTGGTATCGTTGTAATAGGTTGTATTTTTCGTTAAGTTAGTTTTCATTTAAGTTATTATGGAACGAGTTATGAATTCTTATGTTGGTGACGTAACCAACTTGGAGTGTCAACACTCATCACCAAAGTTAAATAATCAAGAGATGGATTCTACACTTTTATCCAAAGAAGGACTCGTTTCGAATTATGAAGTGAAACCCACCTCATCAGGACTAAAGAAACAGAAGTTACCCCATGTGTGTAAGACGTGTAACAAAGCATTTCCTCGAAAAGTTAACTTAATGTTTCACATGAAATGTCATTTAAAGGAAAAGTCTTTTCGTTGTGAGGTGTGTGCTGAAGTTTTTTCACAAAAGAGTGATTTACGTAATCATCGAAAGATTCACAAATCGCCCAAACAATACAAGTGTAGTGATTGCAACGAGATATTTTCAAGAATGGCTGACTTATTGAAACATAAGAAGACTCACAAGTCAGGAAAACAACATTCATGTACAAAGTGTAGCGAAATGTTTGATTGTGATTCAGATTTAGTACAACATTGTGATATTTTACATAAAGTTTTACCTAATGTGAAGAAGTCACCTGATTTGTTATTTGAAAAAGTGAAACATTTTAAAAGACAACATGATGTGCGAAATATTTGTACTAAAACTATCATTGTGTCCAATGAGATGAATCAAAAAGACTTTCGTTCATTTTTTAACAGTGTTCGATCGGATGTTTTAAACGAATTAAATTATCAATTGCAAATGAAAAAGTCAATAAAATGGTATGCAGCCGTTAAAGTGGATGTATATCGTGAATCACAGGATGGTGACTTAGAGAGAGCAACCCCTTTTTCCTTTCCAAAAGTGAACTGGAATTAACAGAACAAAACATACATGTGCATGTTGAGAATGCCTTTCTAAAGTTGTACAACGGCTTTGAAGATTTCACTGAACGAGTGTTTAATTGGACATTACAAAAAATTTTGAAATTAGAATTGATTACAGCTCAATATGACAGGCTTATTTGATTTGTATTACTTTAAATGATTAATAAATAGTTTTAATATGAAAAAGTATAGTGGTTTTTTCTTATAGTTGATGTAAATTACTTTGAACAGTTTGACAATGCAACATAAACTACTGTTTAACATTTTGAATGTCTTAGACAAAATGGGAATGAATTTGTTGAAATTATGTAAAACATGATGAAATAAATGTGATGTATTTATTATATGTTACTTAAACTACAAGAGAAATGATTGGAAATGTGTTATTTTAAATCTATCATACTTTTAATCACTAACAAAGTAAGACGTGGTGTTATGAATCATCGATGGGTTTTCCTTTGAATAGGTATTAATCTTACTTATTGATAAGAAAGTTGAATTTTTCTCTTCGTTTAAACAATGACACTACATGTTTTGATAATTTTCTCTCAACAATCAACATCAATGTTTTTAACCTAGTTAAGAAATTTTTTAACTTAAACCGTCACTGAGTTTATCCTAGATAAGTAAATTTTTATATTTAACCTACATATAAATTAAATGATTAACTATAACCATGACTGTTTTTAAAATCTAGATAAGTAGACGTTTTTATGAAACACATCCAGTGTTCTGCTGACTTTTATCGAGATTACATCAGTTAGTGAAGCAGATTAAATTGTATAAAAATATTTTATGAAATGAATATACGATCCCACGAAGAAGTGTTTCCACCTTCAAAGCGTCCACGCTTAGAAAAAGCTATGGAAAAATCAAATACCTGTGAGAAGGAGTTAAAAGACCCAAGATTAAAACTTTCTAAAATGGACAATGACTGTGTAACTATTTCGCGTGATATCTCCTCTACTAAGAACTTACCAGATGTGAAACCTGAGATCGCTATGAATTTTTCAAACTTTACCGGTAGTTACGATGCAACATCTTTTGAGAATCCACATCAAGAGTCAGTTTTTGCCCAGGACTATTTAAATACATTTTTCAAAGACATGAATTTTGAAAATTTAGATTGTTCTACCCCCTTAACCTCGCTAAAGGATGAACCCTTTCAAGAACCTACGAATAATATCTTACAGACTACTGTTAAACATGAGATGAACGAGCTACAAGCAAACAGCCTTTCGCAAGCAAGTGGTGAAATACAAAGCATCACTACACCTACATTTGCCACTAAAAGTGACAAATTATACAATTCCAATGTGTTTCACAAAGAACTAAGTGACTGTTTCTACTTAACTTTGAAGTTAAAAAATAAACAATATTCTATACATATACGAGAATTTAAACGCAATGTATCTACTAATGAAGAAATCCCAACCAAAAACGGAGTTAATATGGATATTCATAGCTGGTATGAGTTTCAATATAAAATCCTTGCATTTAATTTAAGATACAAAAGTGCATCCTTTGTTTCTAATAACACGATTTTAGTGTTAAATCAAGATTCTATGATGCGAATTAAAAATTTGAAGAATTTTTCTCATGTTGACTTAAACGAACAACAAATGGAAAAATTTAAAGAAAGTACCTCACACTTAAATACTGTACTTTTACAACATATGTACACAAAACTATTACCCTTTCTCATTAAACAGAAATGTGTGGTGAGTAACAGATCCACAGAAAAAGAACCTGTGTTATGGTCTAAACTTAATACGTGTATCGAGAATAATATGGTAACAATACTTAACCAGTTGTATGAATGTACAGGATGTATTTTTCGACATGCAAGTCAAAGCCTTCACTCATGCTTCGCATTTAATAATAAGGAAAAATTTAATCAACTAGGTGAAGCTTTGTTAATGCTCATAGATTTCGATTATGTAATTTCAACGTTTTTGAATGGAGTTTATAGTGTTAGTGAACACTTTGTACATAAGCTTCATGAACAAACTGTTTATAATAAATTGTTTAAGACAAAATAAATGATTTGTTTTGTTAAAGATCTGTGTGTGTTTATTTCTACAAACTGTCTCTGTGTGAATTTATTAGTTTTTTATCTAATCGAACTTTTAAGTGAAGAGATGTAATTTAACTTTTTTGTATATTCCAATTCAAAAATTTCAACAATTGCAAAAAAGATTAAACTATTGAAAAAAAAAATATTCACGTTAGAAAAAATTTTGAAAAAATTATTAGTTAACAAAAATAAAATAAAATAAAGTTAACAAAACAGCTTAAAAACATTAAAGTTAACAAAAAGTTTATAAATGTTAAATGTTAACAAAAAAAAAATAAGTTATGTTGAAAAGTTAAGAAAACAATGAAAAGTAAACAAAAATATAGTTTTTAAATTAAAAATTTTTTAAAGTATTCAAATTAATCAAAATTAACTTTTTACTTTTAACTATTGAGAGACTATGATCTAACTATCCTCGCAACCAACTGGTGCATATCAACTATATACTCTATATCTGCATATGCGCAGAAAAACATAGACATTTACACTAACGACTTTAAATTCGACATTAAATTCGTTAAATTTGTTCGACTTTAAATTCTTTGCCAACTTTTAAGTTTAATTACTATACACAACTCGATTACCTTTCCCACAAAACATCTTTCAGAAACAAAACAGAAATTAACACTTACCGAAAAACACGTCCACTTTGGGTGTTAGTCTTCACTCAACTAACGTTTCTCCCTTATCTTTGCTAGGGGGCGCTGCCATCGCCGCTAGAGGCGTTAGTAGTCTTCAGGTGTGTGATAAGAATAAACTTTAAATCCAACTTACACTCGCTCAGTCATTCTTGCTTCTCTCTACCTTGCTAACAACCGTTTGCTGCTGGCTCATTGTTTGGTTGTTTAAACTTGTTGAATGACGTCATCATGTGTTTGTCTAAACTTGTCCAGTCTTGTTTTTATGCAGTACGTCTATTTAGATGAGTCATCACTCGCTTATCTTGGTTGACTTGTCCAAACTTGTTTTTGTGTGGCACGTCTATTTGGGTGAGTCATCGTTCGCTTATCTTGCTTTACTTGTTTGAACTTGTCTAGTATCCACCACCTCATGTCTTTGTCATAGCTTGAATATACTTTACACAAATCACTTAAATATAAAAGTCTTGTCACAACTTACTTAAACTTTGATAAAAATATTAATTATTTATAAATTTCATCAAATTCTTATTTTTCTGATACATTTACTATGTAATTTTCGTTCAAAAATATGGTAAAGCCCGATTTTAAATCGAAGTCTAAGATAATTTCCCCAAATTTGTAACATTTTAACACTAATAATAAATATTGTAAGCACCCAGTACATACAAGTTTTGTAAAAATAATATTACTTATAGCTAACTCGTTATGTCCCATGATACAAAACTTCAATATAACTAAAATCAGTGTTAAACGAAAATCTAATCATGTGTCTTTATATATTATTTTGAAATACAAAGCATTATATCTAAACGAATGATATAAGGAGTAGTTAGAATAGTTCTTATATTTTTGTTAGTAAAAAATTTATACACATTATCTTACAAGGTTGCAATATTCAACACACGGTTCACCATATTTAAAAACGATTCACCATAATTTAAAAACTTAGTAACATATTTTAAATTTATAAATTTAAATTAAAACATTTTTTTATAAATAAACAATTATAAATACTTAAGTATTTTTAATTTAAATTTATAAATTTAAAATATGTTACTAAGTTTTTAAATCATGGTGAATCGTTTTTAAATATGGTGAACCGTGTGTTGAATATTGCAACCTTGTAAGATAATGTGTATAAATTTTTTACTAACAAAAATATAAGAACTATTCTAACTACTCCTTATATCATTCGTTTAGATATAATGCTTTGTATTTCAAAATAATATATAAAGACACGTGATTAGATTTTCGTTTAACACTGATTTTAGTTATATTGAAGTTTTGTATCATGGGACATAACGAGTTAGCTATAAGTAATATTATTTTTACAAAACTTGTATGTACTGGGTGCTTACAATATTTATTATTAGTGTTAAAATGTTACAAATTTGGGGAATTTATCTTAGACTTCGATTTAAAATCGGGCTTTACCATATTTTTGAACGAAAATTACATAGTAAATGTATCAGAAAAATAAGAATTTGATGAAATTTATAAATAATTAATATTTTTATCAAAGTTTAAGTAAGTTGTGACAAGACTTTTATATTTAAGTGATTTGTGTAAAGTATATTCAAGCTATGACAAAGACATGAGGTGGTGGATACTAGACAAGTTCAAACAAGTAAAGCAAGATAAGCGAACGATGACTCACCCAAATAGACGTGCCACACAAAAACAAGTTTGGACAAGTCAACCAAGATAAGCGAGTGATGACTCATCTAAATAGACGTACTGCATAAAAACAAGACTGGACAAGTTTAGACAAACACATGATGACGTCATTCAACAAGTTTAAACAACCAAACAATGAGCCAGCAGCAAACGGTTGTTAGCAAGGTAGAGAGAAGCAAGAATGACTGAGCGAGTGTAAGTTGGATTTAAAGTTTATTCTTATCACACACCTGAAGACTACTAACGCCTCTAGCGGCGATGGCAGCGCCCCCTAGCAAAGATAAGGGAGAAACGTTAGTTGAGTGAAGACTAACACCCAAAGTGGACGTGTTTTTCGGTAAGTGTTAATTTCTGTTTTGTTTCTGAAAGATGTTTTGTGGGAAAGGTAATCGAGTTGTGTATAGTAATTAAACTTAAAAGTTGGCAAAGAATTTAAAGTCGAACAAATTTAACGAATTTAATGTCGAATTTAAAGTCGTTAGTGTAAATGTCTATGTTTTTCTGCGCATATGCAGATATAGAGTATATAGTTGATATGCACCAGTTGGTTGCGAGGATAGTTAGATCATAGTCTCTCAATAGTTAAAAGTAAAAAGTTAATTTTGATTAATTTGAATACTTTAAAAAATTTTTAATTTAAAAACTATATTTTTGTTTACTTTTCATTGTTTTCTTAACTTTTCAACATAACTTATTTTTTTTTGTTAACATTTAACATTTATAAACTTTTTGTTAACTTTAATGTTTTTAAGCTGTTTTGTTAACTTTATTTTATTTTATTTTTGTTAACTAATAATTTTTTCAAAATTTTTTCTAACGTGAATATTTTTTTTTTCAATAGTTTAATCTTTTTTGCAATTGTTGAAATTTTTGAATTGGAATATACAAAAAAGTTAAATTACATCTCTTCACTTAAAAGTTCGATTAGATAAAAAACTAATAAATTCACACAGAGACAGTTTGTAGAAATAAACACACACAGATCTTTAACAAAACAAATCATTTATTTTGTCTTAAACAATTTATTATAAACAGTTTGTTCATGAAGCTTATGTACAAAGTGTTCACTAACACTATAAACTCCATTCAAAAACGTTGAAATTACATAATCGAAATCTATGAGCATTAACAAAGCTTCACCTAGTTGATTAAATTTTTCCTTATTATTAAATGCGAAGCATGAGTGAAGGCTTTGACTTGCATGTCGAAAAATACATCCTGTACATTCATACAACTGGTTAAGTATTGTTACCATATTATTCTCGATACACGTATTAAGTTTAGACCATAACACAGGTTCTTTTTCTGTGGATCTGTTACTCACCACACATTTCTGTTTAATGAGAAAGGGTAATAGTTTTGTGTACATATGTTGTAAAAGTACAGTATTTAAGTGTGAGGTACTTTCTTTAAATTTTTCCATTTGTTGTTCGTTTAAGTCAACATGAGAAAAATTCTTCAAATTTTTAATTCGCATCATAGAATCTTGATTTAACACTAAAATCGTGTTATTAGAAACAAAGGATGCACTTTTGTATCTTAAATTAAATGCAAGGATTTTATATTGAAACTCATACCAGCTATGAATATCCATATTAACTCCGTTTTTGGTTGGGATTTCTTCATTAGTAGATACATTGCGTTTAAATTCTCGTATATGTATAGAATATTGTTTATTTTTTAACTTCAAAGTTAAGTAGAAACAGTCACTTAGTTCTTTGTGAAACACATTGGAATTGTATAATTTGTCACTTTTAGTGGCAAATGTAGGTGTAGTGATGCTTTGTATTTCACCACTTGCTTGCGAAAGGCTGTTTGCTTGTAGCTCGTTCATCTCATGTTTAACAGTAGTCTGTAAGATATTATTCGTAGGTTCTTGAAAGGGTTCATCCTTTAGCGAGGTTAAGGGGGTAGAACAATCTAAATTTTCAAAATTCATGTCTTTGAAAAATGTATTTAAATAGTCCTGGGCAAAAACTGACTCTTGATGTGGATTCTCAAAAGATGTTGCATCGTAACTACCGGTAAAGTTTGAAAAATTCATAGCGATCTCAGGTTTCACATCTGGTAAGTTCTTAGTAGAGGAGATATCACGCGAAATAGTTACACAGTCATTGTCCATTTTAGAAAGTTTTAATCTTGGGTCTTTTAACTCCTTCTCACAGGTATTTGATTTTTCCATAGCTTTTTCTAAGCGTGGACGCTTTGAAGGTGAAAACACTTCTTCGTGGGATCGTATATTCATTTCATAAAATATTTTTATACAATTTAATCTGCTTCACTAACTGATGTAATCTCGATAAAAGTCAGCAGAACACTGGATGTGTTTCATAAAAACGTCTACTTATCTAGATTTTAAAAACAGTCATGGTTATAGTTAATCATTTAATTTATATGTAGGTTAAATATAAAAATTTACTTATCTAGGATAAACTCAGTGACGGTTTAAGTTAAAAAATTTCTTAACTAGGTTAAAAACATTGATGTTGATTGTTGAGAGAAAATTATCAAAACATGTAGTGTCATTGTTTAAACGAAGAGAAAAATTCAACTTTCTTATCAATAAGTAAGATTAATACCTATTCAAAGGAAAACCCATCGATGATTCATAACACCACGTCTTACTTTGTTAGTGATTAAAAGTATGATAGATTTAAAATAACACATTTCCAATCATTTCTCTTGTAGTTTAAGTAACATATAATAAATACATCACATTTATTTCATCATGTTTTACATAATTTCAACAAATTCATTCCCATTTTGTCTAAGACATTCAAAATGTTAAACAGTAGTTTATGTTGCATTGTCAAACTGTTCAAAGTAATTTACATCAACTATAAGAAAAAACCACTATACTTTTTCATATTAAAACTATTTATTAATCATTTAAAGTAATACAAATCAAATAAGCCTGTCATATTGAGCTGTAATCAATTCTAATTTCAAAATTTTTTGTAATGTCCAATTAAACACTCGTTCAGTGAAATCTTCAAAGCCGTTGTACAACTTTAGAAAGGCATTCTCAACATGCACATGTATGTTTTGTTCTGTTAATTCCAGTTCACTTTTGGAAAGGAAAAAGGGGGTTGCTCTCTAAGTCACCATCCTGTGATTCACGATATACATCCACTTTAACGGCTGCATACCATTTTATTGACTTTTTCATTTGCAATTGATAATTTAATTCGTTTAAAACATCCGATCGAACACTGTTAAAAAATGAACGAAAGTCTTTTTGATTCATCTCATTGGACACAATGATAGTTTTAGTACAAATATTTCGCACATCATGTTGTCTTTTAAAATGTTTCACTTTTTCAAATAACAAATCAGGTGACTTCTTCACATTAGGTAAAACTTTATGTAAAATATCACAATGTTGTACTAAATCTGAATCACAATCAAACATTTCGCTACACTTTGTACATGAATGTTGTTTTCCTGACTTGTGAGTCTTCTTATGTTTCAATAAGTCAGCCATTCTTGAAAATATCTCGTTGCAATCACTACACTTGTATTGTTTGGGCGATTTGTGAATCTTTCGATGATTACGTAAATCACTCTTTTGTGAAAAAACTTCAGCACACACCTCACAACGAAAAGACTTTTCCTTTAAATGACATTTCATGTGAAACATTAAGTTAACTTTTCGAGGAAATGCTTTGTTACACGTCTTACACACATGGGGTAACTTCTGTTTCTTTAGTCCTGATGAGGTGGGTTTCACTTCATAATTCGAAACGAGTCCTTCTTTGGATAAAAGTGTAGAATCCATCTCTTGATTATTTAACTTTGGTGATGAGTGTTGACACTCCAAGTTGGTTACGTCACCAACATAAGAATTCATAACTCGTTCCATAATAACTTAAATGAAAACTAACTTAACGAAAAATACAACCTATTACAACGATACCAGGTCACAGTAGAATGTTTTGAACTCGTTTCATTGAAATTTATATAGTAATAGAGGGCGCTCGTGTAAAAAAATACTAACTTTTTATTGGTTTAAAAATACTGACATTTTATTGGTTTAAAAATACGTCACGTGATTATTTCATCCTATAATGTTATAAGTTCAATAACCACTTAATTCTTGCACAATGATTTAGAAAGTCTTACCTATCAGAAGTTCGTACATTTGTAAGTAAAAATCTTTATTACATTTGTATCTATTGCTTTTATAAATAATATTTTATTTATCAAACCACTTAATTTCTAAATGATGTATTCTAAAACGCTTTTTATGCCTTATGTGTATAAAGTCTACCAAAAGAGGGGAAAAAAGACGGGGTGTGAAGTATTTGTAAAATTGAAATATGTTACTTTATAAAAACTAAATTCCATTCTCTTTTTTAAAAAGGTTGGTTGTATAAAATCAAATCTATTGAAAATTTATTTTAATCGTATAACTCTAAACAAAATAATCGCCTTCTTCAACAAGTTAAATAGTCACTAAAAATTGTTCATATGAAAGGGAAAGAATATTTTAAATTGAATGTTTAGTGTGTTGTATATATCATATTGTATGTTTCTAGAAATAATATTTTGCATGTTAAATCACATATTAACCAAATGTAAAGAAGGATGTAGTATTTGTGACATAAATTATTCTACAGTACCCTTTTAAGAAAAAAAAGGCTATATTACAAGCTAATTAAAAAATATATATATAATTAAAAATATCTTGTTTAAGTATCATAAAAACGATTATTTAAGTTACTCCACAAATTTGTAAACTTAAAAAATAAACAAATCTTTTTTTCCTATGAAAGATTAGTCTCAAAGACTTGAATTAATTTTTTTTTCATTAATAAACATTCTCATGTAGCTATATCAAGCTCGATTCAAACTACGCTTCATTTATTTTTTTAAAAATGTCACATGATTCTTAAGACACGACCAAGATCAGGTAATTTCTTTTTCACAAATAGCTTACATCGCCTTTCAACGATGTAGTCCCATGGCTTGATCATTAAACCCCTCGTCAATGATCAAACCATGAGACTATTTTGATCCCGGGTTCGAAACTTAAAGGTAACCTTCTTTTCAATCTTCATTTTTCTTTTCACACTTCCTTTTCCCAACGATAGAGGGCGATACCATTTTTCCCTCACATGTACGAAAAAATTAAGCCTTCCACCTCTCTCTCTTATCACACTGAAAACTTTTAGAAAAATACTGTCAAAGTCGATCACCTCCTTTCCTTTAACAACCCTAACATAACTCACAGTGAATTTTCTTAAATCTCTAAAAATTTAGCCCTCACATCTATTTTAATCTCATTCACGTTTAAGTTAATGTTTAAATAAGAAAAAAAATTCAACATTTTGCTAATATTATTTTTATAGCAGGATTCCTACAACTCAACTCTACTTGACTAAAACCACTGTTGGTATTGTGCTAATATTATTTCCATTTTATGGTACAATTTGTATTACATCAAAGCACCTATTATATCATTAAGATCTATTATTTACAAACTTAAAAAAAAAAAAAAAAAAAAAAAAAAAAAAAAAAAAAACTTTTATAAAATTTAAAAAAAAAAATAAATTTTTTTCCCCTCTCAAGAAAGAATCTAATTAAAACCCTTTTTATAGAAAAAAAAATGATATTAAACTTTTATAAAGTCAGAAAGTCTTATCACATTTCACTTCCTGATCCCTTCCGGTATTACTTACGGAATTACTTCCTGTCTAAAGATATCTGTTCCAACCTGTGTGTTATCAACATCTGTCATTTCCTATGACCTTGCGAGGTTAGCACATCTGGTGTAGAACATTATCTCCTGATCCCTTCCGGTCTTACTTACGGAATTACTTCCTGTCTAAAGATACTTGTTTCAACCTGTGTATTATCAACATCTGTCATTTCCTATGACCTTGCGAGGTTAGCACATCTAATGTAGAACATCCAAACGTTATCTCCAATTACCTTCCGGCCTTACTTACGGAATCACTTCCTGTCTCAACATGCCTGTTATCCCCACCTGCTACATCCGGTGTCCACACCTGTCCCTTCCGCTAACCTTGAGACATTAGCACATCTGATGCAGAAAAAATTTCCCTGTCAAGAAAGAACCTGTTCAAAACTCATAAAAAATACGTCTCATCCTGTCCTTATCTCCAAATTCCTTCCGGTTTCCTGTCTCAACATGTTTGTTATCCACACCTGCGACTTCCGGTGACCTTCACAACCCGCACAACTTCCGGTGTCCACACCTGCTACTTCCGGCTCTGTGACCTTCCTTCAACCTTGAGCCTACGCCGCGTACGCCGCTGATGTAGAACTGTCAAATATTATCTACTCAGGTACACTGAATTATTACCAGACAACAATTGGAAATATTAAAATTTGGAAATATTTAAATAGGAAATAAAAAACCATTAAGAATATACAATATATTTCACTCACATCGATTATCCCAAAAACTGTATTTAACACCTCACGAAATTACCACGAGATAACAGTTTTGAAATAATAAAATTGGAAATATGAACGCGTAAAGTGTAGATAAAATATTTTACTCACAATAATTATACAGAATCCTTAAAATGTCACAACTTCTGCATAATATTCACATCCACATGGCAATGCATCATACATATTGACTAAGTCGAGTTGAGAGAAATGATTTGAAAGACAAGTTGAGATCACACTTTTTTTAAAACACAACCCCATCGATGACACCCAAACACAAAATGATTCAAAAACACACAAAATAATTCTGGTTTTAATACACTTATAACAAAATTATATCCGTGAATATATATTACTCCATCCAATTTTAATTCCTGAAGGTAAAATTAATATACAATCAATAGCTCCCTCTATAGTTAAATTAAATATAATTTTAACAATATTATCAACAACTACCTGAAAGGTAAAGTGTCGCCATCTATTGGTATATATATATATAACCATTAATGAAACATTACCGTAATACCATATATATATATATATATATATATATATTCGACACAGCATTTCATAATCTAATCACGTCAATATCATTAATTATCTCTTTGGAGATTTAAGTAGAATGATAATAGAACTTGATATGTTTTTTGAAATTCATAGATATTATAATTATTTAACATTCTATAAAATTATGCTGCATTGCGCAAATTGGTATGGAATGGTTTTTACATATTCTTTTCAATATTCTTTTCAACAATTAGCTAGTTAAAATATTGATTTTTATATGATACCATAATTTAGCCTAATTGGCTCACAAATCACTTTGATTAACTTCTGTTTGAAATACATAGTTATTATAGCTGCATTGCGCTTTTAATGGTGTATTTAATAATAATTTAATAATAATAATATTTTAGTATTACTATTATTTCTTGGTATCATTTGTTTATCTATTGAATTTTCAAGGGCATCTTTATAAAATCTTATTCAGGTTCTATTGATTTTTTTTTTTTTTTTTTTTTTTTTTTTACCAACATTAATTTTGTACTGACTTATGACTGCTAGGGGTTTTTATATTGTTGTCTTTTGATGTTAGTTTGCTTAATGGGACTATATGTATATATGTAAATAGTTTTATTATATAGCTTTATTATATTTAATCAAGTATTAAACAGTCAATCTTAATATATATATATATATATATATATATATATATATATATATTTTTTTTTTTTTTTTTTTTTTTTTTTTTTTTAAATGGATATTCAAGTAATAATAAGATTGATTCATAAGAATTTTTTAAATATGTTATAGATATTTTTAATATGTATTTCTTGCAATTTTTATTGCTATCAAACAAATATGGCAGTTATTAGTAAAATGTTAGATACTGGCAATTTAGGCCTTGGTGGATCCAGGACTAATGCTCGGTACAGGAAGATTATTAGGGATCTTCCTGGATCGCTATCAGATAACCTATTCTATTGTCCCAAGCCTGTACTATGTTTTCGAGAGTGTGAATCTAAGCGTTGTCTTACATGTCCATTAGTTGATAAGTCACAGATTTCAAATAATAACAATCTTAATTTGGTAAAATTTTGCAAAGCATACAATGTAATCTATTCATTGAAATGCAATTCGTGTAACATGGAATATATAGGACAGTCTTGTCAAAAATTACATAAGCGGCTAAATTTACATCGTTCTCATATTGATAAATATAAAAATTCTAAATTTCAAACAACTCATAATATTGAATATACTCATTTCAAAAATCATGATTTTAAAAATATTACTATTAAAATACTTAAAATACAAAAAAATTTTACTGAACGACTTTTTCTAGAATCTAAATATATAAGACATTTTAATACTACATATCTTTATGGATTAAATCAATTAGTATACAAAAAATCACATCCTGTATTTTCAGATTTAACTACATATGAAAATTATAAAAATCTTTATTCCGGATTAAATTTTTCAAACTTAAAAAAAACTTCAAGATCTGGTAGAGGTAAACATAATAACAAAAAATACACTGATGATATTGTGATTCAACAGGAGCTTGATAATCTTGAGGTACAATTTTGTAATGATTATTGTTGGCTTGCTATAAGAAAACATGTTTTTAGTATAAAAAAGAAATATATAAACCAATATTTCAAGGTATTTAAAAATAATCAATATTCTCCACAATTTTGTGATATCTTTTATGATATTCTACATTATAGAGCAAACCTATTAAATACAAGTCTTTCTAATAAACATAAATATAAAACTAATAATACACAATTAATTATAAATTTTTCCAATCATGTATTTAATAATATAAATTTACACAATATAATAAACAACATTAATAATAATTTTCCAATAAAAAATTTTACCATTCACAAGACATATAAATATAATCGCACACTTGGACGTAAAATTTTTAATTACAATTCTTTTGCAAAAAATTTGGTCTCTTCAAAGAATTACCCAAGTTATTGTAATGACCCAAAATATCAAAAGTATATAAATACAACACATGGTCATATCATTACTGGTGATCTTAATATTGTAGAACAACCTATTTTACAAAACTTAATGCATAATGACACAAAATTTCGTCTTCCATATAAGTGTAATATCAAATCCATAATATTGCAGTTTATTCAAGATATTGATTTGTTTATATATAAAATTGCTGTTGATTACAATAAACCAATGGAATATTTCAGTGAATGGAGATTTTCTGTAATTGATAAATTAAAAAATGAAATTATAAAAAATTATCATCATATTACACATGCAGCTTTTAAAAACATAAATAAACATATATCAGAATTGCAAAACAAATTTATAATTACTTATGTAGATAAATCTCCAAATAATTATGCTATCATTTGTAAAGAATATTATAAAGTGTTAATTCACAATGCAATCAACACAAGTAATATTTTTAATAAAACTGAATTAAATATTGAAATAAATAACAGAAAATTATTAAATTATCACAAATTACTAAAAATCAAATGTAATAATTTTAATTATCCTTATCTTGTTATAATTCCAAAATTTCATAAAAATCCTATTAAATTTCGCACTGTTACCATCGGTTGTAACACATATAATAAAAATGCAAGCAATTTACTACTTAATATTTTAAAGCAGATATATGATATAACGTTAAAACATAATAACCAACATTGCCTAAAAAATAGTTTTCAACTCATTAATAAAATACATAATATCAATCCGGTAAAATTCATAAAAACATTGGATTTTAATGATTTATTTAATAACATTGATATAAAAGACTTACATAAAACAATGTGTATATTATTTAAAGAATTTAAATCTCAATTAAAATTGAAAGAACATATTTCAGTAAATTTTTTTAAAACTTTACTAAATTTTACATTGCATAATAATTACATTATATATGACAATATTATCTATAAACAATGCCAGGGAATTCCGCAGGGCGGAACCGCATCTAGTATTCTCTCTGACCTTTACTTATATTATTATGAAAGAAATATAGGTCCGAACAATGATTATGTATTTTATCGCTATATTGATGACATTATCATATTTTATTTCAATGAAAAAAATTGCACATCACCACTCAATTTTTATCCTAATCAGCTTAAATTAAGCGAAATTGATTTAATTAATAATAATATAAACTTTCTTGACTTAAAAATTAATATTACTAATAATTATAAATTAATTTTTGATATTTATGATAAGAGATTTGATTTCCCATTTAAAGTAAATATTTTTACCAATTTTGCTTCATGTTTACATAAATCTGTTTATAAAAATATAATTATCAATTATCTACATCGTATAAAATACTTATGCTCAGATATAAATAAAAACAAAAATATTAGATATATTCGAGATCAAGCAAAAATATATGGTTATCCAATTTTTATGATAAATTCAATCATCAACTCCTTTAAATAACATTTATTATATAATTTAAATATAAACATGGTATGTAATAAATTATTGTTTTAGTGTGCGATAACATATAACAAAAGATATAGAAAATAATAATTATAACATACATTATTACAATTACAACATATTAGGAAATTTAATATTTAATATTTGTTTGAACATTATATACACTTTATATAGAAAATTACAATTATAACATACATAATTGCAATTATAACATATTAGGAAATTTAATATTTGATTGAACATTATATACACTTTGTATAGTTGTGATTGTGCGTTGCCGATCACCTCTGTTTAAGGTGTTATTGATGTGCAGTTTTCATACATTTAAAAAATTAACTTATATAATAACAAATTAAATTATAAATGGATAACATTGGTGATTATAACTCATAAACATATCTATTTGCAATATATATAAATATAAATATATATAGTTTTTATTTTTGTCTATGAATAATTAAATTTAACAAGTATTTTAATTACTGCATTGCATTAATTTGATTGAAAAACAGTAGTAATACTATTAATTATCAATTTTATAAATTTTGAGATATTTTGAATTGTTTATGAATTATTTAATTAGATATTTAAATTAATCTATGAAATATAAAATATATTTACAATGTAGTATAAATTAAACATTAATTATTTAATAACAAGTCTAATATATATTTAAGTAGTAGTAAAAATAAAACATTAAGTATTTAATAATATGTCTATAATATCAGTGGATTAACACAGCTTGCAGCAAAAACAATTTGAATTAAAATAATATCTCTTTTACATAATATATTCTTGTTAAGAATATCTGAAATGCTGTGCAAGTTGAATTAATTCTGTGTAGATTTATTCATATAGTAGTATTATATTTTATTTGAATTTAAAGTAAAACTACAAGTTAGTATTGTTTTTTAAAGTTTATTTATATAATTAAATCTAATGAAGTGAGTATGTAACTAATAAAGTGGATATCCAACTATTTATTAATTATGAATTATTATAATACCAATAGATGGCGACACTTTACCTTTCAGGTAGTTGTTGATAATATTGTTAATATTATATTTAATTTAACTATAGAGGGAGCTATTGATTGTATATTAATTTTACTTTCAGGAATTAAAATTGGATGGAGTAATATATATTCACGGATATAATTTTGTTATAAGTGTATTAAAAAAAGAATTATTTTGTGTGTTTTTGAATCATTTTGTGTTTGGGTGTCATCGATGGGGTTGTGTTTTAAAAAAAGTGTGCTCTTAACTTGTCTTTCAATTCAAATCATTACTCTCAACTCGACTTAGTCAACATGTATGATGCATTGCCATGTGGATGTGAATATTATGCAGAAGTTGTGACATTTTAAGGATTCTGTATAATTATTGTGAGTAAAATATTTTATCTACACTTTACGCGTTCATATTTCCAATTTTATTATTTCAGAACTGTTATCTCGTGGTAATTTCGTGAGGTGTTAAATACAGTTTTTGGGATAATCGATGTGAGTGAAATATATTGTATATTCTTAATGGTTTTTTATTTCCTATTTAAATATTTCCAAATTTTAATATTTCCAATTGTTGTCTGGTAATAATTCAGTGTACCTGGATGATTCTACTGATCTTAGCATTATGCCAGTAGAATTATGAAACACTGAATTATTATTTAAAACACATGTAGATGCATCCAGGCTGATGAGTACATGTGCATGTGTTTTTTCATATCCAATTCATATTTAATTCTCATGTGGTCCAATTTTCCATTGTATATGGTTCATATTTAATTTATTAATCCATTTGTATTTACTTAATTGCAACTCCAATTTATAATTTTTTTTCCCTTTCTCTCTATTTCTTTTTCTTTTTTCAATTTTCTTTAGGTATGAGTAAAAATTTGGCCAATTACCATTGATTCACAAGCTATGGTAATATTATGTTTGCACATGTTAATTATTAGCTATGTGGTATTCTGTATACACACTATCATTAATTATCTCTTTGGAGATTTAAGTAGAATGATAATAGAACTTGATATGTTTTTTGAAATTCATAGATATTATAATTATATATATATATATATATATATATATATATATATATATATATATATATATATATATATATATATATATATGCCTTCAAAAGAAGGTTAAATTGTTGTGCATAGTTTTTAATCCTATAAAATTTATGTAACTGAATTATATTCATCGATTTCAACATTAAACAGAGGCACTTAAAATAATTATTCGATTTTAAAACTCTATGTTTCACCATGTTTATCATGCATTTCTCTATAAAACTATCATTTTTCATGTTTTTCTGTCAATTACAATACTCAAACATTATAGATAAAGATTCTCTAGACGCTTAACATTTTATTACGAGGATCTTGGCGATATTTTAAAAATAGAAATGAAATATTTCTCGGAATGTATTAGAAATGTAGATATCCAATGCTGTCAAGATGCTGTTAATCAATGATAAACAATTAATATCTGTTTTCCCAAATGTACTGCATATTGCAATTATAGTATATAGTAGTACCGCTTACAAACTTTGAAGCAGAATGATCATTTTCCAAACTAAAATTAATAAAGAACAGACTATGATCGTTTATGCTGGAGCCCAAACTTAGCGGTTTAACATTAATGTCACTAGATAATGACATAACAGAACTGTTTGCATTTCATGATGCCCTGCAATCACTTGGAAATTTAAATACAAGGATTTTTTTTTTCAATTAACTTAATTTTTAGTAATGAAAATCTAATAATAATAAAAAAAAAAGCTTAAACATGTAATTAAATTTATTTATATCAATAAATAGATGTATTGAAATTATTTTTAATGTATTCAGTTTTTATATGCCTGGAATATTTCTATTTTTTTTAATGTTTATAAAGTATTTGTTAATTGTATATGTTTAAACAAATTAATTAAGAGCACTATTGAAGATAATAAACAAACAAACAAAAAAACGCTCTTGATTAACAATATAAATATTTCCATTTTTAAAATTTGTATTTCAGGACTAAAAAAAAAAAATAATAAAAGGTGTGTGTGGGGGGGAGGGGGGATAAATATTCAGTATCGTGGGAAGGGGCACAAAATTTCCAGTAGCAGGGGAAGAGGGGGGCAAAATGTCCAAAATAGCCCCGGGCCAAAGAAATGCTTAATCCGGCTCTGATGCTAATACTATCAAATGACATGATGAAATTATGAAATTTGCCCTGAGGTTGAAGTTTACTCAGGTGCTTTTATTAAAAATGAAAACTCCAAGTACTTTGTCTATTGGTGGTCTTTTAATAATTCACATTCATAATTTGTCAATTTAAAATGAAAATGCTTACCTTGTTTAACATTTCGTAATTAACAGTTAAACTTTTATGATGGAAAGCCGTCAAATTTTTGTATAAGAAGGTAGATCTGGTTATATTCGTTACCAATATTATCAAGATATTTTCTAAATTGACGATGATTAAGCATGTGCGTACGAATATGATATAAGTTTATAAACATGTATCCGGCTTTTATAAATCGATCCGGCTATACAAAATACTTTTTAGCAATGGTACTTTTGCTTATAGTATTTTCAAACTTCTTTAACTGTTCTGCGCATCCTTTCTTCCATTTCCTAGTAAATGATTTTGAATCACGGGATATTTAATGCAATAATTATTTTATAAAGTAAATGTATTTTCTCCAATAGGCTTGGTGAAAGCACTCTCTTTTAAGAAGTGTCAATTTCAATTCTGACAGTTTTTCTTTCTGATGTTTGGCCAGATTTTTAATGCTTTGTCCTGTAGCATCTCTTAATGTTCCATTCTTTCGAAACTCCAACAATGTTTGGATATCAACATATAATTTCAGTTTTAGGTAGCTTTCAATACAAAAAAGTATAAAGCTACCTATTGCAGCCGTTCGGAGGAAAGCAGTTCCGGAAAATTTTGATATATTTTCACCGATCATGACCCCCAGACCCCAAAACCACCCTCCGTTCAAATGTTGATTTATATATATAGATATATCCATATATATATATATATATATATATATATATATATCTGACCTATGTCATACGATAACGCCCGTATTTATGAATCGATTTTGATGAAACTAATTGTGTGTATTAAGGTCACTAATGTCTCAACCGAGTTCGTTGGCCAGCTTGGTCCGCCATCTTGTTTCAAGATGGCGGCCATTTAAAGATTTAAATTAACTTAAAATCTAAAATAAATATACAAAAAATTTAAAAATTCAAATTTATTTTTTAATTACGTTTTAGGCCTTGATACAAGAATTCCAGAGCATTTTTTGGTTTACCTCTATCTTAAAAAATGGCTGAGATAGAGCAGTTTGAAATTCTAGGTGGCTGACATTTTGAAACAAAACAGCACATTAACGTGATTACTCGCAAATTATTTTCTTTCATTGTTGTAATAATTTTCCCAATCATACGCATAAAACTATATATTCATATCCGTTAGCGCCAATATTGGCGACATTGGTGACAAATTTGGCAAATTTGGCGACAAAATTGGCAAAATTTGTGACATGTGGCGAAATATCGCCAAATTTGGCGACCAAAGTAAGTCTTTATAAATGAAGCCAATTTGGCTATTGCTCAATAATTTGGCGAAATTCTTATTCAAATTCAGTATTAACGAATCTTTTGTAAACGTTTCTTTGCATTTTAACTTGCTGTTTTCGTGTAACATTAGCTAAAATTTTAAAACGAAGATATAGGAAAGCTACCTTTTCCTCCCGGTACAGGCCGGAAGGACTTTTTCTTTTAATATAATGGTATTGTGAATCAACTTAATTTTTTTTTAATGTTTATTTTCCGTCAATCATATATATTCATACTGGTAGAGTTTAAACTTAAAAAAAAAAATCCTAGGTTGTTTATCAGTATGTTATTAAAATATGTGTAAATCGGTAAAAAAAAAAAAAAAAAAAATATATAAATAAATAAATAAATAAATAAAAGAAAATAAAAGAAAGAAAGAAAGAAAGATCAAGCAGGTTTCATTAACAATGACACATTTACTAACCTAAGTAATGAAAATAATTAAAGAACTTAAATCCAAAATATTTTTGTAAAACAAGAGTGGAGAAACTAGATGGCATGACGTATTCGGGGGTTTTGCTTCAAGCACAAAAGTGATAATTTATGTCATTTCGAAAGCAAATCATTTAAAAGCCACTTAATTTTATACTTTGATTTTAAAAAAAGTTGTAACTGTTCTTAATTAGCCCGAATTTTATTAATTTTACTATACATTTCTTATTATTTAATAAATATAGCATGTGTAAAATTGAAGAGAGTAGTAAAACAAGTTGGAAATTGTACGTCAAACGTTACAAACGAGGTGCGTTCGTACTATAAAAAAAGTTATATTTCTATAAAAGTTATAGTTCTATAAATATTCAGATCTTGATGATTTTTAATTCTGTGAAATGAATTATATCGTCTGCAGATTAATTTCTGTAATAAAATAAGTTTCTCGGTCGCTTGGCGATCAAACTTCGAAAGCTCCTATAAAAAGAAAGCACCGATTAAAAAAAAAAAAAATCAAATTTCTTAATAAATGTTTTTATTAATATTTTCTAAAGTTTTGATTCAATTTTTTAAAAAAAATTGAAATGTCGCGATAAAATTCTGCAAAGATAATATATCTTAAATTTCAAACCATTCGGTTGGGTAGTTTTTGCGTTGCTATATGCAGACGGACGGACCAGACGACGACAATAGCTGCTACGTATTTATATAATTACAAACGCACCTAATAAAGCAATAGTTTCGTCATAAAACACATAAATATTATAAGAAAAATACTGTAAAAAATTACGAATCTTTAAATTTTTAGACTCGAGATTTCGCACTTTGTTACATTCCGATTAGTTAACTGTGTATCTGCAATTTCTTGGAGCTAAAATTTAAAACTTTAAAACTGAGCTACATCTGTCTATATACATCAGTTATGCCAAATGAGCGGATATTTTTTTTTTTTTTTTTTTTTTTACTACCACATTTTGAAGAAAAATATTTCCCTTAATTAATGACGAAATAAATAAGACAAAAATTACTATTAAAAAAAGTGGTAGCAATTGTGAATAAAAAAAGCAACTGGCAATACTTACATACATATGTTTGCCATCTCTAAGACTATTTGGTGTAAGTGAGTTCCTCAAAAGTGTATTTTCAGCATGCGTGTTCGAGCAACTGAATAAATGCCAAAATAAATGCACAGGTAATATGCCAAAGGCTTGGCGGGCCACAGAGAAGTTGTCGGCGGGCCAGTTGTGGCCCGTGGGCCACGTGTTTGACATACCTGCTTTACAGGGACACTCAAAAGAATTCCATTACAAAACGGTCTATGGGGAGAAATCGTTTGCGGTTTATTTTATAATGTTTCAATATTTGAAACATACTGAAACAGATATATATCACTGAGGTGCATTACAAGAGGCTTACTATAGAATATTGTGTGTATAGCATTCCTCCTTCATTTACAGGGTCACATAAAATTATTTTGTTAAAGTACTGTCTGTTAATAATAATGGTTGGAAATGCGTTTTCAGTTGCGTTTTTAAATGGAACTTTTTTTCCCCCTATTATACTTGATGTGTATAAATCCTATAGGTTATATACAGGGCAGCACAAAACATCTCGAATGCATTTGCGTTTATTGACGGAAATTGCCGATGGGCTATTTTCAACTGTGCTATGCGTATCCTAACTGAACTAAATTTTTGCATTCTATGTAGTATATATAAAAATCAGTAGATCATACACTGGGCTGCGCAAAATAGTTAGGATCGTTTTCCGAATATTGTTGGTAATTTCTAAAATTGGATTTTTAAATGTGTTATGCGTTTTCCAAATTGTTAACTTTAGCATCAGACTTAGACATTCTTAAACGGTAAAGATTTCTATAAAAGCATTTTGGAAGTGTTGAAAAGTTTTACATATTCCATACTTAACGCATGATTTTTTGTTCTTGTTTTTTTTTTTTTTTTTTTTTTTTTTTTTTTACTAGGAGACAGCAATTTAAAACCTCTGTCCCCCCACCAAAACAGGAAAAATCTTACGAGCTTCATCTGGTGACAACTTATTAGAAATATTTCCAAATTTTTAAAATGTTTTTAATTAGTTGTTTGTTGAGACACAAAAACGAATCTAACCATTCGTTCTATTAATTTTTGGGTTTAATTTAACAATTTAGATTTCTTTATTATTAGTTTTTTAGAGTTTAACGTGTCTGAAAAAAGCAATAGAAATAGAATCTTATTTTAAACTCAAAAGGTCACTAATTCAAGAGATAGAAAAATGGTTTTCTAGTTTAAAAAATTGGAAAATTGTTTGAAAAATTCTTTTTTAGTTTCTAAACTAAAACTTTTATAGATTGTCAGAAATCATATGGTTAAAATAGACGTATCAGATAAAAAATAAGAAGTTGAAATTTATTTTCTATTTTTCTATTGAATAAGTTTCCATAAAATGTTATTATTATTTAAAAAAAAAAAAGCATGTACTAAGTTTCACATATGCTTTTTTTTTCTCTACAGATAATATTTGAGTTATTTTAAGATACATTATGGTTGATGTAGCTACATTGCTAAGCTAAACAAATGTTTATTTTTGTTATTTTTTAGTAAGTTTTATATTAATTTCTGTACAAAATATTTTAGAATTATTCTTTATTCGGGACTCAAACTCTTCCATGAATATCTTACTTCTTTCTTTCTGTATCACCCTTTTTTTACTGTATAAATTTGACATAAAGAAAAACGAAATATAAAAAGTGCTTAATGTGTATTTATAATTCAGGAGAAAGGAAAAAGAAGCACATAGAAAGGACTAGCAATTTGAAGCCAAAACGAAGGGTTGACTTGATAATGTGTTAAAAAAATAAGACTATATCGTTAACTTTATAGTTCCAGATTTTTCGGAAAACGCAAATTAATAAATATAAAATAATGAATCAAGAGTATGAAGTATTGTTTTATTTTCCTAATTTTTTTATTTCCTTAATTTTAATTATTTTACGAGCATCCTGATTTGATTACTTTTATAATTTAAAAGAAAACTAAAATAACCCCATATTTATTTATTTATTTATTTATTTTTTTTTTTTTTTGAATTGCCTTTCTTGATTAAAGTGGTTATCAAATTCCCGGCTCAATAACGCCAAACTTTCTTACTTCTTTCAAAACGTCATGGCATAAAATTGGCAGGCCTGACTGCTGAATGAACTGCGATTTGGAATCGAATGGCGTTTTCATTTTTTGATAAATAAATTACTTATTGAGTTAAAAGCAATTGCTGTCACGTGATGATAGATTTTTTATCCTTTCGTGCGCCCGGAAATTATGTACAAAACATCAACTTTGACAGTATTTTCTGAAAGATCACCTGCCTTTACTAAAACATTGAAAACACCACTCGATTACATAATTTCTGAATAAAGAACACCTGCCCATTTCATGCGTTTCCGAACAAAAATTAATTCAGAAATTTGTCAGAATGTAGCTCCTTTGGATTTGAAAACAGCCATAATGCTATGCAATAAAGGGCTAATTTGTAAAACAAGTAACTAAAAAAATGCCATTACGAGATATTCAAGATTAAAGTTTTTTAATAAAGTAAAGAAAAATATAAACTATACTATTGTGATTGCTTCCTCTAAAATAGCTTATTTGTTAAAGACTGTATCCTCAGTTAACGTATGTGCAGCATATTTTGAATAATATATTTTATTTTATTGAATTTACGGAGTCTTCGTTTATAAAATTCACATCCCTGAATATCATGGCATATAGTGATTAAAAAATAAAACTTGCACGTTTTAAAGGTTGTCAGGCCAGGATGCAGTTTACATGAAAATGAGAAAAACATTTAAAAGTACAGTTACCATCGCCGCGGTGGACAGCCCTGCTCAAAGGCACCCACTCTGTCTGTATATTAGATTACACATTTCAAAAATCTTAAAGATAATATTCTTTACTGAAAGCTGAATAAAATATTTCGATAAACTCTGCCAATTAATTCATAATATAGCCGATCTGGTTCGTTGCTCACATAAATAAGAAATAGAAAATGAATTAATGTTTTTTATGCTTTCATGTGTATGTTCCGTTCAGATAATCTTTTATATTTCTCAACTCTTTTACTGCAAATACGGTATTTTTAAAATATTTTCTTCCTTTTTTTTCTTTCGAAGAAAATTATATGACCGTTTAATTTTATAATTAAAAATAATTATAATTAAAAATATCTTATTACTTTATAGTGATGTTTCACTTTATTTATATCATATAGTATTTAAAAATGCATTTAATAATTGATGCATCTTTTATACATAAAGTTTGAGATACTAGCAAAAAAAAGATAAGAAAGACAGAAAACAAGGGGGGAAAAATCGTTTCATATAATTCATAGGATTCACAGTTAATTATTCACATTAAATATTCATATCTTACATAAGAATATATATAAAAAGTTTGCATTATTTTGATAATATCGAAAAATCCATATTAAATAGAGTTTCAACCCCAAAAAAATTCATGGTTAAGCTGTTTCGCTAAGTACTGACTTGCAAATAGACTGTTTTCTACCCCGCCCGAGGCGAGGCATCTTTTGCTTCACACAGCCCGTTCAGCGTCTTTTGTTAATGACTTATTGAGTGACCAGGCTATATTTCCGCTAACAATTCAAACGTATACAGAAGATGAAGAGTGGAAAACGGGTTTAGTACTCTGTACATTCTTCCTTTTATAGTGATTTTTCTCGGAACTAGAGCTCCTATTATAGGAGTCTTACTCGGAACGGTATTTCTACCAAAATTTTCACTTTTCATTCAGAAGAATAAATGAAAAAAAAATTTATTCATTCAATTTTAAACAAGAACGAAAAATCATGCGTCAAGCATAGATTCTGTAACACTTTACAACACTTCTAAAATAATTTTACAAATCTTTACCATTTAACAACATTAAAAGAAAAATAAATACATTAATTAAGAAAATTATTTCATTCCCGATAATTAAAAACGTTAATAATTAACTAACTATTTATCTTATTTCATATGAGACAATACGGTATTTTTTATTATAAGGACCTTGACATAACCCAGTCTTAAAAAAGTGAAATTTTTTGCCAAATAATCGCGAAAATAAAATTGCAACCAATGCAATAAGGAGGGCCAAATAAAATCGTGGAAATAGACGAATTGGGTAAAAACAAATATCAATTTTACCTGATAAAAAATTTTACTTTTAAGTCTTTGTGAAACGTTTTAACATCCTTCAAAAAAACCTTAATTGGAAATAGTATATGCTTTTTCTTTAAATTCAATTCTGCCTCCTTGGTTTAATGTATAGTTGAAACAAATCTTGTTTTCTAAATGACAGTATGTTGACAGGCACTTTTTGTTCTCCAGAATAAATTGATTCATGAAGTTTGTATATGTGAAAATATGTTTTTGTTTTTCGGAAAATTTACTGAAATCAATTCAGTTTTAATGAGAAAATGGTGTAAAAAATATACTAATATGTTTTATTTCTCCTTTTTTATACACAAATATGGAGTAATTTCCTTTCCGTTTTTAGATAACTTTCGTTAAAATTTACAAAAAAAAAAAAAAAAAGAAAGAAAAAGAAAAAAATCTTGGAATATAATTTAATTTCTTAAATTCTGAGAGTTTGTGCGACATCCTCCGATCAAGTAAATCGAGTTGCGTTCAATAATCTAAGAGTAGTTGCGAAATACAAAAACACGGTCAGATTTTAATATAATAGATTCGTGTTCATTTTCCTTTTCTTAAAATTATGATGTGATTTTTAGCAGAAAACTCTCATCTGTATATAACGGATACTCATGCTTAATAATCAGTATAGATAACAAAACATTTAAAGATTTAAATTTTTCGTTATAAATATGGCGTGAAACTCATCTACTTTCTATACTTACTGATCCTTGTATTATTAATGTAAGGAATTAATTCACACACATTTTAAAACATATTGGAAAATTCCCGTTTTATTTCAAATATGAAGTCTCTTTTTCACCAGAGAAATCCCTTTTTAATGACACAATTCTTGTTAATTTTCTTTTCCAGGCAATTAATTTCAATACTGGCATAGGAGAAATTAAGTCATTTTAACGAAATAATATTAAATCTTTAGGTTTTATCAACAAAAATGGAACTGTTAACATTCGTCATTTTTTTTAGGTAATCGAGTTATTTCTTAATAGTTTTAAGAAATAGTTTTAAGAATGAAATAACTATTTCTCGCTATCCATGACATCATTTTCGACATGGATAATTTTGCGGAGCATATTAATGACATTTGCTAACCATTTTCTTTTGAAACTTCTTTTTACTTTTTAAAAATTTAAATAAAAAATACGGTTTAGTTATATTAGCCGTGCGCAGACGGTAAAACGTCAAGTATTGTTACCATACAAAAGAAAAAAAAAAAAGAAAAAAAGTGAAGAAAAAACCCAAGATCATTTTATTTCCCCACTTTATTTTAGATGAATATCCGCTTTATTTTAGATGAATGACGTCATATTCGCCTGTTTCATATGGTTACGCATATTGAGACCTTGTATTATTATCAAAAACTAAAAAAAGTACGTTTTATTTCTAATAATATTATTTTATCTTATTTTTAATTCTTTAATTTTTTTATTTCATTTTCATTTTTCATTGAAAAATTTTCAGTTGAAACTAAATTGTTGAGTAAAAATTATTATTCCGGGTTTTGAATTAGTTTTCGCAACGATAAAGTACTAGCAACGGTAAAGTAAATTTAACCATTTTAAAATATTATACGAAAAAATTTCCATTTATTCTCTATGAAAATAATGAAATTTTGAATTATTAAGAAAAATATTTGAATAAAATAAACAAAAAACAGCCTATGTTCATTTGAGGGTTATTATCAACCTATACGCAAAGATACAGGATCATTAAATGTTCCATTTTGACGCTGGCTTCAGCCTAACATTTGAACGCAATCAGATTTATAATATTATTAGGATAGGATGTAAAGAAAACATATTTTTAATTTCCAGTTATAGATGTTATAAATTTATGATGGATATTTAATGACTTGGTTTTATGTAATAGTAGAAAAGTTAAAGTTCAGTTTACTATTTAAATTCGTTTCAATGGGTTATTAGTAGTTCGAAATAATTTATCCTTTTAAAATAAAAATTCAAAACCGTGAAAATGCATTATGATCCAGACAACTGTGGGAGGTTGGGATCTTAGACCAAGACCCCGATTGTTAACAGGTTAACGCGGCACTGCATCCAATGTCTGCTTTGCTAATAAATTGTAGTATTTATGAGGATTTTATTTTAAGGTGTCTCGATTTTTTTTTCAAGAATTACAGCTGTTGAGAATAGGCTCTTCGTTTTCGTAAAATGTTAAAAATGAAAAAAAAAGTTAATAATAATAACGATTTGTTCCTAGTCGCTTTAAATTGAAAAAAAAAAAAAGCAAAGCCCTGAAAAAAATTGCCTTTGCCTCAACAATCGTAGAACAATTTGGTAAAAATAGTTTTTCTTAAACTATAAATAGGCTTAAAATTACACAATGTGCTAAATACTTAAAAGATGACAGAAATATTGAAAGAAAATTTTTATAATTATTTTAATTCACAGTACTTTCAGGCATAAACATAGCCGCCGTCAGAGAATACAATAAACCAATTAAATTGTTTTAAAAATATTTTTATCATCTTTTAATTAATCAGCACATTCTATAATTTTAAGTCTAACTTTTAAAGATGAATTTAGCATTCTATTTATTTATCTATTTGCTCATATAAATGGGGTATCACAGATTAATCAATTAAAAAAAAATAGTAATTTTGTTACAAATTCTGTTCAAAAATCAGATTTCTTATGTATTTTATGGTCTACTAAAAGTTAAAATTCCATTTATATTTTTGAAGCTAATGTTCGTTTACAACAATATAATTATTTATTTGTAAGTTTGTTGTACACTAATGACATAGTATCTTTTTTAGTTTGTTCTTAAGATTTGTTTACCTTTCAATTAATATGGTTATTTTTTTTAAAAACACAATTTTAAAGATAATAATAAAGAAGTTGATAGTTGATTTCAATTCTAAATTCTGATCTGCTGATTCAAGAATTATTTGTTTTTGTGTCAAATTATTGATATTGGATATTTGATTTGGAATATTAACAAAAAAAAAAAAAAAAAAAAAAGAACAAATTCTTATTTAAAAAAAAAAAAAAAAAAATTCTTAGTTTTCCAAAAAATAAAAAAAAAAATAAAAAAAAAGTAAATAACTTATGTGAATTTTTTTTTAAAGATTCACGTTTGATGCTCTACTCAACAAAAAATATCACATGCACACACTTTCCGCTAACATAACAAAAATCTTTGTTTTCGTCGAGTTTCCATGAACCTTCTAACAGATTATGCTTTGAGCAATATTATATCACATTAAAACTTAAATCCTTTTTGTCCGCCTAGTATGTGTTTGATAACCGAATATGAAAAGTAAGCAAGATACTTTTACATTACGCACTAAATCTCTTCTGCGCATTTCTTCAAGTCCGTATAATAATAATTCACAATAACAATAGTAACTAGACATAAAAGAGAAACACATTTCGAGTGCCAGATATTCAGCTCTCGAAACAAGTAAAATATTCTAGCATTGGATATGTGACCCTATATTGTGACGTCAAAATGTGGTATGGGGACACTTTTCATGGGGATGGATTTCAAGTTCTCAGTAAAAAGAAAATTCTCTAGCACTGGAAAAGTTCCCCCATGATATGTATCCCCATCTGCTATGACATCAGAATGACGTATGGGGACACTTTTCATGGGGGAAGTTTTCAAGATCTCAGTGAAAAAGAAAATTACCTGGTACTGGAAAACTTCCCCCTTCTGGTTTAGGGGAACTTTTCATGGGGGAACTTTTCCAATTTTCGACGAAAGTAAAACTCTCTAGGACTGGAAATCTTCCCCCATCTGTAGTGACGTCAAAATGACGTATGGGGACATCTTTTCATGGGGGAAGTTTTCAAGAACTCAGTGAAGAAGAAAATTACCTGGCACTGGAAAACTTCTTCCTTCTGGTTTGGGGGAACTTTTCAGGGGAAGTTTTCCAATTTTCGACGAAAGTAAAATTCTCTATGACTGGAAATCTACCCCCATCTGCTGTGACGTAAAAATGACGTATGGGGGAACTTTTCATGGGGGTAGTTTTCAGCGCTCCCATGTAGCATTTATAGTTTGTTTACATGTGACACACAAAATAATTCTGTCACATTATGGTCCATGGAAAAAGTTGTTTTGATGCATTTTATTGTTGTTACGATATATCATACATAATGCGACTCATATACATGAATTAGGTGGATTACAGCATGCTTTCTCAGGAGTATAAAAGGGGGAGTAGGTAGCATTTATAATTCGTTTACAGAGACGCACGAAAGAATTTCACTGCATTACGACACTTGGGAAAAAATTGGCTGCAATGCAGTTTAATCATGTTATGATATTTCAAACATAATGAAACTAAATATTAGTAGTAAGTTTTGTATGGATTTGTACAGATTCCAGCATGTTTTGTATAGATTGTAGAGTACGTACCGTTTACCGTTCATTTACAGAGAGGCACAAATAATTCGACTACTGGACTGACTATGATCGATAATTGCTAGGAATGCGTTTTATGCTGTAAGATGCATTATGAAACAAATTTTAGATCTAATTTTAGTGTATTACGTACTGTGTGTATGTTTTATAGATCAAGGTCCCACGACAAAAATTTGCAGAAATTACCGGATATGGACAGTAATTGGTGAGAATGGATTTTTACTAAATTATGTGTTTTTATATTGCCTATTTAGATATCCCATTTCATTCTATGAAATCGTTAAATTACGTACAATATTATGTTACTGTTGTAAAATGTTTCACGATACTTAATGCATGTTTTGTAATGATATTTTTGAAGTAAAAGAAAATTGTTTTCAAATACAGTTATTTAGTTATTTTATATGTGTGCGTGGTTTATGACGGGGGGTGGGGTTCATATAAAAATGCAATTATCTGTTTTAACTCATGCGAGGACTATTTTCATAATGCTTACTTTTTATTTAATTTTTAGGTGCGGCCATAATTATATAAATATGTAGCACCTATAGTCGTCGTCTGGTCCGTCCGTCTGTCCGCATGTAACAGCGCAAAAACTATTCAATAGAATGGTTTGAAATTTAATATATGCAATCGTTCGAGAATTTTGTCGCGTCGTTTCAAATATTACGAAAATGAATAAAACCTTAAAAAAGATATTAATAAAAGTTTTCTTCATTCTGTTAAATCCTATCATAAATAATTAAATCAATGATATCCCATGATAGGTAATGATTCTGGGTTGCCATGGTGATTACATCCTTTTTAAGATGGAATCATATTATTTCCGTATTACTGAATTTAAAAACCGAATTGGTATTCTAAAATTGTTTAATTATAGCAATCCTATAATCTACCGACAGTTTTTTGGATAGATGCTTCCGGAGAAATAGATATTAAATGGGAAAAGTGCTCTAAATATTTCAGGTTCTGAAATTTTCAAAGCTAGACTTAAGATTGGAATTTTCAATTATTGTGAAAAAAAGATAAAATGTTGCCAACTTAAAATGTAATTATTTTATTACAGAAATTATTCATATCATAATAACAGACAATATAATTCATTTCACTGAAATAATAACGATGATATTTTTACACTGTCTTTTATTGAATATTTGCGAATAGTATAATTTTAATGTAACATAATTGTTTCTAAAACAGTATTTAAACTTAATTTCATAAAATAAAATTAATATCTATAATATGAAAATCTGCACATAAAATAAATTTTGTATTTATGCATTTTTGCATAAGAGTGCAACAGCTATTGCAGCAAGATCTGAATATTTATAAAACTAGTTATAGTACGAACGCACCTTATTTGTCACGTTTGACGAACAATTTCAAACTTTTTAATGCTTCTGCAGTTTAAATTGTCTATTTATAGAGAACAGGAAACAAATTAAAATGCGTTTCAACATTTATAGAATATACGCTAAAAAATAAGTTTTCCTGCAGTTTTTAATTTACATGTTATTTTTTACATGCTGTAAATGCAGTAATTGAATGAAGAAACAATTCTGTATGGTGACACGTTTATTTTAATCTCCGATAACATCCATACTAGCAAACGTGACACGAATTTTATCAAAATGCGAAAGCCTCGTGACCCCAATGCAACTCTTACTGTCCGCATGGCCGTTACGTAACGCAGAAAATTGAGTCACTTTGAAATGGGTTTGTCCCACTTTGTAACAAGGTTCAAAGGACTTAAAAATCGGTAACTGTGACTTCACATTGAAATCACGGTGTGACTTGTTACAAAAGAGTCATAAAGTCACGAAATAAAGTTGCCATCTTTGGGTCACCATTGGGATTGGCACCATTTGTTACGAAAGAGACACCAAGGTGACGTCAGATCAATTGGCTGTGCAACAAGAGATTTTTTTTTTAATTCAACTATATTTCTGCTGAAAGAAATAAATTGTTGAATTTACAATATTCTCTTTTCTTGACTACTTCAAAAAAAAAAACGGTAAAAAGTTTTGTTCTGTTTTTTTCTTGATACGTTTTAACAAAGTTAAACAGAAATAACAGTAAATACAAAAACAAATGAGACAAAAAAAAAAAAAAAAAACACGAAATAAGAGTGTTAAAAGTGCATTAAAAGAAATCGATATCAGGAACTGTCAAATTCCTTCTTTAAATCTCAGAAAACAGGTATTAAACTTCTCTTTCAGGAAAACAGCTATACGAAGAATCTTTTCTTTTATTAACTAGCTTATTTATCTTTTACATTTATATGAGCATAATGTTGAGAAAACTGTGTGATACTTTACTTTTTGTGAGTTGTTTTTCTTATGTGAACCACAGTTAATCCTTTCAAATCGTGTACTTTAATCAAATTTATAAAAGTTGTTATAGTTGTAAAGAATTAAGTTTAGATAAACAAACAATGTCTTGTGATATTTCATTTTTAGGAATTAATTAAATAACAACTCAGTTAAATAATAACTGAATTAGTCGTTAAACAATTTTTAGTCGGTCAGTTAATATTATATCCTACTCAATGAAATCTGTTATATATAGGGATAGCAACGAAGTATCGATACAGTGAAAATATTGATATATTGGTTCTATGTAATGGGTATGTATTGACATCCAGTAAAAGTAAGCGTTAGAGGTTAAATTTGGTATAAAAATTAACGAAATGTTAAATAATCCTTTCGAATAATTCTTGTTTTATATTTTAATTAATTATTTATTAACTTTCATTTATATACAAGATTATTTGTAATAAATATAAAATACTTCTTTAAATTCTCAAAATATTACATATAGGGTGACTGAATTAGTCTATAATCAATTCCTGGTCGATCTTTTAATGTTATATCCTGCTCAATAAAATCTGTTATGTATAGGGATTGCAACGAAATATCGATATACCGAAAATATTGATATAAGATTGATATATTGATATTGTTCTAAGTAATGGGTATGTATTGGAATCTAGTAAAAATAAGCTTTAGATGGAAAAATTTGCTATCAAAATTAACTAAATGCTAAATAATCTTTTGGAGCAAAATTTTTATATTATAATTATTTATGTATTAACATTCTGTTACATAAAATATTTTTTGTGATGTAAATTTTAAAATGCTTCTTTAAATCCGCAAAATATTACATATAGGGTGACTTAACTAGTCGTCAATCAATTCCTAGTCGATCGATTATTCTTATATTCTAGTTATTTTAATCTGGTTTGTATAGGGATAGCCACGAAATATCGATACATCGAAGATATTGATATATCGTGACATAAACATAGAATTTTAACATCAATGTTAGACTCTCGATATAGATCGATATATCGGATATTACATTCCATATATCGATACATCAAAGATATTGATATATCGGGACAAAAAAATAGAATTTTAACATAAATGTTAGACTCTCGATATAGATCGATATATCAGATTTTACATTCCATATATCGATACTTATTAAGAATTAGTATTTTACATGTAAAAATCAAGTTTAAGCATTTTAAAATACATTTCTAAATTAATTTAACTAAACTGATTTTATTTTCTTAAATAAAAGAAAAAGTATTTAAATTTAAATAAATATTTTAATTGGATTAGTCCTTTAATATGGCTAAGACTTTTAGGAAAAATGAAAATATCGTTTACGAAATCAGAAAAGCATCACAAAATAATTTACATGATTTGTGATTAAACATCATTAGCGAAATCGGACACTAAGGACCTTCCCTTTCACTGTTAAAAATTTTCAGCAAACTGTCCAGTCATTTGACCATTTTTATAGAAAACGGTCATATAACCATAATTTAACTCTATTCTGACTATAAAATAGGCAATAATATGGTCAGAATAGACTTAACTTACGGTTATGTAACCGTTTTCTATAAAAACGGTCAAATGACTGGACAGTTTGCTGCAAGTCTTTAACAGTGCAGTATAATTCAGCACAGAAAACCTAAGAAATCATTATAAACGAATATGCTAAACACAATATTTTTCAGCACAAAAACCGAAGAAATCATTATAGAAGGATATACTAAACACAATATTATTCAGCACAAAAACGCAAAGAAATCATTATAGACGAATATGCTATATACACAATATTATTCAGCACAAAAAAAACGAAGGAAACATTATTTGAACATAATTTTAAGCTGACTGAGGCAGAAAATCTATATAGATATTATACAGCAAAAACATGTCTATGAGTAACGCTGACGTCATATTGACGGTGGCAATACCTGACCAATAAATATCGCTTTTCTTCCAATTTTTGTAACTTCTAAACATCGCAGAATTTTAATTTATATACCGTCTAAAAAAAATCTTTAGAATGCAATTTTTGAAAGCTGTACAATTTGCCGACTTCTTGTGGTTTTAAATACAGTAAAATCTCGTTATAACGAATTTCTGGAGACCGCCAATTAAATTAGTTATACTGAAAAATTCGTTAATTTGAAATTCCAATACGGAGGTTTTTAAAAAAGGAAATTTGCATTCACATTTAATAAAACTATATATTATTGCTACACTTATATTAAATTTCGGTTAGCATCCAAACATGTCAGTAAATAATAAATATACACTATATTACTATTGTGAACTTACTAGTTAGAAATAAGATAATTACCAGAAGGACCCGTGCGAAGCTCTTCGCACTGCAATCATTGAGATTATTTCCTGGTACTTTTTAGCACTAATTTTTAATTAACTGATTTTTTTTTTAATCAAACAACGCGTTTTAACGAAATGTGTTTGTACTATCTCAGAAACTTGTTCAAAAACTTTTCGAATGATACCTCATTCATCGTTGTATGTTTTGTATGTGCATAGAAAAAAGGATGTTGATAACAGAAATAATATATATATGATGATTGCTTGTGTATAAGAAAATGGGAATAGATTGCCAGAAAATTTTTTGCCAAATTTTCTTCTCTCGCCAAGGTCATTTCTGTAGGTTGCCAAGACCCCTATACTGAAAAAAAAAACGAATTATAAAAAAACTGAAACACTGAATCAGACATATAGGGAATTCATATGAAACCATTTACTCAGATTTTGCAAAACTGTTCCAGAAATGTCTTAAATAGATAAATCAATATTTGATACACCACTTTTTTGCAAGCCTTTATGGGAACTTAAACATGGGATGTTCAAACTTTGTGGTCCAGCAGCCATTTAAGTGACGTCAGACTTTGCTGGCGTATTAACAGCTTAATGAAATATTAAAAAATGGTGCTTCTCCATTATTCAGGCGACCACTTTTCATAGCTGAAAACTATCGCCAAACTATAGGATTTAACGCCAAAAATGCAATCCCATTCACTTGACGTCAGAAGCATTTCACGTGTTTCTTATGTCATCAAGTGGTTTTTAATTCGACATTTACCTGTATTTTTCATTATGTTTTACTGATTTATTAGTTATTTCGTTGATTAAAATAAAAATTGCGCCCTTAAACGGCGGTGCCATGGTATGAAAAGAGAAAAAGCACTGAAAAAATGTTGCGATGCATAGTTACATGCAATAGAACAGTTTCAACTGATTAACAGTTTCAACAACTTTCAATTTTTGTAAATCCTATAATGAACTGTATACCTAATTGCGGAAGATAATCCTTAGATTTTACAAAATTAAATTACGTAATCTACTGGTGCTCTGATACAGTACGCATATACACAGCCATTATTAAACAAATAAACAATAGGTAACGCACGTATAAAAATAATAATAACCCGATTAAAAGCTCGATATTCTTTCAAAAATACGCGCAAGAAATAAATTAACAATCGTATTTTAATTGCATTACAGGATGACGTTATTCGATAATGTAGTATTGTATTTTTGTGGCAACACGGAATTGAGGAAAACCTTTCATTTCATTTATGAAAACAATGCCGATTTAATTTTTAATTATCAGCAAATTTTAATCAAAAAGCATGGTTTAGGAAAATGTATTTATACTATGTCAGAAGCCTGTTCAAATTCCTTTCATATGGTATCTCATTCGTCGTTCTGCGTTTCGTATTTTCTTAGCAAAAGGGATGTTGACAGGAGAAATAATATATACGATTAAGTTAATTAAGTTTCAAGATTTGAAACCTAACTGTTATAAAGAAATTATATTTTACCTTAGATAAATGGCGGATTAAAAAACTCCACTGACATCTGACATTAATGTAATTGTACAAAAAAAAAAAAAAAAAAAAAAAAAAAAAAAACAGAAGTTTTTTTATTTTCTACACTGAAGTTGACAATGCATTTTTCAAAACAAAGTGCATAAAATGTTTTCGGAACATTATTTTGCTGGGTTAATTACTTTTTAAGAGTTTCAATGATCTATAGAGCATCTTTTTATCATACAATACAATCTTCGATACTTGATGGACAGTAATCACCAGCTTTATTTTCACTGTCGTCCTCGTTTGTCTCACCTACATTGAGTTTCCGACGAAAGTTTTCTTCCGAAATCTAGTTTTTCAATACAGATATTTTTTCTTGTCAAATCAACATTCATAAAAACTGAAATAACATTCTTTTTAAGCTTACAATAAATTCGTTAATTTGAAAAATTCGTTAATATGAAATTCGTTAAAGTGAATATTTTTATAATGTGATAAAATTGTTTAAACGTTTTTTAACAATCCAAAAACTATTCATTAAAGGGAAAAATTTGTTAAAGTGGTATTTGTTGTAACGAGATTCTACTGTATCCTTTTTCTGAGAATCCCGTAGTATTTTTAATCTATCAACTACTGGTACTATCAGCCTACGCCACAAACTTAAGTTTTGTTTTCCTTAAGTTACAAAAGCAATGCGATTGCAATATCTCAAATTTATAATCTTATTTTTGTTATATAACCGAAGTAAATAAATTGCATATCTCTATATTATTTTATTGATTCTGTATGTTAAATCCACAATTTAATATATTGAGCAGTCACTAAATGTAAAGGTTCTACTTTAATGTAAAATTTTTCCAGACGTTCTGAATATATTTATGAACTGCGATCTCGAATGAAAAATATTTGACTCGCATACATCATTATGCCTATTTTCTCATACCACCTGTTATTAAACTAAAGTGAAATATTTACCAAACATTTGCTATCATACATATTCTACACTATTTTATTGCAAGGTACAATGGATACACAAGTATATATAAGTTTTAAAGTATATTTGCGGACATTAAATTGGACTTTTATGCATTGTTGCAGAAACTTGTAAAATTACACATGTAAAAGCAATTTTGGAATTTGATTATTTCCCTGAATAAATATATTTAAAACGTCCTTTGCGTTAGAAAAATTACTAACTCTTGAGAAAAAAATTCTGATTCTTGTTTTTCTAAAAATAAATTTAAACAAAATATACTTTTTTGCGTTTTAACAGGAGAATAAGAAATGGTTTTGTTCTTCATACATATACATTGATGTATATATAATTTTGTTGCACTTAGTATTTCTTGAAAAACATCTAAATGTATTTTCATATGTAAAAAAAAAAAAGAGTGACACAATATCTATATGACTGTATATATTTTCATTACAACTGTTTGATTTATTCAACTACAAGCTATTTAATTATAAGCATGAAATAATTATAATAATTTAACATTTTGTTTATAGGAAAACTTTTATGTATCTAAATTTGATTATATAAATGATAACATACAGGACTTTACAAATTTTATAACATCTATTAGTCAACAAAAAAATTAGTATAGTATATTTACTCCCCACCCATAGCCATTGATTTTCAAAATTGATTTTTTTAATGCAAATTATTGAGAAAAAAAATAATATCAAGCATGGTATAGAATTATTAGTTACATAGTTTAGAACTGTAATTAATGTAGAAAAATTGTATAAACTAAGTTTACTACAGAAACATATCAAAATTATGTATCTCCGAAAAAAAGGAAAGGTTGTAAAGGCTGAATTAACCAGCATGTTCGGTTGGTTGGTTGTATAAGTTTTTATGGCACAAAGTCCCTTAAGGGACATGCTGCGCCAAAAAAACAGCAAATTCAGAAAATGCTCATTGCCGAATTCTTCAAATGTTCGGACAGATGAGTGCTGCAAAATCTGTATTAATGAGAGAAGTATCGATGAAATAGTGAAACCGGAAAAACAAATTTTGCCTCTTTTCACGTGGAAGTCAACCAAATAATTTTGAATTGATTATTTGCATTTATTTTATTTGCATAAGATTAACTTAATTTGACCAAATTAAAACTATAAAGCTATTTTTTTTTTTTCATTTGAATATAATTTCTAAGTTTATTTCTTAATATATTAGTAGCTTTGCAATATCTATCACAAGACATTTTATGAGAATTTTACTTCAAATGAATGACTTATACTTACTGATATGTTATTATTTATTAAATTTAATGTCATAGATTAATCAGTTTTAATACTGAACGCAAAAATCTGATATGAAACTTACAAAATAACTGGAGCATAACCGCCAGATTAAATAACTTGTTAGTCGCCAGGTAAAAATTTGTTCGCCAATAGACACCTGGCGACCGCATTTGTCAAGTTCTGATGACATATATAAGAGCTCATTGCAAAATGACTCGTTCAAGAAAAAGTGAAAAAGAGTGTGAAGATGACCAGTGGTAGTGAAAAGCGAAAACGCACGGTAATGTTAACCCTTTTAGCTGATGTTAAAAAATTCCCAATTATGTGTAATAGGAAGCCAAATAGGTGAGGTTTTTTTTGTGGCATGGTAGTTCGAGCACAAGAAAAAAGGATTCATGAACAACAACTTATTTATCGACTGGATAAAAGTGTGTTTAAGAACATCGTGCTAGTGCTCTACAAAAATGGTCAAGCATGCTCGTTTTTACATACATGTGAACGGTTTCCACGGTTACCTAACTGAAAGAGTAAAGAATAGCTCTTGAGTCATTCTCCCATAATTTTAACCTGTGAAATTCAACTTAATAAAATAGTATTTTTATATATTCAGTTTTAAATTTTCTTGTTCTTGTGGCTATAATTAAACATGTTTTTGTTTTGAATTAATGTTTAATACTGTACTATCACCGTGAGACATTTACCATCCATTAAACAGTGAGATAGAACAGGGACGCTAAAGAAAATTAGAACCTATTTTTATGCAAGCGATTTTAAGCCTAAGTGTTAGCCACAATAGTCATTGATTTTTAGCAACAGTTATTTACATTGAACTAAATAATAATAATAATAATAATAATAAACTTCTCAAAATTCAGGAATAAATATTGTGGATGGTAACATCAATGCCACAGTGCTTGAAATTGCCACAGTTTAACCACAATGCTTGAAATAGCCACAATTTAACAACAATGCTTGAAATTGATTTTTAAATGTTGTTCAATAGATAATAATAGCCGCAATAGTATAATTCTTTATTCTCGAATTGTTTTTTGTTACATACTTATATAAAAAATAGTTCCAGTTTCGTTAAAATATTAAGTAGAACTACTTTTCTATAAACAAACCATTTAACATTTATTTATTTCGTTAAAATTGTTATACAATCATGCAATGACATGTTTTATAATATAAAGAATAAAAGAAAACCAAGAATATGTACTAAAATAAAAATTATTATTAAGGATTGTTACATGATTTTATTTGATTTGACTATTTATGACTTTTATATGATTTTATAATCAGTATAAGGGGGTTTATTTTTGCTGCAGTCGCTAGAGGTGTGCATCAATCATCTATTCAAGAACAATTCTAAAAAATAAAAAAACTGTGAGTAGCACTCGAACCCTGAGGGTTCTTAACCGTTATGTCATTTTAAGGTAAAGCATAGTAACTCTGTAATTTCTTTACAAAAATACAAGAATAAAAATTTCCTCATAATGAACAGAGAAAAGTATATTCAACTAGGTAAATTATATCCAATGGTTGGAGTATCATAGTTGAGATTTTCCCAACAGAGCGAAAATATGCTGGAACCAGGACTCAAACCTGGGTACTTTGGCTTGGGTACAGCCGTTCTTGAAAAAAAGAACTGTTCAGACAGACAGATAATGATTCTAAATGGGTTCTGTTTTTTCGTTTTGATGGGCAGAATCCTAAAAAACTATACACTGATTAAAAAGCAAAGTTTGAAACGAACACTAAGCAACGCCAACGGGTAGGGTAGAAAAAAAGTGGACTACTTCTCAGTTTTGAATGGGTTATTGTCGCATCGAAGATGATTCATTAAAAGCTTTTAAAAATGATACATTTCTAATGATTTCAAAGGCATTAACGATCTGGTATCTTCCAAAGATGAAGGAATAAATTCTGTAAAAAAAGAGCAACAGCAATGAGGAAAATTAATTTAAAGTTTTATAAATACTACCATAGTATATATATATATATATATATATATATATATATATATATAGGGGAAGATCGGGTAGCCCCGGACACTTGGATAAATTGCAAATAAAAAACAAATGAATGAAAGTTCTGTCTTTATTTTATACTTAAAATAAAATTACGAACTTCGTTAATGATTTTAATTAAACATTGCTAATAATATAGAATTATTTAACCAAATGTACTGAAAAAAGTTAGGCTTTATTTTTTTGGCGTCACAAGAAACGGCGGGTACACCCGTACATATTAATCAATGGTGTCCCAACCGTTTTTTGGCCTTACAAACATCACAATTATAATAAAAATCCGATGCATCTATGTAAACACAATCTTCATGGGCCAAGTCTTGGCATTCCTAGTACTGAATCCAGTCTTCTTCAAATGTTTCTCCGCATATGATGCATTCTGTCTCGTTTTTTCGAAAATTTATTGACGAAAACAAAACACTCACTCACGACTAACTTACTCGGCGCCCACGTCGCAATTAAACTGTATTTGTTTCGACTCTAGAGGACGTTAATTTACAATAATTCTTTATTTACGTAATACTTTGAATTTCTTAGAAATTGAAATGTCCGCGGCTACCCAACTTTCTCCTATATTTACATTTCGCTAATAGTTAATGACATTGATGTAGGTGGCAGACAATACTGATTGTAGACCATCCAGACTAATGTGGAGCTTCCCGTTCAATTACATTATCATTGGCCTTTATATATGTGACCAGTAGACAGCTATGAAATAATACGAAATCATGAAATAATATTTTCTTGATTTCGTACATATGTTGTATTTCATTATGTACATATTGAGCAATATTAATTTTATTTGTAATTCATAATTTTAATAGAAATGGGTCGGTTTAAGATCTTTTTCTCGTATTTTTTACTAAATATTTTTTCTCTAAATTAGGTGTTAAAACACGTGTTACGCGTGTTACAATGGGACATGGCATATACGTTAATACGGTAATATGATATTATATTTATCTTTATCATCACTTTTACGTTTGTTTGGCTATTTATTATTGAGCATATCATACACTCATTTACTATGCAATTGTACATTAATTGTGCATAACTTTGGGTTTTCATATTTGAGTACTTTTATTTATTTATTTTTTAGACACTGATAGTGGACAAATAAAACTTTATTAAATCTAACTTCAATTGTTTAATTTTAAACTTTTAGTGAGAAAGTCAATACAAGTTTAGAGGTTGAATCATAATGCAATTTCTTTTCTCAATAGCAGTTAATGGATTTTGAACAATTTCATTTCAGCTTTCTTTTCTTATCTTGTTTGGTTGAGCACTTAAAGTAATTTTCCTTTATGTAGCCTTCTTACTTATAGTCAAGAGGGAAAATATACAATAAAAGCTATTAGTGTCTGTTTTAACAATATAGTTTCTTACAAAAAGTATATTTTCAAGGATATGAAGGAGACGGTGGTATTTGAAAAAAAGATATTTTTCATTATTTATGCTATTCGAAAAAACAAAATTGAAATACGTTTTTTGTACCACAATGTCAATAAATATATAAATTAGTCGTTGAGGGCCACTGTAATACTTACCCATCGTGGATATGCATAATGTAAAATATTAAAATAAAAAATGTGTAAACTACTTATAAAATGCATTGCAATTTGAATAAAATCGTGGCTTGATCACGTCATAAACTTTAAAAGCTCGACTACTCAATTGCTTAAAAGAAACATCCTTATAACTCCAAAAACAATAATCCTATTAACTAGCGGTTTATTGCATCTGATTAAGCGTCACATTTCCAATTAAAATATATATTTGAAATTTGGATGAAATACAGGGTCATGAAAAATCGAAGAGTGTGGCAAATAGGATTACAAATATCTCGGCATCTCATTATCCGATCGACTTCATGCTTTATGCAAAATTTATGTTTTATTATTGACTTTTATGTTGACTCCTTAAAATAAGCAATTTCGAAAATTTTTATATACCTTTTATCAGACCGAATATTTCGAGAGTCCGAAAAAAATAGTTCCGGATAATCGAGGTGACTGAAATTCAATAAGCTTCTTCCCATTATTACATACTAAGTAAATACCAATTTTCAAGTCTCTATCTCAATTTTTTCGGGAAATAGAGCGTTTACAGACACAGAGACACACAGACGGACAGTATTTTTTTCTTCTAAAAAATCTGTTTTTCGGAATCTCTAGTGTCTGAAACGTGTAAATCCATCAAAAAATTTTTCGATTTTCAAAAGGTTTAAAAGACTTTCCCATACTACGTATGATGGGTAAGTAAAAAGAAAAGAAATTTTCTAAAAATTAAATAAACAATAATTTATTTTTAAATTGTTAATATATATATATATATATGCATTTCAATTTTCAGACTATTTTCTCGATTAATTTTCATTTTAAATAATAAAGGGGCATACAAAATTGTCCATCCATTTTTTAATCCAACGGACAGTTATACAAAGAATATAAATCAATAACTGGCCCGGCATTTTATTGTAATTTAAGTGATAAGTTTGTGCCCTTTATTACTAATTTGATGATTTTAATAAACCAATATTCGAAAATGAATGCGCATGTTTGTTGTAGTGTGCATCCAGATTACCTCTTACACATACTTACAATTTTGAACAAAAATTAAAATGCATGGAACATTTTTAAATACATAGGCTACAAAATATTTGTTTTGAGAAAAATGCTTTTATTATGTGATATGTGATTTTCTTTACTTACCTGTAACCTTTTCATTGGCGGTGGTTTGAACCGAGCACTTAATTTTTATCTCCCAACCAGGGTTGCAAATTTCGGCCTCATTCTTTATTTAGGAATTCTGAATAGTAATTTTTGCTTTATTTCAGAACGTACATTTCGCGATTACATTATTTAAAAAAAAATCTTCTTTCAGAAATTCCGGTAAAAATTCGAATTTCTAAATAAAAATTACGCTAAAACGGCAATCGCATCCTGAAATGACAGAGTTGCATCATAATTTTTGAAAAAAGAAAATGGTATAAGAAATAAATTCATTTATTCGGCAATTAAATCGTTCCTAAACTTTGATTTCAGTCACTCTTTCGACATTTTATCAACAAAATGACTTTGCCTGTGATAGGGTTCAGAAGGATGAAAACACCCTTTTTACGAAGAATATGGCAATGTATTTCTATTTTCTTTATTTTAACAAGTAAAAAACAAAGAAAAAAAACCCTCATATTTTTAAATGATTTTTGCTCAAACATTATTTTATTACTGTTGCCTTACTGTCAGTTTACTGATTATATTTGTTGGCCGTACCAATAAAAAACTGTGTTTCATGTGACATGTGGAAGACTTAAAAGTAACAGCTCCTTTAAAATCATAGTAGTTTATTATGAACATGATGACATACAATAAGACAGCATAACTTCGCTGTTAAATAAACGAACTGAAGAAAAAATAATATGCAGCTACATTTTATATAACAACCAGCATTACAAGCTGGAGAAAGGAAAAGTGAAGGCAAAGCATCCTGGAAAGTCCAGCCTTTTAAACACACCATCGGCGAATGTTTTGCATAAACACGTTGCCATTTAGAGGTACACAAATTCGCATCTGAAACGCCATTGGCTACGAATACTCGCAAGTCGCGAATAGCAGACTACGGTGACTAGCGCGATCCTGAAATCACAGGTTACTTAATGTTACCAAGTAACATATTTTGAACTGAAAGATCGTGAATGAAAACATTAGCGCTGGCCGTTTCAGATACGTGAGTATGTTTATTCAAGAGATGTTGAAAAACTGAAATGCATCAATGTAAAACTAAATACCTTTACTTATAATTTAAAGAAAGCTTGAAATGAAGGATTTATAAAGATGCATAACAATCGGCCTCCTTTTTCATCATCTCTAGAATATTACAAAAGAATGAAAAATTTGCATAAACATGAAAAAGTTCAAAAAATTTACAAAAAAATTACACTTGAAAAATTCAAAAACTAACAATCTGATCAATGTCAGGTCACATAAGACTTTATTGGCAGGACACTGACCAGAGTGAACAACATTGTAAGAAAAATTATAACCCCCCACATTAAGATTTAAATATCAAAAATTCTTTTACAAAAATTCAACAGCTGCTCTTTCACTTGTGGCTTAGTAAAGCTATCTGCAAGATTAAGTTTACTAGGAATATATTTAAGTTTAAACATTTTATCAAAAACAAGATTTCTTAAAAAATGATACTTTATATGAATATGTTTTGTTTTCTGGTTTTCAAAAGGGGAATTAGAAAAGGCTATGGCGGCTTGGTTATCACAGAATAAAGTGCAATCTCTCAAATTTAAGTTAAGTATTTTATTTTGTAAGACATTTTTTATCCAGATTAATTCCTTAGCAGCTTCAGTTAAACTAACATATTCGGCCTCCATGGTTGAAAGACTTACACATTGTTGTTTAAATGTCTTCCATGAAATAGGAGTTTCATCCAAAAACAAAATATATCCACCTATGGAAACACGATCGTCTCTGTTTGCTGCAAAATCTGAATCAGAATAACATGAGAGATTTAAATCATTAACTCTAGATAACTCAAGTTTGAAATTTTTAGTATATTTTAAATAACCTAACAATTTTAATAAACAATTCCAATGAGCAATGCCAGGATTGGTTTGAAATTGGGATAATAAATTTACTGCATACATAATATCAGGTCTGGTCCTTCCCGCTATATAAGATAAACATCCTATAAGATTTCTATAAGGAAAACTAGACATTTTATCAAATTCTTCCTTAGTGGAAGGGGAATCTTGCTTTGACAACACTAAACCCTTAGGAATAGGTAAAGAGCTAATTGGAAATTTAAAGTTTGAATACATTTCACAAACTTTCTCAATATAAGCTGTTTGGTGTATGTAAAGTCTATTTCCAATCTCTTCAAACTCTATGCCTAATAGCTTTCTGGTTGCACCCAAAATTTTTAAGTTAAAATGTTTTTGCAGCAAATCTATCCCAAAATTCAAATCATCTTTAGTTTTGCCAAAAAGAACAATGTCATCAACATAGAGCAAAAGAACCAATCTGTCTTGAAACATATATACACAATTGCACCAATCTAGTTTGCAAAAATTTAATTTGGATAAAGCATCATCCATTTCAAAAAACCACTGTCTGCCACTTTGATGCAGACCATAAATGGCTTTATTTAACTTACAAACTTTATTTTTTTCTTTTTCAAAACCCTCAGGTTGGTGCATGTATATAGTTTCATCAAGACCAGCATAAAGATATGCATTGTTGACGTCTACCTGGACATTAACCCATTTTAACAGACATGAAAATATGGCAAAGAACAACCGAATTATTGAAAAACTAACAACTGGACTGAAAACTTCATCGTAACTTTCTCCTTTAACCTGATTAAACCCCTTTGCAACTAACCTAGCCTTATACCTTACAATCTCACCATTTTCATTTCTTTTTAAGGTATACACCCAACGATTACCAAGTATTTTTGCATCTTTCGGAGGTGTCACAAGATCCCATACATTACGTTCATACATAACGTTCATTTCTTGGTTCATTGCGTCCCTCCAACTAGATGCTTCTGGGGTTTTTACAGCCTGATTGTAAGTTTTGGGGATTTTAACCTCAGTCAAGTTTGCTTCATCTATTTTTAAAAAATTAGAAATTTTACCGGATTCTTTATTTTTACTGCTGAAGTCAAAAAGGTTTTTATCACATTCTATTTTATTTAATTTACAATATTCTAACAATTCATTAAAAGATCTTATTCTAGTATTGGTTCCTTCGATGCCATAGTAAATGTCTGTTTTATTTCCAATTTTTCGAGGTACTGCTTTACGTATCCAAGGAATAGTTGCACAAGTCTTTAAACTACTCTGTTCTAAACTTTGGTTAGAATCTGATGCCCCTCCCAATTCAGATGTAATCTCTGGTTCTACATCAAAAATATTTCCGTCCTCTGGGAAATCAAAAAGTGAAAAATTTAATTTAGGTTCTTTAATTTTTGAAGCTATATCTACCCCCCTTTTAGTTTCATCAAAACGAACATTAATGGTTTCTACAATTTTCTGTTCATCTATTAACCAAATTCTGTAGCCTTTAGTTGCCTGAGCATACCCGCACATAATCCCTAGTTTAGCTCGCATATCAAGCTTCCTTCGGACTTGTTTGGGCACTCCAACATAAGCTAAACAGCCAAATGTTTTTAAATGAGAAACTGAAGGTTTTATACCAGAGTACATCTCAAAAGGGGTTCTTTTTTGTTTGTGACAGATCCTATTCCAGGTGTAAGAAAAACACATTAAGGCCTCAGCCCAAAATTTTTGTGATAAGCCACTTGAATTAAGGAGAGCTTTAACACCATCAAGAGCAGTTAAATTAAAACGCTCCGCGACACCGTTCATTTCTGGACTGTACGGGTTCGTTTTCTCATGTAAAATTCCCTGCTTCTCTAAAAATTTCTCAAATTCGTTGTTGCAGAATTCTAAACCCCCATCAGTTCTAGTAGAAATTACTTTCTTACTTAAATACCTTTCAGCCCTATTCTGAAATTTTAAGAATGTCTGAAAAACGTCTGATTTATTTCTGATGGTATATACTGCAACATTACGAGAAAAATCATCAATGATGGTGAAAAAGTATCTATTCCCTCCATGTGATGCTACAGGTAAAGGGCCACACAAATCCATGTGTAAAAGTTCTAGAGCAGTTTTTGATCTAACATTCCCTATTGATTTAAATGGCACTCTCTTCGATTTTGCAAGTTTACAGGAGATGCAATCCTCGGTTAACTTTGACAGCTCTGGCAAACCTCTAACACTTTCATTTTTACTAGTATTAACCAAATATTCACTATTTACGTGACAAAATCTCTCATGCCACAAGTTACTCAAATTTAAATTTTCAATTTGGTTAGCTGAAATGTCAACCGAGTTGCTTTCTCCTTTACAAGTTTTATAGCTGAAAGGTTTAACAAAATACAAATCATTTTTCCTTACTGCATAAAATAACCATTGCCAGTCCTTGTCATACACAATTAGTTTGCCTTTACTGCCAACAAAATTTATGCCTAGTTTTTCAAGTTTACTACCAGACAAGAGATTTCTACGTAAATGAGGATTATACAAAACATCTTTAAGAATTATTTGATTGAAACTTCCATCTTTACATTTAATAAAAAAATGTATTGTACCTTTTCCCTGAACAGGACTTTCTTTTTCTCCAACAGCAAGTGACATCTGCATATTTGAAACTGACTCATAATTCAAAAAAAGATTTTTGTTATTACAAAAATGAGCAGTAGCAGCTGTATCAAACACCCAGCTACTATTTTGGCCAAAATCAGATGAATTTGCCTCAAGAAAATTACTTTTAAAATTACTTTGAGCTACTTCAATCAAACTAGTCTCATGTTCAGAGAAGGTACATTTTACATTACTATTACTTTTTTCATTACTACATTTAACATTACTATTGTTTTTTTCATTACTACATTTAACATTACTCTTTAACTCTGCGTTACTAGATTCTTTAAATTTACTATTTGACTGATATTTCTTAGTTTGAAAATTTTTAGACTGAAAATTTTTAGATTGATTTTTCAATTTACAGTTAGCAATTAAATGACCATAAGATTTACAAAGAAAACAAGGACCTATTAATTTACTTTGATTAACATTATAATTCTTAAATTTACCTGTTTTACACTTTACCATTTCTCCAGAAAAAGCAACACTAGAACTAGAAATGTCCTTTTTGGCCAGTTTCAATCTATTCTCCTCCAGTAGCAATTCAGCCTCAATCTTGTCCGGTACAAACTCTGCATCTGGCCACCTGTAAATCGCTTGGACTGTAGACTGGAACTCCTCGGGCAAACTTCTAATCATCTGGTAACCCATATACAAGGGCTGAAGGGTATGTCCTACATCACGCAGACGCTCTGCTGCCTGCTTGACACGACACAAAAAAAGTCCCAAATTTTCTCCAGGAAAATAACGGACACCAAAAAAATCATCTAGCAGTTGTATAACACGAGCTCTTGTGGTAGGTTCAAAATGCTCTTTAAGGATCTTCCAGGCTTCAGCTCCATTCGTTGTATGCGAAATTAATGGCTTAAACTCAGATGACAAGGTCTGGTAGATAATAGTATAGGACCGGGCTTTTCTTAAATTCACCTCACTCTGTTCTCTCCATGTCAGCTTGTCTGTCACAGGAACTGTTTTTTCCGATGTCTCACCGCTTTCACTCTTGACGTTCTCGATATATTCCCAAGCACCATAATGCATTAGCAGAACTTTTACTTCCATCTTCCACGTCTCCCAGTTTGACGAGGTCAAAAGAGCAACATTCTGAAACTCCATTTTCTATACGGCCTCCGTCAAATAAGTAGGAAAAACACTTTAATACACATGAAAAAAAGCAAAAGTCTCTTTAAAAGCGCACTCCAGGGAAAAAAACATCAGCTGTAAACATCGGCGACACGTCAGCAGAAAAACAACATCGCAACGACTTAGAGAAACACATCGGCGACGACGTCTTCACTTCCACAAAACAAACTTTAAACTGCTTTAAAAAACACAACCGCGCAACTCTGCTACCACTTGTTGGCCGTACCAATAAAAAACTGTGTTTCATGTGACATGTGGAAGACTTAAAAGTAACAGCTCCTTTAAAATCATAGTAGTTTATTATGAACATGATGACATACAATAAGACAGCATAACTTCGCTGTTAAATAAACGAACTGAAGAAAAAATAATATGCAGCTACATTTTATATTACAACCAGCATTACAAGCTGGAGAAAGGAAAAGTAAAGGCAAAGCATCCTGGAAAGTCCAGCCTTTTAAACACACCATCGGCGAATGTTTTGCATAAACACGTTGCCATTTAGAGGTACACAAATTCGCATCTGAAACGCCATTGGCTACGAATACTCGCAAGTCGCGAATAGCAGACTACGGTGACTAGCGCGATCCTGAAATCACAGGTTACTTAATGTTACCAAGTAACATATTTTGAACTGAAAGATCGTGAATGAAAACATTAGCGCTGGCCGTTTCAGATACGTGAGTATGTTTATTCAAGAGATGTTGAAAAACTGAAATGCATCAATGTAAAACTAAATACCTTTACTTATAATTTAAAGAAAGCTTGAAATGAAGGATTTATAAAGATGCATAACAATATTAATACTTTGAAGGCCTATGGAAATTGTACTTCCTACTTAATTTTAAATCTCAACTACCAAAGTTGTACCAGATTTTTTGAAAAAAAAAAGTTCGAAACTGTACGTCTAACGTGACAGATGAGGTGCGTTCGTACTATAGCTAGTTATATAAATATTCAGAACTGGATGATTTTAAATTCTGTGAAATGACTTATAACGTCTGCAGATTAATTTCTGTCATAAGATAAGTATCTCGGTCGCTTGACGATTAAACCTCGGAAGCTCCTATAACAAGAAAGCACCGATTTTTTTTTTATTATTCAAATTTCTTAATAAATATTTTTATTAATATTTTCTAAAGTTTTGATTCAATTTTCATAAAATTTGAAATGCATTGACAAAATTCTGCAAAGATAATATATCTTAAATTTCAAACCATTCGGTTGGGTAGTTTTTGCGTTGTTATATGGGGACGGACGGACAGAAAGACGTACGGACCAGACGACGACAATAGGTACTACGTATTTATATAATTAAGAACGCACCTATAAAGGTTGATTTTTAATGCTCATGGAGAAAAACATTTATTTTTTTCGAAATCAATTTGTTCGTAAATTGTGGAGGCAGTCAGTCATTCCAACGTTTTATCAACAAGCATTACTTTGTCATTCATAGAATTAAAAAAAAATGAAAACACACTTTCTGCAAACAATATGGCAATGTGTTTTTATTTATTTTTTATTTTAACAAGTAAAAACAAGCTGGAAATTGTACGTCAAACGTGACAAATGAGGTGCGTTCGTACTGTAGCTAGCTATATAAATATTTAGATCTTGATGATATTTAATTCAGTGAAATGAATGATATCGTCTGCAGATTCATTTCTGTAATAGAATAAGTATCTCGGTCACTTGACAATTAAACTTCGGAAGCTCCTATAAGAAAAAAGCACCGATAAAAAAAAATCAAATTTCTTAATAAATATTTTTATTAATATCTCCTAAAGTTTTGATTAGATTTTAATAAAATTTGAAATGTCTCGACAAAATTCTGCAAAGATAATATATCTTAAATTTCAAACCATTCGGTTGGGTAGTTTTTGCGTTGTTATATGCGGACGGACGGACAGACAGACGGACAGACGGACGGACAAACGGACGGACCAAGCGACGACAATAGGTGCTACGTATTTATATAATTACGAACGCACCTAAAAAAGGAAAAGAAAAAAGAAATATACTTTTAAATAGTTTTTATTTATTTCAACATAATAAATACACAGTAAAATAACTTTTATTAGGTTGTTAGACATGTTTCGACTCACTCTGAGCCTTTTTCAAAAACAAATGAGAATATTCCATAATTGCACGGTCTTTGAAGTTATTATTTAAAATGCTATCATTTAATTATCATGTGCTTTTTAAAAAAATACGCACGTTATATTTTATTTTTACTTGGTTGTTTATTTTCATATCTGTGACCATGGAGTAACTCGAGCCTCAATTTCGGTAAGTTAAAAGATGCCGCATCGTTACATATTGTATTTTTGCGTGTTAGTAGCCTTATGGTTTCTCTTATTATGGACGGATAGTATAGACTGGAGGGAAAATATTATTTTACTTTCATTGAAATTTATTTGAATGATCTTCTTGATACAATCTTCTTAGGGCTGTGGTTTTTATATTATACTTAATATCGGTTATATGCTCTTTTTTATGCAATTAAATTTTCTGCTGGTCATGCCAATATAGTGATTCTTAGATCCGCCTTCTTTAATGAAAGGTATTTCACATACTCCTGAATAAATCTCAAAATTAATTGGGTCAATTTTACTGCAAATGATATTCTTTAATTTCTGAGGTGGTTTTGCTATTACAAAGATATTGAAATATTTTCAACATGCAAAAATACATTATGTAACAAAGTAGCATCTTTTAACTTACTGAAATTGTAGCTCGAGTTACTCCATGATTCCAGATATACAAATAAACAACCCAGTAAATATAAAAGATAACGTGCGTAATTTTAAAAAGTACATGCAAATTAAATTATAATGATTTTATTAATGCATTTTAAATAATAACTCTAAAGCCCGTGCAATTATGGAACATTCTCATTTGTTTTTGAAAATGGCTCGGAGTGAGCCGAAACATGTCAAACAACCTAATAAAAGTTATTTTAATTTGTATTGATTACATTGTTAATTTACGCCTTTTAGCATATTTTATTAGCATATTGTAGAAATATTTTATTACAACATTTATTATATTGTTATAGTTTTTACTTATATCAAAGTCTACTGTCACTTTAATTATCACATTACGGATTATGCTAATATTTTGAAATATTTTTACCCAAAATTGAAATATGCACAACAATAATTTCTATATATTAAAAGAAAAGTGGTTATTCTATAAGCTACGAGAATCATTACAATAATTATATGCACATTTCATTATTGCAGCAAATTATTTACAAAAATAATTAAAATTTTTTAAACAGTATTACACAAACAAGAAATGATTAAAAACATAAAGTATATTAAACTGCCGTTTAAAGAATAAGCATTCTTTATCAAGATATTTTGGTATACATTTGTATTCATTTTCACATTCTAACTGATGTGTCACATTCCATAAAATATCATCAAAATGATATTTTGCTTTATAAATTACAGGAAGATTTCCTAAAAATAAACTAGTCGTTGGTTACCACCGTAATACTTATCCATCATGGATATGCATAATATAAAATATGAAAATAAAACATGTGTAAACTATTTATAAAATGCATTCCAATTCGAATAAAATCCTGGCTTGATGACGTCATAAACTTTAAATGCTCGATTACTGAATTGCGTAAAATAAACATCCGTATAACTCCAAAAATGATAATCACATTATCTAACAGCTTATTGCGTCGGATTAAGCGTCTCATTTCCCATTAAAATATATCTTTGAATTGAAATTTGGATGAAATACAGGGTCATGAAAAACTGAAGAATGTGGAAAATAGGATTATAAATATATCGGCAACTCATTATCCGATCGACTTCATTCTTTATGCAAAATTTATGGTTTTTATTGTCTGTTATATTCACTCCTTAAAATAAACATTTTCGAAAAATTTTATATATACCTTTTATCAGAACAAATGTTTCAAGAGTCCGAAAAAAATAGTTCCGCATAATCGAGGTTACTGAAATTCAATAAGCTTTTTTCCATTATTACATACTAAGTACTTATCAAATTTCAAGTCTCTGTCTCAATTTGTTCGGGAGATAGAGCGTTTACAGACACACACACAGACACACAGACACACACACGGACGGCAATTTTTTTTTTCAAAAAATATGTTCTTTCGGAATCTCCAGTGACTGAAACGTGTAAATCCGTCATTTTTTTTTTCGATTTTTAAAACGACTACCCTAATACTTACCCTATACTATGTATGATGGGTAAAAAGATAAAATGTGTCTTAGTAGTAAGTAGTTGTAACAGAAACAATTCCTTTGCAAATGAACGATAAAGCGAGAAGAAAAAGAATGAACTTCAAAATATGCAGAAAAAATAATTTATAAGCGACACATTATTACGCGCGATATATTTCTTGAAAATTGTAAAACATAGTCGTATCTAAAATCTTTTAAATTAATGCTTAGGATATTTTTCATCCATTTCTACACGAAAATACGATAAAATAATTTAATATGCAGAAAATAGGAAATTCCTGTGAATTTTCACATAAGCTATTTAGAATAAAAAATGCTTTAAAACTGATTGAAGATTTCAAATAAAAAGGTTACTTCTACTAAAAGAACGTTTTAAAACAAAAAAATAGTACATGTATTTTTTTAAATAACTTTTTTTGTGAAGTATATGAAAAGCATTAAGAAATATCTTAGAAATGTTATCACTTTTCATATTCATATTTAGCTTATGCATTTTATCTATATATTTTGTTTTACTTTGTAAGATTATGAACATACACAATGGTATAAAAAAATTCTTTTGCTACTATAGTGTAATATATTATGAAAATTCGTTTTTTGAAATTATTCTTAAGTATAAGAAATCCAATATTGGAGTTGTTTTGTAATTAAAATATCGTATAAATATTTATTTTTCATTTAAATGATGCGAAAAGAAACCTAAATTCGTGATTTACGAATCATAATGCCAAACACTATATACTTTACAATTTAAAAGGAGGCCCGTGTGGCTCTGCTTATTTTAAATGTGGTAGAACAATGTATATAAATATCATCAACAACAACCGTTTTGAATCCACTGCTGGATGTAGGTCTCCCCCAGTTTTTTCCATTGTTTCCAGTCTAGTGCTTTAGTCATCCAATTAACACATGCCACTTTTCTGATTTCGTCACTCCATATAACTTGAGGTTGTCTTCTTGATGGTTCTAAATCTTTGGGATACCTCTGTAGAGTGTTTCTGCTCCACCTATTGTCTTCTCTTCTTGCAATGTGCCCAGCCCAGTTCCATTTTAGCCGTTTAATTCTCTCAATCATGTCAAAAACTTTCGTCTGACTTCTTATCCAAGTTGTTCTCTTTATGTCTCTTCTGGTTATGCCTAGCATACATATTTCCATACTTCGCTGTGTTGTTTGTAATCTTTGTACCATCCGTTTTGCTAACGTCCATGTTTCTGCACTGTAAGTTAGTGCAAGCAAAACACTTTGGTTGAACACTTTTCTTTTCAAACAAAGAGGCATGTTACTCTTCACATTAATATTGTTCGTCAAAAAAGCACCTAATCCATTTCTTATTCTTCTACTTATTTCATTCATGATACTGTTGTTCGATGATATTTCCTGTCCAAGGTACACATAACTTTGCACTTCTTTAATCTCAGTGTTGTTGTAGACGATTTTGATGCAAATGAATTGAACATCACCTTAGTACTTTCCAAATTTATTTTTAATCCCACATTAATGCTAGCTTCTGTCAAATATTTTAGCATATTTTCCAATTCTTCAGGGCTATTACTGAAAATTAAAATGTCATCAAAATCATCAGTCAAAATTTCGACTGATTTCTTTGAGCGTAGCAAAAGCTTCATTCATTCCACTTTAGTATTTAAAAGCAGTTTGCAGCTAACCATCTTATGATCGCTTCCTGTATTGAAGGTTTTGAGAACGCTGCAATCCTGAATAAGATGTTTTTTGCTTATCAAGATGTAGTCGATTTCACTTGTTGAGCCACTTGAACTACGCCATGTCCGTTTTCTTTGTGGCTTCTTCTTGAAAAATGAATTCATGAGTATTCTTCATTTATTCTAATCCCTTTGTTTTCCCAATCCAACTTCTTGAAAATATTTTCTAAGACAGCACTAAAAAGCTAAAGCGAAATGGTGTCTCCTTGTTTTACTCCTCTTCCAAGCTTGATTTTCGCTTTACCTTTGTTCAAACGGATGGTGGCTGTTGCTTTCTTGTAAATCTTCTGTATGATATTGATGTAAGGTTTGTCTATACCAATGTTCTCCACAGAATCAACTACTGTAGATGTGTAGACTGAATCAAATGCTTTTTCTTAAACAATACAGGCAAGTCATAGAGGTAAATTATTTTCTTTATGTTTTTTCTATAAGCTCCCATACTGTTTGAATATGATCTATTGTGCTAAATCCACCTCGGAATCTTGCTTGTTCTCTAGGTTGAGCCGAGTCCAGAGCAGATTCAAGTCTTGTCGTTAAAACTTTGGTGAAAAATTTATAAATCACTGACAGTAAGCTGATTGGACGGTAATTTTTAATGTTTTCCTTCTGCCCTTTCTTGTAAAGTAGCACCATCACAGCATTATTCCAATCTTCTGTTTCATCCGATTTCTTGTGATTTTTGGAAAACAGTAAGGCTAGCATTTTTGGAAATATTTTTGCGGCTTCTTTGCTAAGGTCAATTGTAATTCCATATTCGCCAGGGTATTTACCTTTTTTTCATGATCTAATGGCTCGTACAACTTCACCTGTCATCACTGTGTTTATCTCTTCAGTTTCTGTTACGTTTACTCGTGGATCACGTAGGTTGATTTCCCTTTGATCTTCACATTTTTATAGATCATTATAGAATTTTTGGACAATATATACTATTTCATTATTGATTTAGGTGATTGTTCCATCTGCTCTCTTCAGTGCAAAAATACCTTTTTTTCCAACACACAGTTTGCGCTTAGCTTATTTTAAACCGTTGTTCTCTTCTAGAACTTTCTTTACAAGATCACAGTGAAGTTTTCTGACATCTTCTGTAACACATTTTCATACCATTTTTTATAATTCTGCATATTCAATTCTTGATTTAGGATAGTTTTTTTCATTTTAAAATCTCTGCGTTTCTTCATCAATATTCTTGTTTCATGTCTGCTTTACTGGTGCTTCAGCAGCTATATTCCTTGCAATTTCTATTAAACTATTTGTTATTTTCTTGTTCACTACTGTAATATCGTGCTATTCTTCTAAAATTGATTGAAGTACTTGGAAACGATTTTTTTAGTTTCAAATTATATTCTTCTTTATGTAACAGTTGTTCTCTATATTTCGACTGATTACTTGAGCGTTGCAAAAGCTTCATTCTTCCCACTTTAGTATTTAAAAGCAGTTTGCAGCTAACCCTCCCATGATCGCTTCCTGTATTGAAGTTATTGAGAACGATGCAATCCTGAATAAGATATTTTTTGCTTATCAAGATGTAGTCGATTTCACTTGTTGAGCCACTTGAACTACGCCATGTCCATTTTCTTTGTGGCTTCTTCTTGAAAAATTGAAACATGATATACATCTGTTCACATTCTGCAAACTCAGTCAATCTGTTTCCTAGGGTGGGCCGAAAAAAACTTTTTTTTTATCCGCTATACCGCGGAAAACTTGGCTTTAGGGTTGTTTAGTAAAATAAATGAAAAAAAAATAATTACATTTTAATTTTAGCGGCAGAGCAGCTCAAATAAATTTATTGGAGAGCAATAGTTTTCTTTCTTTTTTTAAAGCTATAAAGAAAAAAACTGCTATTGTAAAAAATCTTTAAAAGAAAGATATAAAAATACATTATAATAAAAAAAGAAGCAAAATTACTTCATTTGAGATAGCGCAAAGCATTTAAAAAATCCTTAAGTTAACGCAATCAAGTTGTATTCACTCAGTGAATGTTGACCGGGTTGTGGGTCGGGTCTTTTTTTCTGTTTTGATTCGCTATACCGAAAAAGACTTGTGTCTAGGGTATCTAAGTAAGATGCAAAAAACAAAATAAATAAAATTTTACTTCTGGTGGTAGCGCAAAAGGCGTAAAATGTGTGAAAGTTTGGCTTTTTTTCTTTCCACTGGCAAGATCAATCTTCTCTGCACCTTTTATTCTTACTTCGCATAAACCTAGGATGTCCCAGTTGATTCTTTCTAATTCTTCTTCAAGTTCCTATAAACGACTTTCTGAAGATAGGGATCGTCCATTATACGAAGCCAAGGTCATCAACTTAAGGAAGCAAAACCGAGCCTGGTGATTCTTAGAACCCTCTGTCTTCATGTCTTTCTGATCACTGTCGTAACCAGTGTCATGCAGACTGCCGGGAATTGAGGGCTGTGATTTGTTTGTGAATTCATGGCAAAATAAGAGAGGAGGCTGCCGAATTCCTCTACGCTGGCCAAGCGGGTTGGCGGAAGCCCATTCTCGTATGTTCCTCATGCACGAAGAAAGGGTACTAACAGGCTGCACCGGTGGAAGTTGCGGGTTGGACATTAAGTCTCTGCGTCCAGTCGATTCCTTTAAGTCCTCTTCGGAGACATTTAAAGGGACGTCTCCTAGTTAACAAACAGAGGCTAATAAACCGCCCATATATATATATATATATATATATATATATCTTAAAAATACTGCTATAATAATAACAAAGTTCCTTGTATCTGTGCCCATAAATCGTTAAAACCAGAAAAAAATGTCGAAATCGATAAAAAAATGGCTTGACTCTGAAGCAATCACAGTAAAATCGCCAGCTTTATAAATAAGAATGCAAGTTTTCTTTGTCGAGTGTGGCAGAAAAGTATAAAATTTTCACAAAAAAATAATAAGTGCTTCGAAATCTCGTTGCATTTAGTGGATTTCTATTAGGTCGGCATAGGTTCCCAACGGGGGCGGTACAGCCCACCAGCGGGCGCTGGAGCATTCCAGGGCGGTAGCGTGTCCAGAGGCAAAAGGGGCCGTTAAAACCTTCAAGGGAGGCTGCCTTTGCATACCTACATATTTAGGAAATTAATATAATAAAACTAGCTAACCCCACTGGCGTTACCCGGGTCCGTAATAAAAATCTTAAATATATCTTCAAATTAAATTCCATACAAACTAACCTGGCCCAAGGGGCTATAAATATAATTTATTTTACGATTGTCAAAAAACCGCCATGGAACACGACTAAACGCTAAAACTCATGAAGGACAAAAGTTTATTATAGCGGACTAAATCATTACAACCGCAATTATTTCATGAATATAAAAAAATCGCTACGGAACGGGAACAATCGCCATAAATCCCATTAAAAACCGTTAAAAATTAAAAACTCGTAGAGTGCAAAATTTGCTATATTAGGCTGGCTCTTTTTTTAAACCAAATTCCATTTTTATTAACGTGTTTTTCGAAAAATATGGGAAATATACGAGAAATATGGGAACACATGTACCTGAACAGTGATTTTCAAACGAACCTGTTGTGGTTTGAATCTGCTCAAGAAATTCGTTTATTTTGTGTGAAAGTGATAGAAGACATTATAGCCATTATTTTTATTACTATTTATAAATCTGTTGAAAAGTTAATTTATTTAAACTTAATCAGAGGCAAATTTTGCATTTCAAAATGTCTGAATCTAAGGAGAAATGCCGGCAGTATAATAGTGCGTATTTGAAATATGGATTTACGCACTCTCCTACAAACTAATCATTAGCTATGTTTAATTTGCCGAAAGGTTTTTACAAATGAATTCATGAAGCTTTATAGGCTACAAGAGTATTTGAATAAAATGCATGTTGATAAAAAAAGATAAAGATTTATGCTATTTTCAAGAACTGGAAGAGAAATATTTAAAACAGTGAACTGTATGAAACCGCTTTGAATCGTCTTCTAAACAAAAAAGTGACGGACTATGAACCATATATAATATATCATTGTTAATCCTTAAAAGCGTGAAAGCCACACACAATTGGAAAGGAAATAATCTTGCTGGCTGTCAAAGAGGTAATAAAAACTGTTCTTCATCAAAAGACACCGTCAGATATCACCAGGTATTTTTTCTGAGTAATAATTCGTTACAAAGAAGAATAGATGAAATTGCTAAAAACATTGAATTATGCAATTACTTAAAGACTTGGAAATTTTCCATTCAACTCCATGAATCAACTAAGAAGTATTCTTATCATACGTTCGAATCATGAAAGAACTAAAAATTTGTCAAGAGTTGTTATTTGCTAAAAATTTGAAAACTGATACAAAGGGATAATCGATATTTACATTTAATACCATGAGCAAGATTTTCAAGAGAAAGAAATTCCTATTCGTAATATTTTGTCAGATGCTAAGTGCTAGCTGCTACTGATGGTGCTCTAGCAATGACTGGGCGTCATAAGGGCTTCATAGCGAATTTGAAACAAGCAGTACAAATGTAATCGCTGTATATCATATATTCTAATACGAGCAAATCTTGTGTGTGGTTATATATATATATATATATATATGCAAATTTTATCTTAAAAAACGGCTCTAACGATTTTGACGAAATTTTGTATCTTACCGTTTTGGGGCACTAGAAAACCATTGGGCAAGGTCACGTGTTCGAGAAAATTCGATTAGTGGGTCATTTTGGATCATTTTGGGTCAGGGTCAAGCTAATTCTATCTAAAAAACGGTTCAAATGATTTTGACTAAATTTTGTATCTTACCATTTTCGGGCACGAGAAGACTATTGGGCTGGGTCACATGTTCGAGAACTTTCGATTAGTGGGTCATTTTTGTCTCAACCCGGGTCAAGTTAATTTTATCTAAAAAACGGCTCTAACGATTTTGATTAAATTTTCAATACTACGAGTTTTGGGCACGACAAAATCATTGGGCTAGGTCACGTGTTCAAGAAAATTCGATTAGTTGGTCATTTTGTTCATGGATCATTATGGGTCAAGCTATTTTATCTTAAAAACGGCGCAGACTATTTACACTATATTTTGCATCCTATGGTTTTCGGGCACGGGAAGACTGTTGGGCTAGGTCACGTGTTCGAGAAAATTCGATTAGTGGGTCATTTTGGTCATGGGTCATTATGGGTCAAGCTATTTTATCTTAAAAACGGCTCAGACTAATTACACTAAATTTTGCATCCTACGGTTTTTGGGAACGAGAAGACTGTTGAGCTAGGTCACATGTTCAAGAAAATTTGATTAGTGGGTCATTTTGGTCATGGGTCATGATATTTGAACTGAAAGTTATTTTGACCGAGAATAGCTCGGTCTTCCCTGCTCGTTGTGTTATTCATCGTCAACATTTGGTTGCAAAAACTCTAAACACCTGCATACGTTGCTCTATTACGTTATTAAAGCAGTTTTGACTGATTATGTTGCCACGTTTCAGACACTGGAGATTCCGAAAAACATATTTTTAGAAAATAAAAAAATGTGTGTGTGTCTGTAAATGCTCTATCTCCCGAACAAATTGAGCTAGAGACTTTAAATTTGGTATGTACTTAGTATGTAATAATAGGAAGAAGCTTATTGAATTGCAGTAACCTCGATTAACCGGAATTATTTTTTTCGGACTCTCTAAATATTCGTTCTGATAAAAGGTATATATTTTTTTTCGAAATTGTTGTTTTTAAGGAGTGAATATAAAAGACAATAAAAAAACATAAATTTGCATGAAGAATGAAGTAGATTGAATAATGAGTTGCCGAGATATTTGTAATTCTATTTCCACACTCTTAGATTTTTCATGACCCTGTATTACATTCAAATTTCAATTCAAAGATAGGAAATTATCGTGAATTTCCCCATCAGTCATTTAGAAAAAAAATCCTCAATGCTAAGTGAAGATTTAAAATAAAAATGTTTCTTCTGCTAAAAGTAAGTTTTAGAACAAAGTAATAGCATCTGTATTTTTTCTAAAGTAATTTTGTTTTGCGAAGTATGTGAAAAGCATTAAAAAGGATATTATAAATGTTATTACGTTTCACATTAAGATTTAGCTTATTTCATTTTGTCTATAAAAAATATATTTTTTCTCAAATATTTTACTAAAATGGTGAAATATTTTATGACAGTTTCACTCTTTACAAGTATTTTAAGTAGCAGAAATCCAATATTGGAGTTGTTTTTAAATTAAAAATAGTATATCTTATTTATCTTACATTTAAACGATGAAATGACACCGATTTCATCGAAAAATTAAAATAAAAAGTTCACAAAAAAACAGGTGATTTCATTACCTAAAAGATGATTAAAAGTTTAATTAGATTTTAAAACATTAAAATCGAGCACTTTCGGCTGTGAACCCAGCCTTCATGAGGATTTATGATAAAAACAGCTGTTAAAACACAAACGTCCAGATCAAATTCTTGTAAACAGTACGTCCTTGCGCTGCGAACCTACGGGAGAATTAAAAAAATTCATATTCTTCCAACGGTCGAGGAAGGAAGTGAGGAAGGAAGGAGAAGGGGGAAAAATCACGTTCCATGATTAAATTAAGCCACATACTGGGATTCTACTTCATTGATTTAAAAATCATGATGTCAAAATATATGCTTCATAATTTACTAGCCGACATAAGTGGCTCTGCCTGTGTTAAATGTAGAATGTTCCGGGTATAACAAACAAATATCTAATATCCTCAAAATACGGCGATCAGAATAACGGAAATGCTCGTTATAAAAACGGATCATTAAAACAGCGTAAAAAAAATATTTTTAGGTATATTCGCCAAATAACGCGCGCCCTTTTCTTTACAAAAAAACCTGAAATGTACGTAGATATGCGATGTTCTTATCTTTTGAAGGCATTCATTCTAAGGATTTCGAACAATGATATACTGAAGTGACAAACGATTAAGGGAAACAATATTATCCAACACAAGCACTTTTTACTCATAATATGAAAAAAATATATCATATTTTCCACTTAAACTACTAAATCCCAATTGAATCAACTCATACAACTAAAATTATTAAAGCTATTAAACCTTTCAAAAGTCATTTAGAAGATGTAGTATATCTAACAATCTAGACAGAACGAAAGATGATTACTTATTTATGGATGAGAGTGACAGCGATGGTGAAGATGAAACAGAATACGATGATGTGCTTGAAGATATAACAGAAGACGAATATGACGAAGTTTAAATGTCACCGGATAACGAAAATTTTTAAATGCTCATAAGGTAATGTAATTTAAAAAGTAAATAAATAAACAGTATTTACGGTGCATGTAGAAACCTATTTTTTTATGCTCATCCTTTCCTTATTTTTAAATTTATCATTTTTATATTCGGCGTATAACGTGCGCACGTAAATTTCGATCTTATATTTTGTATCAAACGTGCGCGTTATACACCGGATTTTACGGTAATTAAATTTTTTATAATATTAGTGGTATTCAAAAGTCCAGAGGATTGGCAGCTCTGTGACGCATGATGCAGAATATACAGGGTGGTTCAGAACTATATGTCAAAAACGTAAAGGCAGGTAAAGGGGACCTAAAAAAGCAGACTTCTTATAGGAATGTCGGTTCAAAAATACAGCGTTGAGGCAGTAGAGGGTGCTGCTGACTTCAGCGGATGAAAGCGCTTCGCTGGCGTGAATCGTCATTTACCTCAGGGATTTCGAGCAACATGCGCCGTTACACCAATGCGGAGCTTGACGACATGCATTTCACGTGTGGAGCTGTGCAAGAAAATGGAGAGCCTGCTCAAAGAATGTACATGGAACGATTCCCGGATAGGAATCTGCTGTATTTCTAAACATTTGAGCATCTTCATCAAGAGTTGTGCGCGAGTGGGTCGTTCTATGCTTCCAGGCCTGCTACGGGCATTGGAAGATATCGCAGAATTCCTCCAGTAGGGGAAGAAGTATTAAGCACATTAGAGGATAGTTCTGTGACAAGCTCGAGAGGTGTTGTATGTGTGCATCCTTTGAGCAGCCCCTTCATTTCCTTGCAAAGTCGCATACATGAAATACATATAGGGAAGCTCGGCATTGGTGTAACGATGCATGTTGTTCGAAATCCGTGCGAGGAATAACGATTCAAGTCAGCGAAACACTTTCATCAATCGAATTCAACAGCGCCATCTAATACCTCAACGCTGGATTTCTGCAACCACATTCCTATACGAAATCTGCTCATTTGGTTCCCCTCTACCTGCCTTTACAATTTTGACATATAGCTGTGAACTACCCTGCATATAGTATATAATTTTAAATAAACAATTTCTATTCTAAGATTTTGATTAAAGAATAAATAATTTCTATATATTAAAAGAAAAGTGTTATTTCTCTAAAGCAATAAAAATCATTACAAAGAATATTACAGGAAATAAAGTAGAAAATTGTTTTTTTTTTAAATATTTTTTTATCTTAAATAGTATTATAGAAACAGGAAATGATTTAAAACATAAAATATATGCAACACCCGTTTAAATATTTTATCAAGACATTTTCATAAACAAATTTAACTGATTTTCACATGCCATAAAGTGTCAGAGATAAGACATTTTGCTGTACAAATTACAGGACACTTTCTTAAAGATGAAAACAATGAAATTTTTCTTAGCATTAAATAAATATGAATGGAATGTGAAAACTTCTTTTGTAAATGGACGATAAAGCAACAGAATACGAATGATAAATGATGAATGAAAACTGCTTAGAACAACAAAATATGCGTGAAAAACAATGCATTTAAATACAAAACATTATTACGCGCGATATATAACTTTAAAAATGTAAAACAGTGTTGCATCTAAAATAGTTTAAATTAATGCTTAGAACATTTTTCTTCCATTTTTACACAAAAATACGATACAATAAATGAATGTGTGGAAAATAGGAAATTGTCGTGAATTTCCATTCCCATCAGCCATTTAGAATAAAAAGTCTTTAATGCTGAATGAAGGTTTCAAATAAAAAAGTTACTTCTACTAAAAGAATGTTTTAAAACAAAAATGGCATCTGTATTTTTTTAAAAAAAGAAACTGTTATCGTGAAGTATGCAAAAAGCATTAAGAAATATATTAGAAATATTATTACTTTTCACATTGAGATTTAATTTAATGCATTTTATCAATACTTTTTTTTACTTCATAATATTATGAATATAAAAAATACATTTTTGGAAAATTATTTCGTTACCATAGTGTAATATTTTTATGAAAAACTCGTTTTTTGCAATTATTCTTAAGTAGAGAAAATCCTAATTGGAGTTGTTTTGTAATTAACATTTCCTATGTATTTTTTTTCATTTAAATGATGAAAATAAACCTAAATTCGTGATACTGTATATTTTACAATATAAAAGCAGGTCCGTCTGGTTCTGCCCGTTTTATCCGTGGTAGATCATTATATATAGAGGATGTTGCCGAATTCGACCGAAAAATTAAGAGGGGAGATAGTAGGCATCATGAGAAAGAAATATTGCCATAGAACATGGGGTCGCAAACCGCGTTTAGTGGGAGAAAATTGCAAAAAAAAAGTTATGAAGTATGTCACGTCCAGTGGAACAAAAAAGGCCAATAAAATGTAGAAAAACATTTTTGCGTAAAACAGGATTGCAATGCGTTATAGTTTTAACATCAGAAAGAAGACGACAATGACTTTTTACAGGAATTTTTTGAAGTTGTGAGAGCGAAGGTCGTTGCACAGCCGACACCGACGGACAAAGGATTGCCAGACGCGTTCAAACATACACTAAACAATGCACTATATATTTTATAATATAAAAGCAGGCCCGTCTGGTTCTGCCCGTTTTATCCGTGGTAGAACAATATATACAGGGTGTTGCCGAATTCGACCGACAAATTCAGAGGGGCGATAGTAGGCATCAAGCGAATGAAATATTGCCATAGAACATGGCGTCGCAAACCGCGTTTAGTGGGAAAAAATTGCAAAAATAGTTATGAAGTATGTGACGTCCAGTGGAACAAAAATGTCCAATAAAAAGTAAAAAGACATTTATTTGCGTAAAGCAGGATTGCAATGCGTTATAGTTTAATGTCAGAAAAAGACGATGAGATCTTTTTATAGGAATTGTTCGAAGTTGCGGTAGCGAAGGTCATTGCAACAGCCGACATCAGCCGACGAAGGATTAGCGGACGCGTTCAAACATACCCGGTGCGCTATCGATCTCTGCTGAAGTGCTGTCAGATCCTCGAGTGTATCCGCAGGCGTCTGATAAACAATCGATTTCAGGTAGCCCCAGAAGAAAAAATCCAAGGGATTTAAGTCCAGGGAACGTGGAGGTCAATCAACAGATCCTCCACTTCAAATTCAGCTCTCGTTATATGTAGCATCGAAGTGGTTACGTACCGCGATCGCAAAAGTCCTGGTGCACCATCGTGTATGAAATAACGCATGCGTCAAATTGAGTGTTTTTCTACTTATTATTGGCCTTTTTTGTTCCCTCGACGTCACATCCTTCATAAATATTTTTGCGATTTTCTCTTACTAAACGTGGTTTGCGGCACCATATTATACGGTAATTTTTCATCGTCTTGATGCCTATTATCATCCCTCTGAATTTGTTGGTCGAATTCGGCAACACCGTGTACATATATATGCAAAGACTTAAAAATGCGGCTAGAATAATAACGGACCTCATTGTATTTGTTCTCATAATTCGTTAAAACGAGGAAAACAATGTCAAAATCGATAAAAGTGACATTACTCTGAAGCAATCATAGTAAAATCCCCAGCGGTGTAAATAAGAATGCACGTTTTCTTTGTCGAGTGTGGCAAGAAAATATACGATTTCTCTAAATATGTTAGGGCGGGCTGAAAAAACCTTTTTTTCTTCTGTTTTTTGATTCGCTATATTTTGGAAAACTTGCCTCTAGGGTAACTTAGTAAAATGTAAAAACAAAACGAATAAAATTTTACGTCTGGCGAGCACATCGGCCCTAAAATTTGAGAAATTATGCGATTTTTTCATTTTTCAAATAGATGGAAATAAATAAAATAACTTCTATAACAAGTAGATATAGACATATTTTAGTATAACACAGTACAGGAAAGATAAATGAAAAAAATGCATTTTACAATTTATTAGTAGCGTGTATTACGTTTAAAAAAACCTTTTCGTTTTATATTGACAAATTTGCATTGAAACAAAAAATCATTTTTCTGATTATGTAAAATTTCAGTTTGCAATGAAATATAGTCCTTTACTTGTCTTTATTTTCTTTTGGTAATTTGAAATAAGATTTGCTTGAAAAACTACGTATGGACGATTTTGATGTAACAACGATTTTGATATGTGTGCCAGAAAAAATATGCGAATTTTCTAAAAAAAATAATTACTGCACCTAAATGGGTTCTGCGTCAATTCGTCGCGCACAATTCATCGCGGAACAAATCATCGCGTACAATTCATCGCAGAACAATTCATCGCAGAACAAATCATCGCATACAATTCATCGCGGAACAAATCATCGCGTACAATTCATCGCAGCGTCAATTCGTCGCGGTGTCAATTCGTCGCGACGTCAATTCGTCGCAACGAAATGTTTTTGAAGGCTATGTTGATAAATAAAGACAATTTAGTAAAAATGTTTAATGGTAATTAGTTTTTTAGATATAGAAAATGATTTACAAACAATTTACATGAGTTTATATCTAAAACACAAATTATCATTAAATAATTTTACTAAATTGTCTTTATTTTATCATCATAGCCTTCAAAAACATTTTTGTTGCGACGAATTGACGCTGCGATGAGATGTCGCCGCGTCGAATAGACACTTTGATGAATTGTGCGCAATGAATTGTTCCACGATGAATTGTGCGCGACGAATTGACGCGACACCATCTAAATGCCATCTCATTTAGTAGATTTCAATTATGTAGAGCTTGAAATAAAACCTTTACATTTTAAAAAATTAATAATGGACGTCAATTCCTTTGTTTTTTCTAGCTGATGCAGATCTTAATGTTTTTTTATCACCACTAATATTACATAGAAACTTTTGTTTTATTTAATAAGAAAAACTGTGGTTAAATAATGCAGTAAATTCTTTACTTAAATGTTGGTCTTCAAAAATCCAAAGGATTTGCAGCATTGTGACGTAACATGAAGTATAAGTTATTTTTAAATAAACTATTTTCCAAGAAAAGTGATAATAAGAAAAGTCATGCCAAGAAAAGTGATACTTCACAAAACAGCGCAAATCATTCCAGAAAATATTACAGTAAATATAATAACAATTTAATTTATTTTTTTAAATAATATTATTGGAACAAGAAATGATTTAAAACATAAAATATATGAAATACCCGTTTAAAGACTTAGCGTTGTTTATCAATACATTTTGATAAACAATTGTAACTTATGTTTCAAGTACCACAAAATATCAGCAAAAAGATATTTCGCTGTACAAATATCAGGAAATATTCCTAATATTGAAATGTAATTCTTTGGATGTATTACTAAGTATAAGAAATCCAATATTAGAGTTCCTGTATATTCGCTAATTCTTTAAACGGGTGTTTTATATATTTTATGTTTTAAGTCATTTCTTGTTTCAATAATATTAAAAAAATAAATAAAATTGCTTCATCCAATATTAGAGTCTTAGCATTATATATATATCATTTTAATATATAATATTACTTTGTAAATAAATGATAAAGCAGCAAAATACGAAACATAAAGAATGAACTGCTTAGAACAACAAAATATGTAGAACATATGCTTAGAACAACAGAAAACAATGTATTTAAATACGACACATCATTTCGTGTGATACATTACTTGAAAACTGAAAACAGTGTTGCATTTAAAACCTTTTAAATTAATGCTTAGAATATTTTTCATTAATTTTTGCACAAAAATATGATAAAAGAAATTAATATGCGGAAAATAGGAAATTCACGTGAATTTCCCCATTACGTATGTAGAATAAATAGCCTTTAATGTTATATGAAGATTTTAAATTAAAACAGTTACTTCTAATAAAAAAATATTTTTAAACAAAAAATAACACTTCTATTTTTTATAATAGAAACTGTTTTGTGAAGTGTGTGAAAAGCATTAAGAAAGATATTAGAAATGTTATTATTTTTCAGGTTGATATTTAGCTTATAGCATTTTGTTTATATTTTATTTATATTAGCAATAATATAAAAAAATACTTTTTTTCTCAATCATTTTACTTATATAGTGTGACTGGCATATGTTAAGAAAGTTTCATTCTTTGGAAGTAGTTGTTCTTAAATTAAAAATCGTATAATTTCTTTTCTTATTTAAATGATGAAAAGGAACTGAAAATAGCGATTTAAGGAATAATGATGCCAAGCGCTGCACACTTTATAAATTATCAATACACCCGCCTGGATCTACCCGTTTTGACCGTAGGAGAATCTGGTAAAACAAACAAATATGTCATATCCTAAAAATGCAGCGATAACATTAACTGATCTCCATGTATTCGTGCCTATAAATCGTTAAAACGACGTTTGATTCTCTCCTTGTAAGTGAATTTCTATTTCATATAGCTTTACATAAAACATTTATTTTATAGATAGCAGACATTAATTTCTTAGTTTTTTTCTAGTTGGTATAGATCCTAATGTTTATTATTAGTAGTACCACTAATTTTATGTAGAAACTCTTCTTTTATTTAATCTTTAAAAAATTGTGGGATTAAATAAAGTAAATAATACTTTACAATAAAAGTTGTATTCAAAAATCCAGAGGATAAGCAGCTCTGTGTTGTAACATGAAGTATAAAATTTTCTTTTAAATAAAGTATTTCTATTATAAGATTTTTTTTAAAGAATAAATAACGTCTACCTATTATAAGAAAAGTTATACTTCTCTAAGCAATAAAAATTAATACAAAATATATTACAGGAAATATAATAGTAAATTGTTTGATAAAAAATAGTATTATGGAAACTAGAAATGATTTAACACATAAAATATATGAAACACGCATTTAAAGAATTGAGATTCTTTATCAAGATATTTTGATAAAAATATCTGATGTTTCACATTCCATAAAATATCAGCGATACGATATATTGCTGCACAAATTACAGGAAACTTTACTATAGATGAAAAGGATAAAATGTGTCTTTAGCATTAAATATATATCAATGTAATGTAAAAAAATGTCTTTGTAAATGGACGATAGAGTAGCAAAATACGAAAGATAAAGAAAGAATGAAAAACTGCTTAGAACAACAAAATATGCCGAAAAACAATGTATGTAAATGGGACACATTATTACGCGCAATATATTTCTTGAAAACTAAAAATTGTCTTGCATCTAAAATCCTTTAAATTATTGTCTAGAATATTTTTTATCATTTTCTACACAAAAATATGATAAAATAATTTGATGTGCAGAAAATAGGAAATTCTCGCAACAGTCATTAAGAATTGAAAGCCTTAATGTTGAATGAACATTTTAAATATAAAGGTTATTCTTACTGAAAGAAAGTTTTAAAGCAAATTAAAACAAGAAGGAAAAATCTTGCGTCAAGCATAGATTATGTAACATTTTCCAACTCTTGCAAAATAATTTCACAAATCATTACCGTTTAATAAGGAGAAAGATAATATCTAAGTAAACAAGATCACCCAGGCGGAGCAACAACCTGCGAGAGTTTGCGGCGTAAAACCTCAGGCGGCGGTTTCCCCTTCACCATCCAGCAATGTCAGAGCTCAAAGACGAACCCGAAACAAAGGGTTGTTGGGATTAAATCAAAACAAAATAACACCCCACAAACTTAGTGAGAAAACACTGCTTCACGCAGGAGACTAGAAACTTAACGAAGCGAAACGAAAACATAACTCTATTAAAGCTAATTTACAAACTAAGAATTATAACAGATTGGTGTTACATCTGTCTCAGTAAACCTAATTCTAAAGCTAAAATAAACTATAAATACAAATACATAGCTTCCCATACAAGGCAATTACACTAAAATACAATTACCAATTATATAGCCATTGAAATCACAAAATTTCCAGCAAAGAAACAGAATAAAATTACAGAGTATCTCATCACGGAGAGTTACAGGATATTACAAATGAAACATGAGTTGTGAACAGATAACTTGCTACCTATATGCATACACACCTGAAAAGGTAAAAGTCAATGTCGATCACCAGAAATTACAACATCCAGTATTGATTTAGTTGAGTTCATTACTTCAGAAACCATGCCAGATCTATTAAGAATGAGGTCTTTTAAAAATTACTGATTAGCCATTTACTGAGCAAGATCGAATGAGAGAACCGCAGCTTATAAGATAGCAACAATAGTCTATAACTGTAGTAAAAGTAGCAGCAATAATTTAATGTCAATGTTATTTAACAAGTAAAATCCAGATTTGCCACAAAAGTCCATTGCAGGAATTAAATTCCAGCATTAAAATGACACAGGAAAATATGAAACAAGAAATGTAAATAAAAGCATTAAAAGATTCATTTACAGTTAACGTTCCAGAATGTGTCAGCGAAACGACTGCAACAGTGACAGCTGAAGAAGAGCCAACTCTGTAAAGCACTGCTTTAACTAAAGAGTACTCGCACGACTTTAACTAAGTAGAATCAATATCACTGCAACGTGCAAAGATTTTAAAAAAAGTATCACCGAAAAGCAATGACAACTGATTAATCTTGGAATACTGAAAACAGGCCAACAAAAGCATTACAAGAGCCCATTCTGTCAAATGGCAGAATTAAATGAGTAAATTCCACCATGTCCACAGTCTTTGGTACGCATTAACATGTGTAAATAATGAAGGGTACTGCATATAATGATTTACACGGCAACTTATTGAAGAAGAATATTAGCTGAAAGTACACTGATGTCTCATTAAACTTGGTAGACTGCATCAAACGTGTATAAAATACAACAGTCTCTCTTCTGATACAGGGTGGCTAGTGGTCAGGGAAAAATACAGTAAAAAAAAGTGATAAGCACCAGTATATTCGTATAGAAAAATTCATGTTGATTATTCGATCAAATAATCAATTTGAATTTTTCTATAAGAATATACTGGTATTAATAACTTTTTTTGACTGTATTTTTCCCTGACCACTAGCCACCCTGTGATAAAGCACTGCTCCATTATAGAGCAAAGATAAACCGGAAAATCGATTGAACATCGATTTAGCGTAGCTTTAACAAAGTAAAACTAAATCTATGAACTTGATAATGATTAACGTACAAAGGTTGGAATTGGCAACGTCCCAATTCGCAACTAACATACACTTCGAAAACATTAGTTACACCATGACTCAATTAAAATTTATATCTAATAAAAGAATATAAATCATTCAACTTATTATAGTTTAAAGTCAGACGAGCAAAATATTGAGGATTTAAGATGACATTTTTTAAGTTCCACCTTGCAGACTTATCTCTGTCAAAAATGAAGTGTTCTGGCATTAAGGTATCTAAATAAACAATTTGGAAAACGCATAACATATTTAAAAACCCGATTTCAGGAACCATTGACAATATTCGGAAAAATATCCGAATTCTTTTGTGCAGCCATGTATATGATCTATAGATTTGTGTATATGTTACATATATGTTACATACAATGCTAAATTTTAGTTCAGATATGAAACGCGTAGCACAGTTTAAAAGTACCCTTTTGGAATTTCCCTCAATAAACGTAAATGTACTCCAGAACTTTTGTGCTGCCTTGTATATAATTTATGGAATTTATACGCACCAAGTAATAGAAGAAAAATGAGTTAAACTCAAAAACGCGTTAAGCCACTGAAAAAGCACTTCCAGCAATTATTGTTAACAGACAGTACCAAATTATATTGTGTGTCCATGTAAATGAACGATAAATGCTATACTCTAAATATTCTATCGTAAGCCTGTTGTAATGTACCTTAGTCACATATTTAAATTTCAATTTGTTTGAAATATTTAAACATTCTTCAAATAAACCCAAACCCTTTTTCTCCATAGACCGTAATGTAATGGAATTCTTTTGAGTGCCCCTGTAAAACAAATTTAAGTGTTATACACACCGTATTCTATAGTAATACTCTGGTAGTGTACCTCAGTGATATATATCAATTTCAATATGTTTGAAATTGTATAACATCATTAAAATTTTAAAGTGTTAAAAAAATAGGATGTGTATTTTTTTAAAAGTAACTTTTTTGTGAAATACGTGAAAATCATTAAGAAGGATATGAGAAATGTTATTACTTTTCACATTAAGATTTAGCATATTTCATTTTGTTTTATTTTAGTACGAATATAAAAAATACTTTTTGTTACAGCAAGGGTGAAATATTTAGTGAAAAGTTTATTCTTTAGAAGTATTTTAAGTAGCAGAAATCCAATATTGGAATTGTGTTTTAATTAAAAATCGTATAATTTATTTATTTTACCTTTAAATTTTATCTTTTTACTACTATTATTTATATTAATTTTTTTCATTTTATTCACCTTATTTAATCTTATATTTCTGAGATTAATTAAAGACGAGCAATTTTTTTTTTAAATAGTGGTATTCAAAATTCGTTACTTATAAGCATCTATGGTATTTTGATATCACACAAACACTTCGAACTCCATAAACTACTTTTAGACGAAAAATTTCAAGAACCGAATAATTACGTTTATTTAATGTTTTACTTTTAAAAGCTTTAATAGCTGTGATGAATTTATATTTTATTATAGAAGCGGAAAGTGATTTGGAACGTAAAATTTACGAAAAAACCCATTTAAAAATTCTTATTCTTGCATTTTGACAAATGAATGCAACTGATATTTCACGTTCCATAAACTTTCTTAGTAATATTAGTTTACGGCACATACTTCAAGAAACGCTTCGGAAAATAAAAGAGATATACTATATATCTTAGCATTGAATATATAGCATCAAAATGAAAAAAAAATAATCTTCGTATACAGTCAATAGAACAGCATTACAAGAATGATATATGATAAAAGTAAACTACATTTAACAGCAAAATACGTGAAAAAAAAACAATGTATTTTAATATGAGCTACTATTACTCACAATGTAATTATATTTTAAAAGTTGTAAGGTGTTGTTGCATTTAAAATCCTGCAAAACGAAAGTAGGATATGTTTCATTAATTTTCACACCAAAAATATAATAAAAAGAGATTTGACATGCAGAAAATAAGAAATTCTGGAGAATTCTTATATTAGACTTCCTGAAATGACAAATTCGGGGGGGGAAATCCCGTATAATCTAATGGGATTTTTCCCCACATTTGTCAATTAGTTCACTGTATTGCTGGTATTTTTCTGAGTTTTCACGATATTTGACTGATCTTTTTATATGCGTTAAGCTATAGAATTGACTACCAAATCAAGAAAAAAATCTTTGATATAATTCGCACATGCGCATTTATAAATTATTCCATACAAATGCCTCTGTCTCATCAAATATTCAATATATTAATTTTTGAATTGCAGTATACTGTTTCTACTGTTCTTGAATGCAAACACGTGCTTTACATCCTCGAATTTCATGAACAATTTGTCAAAAATATCAGAAGATATTCGACAAACCGTGTAAAAAGCGAAAGAGTCTGGTCACTGGCCCTTAATTTTTGGACTGCAAAACATCTAATCAAGAATTTTTTTTATTTTAAAGTAAACAAAACACATTAAGAAAGTTATTTCAAAATAATATATTTAAATTAGATTACAAGATTTATACAGAGTGTTTAACTATCAGACAGACAAACTTGTAGGAGGTGTAGGGGGCACAGAGACGACTCGGAATCACACAGCAAAGCAGGGTTGAAAATGCCGTAGTTGTGAGCTATTGTTCAAAGGATTAGAGAAAAAGAACAGAAAAAGCAACACATTAATGGGACAGAAAATATTTTATTGAAAGTTTGTACTATAGAAGGTGTTCGAAATTACGACCAGAAGTCGTCAGGTAGGTTTGACAGTGGTGGCGCATGGATTCCCTTAGATTCTGGAAGATTCCTGGCGCGTGGCGTGTCCTAACGGCAGTTACAGATATTCAAGCGGCCTTCCGTTCAGCGCCATCTACCACAAAATTGCAAGTCCCACTGTCAAGTCTGCCTGATGACTTCTGGTCGTAATATCGAACACCTTCGCTAATAAAACCTTTCAATAAAATGTTTTCTGTCCCATTAATGTGTTGCTGTTTCTGTTCTTTTTCTCTGCTTCTTTGAACCATAGCTCGCAACTACGGCATTTTCGACCTTACATTGCTATGTGATTCCGAGTCGGCTCTGTGCCCTCTACACCTCCTGCAAGTTTGTCGGTTTGGTACTGAAACACTTTGTATGACAATGTTATAAGACAACAGCACTATAATTTATTGAATTGTTATTTTAATTCAAGTGTTAACAAAATTTTCATTCTCAACTATTCTAGTTCTATGGTGTTAGAACATTTTTAAATAATCAATGTTTCGTTTTAGTAAATTTTCTTAAGTAGATTTTTAGTATTATAATTATTTTGAAATTACATTAGAACCTCGTATATCCGACACTCGATTACATGACACGCTTGGTTAACAAACAGCCCTCACATATTTCATAGCTCGAAGCATACGAACCAAATATAAGCTTGCAGCAACTGTCATCAAAATTTCGATTCAATACAGGGTGTTTCAGTTAAACGTTTCAGAACTTCTAAGAGGGGTAGGGTACATTCTGCCGAACCAAAATCATATACCAATGGGCAGTCAGAAATGCTTTCCTGACGCGGTAGATGGTGTTGTGCAAAAGTTCCGCGCTTTCGTGCTGGGAATCTTCATTTCGCACAAGAACGCCAAGTTAGTAGAATGGATGATCAAACGAACGCAGAATTAGCCGATATGCATTTGGTGTACGGGGCAGCAAATTGTAGTGGGCCAGCCGCACAGCGTTTGTACGCGGAACGATATCCAACGAGGCGTGTTCCCAGTCATAATTTATTTGCAAGTCTGCACCAGAGGTTAGCTGAGACAGGTTCATTTGAAAGAGCTGACAAGGTCAGGGTAAGAACAGCACAGACTCTAGCCGTCGAACAGAATGTGCTGCAGCATGTACAGAGGAATCCAAGAACGAGTACACGAAGTCTAGCAAACGTAGTCGGGGTTTCCCCTTGCAGCGTCTGGAGGATTCTCCGAGAACAAGACACGCATCCGTTTCACGTGCAGCGTGTCCAGGCACAGCAACCGGAGGATTATACACCTCGTATTGCTTTCGCACAGTGGTACCTTGGAAAATGTGCTACAAATCCCACTTTTCCTGCTGAAGTGTTGTTTTCCGATGAGGCATCCTTCACAAGGGAAAGAATTTTCAACTCGCATAACGACCATATCTGGGCGGTCGAGAACCCGCATGCAATACGACGTCGTGCAGCACAGATTCGATTTTCGGTCAATGTATGGGCTGGTATTATGAGAGATCACCTCATCGGACCTTACCTGTGCCGTGTCGTCTAACCGGAAATAACTACTTGCTCTTTCTGCAGCAAGTATTGCCACAACTTTTGAGAGATGAACAGATTTCTGCATCGACGCAACAGACAATGTTGTTCCAACACGATGGAGCCCCTGCCCATTATAGCGGAGCTGTTCGTAACTACCTGGTTGTCACATTTGGTCAACAGTGGATCGGACGTGGTGGTCCCGTGCATTGGCCTGCTCGGTCACCCGACCTATCATGTCTTGATTTTTATTTCTGGCGTCATATGAAATCGCTAATTTATGACACCTTTGTTGACAATGCTAAGGAGCTGGTTGCAAGAATCGCAGTAGCTGCCGGAGAAATTCGAAATTCGCCTGGAGTATTCCAGAATGTTCGGATGTCCATGCGTCGGAGATGTGACGCGTGCATTGTAGCCCGTGGAAGCAACTTCGAACACTTACTTTAATCCATGTACCTTTTGCTTCTTTTCATGTATTATTAAAACGATTTCTCACTTACGGTCTCTTTTCTTTATGGTGCTTCTGTGTACAACACCGCTTCAGGAAAGCATTTCCGACCCCACATTGCTGTATGATTTCGAGTTGTCAGGATGTACCCTACCCCTAATAGAAGTTCTGAAACGTTTAACTGAAACACCCTGTATATAATTAAAAGGTTTACCTGGGTATTCTATTAACACTTTCCAACACAGATAAAAAGTGTTTATGAATTTAGTTTGCCTGTCTGCCAGATGTCTGTCTGTCCGAGTTCTAACCCGCGTAGATAAAGTTGGATTGCTATGTAACTGATATACGTTATGGACAATTACTATGGCATATTCAGTGTTGAAAATGAAATGTGTAGCATTCATAGTTAATTTACAGAGACACTCAAAATAATTCGGTAAATTACTGTTTATGGGGAAAAAAGCGTTTGCAATGTATTTTGATAATGTTATATTATTTCCAACATACCGAAATTGATACATATCACTCAGGTGCATAACAGCATAACAGGTTGCTTACGGTTGAATAAAGTGTTCTTTTTTTATTTATCGTTCATATACAGGGACACACAAAGGTGTTCGCTTATATTTCTGTCAATGAGCGATAATTTCTGGAAGTGCGTTTTCAGCTGTTGTATGCATTTTTAAATAGGAAAAAAAATTACTTATCACTTGGTGTGTACAAATTATGCTTATTACTTGGTGTGTACAAATTATGCTTATTACTTGATGTGTACAAATTATATAGATACATGACTGTACAAAAGAATTCGATTACATTTCCGCTTAATGACGGAAATTGCTGAAAGGGAATTTTCAACTGTGTTAAGGGTTTCCTAACTGAACTAAATTCTAGTATAATGTGTAGTGTATATAGAAATCGATACATTATATATAGAGCTTCACAAAATATTTTGAATTATTTTGTGGCTGTAGATGTTAATTACCGAAATTGTATTTTCAAATGTTTTATATTTTTTCCAAAATATTTACTTTGATATCATCTTTCACCTTAAATGTTTCGTTATAGTATTTCGAATACGTTGGAAAGTGTTACATAATCTATGATTCATCACATCATATCACATGATTTTTATTTCTTGTTATTTATAAAAAAATTCACATAAAAGTTTAATAACAAGATATTTAAAACTTATATGCAATAACAAATTTAGAAAAATAGCGTAGTTTATCGATACATTTTAAAAGTTTTTCGCAATTTAACATTCCATAAAGTATCAATGCAACACTATTTTGTGGAATAAATAAGAAGAAGCATTTTGGGAAATAACAAAGTTAAAATACGACTTAACATCAAACAGATAAGATGCAAATTTAAAAATTACATCGTATAATGACAATAAAGCAAAAAATTATGACGATAAAGAATGAAGCAAAATGCTTATGATAGCATAATATGCAAAAAAAAAAAAACAATGTATTTAAATGTGATATCCTATTGTGCACAATATATTTCTTGAAAACTTTAAAAAAAGTGTTGTATATAAAATACTTTAAAAGGACGTTAGAGTATTTTTCCTCCATTTTGATGCAAAAGGATAATAAAAACACATTTTATATGCAGAAATGAGAAAATTCTCTCGCATTTTCGGACTTTATTTAAGAATTTCTGAATAAAAAGTCCTAATGCTGAATTCAACATAAATTAAATTACTTCTGCTGGAATGATTTTGTAAAACGAACAAAAGCTTCTGCGGATGAAAAAAAAAGCAAATGTTTTTGCAAAATTAACAAACGAAATTCCAAAAGTAATTAAGTAGTTTGTAGAATTTTGCCTTTTTATTAATTTTTTTTTCTTCATAGGTAAACGATAGTTTACTGCTTTTGCATCAAGTTTTCTTGAAATTTCACTCATTAATACTTCTAAATGTTCATACATGGAAATATGTGTTTTACTTATAAACGTGAGTAGTATATTGCGCCTACTTTGGAACACTTTTCATACTCCACTAAACGCAAATATTTAACGATTTTTGTAAGTTTTTGATCAAAAAGTTTGCCTGTCTAAATATCGAATATTGTGCTATAATTGTAAGATTTTCATCGAAAAGTTTGACTATCGAACAATTTTTCATAATTCGAAATAATCCATACAATATTAATATTTAATGAGATGAAAAAGTTTGACTGTCTAAATATCGAAGAAATGATGAATATAAAATAATACCATAATTTGTATATTCCTATCTATCCGGGCGTTTTGTATTGACCTTCGCCAGTGATTGTCATAAAACCAGAGCGTTGAATAGAGAAAGAAACGGACTTGCAAACAATAATAGCATTCGGAGATTTTAAATTTATCATAAGTATTTTAATACTCATAAAGTATGTTTGAAAAAGGAAGTCGATTTAAGAAATGGTTAGAGTAATTGAAAGATTTATAAACACTGTTACTTTTCATCTTTATTCAAAAGTAGTCTCAATTCATTAATAAATCGTATTAAAATATTTTTTAATTCAAAAATTTCATCCATTAGTCTTTCTCTATGAGGTTCTTCTTCTTCATTATAATGACCAAATTTTTTATTTAATTCACCCAGTTGAACGGAAAGTATTTTTTTCCAGTTATCGTTATAAAAATTATCTGGTAATTGATCAAACTTATATTCAATCAGATTGCAAAAATCTAGTCTATGCATATATTTTTCTAAAAACCTTTCACCAAATGTTTGAAAACGGGCTATTTGCAACCAATTTAGTCCTTCTTCTAATTTGCACATAGTGTTTTCTGAAAGTTTTTGAAACATGGATACTTTATGTAAATCTAATCTTTCATGATAGGTTTGAATAAATTCGTCACTTAAGGTTTGATATTGAGATATAACAACCCAATTTATATAATTAGAATGTTTTAGTATAAATTCTTCAGACAGCTTTTGATTTCTAGAAACTAGATCCCAATCTAATTCTTCTTTATATTTTTCTAGAAATTCTTCTGAAAGTTTTTGGTGTATACATATAACATTCCATTCAATATAATCTATGAGTTCTTCCATAAAAGATTCAGATAATACTGAATATCTACAAACTAACTTCCAATTGAGTTGATCTTTCAAATTTCGTAGCACATCTTCGGATAAATTTTTAGTTTTAGAAAATTCGTCCCAGTTGATATCCATTTAATAATGAACGTATTTTTAAAAAGCGATTTTTTCAATATGCATATAAGGTTTTAAAGTGAATGGTCTTTGGGGTTTTAACCAGACTGTAATGATTTCACCGCGATTTCCATTGACAAAACAAGTTTCATAATTATCACTTGTCTCTCTGTGTAAAATACTTTTATCTTCGATTTTAAGTTCTATTTCTGTATTCACGTATCTACTATTATCTATTAAATATATATTAATTTTCATATGCATATCTGTAGATAATCGCATTTCTCGATCCAGTAATTTAGAACTCATCAAGTCGAAATTTACTTTGGTAAATTCTTTTTCTGGAAAAGTCTGAAAATCATCTTTTATAGTAACCCAGATATCTTTACTGTCTACATATATTTTATTGACTACGTCTTTATCATTTTCGGGTTCTGAAACATTCGTAATTATTTTATTTTTTGCATCAAATTTATCATTTTTTAATATTAACGCATTTTTTTCTAAATATCGCTTATTCACAACATTTTTTGCATCTAATGGGTCTGCAACATTGCCTATTCTTTTTCCTTTAGCGTCGTAAGCTTTTCCTTCGATTAGATGTAAAGTATTTTCATCGAGTTCTTGTATTCTCTCAGCCGTTTCTTTTGTGAAAGTTACAAAATTACTGTCATAATTAGTATTATTTTTGTCTATAAAATCTCTTAATTCAAAATGATTATTCTCTATTTTATTCAAAACGAAACGTTTAGTGGATAAATCTAAATCATCGATTGGATCTGAAGAATTTTTTAATATTTTATTTTCCATATCGTAATGACCCTCGTCCGTTAATTTAAAACCTATACCGGGTGGTCCGATAGGGCCTTTTCGCACAGGATTATCATACGGCGGATAATAAACAGCCATTTATAAAGATTAAAAAATGTTATTCTCCTAAGGTTTTAATCATAGTAATTTCTTTTTTATTCATATTTAATATACATTTCTTTCTTACTTCTAAAATATAGTAAAATACATATTCTTTAGTTGTTTCTTTTTCTAATTTCCAATTGAATTCTATTCTCAAATTTTCCAGAGTAGTATAGTTTACATGATTTGACAAATCAAAATGAATTATAGGTTATAATTTACCGAAATCTGAGTAATTTACCATACAACCGGTTTCTGTGTTTAGATTATTGAGACTGATTCCAGAAAAGATTCATATAATCTATTATATTCCTTTTTATCAAAATCCATAGTATATCGCTCTGCTGGTAACGGCGATCTGTTAATCATCAACCAACATTCGATCATATCCAAGTTACCAAATATCATATTATTCTTTTTAGGATTTTCATTTCTTTCAAAATATTGCGGTATTACGAATAATCTTAAAACTTCATCGGATGTAGCAGATATAGAATCAGAACCGCTTTTATATTTATTAATAGGACTAGATCTGTTAATTTCATACTGATTCCAGTTTATTTCTATATCCGTGTTAGATAATTTTAACTCATTATAGAGAATCTCCGCACCATTTTTAAAGTCGACGTATCTCACCCACAGTGCTATGTCTTCAATTTCTACTTTATAATCTGGATTTGCAGCGTCTGTATAGATCATATTTCTACTATCGTCTCTTTGGAATTCCAGTCTTATTATGAATCCAGAAATGGCTTTTTTATATTCTGCGACGAAATCAAAAATTTCCTTTAAAGGCGTCCATGTTGTAACTGTATTGCTGTTTTTCGACAATTCCCATCTTTTTTTAAATCCTTTATTGTAGTTTTCATTTTTTACAATTTTTAATTTATTGACGACATCTGTTATAGGGGTTGTAGCAATTATCGTACCATCGTCTTGAAGTAAACTTTTATTTCTATCAGCACTATCACTGGTATCTGGATAAAAACCTATATTGGTGGCTTCAGATGTTGAATAATCTCTGGTATAATCCTTCAGTCTCTTAACCTGTAGAATGTAGGAGTGATAGTCTCCAACTGATTCGATTATTTGTTTACCTATCTGAAGTTTTACGCCTTTCATAGAACACACTGCGGCGACATTTTCATCATTTATAGATGCGCCACTGGATTTTACAATTTTCCACTTTGTCTCCAGATAACTCTCCGATAATGAAACAGGATCATTGGTATCAGTAATTTCGAAATGAAACGTCGTATTTTCTTTTTTGTCATTATGGCTTGTACTAGGTAATCTTATTTTTTTTAATTCGCTACTTTTTATATCGTTATTATAATAATAACGAGTATCTCTCAGATCATAAATTTTTTCCATTTATTTAGGAAGAATTTTCAGACCTGTTCCTTTCATCTTTTTTGAAAATATTTCTTTCAATATGTCAGCATCAGTCAATTTGTCAACAACTGCTTTTTCATTCAATTCTACTTTTTTAGCCTTAAAAAATCCTTTTCCTTGAATTCTTTTACTTTTCCTATATAATCTGTGTTTATTCATTTATTTATTGAGAAAATTTTAGTTAACATCAATTGATATATTTTTTCAACATAATCTTCTTTTTCACCTACGACTCTAAAATTATACTCAATTAAACCTTTATTTAAATCAATTAATTCACCATTTTGATTCGTAACTCTCATCCTTATTCTGCGAATAGAATCCCTATTCACAGGATAATAGATTAAATTATTGAATTCTTTCGAAATGATAACACCCGGTACATCCCTCGGTGTAAAAGAATAAATAACTTCTGAATTATTCTGGTTGATTAAAGATCCATTAACTACATCACAATGAATATATATAATGTCATTTCCGTTTGTTATATCCGCTATATTTTCACCTTCTATTACAGTCTCTTCATCATGACTTTCGTAGACCTTTTTTTCAAAGCCTATTAACTTATGAAAATCGCTTTTTGTTAAGTCGATATTCCAACCTTTAGTTAATTTAATAAGCATTCTTAGTCTAGATTGTATTCTACCAAATTTTACCGGAGGATCGTCTGAACCAAACGCTTTCATCACATCTATATTTAAATCTTCAACGTTTTTATTACCGTAAGGAATAGTGATAGATTTAACATTATTCTTATCTGTATACGCGTCAAACGTATTAGTTTTATCTGTTATGTTAAACCATGAAACTGTCATAGTAAAAGATTGCAATGCTAATTTTTTTAATTTAAGAGGTTGAGGAAATTCAACAGTGAAGTCCTCTGATTTTTCATGACTTTTTGGTTTCAATTTGATCATTTATTAGACAGTAAAAAATCTTTAAAGATGAAAAACAAACTCTTCGTTATAATCGCTAGGCTGTTGAGTAAATGAATTAAGTACACATTCTGGACATTTACCTTTATTTCTTTCCTTTATATATTTCATACAAAATAATCCACAATTTACAGAAGTAGGTTTTTGTAAAAAACTATCATTGTGAGCTATATTGACTTTTTTATTGGACAGTTTAAGAAATTTCATAATATTTTCGGGAATATATTTTTCTTTGAGTTTAATATTTTTATATATATATTCACCGAAAGGATCGAAATATTCTACATAGTTATATTTTGGATCATTATGGTAACAAACCCAATGTGTTCCAGGACCCGTCGAAATATCCAAATTAATAATCCCGCTTTCAAAATTTTCAATCTTTTTAGGAAGTAAATCGGAAGTGAAAACACCCCTGAATCCTCTTTCATCTTTCATATTTTCTTTAATCGTTTCATCGGATATACCCAATTCTGTTACCGGGATTTTTTTTTTAGACACTGACGCTTTTAGACCCGATCCTTTGTTTTCCCAAGGCTGAAAAACTCCAGATCCTGATATTTTATCTAGGATTTTTTAGTTCCCCAGCCTGCCGCCCCACTGGCAGCACCGAGTCCTAGTGATGTTAAAATAGGAATTAAAAAGGGTAAAAATCCACCGTTTTTATCTAATTGAGTTTTGCTTATATTTATTCTTTTACCTTTACGAATCTGATTAATCTGTGTTTTAGTTAAATACATCTCATAATTGGGAGTTTTAGAATTGTCTATCTGCAGTGTCAGTTCTTCTTTTTTTCTGAGAGCTGATTTCAGTTTACTAATCTGCCCGTCACTCAAATGAATCTTCTTTTTTACATAACTCATTTATTAGGCAGTAAAATCTTTAAAGAAGAAATTGATTGTATAATCGTTCTTTATCTCCGTTAGTTATTTTTTTAGCTTTAATGAGTTTGTCTATTAGCAGTTTGACTTCATTTCTTAATTTTTTCGACTTGCTACCTTGACATATTTTATCCAATAATTCAGATAATAAATCTAATCCTTTTCCCACTTTCATTACTTCACTACCTTGAATTGTAGTTAATCTACCCAGATATCTTTGTAGTTCCTCTTCGTTATTTTTAACAGCGTCTAATTCAACCTTTTTCTGACTTAATTCCTCCTCTGAAAGATTTCTAGCCCTACTAATTGTACTTTGTAAGTTGCCTTTTTTCCTCGATAATTCTTCTTTTAACTGCTTTGCCTTTGCATACATTTCATTTAATTTTTCTTTATTGTCTAGGAGTTTCGAAGGTTTGTATAATTGTACAGATTTTAAATATTTTAGATCTAAATTTTGATCAACATTATAAGTAAGCGGCGGTTCTTTATATAATTCTTTGACATCTTCGATCGCTTCAGGAAAAATTCTAGAAGATTCTGCAATAGGCTGTAAAGATATATTTAATTCGTCCAATTTATCATTGATAGCTTTAATATTTTCTTTTCTACTTTTATCCTGTTCTTCTAATTTTTTAGTGACAGGTTTATGAAATTCAGTTAAACTTTTGTCTATACCTAGCTTTCTATCACGCTGTTCTTCATTATTTTTTCTAATATCTGCTTGTAATTTGACAAGTTTTATTGCATTTTTTAATTCTTCTTTTTGTTTCTTATTTCGATCTTTTTCTAAATCGTTTATTTTATCCATTTATAGACAGCGAAAAGCTGTCGCTTTCTATTTTCAAATTTTTAGTGACAGCTAATTAGAAGCGATAGCTTAGACGTCTATTTTTTACTGACAGCTAAATAGAAGCGACAGTTTCCCTGTCTGTTTTTACTGGCAGCAACATTAGAAAGCGTCAGCTTTTCGCTGTCTAATAAATGATTAAAATTAAAGATTACACAGAACCGGAAGAATTGCCTGACCCTAAACAACATCATTTTTTACCCAGACATCCTTTCAGATTATTAATAATCGGCCCATCAGGTTGTGGAAAGTCAAATTTACTAATAAATTTATTAAACGGTTTTGAGAATCCTAGTAATTTAAGATTAGATTTCGACGCTTTATATTTATGCGCAAAAGACATTTCCGAGCCAAAGTATTCTAAATTTCAAGAAGATTATACACTGTTTGAAGGTGTTGAAAGAGACGATATTTTAAAATGTAAAAAAATAAGTAAAAAAGATAGAGGGGAATTATTAAAACTGTATGATAAATATAAAAAGAAGGTACTATTTTCTTCAGATTTGAGTGAATTTATTACTGTTGATGATCTAGATTCCTCAGAAAAAAATCTAGTTGTTTTCGACGATTGTGTTACAGAAAAAGACCAGAAAGTTATCGAGGATTTGTTTATAAGAGATCGAAAGAAAAATGCATCCATTATTTATTTAACGCAGTCTTATTACTCAACTCCTATAAATATTAGAAAAAATTGTAATTACTTCATATTTTTTAAGCTACAGCCTAGGGAAATCAATCAGATAATCAGAGAAATAGACGGAAATCTAACAAAAAAAGAATTTCTAGAAAAATATAAATCTTGTATGGGTAATTTCTTTATGCTAGATTTAGTAAATTCTGAAATGAGATACAGAAAAAATTTTGAACCTATATAAATGGAAGAATATTTAGAAAAGAGATTATATGTTTATCGGAAAAGTTTCAATTTGTATCAAAAGTTAAGTATTTCGTTATCTGTTAGCAAATTTTTGCTAAGTGCTGCGGGATTATCAGCTTTTGCATTCGTACCACTGGCCGCTTTGAGTTTGAGTGCAGGAATTGTAGAAGTCATTGAGAAATCTTTAAATATTTTGGAACGAAAAGAAGAATACAAGCAATGTTATAATTTTTATAAACAACAGTTAAATTTGTTGAAAGCTAAAAAAATTTCAGAAGAAGAAGTGTATGTTAGAGAACAAGATTTTATAAATAATTTAGTATATTTCCCAATCGAAAAGTATGTGAAAAAAGTAAAGTTGAACGGATATAAATATTCTTCTTAGAAAGCGTCAGCTTTTTGCTGTCTAATAAATGAGTTGTAAAAGTAAAAAATTTGTTGTTACGTCTTTAACTAAAAAGGGTAATTTTAAAGGCGGATGTCTAAAATGCGGACAAACTGGATCGGGTTTTCTGAATAAAGTCATTAGTAATTTACCTTTTGAAATGCATTTACCTGGCCATAATTTCACAGGCCCGGGGACACAATTATTATGGGGGAAAACGTGATTAAATCCTGATTTAACGTATAAAAATTCATCTAAACCTGTTAACCGAGTGGATGAAATTGCATATAAACATGACAAATGTTATTTAGAAAATAAAGATACAAAAAGTAGAAATGAAGTATGCGATAAGAATATGATTGATGAATTAGATAATATTCAAAATCCTACGATTAGAGAAAGATTTGAAAGAGGAATTGTAAAACCGATTATTAAAGTTAAAAAATCTTTTGGCATGGGAAATACAAAGATCTATTGTTTAAAATGTAAAAACCACACAGAAACTAAAGATATTAAAAATGCAATTTCTAAAAATAACAGACCAATAATGAAAGGTATTTGTCTAAATTGTGGTTCTAAAAAGAGTGTTTTTTTAGGAAAACCTCAGGGATGAAAGATCCTAAAAGTATCTTAGGGATGAAAGATCCTAAAAGTATCTTAGGGATGAAAGATCCTAAAAGTATCTTAGAAAAAATATATTATCATCCTGAAAGTGGTTATTGTGGAATCAATGAATTAAAGCGGAAAACAGGTTTCAGTCAAAAGCAAATTACAGATTTTTTACACAGCCAAGATGTTTATACCAGACATAAGCCTTTAATTCGCAAATTTAAACGAAGACGGGTTTATGTAAGTCATATCGATGATCAATGGCAAGCAGATTTATTGTTTATGAAACCTTTTAGTAAATATAACAACGGAAATAATTACTTATTGACAGTGATAGATATATTTAGTAAATATGGGTGGGCCATTCCGATAAAGAGAAAAACAGGACAAGAAGTAACTGAAGCATTTAAAAAGATATTTAAAGAAAGAATTCCTGAAAAACTGCAGACAGACAAAGGAACCGAATTCGTAAATAAGTTAACCTTAAAATTATTTAAAGATAATAATATTCAGTGGTTTACAACTGAAAATGTTGAAATAAAATGTTCTGTAGTCGAACGATTTAACAGAACAATTAATAAAAAAATTAGAACCTATCTAGCGGCCAACAATACTAAAAGATATATAGATGTATTGGACCAATTAGTTAAAAATTATAATAATACCAGACATAGGTCTATCAAAATGGCGCCTAGCGAAGCGAGTAAAAAAGAAAACGAATCTGAAGTTTATAAAAATTTATACAAAGAAAAAATAATAAGAAAACCGAAATTCAAGGTTGGCGATAGAATAAGAATTTCGAAATACCAGACTGCTTTTACCCGCGGTTATCAGCCTACTTTTACGGAGGAAATTTTCATCGTTTCAGAAATATTAAACACTGACCCAATTACTTATAGAATAAAGGATTTGAATGGCAGCGAAATAAAAGGAACTTATTATGAACCGGAATTAGTTAAATATAATAAGAAAGATAAAATGTTTAAAATTGAAAAAATAATAAAAAAGATAGGAAAGAAATGTCTAGTTAAATGGTTAAATTATTCCGACGAATTTAACTCTTGGGTTGACGAAAAAGATATCAAGTCAATTTAATTTTTCCGCTATAATATCAAAACTCTTCAAAACTATTTTTTTATTTTATTTTATCGAACTAACACTCTCTAAATAATATTTACTGATATTCAATATATATCTGTTTTAAGTACAAATTTCTTTTCTGTCAAAACTCCCGCCTAGACGGGACTTTTTTCATGTTGTTAAAATTACTCATCAAAACTCCCGCCTAGACGGGACTTTTTTCATGTTGTTAAAATTACTCATCAAAACTCCCGCCTAGACGGGACTTTTTTCATGTTGTTAAAATTACTCATCAAAACTCCCTCCTAGACGGGACTTTTTTCATGTTGTTAAATTTACTCATCAAAACTCCCACCTAGACGGGACTTTTTTCATGTTGTTAAAATTACTCATCAAAACTCCCTCCTAGACGGGACTTTTTTCATGTTGTTAAAATTACTCATCAAAACTCCCACCTAGACGGGACTTTTTTCATGTTGTTAAAATTACTCATCAAAACTCCCGCCTAGACGGGACTTTTTTCATGTTGTTAAAATTACTCATCAAAACTCCCGCCTAGACGGGACTTTTTTCATGTTGTTAAAATTACTCATCAAAACTCCCGCCTAGACAGGACTTTTTTCATGTTGTTAAAATTACTCATCAAAACTCCCACCTAGACGGGACTTTTTCATGTTGTTAAAATTACTCATCAAAACTCCCGCCTAGACGGGACTTTTTCATGTTGTTAAAATTACTCATCAAAACTCCCGCCTAGACGGGGAAATGCATTACATTAAAAAAAGCTTAAATAAATGAATTGTGACTTTTTTAAAGACGTTTTAATAGATGATTCTGATTCTAACTTAATGGATTCTTTTAACAAAGAAAACAAATGTCAAATACCCGAAAAATATCTCAAAATTTATGACCAGATGAAAAAAAAGTGAAATAATGTACGATTCGGACGGTGAATATTTTACATATAAAAATATAGATGTTTTTTTAAGCGAAAGACGCAAATCCCGAATAAGTCGTTTTAATGCATTAAAATGGAAATTTAAGTTAAATATTCCATATAAAGGTGAAGAAATGTTTATTCAATTTTTAGATTTAGTGTACTATAAAAAGTCGATAAATTACCTATATTTCATAAAGAAAATATTAGATTATTATAATATTGATAATAATTTGAAAGTAAAATTTAATAAGAAAAACGAAGACATTTGGAATAGCTTTCTAAAAAATTTTTCTTAATAAATGGAGCTGTCTAAAATTTGCAAGCATTGTCAGATGACGAAACCTTTAGACCAATATTATACTCGATTTCGTTACGGCAAAACGGAACATTACGCTAATTGCAAAAGTTGTCATTTAGCTATGAAAAATAAAAAAATTGATTGCGAATGTGGTAAAAAATACACTTTAGCTCATAAAAAGAGACATTTAAAAAGCAATTATCATATCAAACGAACGTCAAAATAAATTTATGATGTTGTGTTTTAAACTGAACGTATTTTTTAGGTTGCATTTTAGTTGAAAATATTATAGTCAATGTTGTGTTTTAAATTGAACGTATTTTTTAGTTGAAAATATTATATTCAATATTGTGTTTTAAATTGAACGTATTTTTTTTAGTTGAAAGTATTACATTGAATGTTGCATTTTCAGAAATTATTCAATTGGACCTGGATAGTTTCAAAATTAGAATCGTGAACGGAACATTTATTTCAATATATAGAAATAAAATCGATTGGATATATCTGAGTGAAAATATTACCATACTGAATTTATAAGAAAATTTAAAAATGAGCTTATTTGGAAAGAAATTTATCCGAACCGTTTATAGAAAAATTCCAAGACAAAGTAGATTGACATTTTATATTCAAATGTCAGAAAAAATTTATTTAGAATTTAAAGGTAAAATAGAAGTGCCTGATTATGACAGTGATTTTTAGGCTAAATAAACGGGTAATTCAAAAAGTACAAAGATTTTGACAGGTAATTGTACAACTGAAAGAATAAATGTAGATTGGAATCATACCTTTAATGTCCATCCCAATGTTCATATAACACCTGTATGTAAATACAGCGAACCATTTTTCGTTAGAATAACAGAAATAGATAAAAACGGATTTCGATTTGAATGTTTAAAATTGAATGGCGAACCTGTAGAAAAAAATTTAGATTTCTTTCAATGGACAGCAATTAGTCCTTTTGAGTAAACGATCTTATTTTTGGAATATATTTTCTAATAGTCGTTTTCAGAAATTCTTCAATTTAATTTAATTCATTTTAAACCGCTTAATCTAAAATTACCTGCTACCGAAATTGGATTTATAGATAGTAGTCGCTATTAAAAATGTGTAGCAAAAAGTATTCATAAAATTTCTTCTATATAAATGGAGGAAACTCTAAGATTGATATCTGTGTCAAAATTGAGACACACTGTAAAACTTTTAAATATAAAACAACCCAAAGGTTGTAAAAAAGATGAATTAATTAGATTGATAATGAGATACATAAAAAGAACAGGCGAATATAAATATGTTTTAGTAGATTTATTAAATTTAGACGTCACAGATTATTTAAATGAAATGAAGAGAGAATTTATCAAAAATCCTAAGAAAAGAAATAAGTTGAAAAAAATATTCGATTCTTTTGATTTAAAATTTAACAATAACACAGCAGAATTTAATCCAAAAAATAACGAAGAAAAAAGATAAAAACAGCGGTCAACCTTAAAAAATTATTTCCTGATTTAGATGAAAAATTGAAACAATTTATAAATGAACCGAAAAACAGGCCAAAACTTAAGAAACTATTTGATTATTACGGATTGAAATATAAAGATGAAAAATTGATTAAAAAGACAGAAAAGAAAGTAAAATTACAAGCAAATTTGGAAAATCTGTTTAGACCCGATTATGAAATTGTTGAGAAAGATAAAAAATTTGTAAAAAAATTTAATACTTATAGATATGTTTATAAAATAAGACAAATAAACAAACTCACACCGGGTCAGTATTATAGTATCTTAAAAGATTTATTCAGGAAAGCAATTGGAAAAATTGAAGGAAAGGTCGATATTATAGTATTCAATCCCGATTTGATACAGCCTTTTCACCCTAAAATGATGTCAACGAAAGAAGCCTATGAGACCTATTTAGATGTTTTAACGCATAAAATTGAATACAAAGAGTTGGATATTAAAGACTGTGAATTTATTTTTACAGTCGTTGATTTGCCTAAAGGCGGTAAACATTTGAAATTACTGAACGATAACGATGTTGTCGATAAAAGAAGTATAATTCAAATTAAAAATGACGATAATATCTGTTTGGCTAGATCCATCGTTACAGCCCTAGCTATTAAAAATCGTAAAATTTTATGCGAAAAACTGAATCTAGAAAAACTTACAGATTTAGATGTTAAATACATAAAAATGGGTAGAAAATTACAAAAAAGTTTAGCGATAAAATTGCATGAAATGTGTGATATTCCATTAGAAATGTGTAATTTAGAGCATGTTAAACAATTCGAAATTTTTTTAGATATTCAAATAACTATATTTTGCAGAGAAAATTTTAACGAAAAAATATACAGTGGTACCCATAAATCTAATTGTGTTTACATTTTAAAAAATAGAAATCATTTTGATGTCATTACAACGGTTACAGGATTTTTAGGAAAAAAGAATTATTGTGATTATTGTAAAGTCAGTTATTATAGAAGTGATCAACATAAATATCCTTTAAAATGCAATAGATGTTTTAGGAAAGAGAGTAATTGCGAAGGAGATGATATTCAGTGTAATGATTGTTTTAGATCTTTTAAAGGAAAAAACTGCTTCGAAAATCATAAAAATCACTCAGTCTGTGAAACACTGTGGAAATGTTTAAAATGTAAGAGAAATATCAGTAGAAGTGAAAGAGGACCGAAAGATCATAAATGTGGAGAAAGACAATGTAAAAACTGCAGAAAGTGGGTTTTGGAAGATCATAAATGTTATATACGTAGGAAAGAATCTAAGGGAGGAACTTGTAAAAATATCTGTCCTAAAAATATAAAAGACAGAGAGAAATGGTGTGAGAAATGTAAAAGGTCAGAATTTACAGAAAAATATATGTTTTTTGACGTTGAAACGAATCAAGAGACAGGAAATCACCAAGTCAATCTAGTGATAAATCATGATTTTAATGGAAAAGAAAAAATATTTCAGAATGAGAATGAATATTGTAAATGGTTATTTCAAAAGAAACATTGCGGTTATACAGTATTAGCGCATTATGGAAAAGGATTCGATTTTCAATTTCTAGCTAAATACTGCTTTAAAAATAAAATTAAACTGTTTACAATATATCAAGGAAATAAACTCATATGTATGCAAGCAACCGCTTATAATATAAGCTTTATCGATTCTATTAATTTTACACTGATTCCGTTAAGAGAATTTCCTAAAACATTTGGACTAACGGAATTGGCTAAAGGTTATTTTCCTCATTTGTTTAACACTATGGAAAATCAAAATTATGTAGGAAAATATCCTGAAAAATACTATTATGGTTATGATACTCTGACTTTAGATCAAAGAAAAACTTTTGATAAATGGTATAAATCGGTAAAAAATGAAACATTTGATTTCCAAAAAGAAATTATAAAATATTGCAGATCTGATGTTGATATTTTAAGAAAAGGATGTTTAGAATTGCGAAGATTATTTCTAAATATTGCTGATATTGATCCTTTTAAATATATCACTTTAGCTGGCGTTTGTATGGCTATATACAGAGATAAATTCATTCCAGTGAATACAATAGCGATTGATGAGGAGTTTATTCCAAAGGATCAATACAGTAAGAAATCGATCATTTGGTTAGACTATCTGTCTAAAAAACACACTATCAAAATACAGCATGCTTTAAACGGTGGTGAGAAAAAACTGAAATTAGGTGATAAGATTTATAAAGTAGATGGTTTTTATAATAAAACCGTTTATCAGTTTCAAGGATGTCATTGGCACGGTTGTCCTCGCTGTTTTACAGAATCCACTGTCAATCTTCAAAATCAGATATGTATGAAAGATTTGTATGAAAGAACTAAAAAAATAAATAAAAAAATAAAAGATAAAGGATTTGAATTGATTGAAATATGGGAATGCGATTTTGATAGTGACAAAGAAATTAAAAAATATATGAAAAATGAATGGAAAAGAGATTTTGTAGAACCTTTAAATCCTAGAAACGCATTCACCGGCAGTAGGTGCGAACCTACCAAATTAATCTACGAAATGAAAGAAATCGAAAAGGGTAGATATATCGATGTTTGTTCACTTTATCCAACAGAGAATTACTTTGATTACTATCCTGTTGGTCATCCGGTAAAGATTTATAATCCGGAAAAATATGATAAAAATTGGTATGGTTTGATACAATGCAAAGTACTTCCACCTAGAAAGCTCTATCATCCTGTTTTACCTTATAAAGGAGAAAAATTAATATTTAGTTTGTGTAAATTATGTTCAAAACCTATAAAATGCGAAAAGAAACAATGTAAAAAATGTTATGATATGCGGAATAATGAATGTAATCATACGGATGAGGAGAGAGCTTTTACTGGTACGTGGACAACTACCGAAGTTGAACTGGCTATTGAAAAAGATTATAAGATTTTAAATATCTATGAAGTTTGGCATTTTGAAGAAAAATCTAATATATTATTTAAGGATTATGTTAAAATGTTTTTGAAAATCAAATTAGAAACAGATGATAAATGGTCTGAAAATTTCAAAACTGAAAAAGAATATAAAAGGTGCGTAGAAAAGAAATTGGGTATAAGGTTAGGAGAAATCAAAGAAAACCCTGGAATGAGATTTATATCTAAAATTTGTTTAAACTCTTTATGGGGAAAGTTCGGACAGAGAAAAAATATGAAACAAACAGAGAATGTAACAGAATTGGCAGATTTTTATAGAATTATACTGAACGATCGCATTAAAGACTTGAATATCATATTTTTAAATGATGAGTGTGTGCAAATGGATTATAAGATGAAAGATGAATATGTCAAGAATAACTTTAATACGAATATTTATATAGCAGCTTTTACAACCAGTTCGGCTAGAATAAGATTATATGAAATGCTTGATAAATTAGGAGATAAAGTAATGTATTACGATACAGATAGTATTGTTTATATCGATGATGGCTCCAATAAAGTAAAAACGGGCTGTATGCTAGGCGAATGGACCGATGAATTAGGAGAAGATAAATATATGAAATCGTGGATATCCGGAGCTAGTAAAGATTATGGTTATATTCTGAACGATGGTTCTGTAAAAGGAAAAGTAAAAGGATTTAAAATGAGTTATGAGAGCGAAACTAAGCTCAATTTTGACGAGAGAATGAAAACAATAACGGGGGAAATTGACCATATCGATGTAGAAATAAACCAATTTCAGATACAAAAAGATAGAAATATTAAAGTGAATAAAATGAATAAAAGATATATGTTTGGATATGATAAAAGAAGAATTTTAGATAACTTTGATACTGTACCCTTTGGATTTTAAGCCGAATATTTAATTTATAAAAAATATTTTCTAATAAATGGACGATGTCACTCTTATCATAAATGTTCAAGGTTTTATACTTCCGTTCAAATCTATAGCGAGAGAAATAAGCTGGGTTCATTTAAAAGAAGGAATAGGTGAAACGATTTCTGTATTTACATCTAACTATGAATTAAGTGATCAAGAACTTGGAATAGTTCGTACATGTACTAACGATGTTCATGGTTTAAGATTTAAAAGATATTCAGATAATACAGGCTTATGGATTAGTAGTGACAATGTAAAAGATTATTTCATACAATTGCATCAGATATACGGCGGCACATTTGCTTTTAAGGGAGGCGTTTTTCTGAAAAGTACCTTTGAAGAATGGGGAATTCCTATAAAAATATTAGAAGTACCGAGATGCGTTCGAATACTAGGACCTGGATGCTCTATGTACAGATGTCTGTACTATAAAAATTTTCTTTCAAAAATTGTTTCTGAATAAATGGAAGAATTCAACAGTCTCAGATCGTTCCCTGTAACTCAAAAGTTAAAAAATTTAGAGACAGGGAAATACAAACTGATTTCGTTGAAAAAAATTCAAACAAAATTTGGAAATACGACTATTGCAAGATTAGAAGTTAATGATGTAGAAAAGGATTATTTTCTTAAAAAGAGTCATGGAAAAATGTCTGAAAATGCAATAACAAAATTGAATAAAGGTGGTTATATTTTTCATTTTAAAGGAAAAAATAATGACGGCTATTATGATTATGAATTAGAAAAAGCTTAATCCTGCAATTTGTTTTAAATATTACAATAATCGGATGGACCATTTATCGAACTATGAAACTAACAGAATAGTATTTACTGAATATATCTGTTTTTAAGTACAAATTTCTTTTCTGTCCTAGACGTGTTCATTTCGACACAAACTATTTTTTATTTTATTTCATAGAACTATGAAAATATCAAACTAACAGAATAGTATTTATAATTGTAAATAAAAAAGAGAGAATTGGTTATCTATTAAAAATTTAAAACGTAGGATAAAAATCATTTAACTTTTATTTCAGATAGCAATATAATGCAATTGATATGAATATTATCTTAGAGGATACTTTTTATTTATTTAATCTGTCTAAACTTTGTTCAAATAATCGCTAAATATTAGCTTGGAATTGATTTTTATTTAATATCATCTATCAAAAATTTATTTCTAAATAAATGTTACAATACTTTGTGATAAGTACTTTGCTGTATAACTGTCTTTCACCCACCTTTCATTATTTCAAATTTGACCCTGTTATTACAAATCATAGCATCGACAACTCTAATAATTATACTATATTTAATAGTTTCAATGATACAATAAAATTAACTTTGACCGCAAAAATATACAAAATGGATCAAGCGTCTAAATTTTCTCAACCTGGTGTTTATTTTTGGATAGAAAGTAAATGTGATGACAATTGGATTATAATACCAGAAACAAAAGAATGGTTTGATATTTATATTCCTGGAGCTAATAACGTACATTATTTTATAGCTTTTAATGCAACTAAAGATTTTAGGATTGGTTATAATGCTGATAATTTATTATACAATGCAGCTCTCTGCTTTCCTTTTTCCTATCAAAATTATCCTAGAGGAAGGCTGTTTATTTCTTAATTGCCTGCTATTTTTTAATACTTCTGTCAGAGAAAATGCGATAAAACCGAGCGTTGAATAAAGACGAAAAGTAACAGTGTTTATAAATCTTTCAATTACTCTAACCATTTCTTAAATCGACTTCCTTTTTCAAACATACTTTATGAGTATTAAAATACTTATGATAAATTTAAAATCTCCGAATGCTATTATTGTTTGCAAGTCCGTTTCTTTCTCTATTCAACGCTCTGGTTTCTATGACAATCACTGACGAAGGTCAATACAAAACGCCCGGATAGATAGGAATATACAAATTATGGTATTATTTTATATTCATCATTTCTTCGATATTTAGACAGTCAAACTTTTTCATCTCGTTAAATATTAATATTGTATGGATTATTTCGAATTATGAAAAATTGTTCGATAGTCAAACTTTTCGATGAAAATCTTACAATTATAGCACAATATTCGATATTTAGACAGGCAAACTTTTTGATCAAAAACTTACAAAAATCGTTAAATATTTGCGTTTAGTGGAGTATGAAAAGTGTTCCAAAGTAGGCGCAATATACTACTAACGTGAGAATAATGTTCTTCTTAAAATTTTCTATTAAAACAATATCTTCCTGATTTCGATGTCGTGATACTAAAATGAATGAGATTCAACGAATATTTCTAATAGAAAAACGATAATTTGAATTGTCTTATGTGTAGATAATCGTACCAAGGTATACGACAAATAGAAATATATATACTAATAAGAGAAAGTTTTACTCTGTCTGTGTCTGTCTGTCTGTTTTTCTGTGATGGCTAACAAAATCTAGCACACGTAGAAATCTGAAAACTTAGGTGAGAATAGTCCAAGATTTCTCCTGATGCACCTGATTCTCAGAATGTTAATATTTAAATAATTAACCAAAATATTAATTAAAAACTAATCAGTTACTTATCTCTTTCTTTGCAAGCCAGTTTTCAGCACTTGCGCATGCCCAGAACCCAATTTACCGCAGCAAACGAGAATGAAAAACCATTTAAATGAAGAATGCGTTTATTTCGCAACTATGTTTTAACTTATATCGACTAAACCATTTGGTTTATTTAAAAACGAAAACCACATTCTGATAGATAGAACACTTACGTCTCGAATGCCGTAATCAATTCATATATATATATATATATATATATATATATATAGACACATATATATATATATATACATATATATATATATTAACACATATATATATATATATATATATATATATATATATATATATGTGTTAACCCTTTGAAAAATTTTTTTGAAAAAGGATGGTTTTTACATGTGAATATATTCCCCCTTATTGAACGCCACTCGAGAGCGCAATTTTAGAGATACAGAGAAACCAATCATATGCTCTTGAAGCTGAAAGCGTCTTCTAAAAGCCGGTATAGTTAGTTTTACAAAATACGAATTTTAATCCTTTCAAAAAAAGTCCCTTGAAGTATTTATATAATTTTTCATGCGTTGCAAGTGTTATGTTTGTAAAATATTTTGTTTTTCTTGAAATGCAGTGAAAAAATCTTACACGTAAAAATCGAACTATTAGTTCTGTGCACAAGATAGAATCAGGATAGGGTTTTCATTACCAAATAGTATAATCAAATAGAATAGACTGTAATAATAACTCTAGAAAGGTATGTGTGTTAAAAATAATTTATGAAATATGCTATGTTTGTGGACATCATTTCCATACACAACATGGTTACAAACATGTGGATTATGACAAAAAATAAAATCCTTTTCAAGATCTTGCGTAATACTAGCATAATGTTATATATGTCCTACGCAATCAGATAATGCACGTTTCAGGTAGAATGATCTAAAGCTTCATAATTTGTATGTATTTTTTATAAAGTCTCTTGAAGTATATATATAAGCTTCTATGCGTTCCAAGTGTTATCTGTGTAAAATATTTTGTTTTTCTTGAAATACATTAAAAAAAGCATACACGTAAACATCAAACTATTAGTTCTGTGGACAAGATAAAAACAGATGAGGAATAAACAATATCAAAGTTAAATAGAATATTATGTAATAATAACTGTTAAAAACTGAATGAACAGCATTATTCAGATCAGTCTGGTATTTAGTGTGTTAAAAGTAATTTATGAAAAATGTTATGTTTGTGGACATCATTTTCATACACACCATGTTACAAACATGTCGATAATGACAAAAAAATAACATCGTTTTCACAATCTTGCATAATACTGGCATAATGTTATATATGTTTTACGCAATCGAATAATGCAAACTTTAGGTACAATGATCTAAAGCTTCAAAATTTGTATGTAATTTTTTTTTAAGTCACCTGAAGCATTTGTATAAGTTTTGGTATTTCTATTTCGAATCTTTTTTTCTGTAACCATTCAAAATTCACTATCGATTAACATTTCTTTAATGTATACAAGATTGTCAAAAATTATTGAGCGCATTTCACGTTTTCTTTTTTTTAAGAACAAAATGAGGTACTTACATGTTTATTGTTTTCTTGGAAAGGCAATTTAAAACAAAATTACACAACAACATTTTAAACATTAAATAAGTTTTACAGAAGCCGGTAAATGCCGCAACAACATTTACTAATTTCGCGGGGCAAATTTACTCATTGCGTCAGTCTGCAAATGGCTACCGTACAAGAAAAAGCAATGTGCGCTTTGTGGTTCCATGAAAGCAAATTCGTTGTGACTGTTCAGAGACGATTTTGTTTAGAATACTGAAATTGTCTTCAAGTAAGGACTATATGAAACGTTTTTATAAGAGTCGCCCAAATGAAAGTGGCATTGCTGTAATAACTCCGCCATTTGAAGAGAAGGATGACTGCTCATGATCCTATAGAGGGAGCAGAGTGTTGGGAGTGCATGCGATATCGTCAGATGCGCATTTGATAGCGTTGAACCATGTTAAAATTCATCGATTGCATCATGGATGCCTCCAAACGGTGTCAACGCACGGTCGTGCAATTTTTAAAAGCGGAAAATGTGAGTGCTTGTGAAATCTATCATCGAATGCAAGATGTGTATGACACGGAGTGTATGTCACGCAGATCGGTATTTCGATGGTGTAGGAATCTTCGTAGTGGAAGAAGCAGCACATCCCCCTTACACCCCAGACTTCTCGCCGTGTGACTACCACATCTTCGGTACTTTCAAGAAAGCTCTGAAGGGACGGCGATTTGCCGACGATAATGAGCTCAAAGCTGCCGTTGAAAATTGGTTCCACAACCAACTTCGGACTTCTTAACCCAGGATATCCATCGTTTCGTTGATCGCTGGGACACTTGTTTCAACCTACAGGGTGACTTTGTCTAGCCTATCTGTTACGTCTGTATTACATCTTTCTTTTGTATAATAATTTATATTATTACCATTACGCCATTTCTCAAACCAACTGTAGTGCCACTGCCATCTGGACGACCCATATACCAACAAGTTAAGGAGACGGGAGAGTGGAACTCGTTTAATGTTTAAAATGTTGTTGTGTAAAACTGTTTTAACTTGTGTTTCCAAGAAAAGAATAAACCTGTACATACCTCATTTTGTTCTTTTTTTTAAGCATGAAATGCGCTCATTAGTTTTGGATCACACCTATATACCATATCACAATATGAAAAAGAAAGTTTAGTTGATCATTGAAACATCATTTTTTGTACAGTTAAAAAATGCTCAGTGAGAAGACATGTATAAAACGTGACATGAAATTCCACAGTCTCTGAGTAAAACTTTATACCCAATTGACCACGCTGCACATAAAATACCCTATGGATCGAACCTTCATCCTATTTCTCCTTCAATTCGTATTGTAAATTCAATGCATGCAAATTCCATGCTATAAAACTGTACGAAGCTAGGATATATTGGGGAAATATAAAATGAATATTTTAAAGTTCAGCAGATATTTAATATCTATTTTTGCTCTCTTCTGAGATTTTTTTCTGAATTTAGAAGTTTCTATTAAATTATTATAGAAAAAAAAATATTTTTAATCTAATATTTTGCTTAAAGTACAAAAATATACATGAACAATTGTTGGAAAAATTATTTATTTTTATCATTTCATTGTAAAATATAATCCTGTAATAACTCGCTAAAATGTTTTAGTCAAACTGTTTAGGAGTTAGTTGTTCGAAATCAGTAACGGCAGATGCCCATATTAAATTATACATTTTTATATATTCTTTAAATATTTTTATATTGTTACTCGTTAATTGGCTATGTTTTAAAAATATTTCCAGATTACGGCAAATTGTATGATATTACCTGGACCAGTGACGATCTTCTTTAAGCGAGTTGTCATTCATTTCCCTTTGACTGGGAGATTTGTCTGTTTCAAAGACTACATCCATCGCTGCCGCGACAGCTGCCTGCTTTTCGCGGGATTCATTAACTAACATCTATCACACATTTGAAATTGAGCTAGTATGATTAAGTAGAAAATGTCGTTGCCTCCCGGAATTTTATAATAACGACTAGGAGAAGGGTTTTCTTCTAGACGCCATAAGAAAATAGTTTTAAAATTGATATTTTAAATACATTATTTTAAATATGACGTATTTTTCCTCTTTTAATGCGTTTCACAAGTAATAATTTAATTATTTTTAAGTTTATTTTATGTTTTAATATTCACATGTAAATATATTTTTCAATTGAAAAGTGTTTCAAAATATTATTATTTGGGCTTTTTAAAATATAACGTAATTTTCACTCCATTTTCGCACGTGATAATTTAACTTTTTTTAAGTTTTCTTCTCTTTTTTTAATGTTCACGTATTTTTTTAATTGAAAAATGTTTGAAAATATTATTTGGGAGTTTTAAGATCTTGCAAAAGTTGTTAAAAAAAGGCTTTTCTAATAAATGTCGAAATAAATCTTTATTCACATAATGCAATTTTTAATAAAAAGTAAGAAGAAAAAGTAAAATTTAGACAAATTAAAAACTATATTGGACACTGCACACCGCAATCTATTCACTTATATGCCTGCAAAAGCTTGTTAAAATGTTATGCATATTTTAAAGCCTACAAAACTTATTTAACTAAACTATTATAATCTATATGATCTATTACAACACTAAATAACGCTTAAAAGAATTCTTCATAAAAACATTTCTACCTCATGTGTTTATCATACATTTTTCTATAAAATTATCCATTTTCTTTTTTTTATGCAAAAGTTTTGATAACATAAGTCGATAAATTTAATTCTGAAAAAGGAAAACGGAAATGTTTCTGCATTATGAATCCTCATACATTTATTAATTTTTAGTGAAATCTGCAAGAAATATATCTATAATTACACTAGAAAAAAAAAACAAGTTAGAAATTCTACGTTAAACATGACATATGAGGTGCGTTCGTTTTATAACTAGTTTCACAATGTAAAAAAATAATCCTTATTGTTTCAGTGAAATGAAATATATCGTCTGCTATGAGCAAAATGAGCATGCCTTTTTTTTTTTTTTTTTTTTTTTTTTACGTATGCCACGTTTACAAACGCTATTTTTTTCTACACCAGACAGCACTGTAAAATTCACCATGGAGATTTAGCTTAGCGAATGATTACGTCCATTGTTTAATATTTTTAAGACTCATAATGAACGAATCTTCTGTGTTTATTTACTTTAATGGTTTGCGATATTCGGCTGTTAACGTAATTTTCACTGAAGTTATCTCAGAAGCTATATCTTTTTTCATGTAACTCACCTCTCAAACAAACAATTTTTTTGAACGGTGTTTCTAAAAATGTAACTTTTAAGCAATTTTATCCAAAAAAATAATTTTGAATAAAAATGGCCGCGTTCGATATGAAAAAAGAAGTGGTTTGCCCTTATTGGTTCTCCTCAGTCACATGATTTGCGCTTTTATTATATAGATTATGTACGATAGGATTTAATAGAATAAAGGAAACTTTTATAAATATATTTTTAAGTTTTGATTCAATTTTCATAAAATTTGAAATGACTCGACAAAATTCTACAACGATAATACCTATTCAATTTTAAACCATTCGGTTGGGTAGTGTTTGCGGCGTTATATGCGGAAGGACGGACTGACCAGACGACGACTATAGGTGCTACGTATTTATATAATTACGAATGCATCTAAAAACATGAAATTTCTACTAAATGGTAAATTTCTGATACATTAAACCTTATTATACAAATGGAAACTTTAGTACTAAAACGTCTAACTGTTTCTTATATGCAAGGGTAATTAAATCTTCCATGTACAATAAGTTATTACTTATTGTGAAAAAAAAGCAAACAAAACACTAAACCTTGTTGAAGTTAAAATTACTTTCTGATATAAATCGATCCTACCGAAGTAATTGCTTTTCTCAGTGCCGAATTTCCATGCGAGCGAAACATTATTTATTCGTTTAAATGTCTCTCTGTATCTTAGAACTAATTTCGTGTGAGACTAAATTCTAACCAAATTGCTGACAATATAAGTTCTCTAAAATTGGAGAAACGCATTTCAATTTACCGGATAGTCATTGTATAGATTTAACAACTCCATTTAAGATTGTCAATAAACAGTTAAAATGTTTTACACATATTTACAGACATTTACGAACTGTATTACTCTTATGTTTGTGTAAATATATAGCAAAATACGATTATCTAGGAAATAATTTAAAATTTAAGTTTGTCTCTTTATATAAATTTATACGCAAAAAATTTTATATTGTTAAATCGTGAAATGTATTCAGTGAAATATTTATTTTATGATATTTGTTGGTAAGGTAATAGGTGTTTCGGTTAATAATGTCGATTTGTTTCGAAAAATTTAAGTGTTTATTTCCATAACAAAACAAATTATCTTAATAATGAAATTATTGTTCATCGTTAGCGATGACGTTTTCCCACCTTTCTGGCAAGAGGGTGGATTCCGCGTCGATAAAACAACTCATCTTTTGAAGCAATCCATGTAACGGCCCAATTTTTGACTTCTTCGAAAGAATTTAAGCGTTATTCTGAAAGTCCATGCTACATAGATCGAAATAAGTAATAGTCTGAAGGTGATAAGTCTGGTGAATACAGGGGGTGGGATAGGATGCTCCATTTAACGTTTTCCAAATAGATTTTCATTCATTTAGCAACATGGGACCTGTCAGGTTTCTGACGCTATCTATCCTTATGTTTCATGTATCTTTTTATATTTATAATAATATATTTCATTATTGTATTGTATACGTGTATTTACCTAAATATTTCTTCCAAATTCTCTACGTATCTCAATTCAAAAGTAATCTACCATAAGAAGCTTAGCCATACATCAATGTCGCCAAAACCGCATTCCAAAAGGGACTGAAATCTCGGGAATGTAGTTGGAATACAATGGAGTCTGGACCAGCGACAGTGTGAAAATTTAAGCTAGAAAAAGTCGGGAGAGGTTGGAGGCATCAGGCAAGTATTAGGACGTAAGAGGAGAGAAGGGAAACCTGTGGACAGAGAAAGGCACAGAGAATGAGATAGTTGCTGGGGCAGTACGAAGAGTGAGTTTGGACGTGCAGGTTGGAGGATTTACCAATTGTAGTCGGGCCGGACGGAGCGTTCGGTAGCTGTGTGCCACGGGGAAAAGTGTATTAAGCTCGTCGGAGTGTATGATTAAAGAGAGTGGTGTAACACCGCTCGTACAGAGCGTAATATGTAGCAGTATATTTTGTGGCTTGCGATCTGGGACATCGTGCTATCATTTAATCAGATTAAATACATAGAGAATTATTGGAGGTATGTTCATACACCAACGAATACTGTATTCTTTCATAGCTTAAGTTTACCTTTTCAACAATTTTTTTATTTTAAAAAATATGGCTCAAATGGTGAACTTACTGCATTTCAATGTTCAATTAAAAGTATATTTTGAGAAAAAAATTAACTGCATAATTTTATTAACATTTCTAAAAAAGTTTAAAAAAAATTCAAATTTTTAAAACCTTATTATTTTTTTAAATATTAATATTTTTGACAATTTTTTTTAAAGATTTTTACATATGTATTACACAAGACTGCGCATGGATTTTGAGATTCATCTTATATTACATTTAATATATTTTTTTTACTGATATACATAGTGTAAAACGATGAAATCTAACACATCTTCATATACTTCTATCTAAAAAAAAAAAAAAAAAAAAAAAAAAAAAAAACTGAAGGCTAATTCTATGCATAGATTTACCACATACATAATAAATACATGTATTAAAAGGTTTAAATCTTTATCTCAAATACAAAAAAAGCCTTAGCATTTTAAAAACATGAGAGTGAAGAAAATATGGACATGGAGAAAAAGCCATTTAATGTTTTTATTTGTGAAAAATTACCCCATAAACATCAATTCTGTACATATTACACATACAGTATTGTAAACTGTATATATAAGTACATATAATCCGTTTAAGGTACATATCATTTATAAAAAAATTTCTTGATGGTAAAAAACAAATATCTGTAAATGAAAGAAAATGACCGAGAAAGGCGTATTTTAATTTAAAATGTACTTTTGAAAGCAAATTTAAATAATTTAAATGTGAAACAGTATCTGTCACTTCAATCAAAGCATAAAATGTTTCATAAATAGTATATATATTATTTAAATAAAAAAATAGTACTTTTTCTGTCTTCAAAACAATTTTAAAAGATGAAAAACAGAAATAATCATTGCTGTTGTAAGTAAACTGGTTAGTTGTATCTGTCCTCTTTCAAAGACGTAAAAAAGAAAACCCAGTGAGGACTAGCCTGACAACTAGCCTGACAAAAATCAGAGAGTTTTAACAAATAGCATACAAATCTAAAACACAGTGAATGTAAACAAGGGATTTAAAGAGCTGTTTCTGGTAAATTGCGCTGAGTGTAATAACAAAATTTACAATATTTCGCGATATAATTGTCATATGGGTAAAAATGAGGTGTCAAAATATTCACAATTAAACAGGCTTTCATGTAATATTAAAAAAAAAAAAAGAAAATCGATTTTTTGATCAATTTTGAGGTAAACTGTCTCCTTAATTTCCTGAAAATATTATTAATCTTAATTTGTTTTCAAATAATGTTTAATCAATAAATTATATTTGATTATTCAACTTTTAACTACTTCAACTTAGAGTCTGATATCACTTATATCGGTGGTGGCAGCAAACCCATATTACCAAAACGATCATCTATAGTCTCTTTCGCGAGTGGCAGAGTCAACTGGAAGGAGGGTAGCAAGCAACGAGCATAATAATGGCGGCAAGCGACAGTATCAAACTACGAAGACCACTAAACTGGAAAGACGGAAAATAGCGGCGGAGCTAAACTACAGAGGCCAGTATCCAGAAAAGACGGAAAAACAGCAAAGTGTCAACATTGTGTCCAGAGTTGTGTCGAACAAAAAATTTGTTAATTAGTGCAATCAAAGAAAAGAAGAAAAGTGTCAACAAGTGTGTCTAGAGTTTTGTCGACAAAAAGTTTGTGAATTAGTGTAATGAAACAAGAGAAGAAAAGTGTCACCAGTGTCAACAGGTAGTGTGTGAATTAGTGTAATCAACAAACGTAGAAGGTGTGTAACATGTGTCCATGAAAAATCTAGGGAGCGAATGAAGGCGAAAAAAGACAAGGTAAGGTGTTTTGTTCATTTTTCTTCTGACAAATCCATTACTGAACCGTAAGTTAGGGGTTTAATGTAAAATATTTATTGTGAAATTATTTATATAAATAGAACTGAAACATTTATATATTGGTATTTATAGGTATTTAATAATTGTGTAGGGATACATAATGATTACAATTATGTTATGCATTATTTAAGAGAACGTCATTTTTTTGTTGTTGTTAAATCACGTAAGCATATGATACTAATCATTAGCTTTGCATCAGTGGTTTAAGCAAAATTTTAATTGTATAATACTGTGCCAGGTTAACGGTAAACTATTGAAAAAAAAGAGTGTCTAATGCTCTTAGGAGAAGCGAGGATTAAAAGCGATGAAAAGAAATAATTAAATTTTTTTTGTAAGAAACGGTAATGAAGTATAAATCATTTTTTTTATTTCGTATTATTAATATCAATATTCTAAATGAAACTGTTTAATGTCTGTGCTCTTATATTCAAACTATTGTTCTATTAGTAATCATATCCAAATAATTTTGAACCACTACTATATTTTATATAGTCTTGCACTGGTGTCTTTATTGAAATTGTCTTGCATTATTATTAAAAGTATATTTTGGTGGTATCAACGTTCAAATGAAAGTATATTGTGATATAAAAAGTGTTAATTCCTTATTTTTATATAAATTAAATAATAGTAGTGTTAAAGTAACTATGTTAGAATAAATGTTCTGGGAAAGTTAAGTTAATAAAGTATAGAGCAACATTAATTAACTAGCAGAAACTATGGCTTATTTACTAAAATTTAAAAAGGTTGACCTTCAGACAGTAGCCCAGAAAATAGGGTGGAAGTTGGAAGTTTTAGAAGAGGATACCAGCATAAGCCTTAAGAACAAAATTGTCGAAAATGAAGGGTATGAGGAGGAAAATATTAAGGAGTTAGCTAACACTATTTTGGCAGGAAGGGAAGAGGCAGAAAAGAATGAGGGGGAAAAGTATGAGTTAGAAAGAGAAGTAAGGACCGAAAAATTAAGAATGGACCATGAGTTAGAAATAGAAAGATGAAAAATTCAGGGTTCCGTCAACCATAATAATGGGAATAGGGAACATAACAATGAATTTAGCATAGAGAAACTGATTAAAAGTGTCAAAACACTATCGATTAAGATACCAGAAGGGCCCGAGGGGCGGAACTTCTTTTTTTAACAGTCTGGAATGGGCGTTTAAAACTAAAAATCTACCCGAAAATCAGCAGGTTGAAATTCTGTTAAATATGTTAGGAAATCAGGCGGATAATTTGCTAACTTATATTACTAGAGAACAAATGGAGAGCTATGAAGAATTAAAAGTATTAATACTTAGGGAGCACGAGCCAATACGAAAGGCATGTTTAGAAAATTTCAGGAAAGCTAGGAGGAACCAAAATGAGACTCATGTATTATTTGTATCGCGGTTACTAGCAACATGGGAAAATTATTGTAAGATTCGGGGTGCTGACACATGAAAAGGTGAATCAATTATTCATTACCGATAAATTAGTAAATTCGTTAGATGATGAAACTTCTGCACATATCGGATTAACGCAACAAAGTAACTGGTTAGAAGCTCCGAAAATTGCTAAAAAATGTGATAATTTCTTCGACGCTAAACACAAATCTTATGCGGTAACTTATAAGAATTTTACGGTAAAGAAATATATGCGAACAACAAAGATTCTGGAGAGAAAAGGGATAGTAAATTTGGCGGTAACTGGAGACAAAATGGGAATAAGGAAGTCAGTTCATTTTCGGGTAGAAAACCAGAATACAAGAAACCTAACGATGAGTCAATAGGGAGGAGGGTAGCAAGCAACGAGCATAACAGGACCGAACATTGTCAGGTTGAAAAATGACTTTAATTTGTAAGTTGGCGTATTCTGGTCGTTCTTCCTTAAACGTACGGTTTAATTTTATCAGTTGTTGTGGGTAATGTTCGCCAGTATTTGTCTAATCAGGTTATTTATACAATAATGGGTGGTCATAATTAAAGTGACAGTCGGTAACTTGTCGGTAGTGTTCACCAGTAATTGTCTGATCAGGTTCGTCATCCAATAATGGGTGGCCATAATTAAAGTGACAGTCGTTAATTTGTCGGTAGTTTTCGTCACTTATTGCCTGATCAAGTTCTTCATAAAATAATGGTTGTCCATAATTAAAGCGGCAGTACTCAACATATTCTGTAGTGCTTTTTAACGGCGATAATGGAGCCAAATTTTGTATGATGAATAAACAAGACGAGAGACAAAGCATTCTGCAAAAAAATTGTTTCAAAAATCACCACTAGGGGATATGTGGCGCTGGATTTTTTTCGCGGAATCCTTCGTCCTCCGTCTTGTTAAATCATTCTACGAAATTTGGCTCGATTTGTGCAATTATATCGCGTTACAGAACACATAGATTTCTGTCCGTTTAATTATGACCCCTTGTATATTCATTTAGTAAGGATAATCAGTGGTGGTTCATCCCTGGCTCTTTTTGGAGCACTAAATGCATGGTTGAAAAATTTATTCTTTTCTCACCATTATTTTTTTAATATATATTTTCCTTATTTTAATGGCAGAAGTTTCGATCAATAAATAGGGCAAATATTTCTTTTACAAAATAGTGTTTAAAAACGAATATGTAAGCATTTTCAAGCATGCATTTAGTGCCTCAAGTAAATCTAGTCACAAGTCGCCACTGAGGACAATTAAATGTGTTGTACACGTGGAAACATTTTCGTGTAGTTTCTTATATTTCTTCAGACATAAATTGTTTTGAAACAAGAAATTATTAAAAATAAATACAGGGTGTCCCATTAAGACCGCCCAAATACTGCACAGTGAGATTCCTCTCATGAAGTAGATAAAAAATGCCTAAAGAATTATACCTATACGACCCATAGTTTTCGAGAAAAATGGGAAAGAAAAGTATGCCGTCATATTCGGTGAACGAAAAAAAAACTTTATTGGAAACATGAACATCGGTATATTTGCGCACAGAATAAAATATTCATGAACGGAATACATTATCACCATGCGAACATTAACGGCAATTACTAGATGCAGTGATTTAAATATGATTCAAACAACTATTTAACGTCATTCCACTGCGCGCGCATGCATGCCTCGATATGCACGGTGGATATTTTTCTCACCTTCGTCTACAAACATCCCATATAGCACCAAAGCTCCTGAAAACCTCCCCAGGAGCTCCAGTTCTTCCCAAATTCCTCCTGAAACTGCAATGATGCTATCAGGCGTTCCTGGGGAAGATACTTTAATCACTTCCCCAGGACTGACCTCCCAGATTCTTCCCAGGCAGCAGTCTCCTAGGGATGATATTCCTGAGGAAGTACCTAGGAAGAGACGGTGCTGGTGCCATCCCAGGGGTGATTTTGACACTAAAATAACTTATTAAAACTTTTCTTTTTTTAATACACTTGATTTGAAGTGATTCGATTTTTTAATTACTAAAGTTTATATTATTATTTGATTTATTTTATTTCCTAAGCACATCTGGTTATTGTTTAACTTTTAATTATTGCTATAATATTTAATTATCCTTATTTAGATATATTTTCAATTTATAAAATGCAATCAAAATGTAGTTAAATAAATTGAATTTAGAAAACATAATTTAATATTCCACATCATATATTAATAATTAAAATAAATTAATCTTTAAATATAAATTGAAATTTTTTGATTTTGTTTCTGATCTTTTAAAAATTAACTTATATTTTAATTTATTTTATTATTACATTCATTAATTATTTTTTCTGAACTTTCAACAATTACTTATATAGTTATATATTTTTACTATTACTTTCTCATCTAACTAATACGTAATTTTACATTGATTTCACTTATATACGTTCTTAGTTGCTATAGAAATAATTTAATTTTAAATATAAAATTGATTTACTTTCTCCTAATAAATTATTTTTGTTTTCATTTAGAAGAAATCAGAATTATTTTTTTCGAAACACGAAATTTATCAAAAGTTTAATATATATTTGTATATAACCACATTTTATAAATTACGGATTAGAAATACCTAGTAAAATTTATTTCTTCTGATCCTTTAAATATAATCTTATATATTAAATTATTATTATTATTTGTATTAAATAATTAATCATTTCATATTAATTTGAATTATATATATAAATAATTTTTGGATCAATATTTAATTTTAAAATATAAATTCGATTTATTATTTTTTTTTCGCTGACCATTTTAAATTATCATATATATATATATATATATATATATATATATATATATATATATATATATATATATATATATATATATTTCTTTTATCATTCCTAATAAATGAGTTTTTTATTTTATTTTATTTTATTTTATTTTATTTTTTGTGACAGTAAGATATCAAAATGAATCAAAAATTTGTTACAAATAAGGATTTTATCAACAGTTTAATATATATTTACATAATTGTACATATTCCGAATTTGCCAGTTAATAGATTAGAGATAAGCATTTTTAAATTAAACAATCTATTTAAAGAAATCTGATTTCGATTGTAAAAGTTAATTTTCATGTAAGTTTCAAAATCGAATCATATTTAAATCATATCGAGCATATTTACTTTTATTATTATTCTTCTATTAATTTTTTTTTCTGATCTTTTTAAAAATTGCATAAATATTTATGTATTTTATTATTACATTTTCAACTATTTAATAATTTTATATTTTATTATTCTGTCTTTACCAAAAAATGGAAAACATCTTTTGATTACAAATTTTATAAATAAGAACATCTGCCAATTTCATGCGTGTCCGAACAAAAATGAACTAAAAAATATGTCATAAAGTAGCCAATTTGGATTTGAGAACAACCTAGCATGCCTAAACTCAGAAAAGCTTTTATAGATATATCGTTTAACAACTCGTAATATTGTAATATTAATATTAGAAATCAAATTTAGTTTTGCTTATTCTAATTCTAAATTTAAAATTATAATATTTCTAATTTTAAAAAAGTGCATTTTAAATTTGTTTTTTAACTTTTGGTTTATAAAAACGTCAATTTTTCTCTTATTTTGTTTAATTGTGATTATTTATAATTTATAGTTTAATTTATTTAATTGTAAATATTTTTATTTAATTGGCCCCCTTATCATAGACCCCTGACCCTGATATATGTGGCTCCTAAGTAAAATGATAAAATGCAATGTTGTTGCAAATGATAAAACACCCGTTCCCTTTTCCCTTTTATTGTGATGCCGCGTGGGAAATTCGGTTCAAAACGGCGACTTTCAGAGTATTTTCTAAAAAATCTGCGTTTACCCCCCCCCCCCCCAAAAAAAAAAGTTTTTCTAGTATTACATAGTTTCTAAAAAAGACCACCTGCCAATTTAAAGCATTTCCGAACAAAAACGAGTTAAACAAGTTGGAAATTGTACGTCAAACGTGACAAACGAGGTGCGTTCGTACTGTAGCTAGTTATATAAATATTCAGATCTTGATGATTTTTAATTCTGTGAAATGAATTATATCGTCTGCAGATTAATTTCTGTCATATCTCGGTCGCTTGACGATTAAACTTCGGAATCTCCTATAACAAAAAAGCACCGATTTAAAAAAAAAAAAAAAATCAAATTTCTTAATAAATATTTTTATTAATATCTCCTAAAGTTTTGATTCGATTTTAATAAAATTTGAAATGTCTCGACAAAATTCTGCAAAGATAATATATCTTAAATCTCAAACCATTCGGTTGGGTAGTTTTTGCGTTGTTATATGCGGACGGACGGACGGACGGACAGACAGACGGACGGACGGACAGACGGACGGACAGACGGACGGACCAAGCGACGACAATAGGTGCTACGTATTTATATAATTACGAACGCACCTAAAAATGTGGCAGAAAGCAGCTCCTTTGGGTTTGAGAACAGCTTTAAATAATTATTGATACGCTTTTTTTCTAGTTATCAATTTAAAACTGTATTGAATATGTATCAAAGGATATGTATGTTTATTTGCGATAAAAGTTACAGAATTCCTGCTATACGAAGCTTAAAAATATGCATGTTTTCGATTTACTGACTTTCATAAGAGGAGAAAGAAATACATGAATACCTTATAAACGACTCACGTACAACGGCCGTGTAGCGTAATCACTAGAGCGTGTTTCTCGTATGCGTAAGTACCCAGGTTCAAATCCAGTCGGCGGTAAGAATGTTTATTTCTTAAAAACTGTACCATAACTTTCATGTGATTCTGTGTGCGTGATTAATAAAAGTAATGTCTGTTATATGTGTTATGTAAATTCTTTTAAAATAATGTCCGTATTTATTAAAAGAAAAAAAAATACTTTTTACATTACGTCGAATAATAACTTCGGATGTTTTTTATGCACATGTGACCCTGAAGTCTCCCAAATTCCTCCGGTATTACTTCCTGAAATCTTCCCCAGAACAACCCGAGGAGGAACCTGAAGGAGGTCCTGGGGAGCTCCCCGGGATGCTATGAGACGGACATTTTCGGTTCCTGAAGACCTCCTGGTGACAAATTTTTGCATCCTCAGGGATGCCTGGGGGATGTATGTCAATCTTCCTGGGGATGTCCTAGGGAAGCACATGTGCTATATGGGATATGCAAATACCGATGTTCATGTTTCCAATAAAGTTTTTTTTCTTGCACCAGATATATGACGTCATACTTTTCTTCCGCATTTTTCTGAAAACGAAGGCTCGTAGAGGTATTTTTTATGTACTCCAAGTAAGAAACCTCGCTGTGCAGAGTTTAGACGGTATTGATGGAACACTCTGCATATCGCCCCAAGAGAAATTACTAAATGCGATTGGAATTTTTCAAATCATATGTAAATATGAAACATTATTTATATAAATGAACCAATTTATCCAGGACTTAATGCCACCATATATTTCCAGGGTTAGCACTAATATTTTTGAAAGTAACATATACTTTGTTTAATGACAGAATGTTGCTATTTAAAAAAGAGAAACACAAAAGTTAAAAACGTTTGAATCCTATTTTTTTTTAATCTTTTTTCATCATTTTATTTTGCTTTATAACTAACTACTATTGCACTTAGTTTTTGTTTTCGACATAAAGTCTAATTTCAATTTTTGGTGTTTTTCCATGAATTTTCTCTTTATCTGATAGTGCTGTTTCAATTTGGTTCAATTTCTGCCAGTCAAAAATCAACTAATCCAAACATCAATTAGCAACCGGCCAACTGAGGAAAAGCAACTTAGGAAGCAAGATGCACTGAAGCTACGTAGGCCTAGAGGCTTGATCCTCCCATTGCGGAGATAAAGCGAATCCTCATCCCGTTCCCAGGCATCAACCCGTTAAGTTGGGCAAAAGTCCGGCAGGTAGGAGCCACGTCAGCGGTCTAAAAAAATGAGCAACCAATTCCTTTCTCTTATTTAATTTTTGCTTTTTTTTTAATCCAACAATTTAACAAAGTTAAATGAAAACAATGAACGGGCAAAGGAAGAAAACTGTAGCAAACCACTAGAGCGCGCTGCAGCGATGCAGAATAGTCTCTTGTCAGGTGTATCACAGTCATAATGCGACGAAATAAATGTCGCCGCGCGTTCAGGTACCAACTCGTCAAACTAGGCAGTCATGCCCGCAGGTAGGGGCCTGGTTAGGGTACACATATAAAAAACAATATCTGAGCGATAAAGAGAAAATATGTCCTCAGCCATTAATCATAGATAATAAAGGGAAATAATTGTATATATAAAGTGTACAAAGTAAAAAACAAAAATCCTAATCTAGGAAAATATAATATCAACATGAACGAATATGTATAATAAACCCTTCTGAATTTACAACGATTCCGTATAAGTGACTCGTGGCAGACATCACATGAACATACTTAGATTCCTGCATTTTTACATATTTAAATATGCTTTACTTAAAAAAACAAGAGCGACAAATCATGCGCCAAGCATAGATTATGTAACACTTTCCAACGCTTCCAAAATAATGTTACAAATCATTACCTTTTAATAAGCTGAAAGATAACATCTAAGTAAACAATTTTGAAAACGCATAACATATTTAAAAACGTGATTTCATGTATTTCCAACATATACAATATCCGAAAAAATATCCGAATACTTTTATTCAGCCCTGTATATGATCTATAGATTTGTATATATACTACATAGGATACTAAATTTTAGTTCAGTTAGGAAACACGTAGCACAGTTTAAAATTCTCCTTCTGGAGTTTCTGTCAGTAAACGGAAATCTGTTCGCGAACTTTTGTGCTTCAATGTATGTGATCTATAGAATTTATACACACCAAGTAATAGACAAAAAGTGAGTTAAATTTAACATCGCGTTCAGCAACTTAAAACGCACTTCCAGGAATTATTGTTAACAGACAGTAGAGAATTCTTTTGTGTGTCCCTGTAAATGAACGATGACTACTATACACACACTATTCTGTAGTAAGCCTCTTGTAATGCACCTTAGTTATATATATAAATTTCAATGCGTTTAAAATAGTGAAACATTTTTTAAATAAACCGAAACGATTTTTCTCCAGAGACGTAATGTAACGAAACTCTTTTGACCGTCCCTGTAAAGTAACTCTAACTGCTATGCACACCCTATTCCATATTAAGCTTCTTGTAGTGCACCATAGTGATATATATCAATTACAAGGTGTTTACGTGTAACATCATTAAAATAAACCGCAATTGATTTTTCCCCATAGACCGTAATGTAACGGAATTCTTTTGAGCGTCCTGTAAAAAAAAATATACGTGCTACACACTTCCGCTGAAATAGGGAACATGCTATAGATAACGACAATAACATACAAAAATTTCAGGACAATCCGAGTATATTTACGGGAGTTAGAGCACGGACAGACGGCAGACGGCCAGACAAACCGAAGTCATGAACACTTTTCAACTAGGTTGGAAAATGTTAAAAATAATCTTATTTGATAATATTGCACTGAAATGAAACTTTAAATATTAAAAGGCGCATTAATGTAAAATTTTAAGCACATTTTATCGTATTGAAATAAGTATTTCATTTTATTAATAGAAATAAATCTAATCGTTATTAATATCAAAATTAACGTTTAGTAAAATATTCCATACATAACATTTTGAATGAAAAAGTAGAAACAAAATTCTGAAATAGAATATTTAAGTAAGTATTTTATTTTAAAAATAAAAATAAATCTTTTATTATTATTAACACCAAAATTAACTTTTATTACATTTATCATGAAAAAATATAAAGCAGCCAATAGAATATTTTTAAATAAAAAGTTGAAAATAAGACTGAAATATAATATTTCACCGATGAAACCTTTATGAATAAAAGAGTTAAAAAAAAAAAAAAACCCTGAAATAGAATGTTCTAACCCATAAAACATTTTAAAATAAAAATTTATTAGAGGAAAAGTGGGGAATAAAAAAAAAAGATGTGAGATTCGAACTCATGCTATATAGACTCATATACATCGCTCTAAACATTCAACTACCAAGCACATAGCCGTTCAGCAACAAAACATTAAAATAATTAGGCAAATGTATGATCTGAAGGCAGGAATCTAAGTATGGTCTCGCGATGTCTACCGCGAGACACTAGTCGATTCCATAAAGTGTTCTTTAACTTTAGGAAGCTTAAGAACCAATATATTTCGAGATTTAAAGAAGCATTTACAAAACCAAGTTTTTTTCCGTTGCCACTGATTTTCGGAAAAGTTTCCTAGTAGTTTTTGTAGTCTATTAATCAGTTTTTTCAACCCGGAAAATAGGTGTTTCGGATGCTACCATTTCTCAAACAAACATTTTCATGTTCAACAGACATATGTTTTACAGACAAACATGATAAATTAACATAATTAACGTGAAAATTAAAATTAATATTCTCTTGTTACTCTTGCGTGAATAAAGTCAGCTATGCAACTGAAATTGTTTAACTAAGAATTCATAGCATCCTAAAATCAAATTTTCTGGTTTGATAAATCTGTTTAATACACTATATATAATACACGAAAACGTTTCCAAAAATCAGTGGTATAAAAATAAACTTCATTTTATAAATGCTTCTTTAAATCTCAAAAATATATCGGTTTCTGATTTTTCTAAAAATAAAACACTCCTGCTGTAATCATAGGTAACTCGGAAGAGTTATTGCATATTTTCGTTCAAGGTTAAATTAAAATTTCGTAGTCTAAGAAACATTTGTCATTTTTTACGGTGTAAGTAATCCCAAAAAATAATTCTTGGAACAAACTTGTTATGGGAAACAAGCATCTTCCTAAATATATCAAACAGAGAATTATAGTGGTATCTTGGTTAATGACTGAAATCTATTCAAACATTGTTGTCATTAATCAAATCCATCGTTATGCAAGATAAAATTTTGCATAACATTTAAGTGAAAATTAAAACCATAGTATATCAGAAAATTCCAGATAAAACGTATTTTAAAATGTCCTAAATGGAATAAATATCCTTTATTTATATTTCCTATCAGAAATAAGTAGAAAAAAATTAATAAAATAAATAATGCACGAAAACAGTTTTTAGTTAACAATCTGTATTAGAAAGACAACTGGGATCACTTCGGAGATTTTCAACAAATAGACCAATAAAAAATGTGTCTATGCTTAATTTCGTCTTCTATTTTAAAAAGTTTCAGAAAAACTGCATGAGCTCAATTTAATTGATTGACAATTCTTAGAGCATAAGTTACCCATTTTAACCGTGTCATTGTTTTAACTGTGCTTCTATTAAACGAGTTCAATTGTGTTTCTTTTAAAGATATTCCTAGGTTTTTTAATAAAATATTTATCGTGAAGTTTTTTAAAAAGCGGAAAAACAAACTACTATATTTTTTATAAAGCAGAGAAAACAATGGACTTTCTGTTAAGTAAGTCTCTCAAGGCTCCATAGCTAGAAAGTTTGTAATTAAAATAGGTCAGAATTACTGTTTGCGGCTAAAAGAAAACGAGACCTCCGAGGATAAGTCATCGAATAACAATAGAAAAAAAATATATTAAAGTTAAGGATTAAACTAAAGATATATATGGGTAATTTTCTCTTAACAGAACAATTTGGGCATTATATATTTAAAAATAACAATTTTTTTTCTCATTTAAAATTGGGTTTTATTGAATTTAGAAACTGTCTCTGAGTAATAAAATATTGCCAGCAAAAATCTTTTACAATATTAACCATCCAAAAATATAATTTTCAATTTGAAGTAGACAGAGCAATGACAAAGAAAGACAGGGAAATGATACTTACACAGCGAAATAACATGGGAAAAGACAGCGGAATGACAAAAAGTAAGTTTAGCTTGCCTACTATCATAACTATATAAAAAAACGAATTTCACTTAAAGATAACTTTAAAAACTCAATACAAATAAGGTTAGTAGCTGATTGAACTTACATTACAAAATTAAGTCAAATAAAAGAGACATGGTAATGGCACTCAATAAAAATACTTATCAAGATATAACTGGAAATCTCTCAGCTTTACTTGTACATGTTTGTTTCTGCAAGAAGAAGAAATGAAGATAGCTTCTCTGATTATGTCACTGTTCACAAGTGGAATTCTGGTGCAATATGACTGTTGCCAGATGTTAGAATAGTTATTTTTATTTTATGACAGGGAAATTACAACAAAACCAAAGGGCATTTTATATTATTTTTCCAGAAAAATACAAACCATGAAAAGTTTTTACTTGTTTAATTTTTAGTATTATATGATAGTTATTAATAGTTTAAGCAACACATTTGACGCAAACATATTTGAATGATCAACTTTTAAGAATCATTTTTGTGCTAAGGTGCACGCAAGGACACACATCGAATGACATTTATCACACGAAAAAGGTTATTTGAGTGGCTTATATTTATAAATAATATGTTTTATCCCGTTATACAAACATAAAAGCATGTGATTAATGTATTCTAGAATTCAGTTTCACTTTTTCATAAGTTGTTATAATTTGTTATAACCTCAGATTTGTTTAGAATCTATTTCATTGAAACTTTCCGAACTTCCTCCAATTTTGCCAAAACACTTTTTGATTTCATCAGTCAAATATTTTTTCTCTCCATTTTTATATTTTGATGAAATGTCCATTTTCATTCTTCACATTGCTGATCGCAAAAAATATTTTAAGACGTAAGTAGCCAGCTTACGGTCATGCATTTCTAATAATTCTTAAAAATTTTCTCTCTCTTCTTCCAAGTTAAGATCATGAGCAAGATCCAATTAACCTTTACACACTTGTACTCATGTTAAAGTCTTTTGTTACCGTAGGAAGGACACAGTTTTCTCTATGCTGTTTTCAGACATTTTCATTGTCTCATTGGATAAGGTCTTGATATATATGCCCGCCCATATCTATGTTCGGGTATATATATATATATCAAGACGTTATCCACAAACTCATAGACAAACGTACAGGATAGGACAGTGGATCAAAATCTGTAATGACAGCAATGCTAGTTTCACTAGTGACAAAGAGGAAATACTAACAAGTTTGCTAAATTTACCTAAGCATATGAAATCTGTTTATGCTCTATGTTTGTAATATCTATGCTTTTCTTTGCGAGGCAGACGATTCTCTTCAAATTGTCCATTAGTACAGTGTTTACGTTTCTTTTTAAACGACTTCATTTTTATTCTTTCTTTTATTATTCTTGGAACAACGGTTCTTCTCAAAACATTCATTTTTCGCTTTTTCTACAAAGTTGAAGATGTAAAGATGTAACAATTAAAAAAGAAAAATCATATCAAGATAGACGTTCAAATTCAGAAATATTCCATGTTAGAGAAGTTTCTTCCCCATTGTCACTACAGGCACTACGATCGTCATCGCGTTGCCATTATGCTCTATGTGCCCTATCTTATATGTTAGTGCCCTATCTTACATGTTAATGTATGCCACAAAATAAACTAATACAGTTTAAAATAACTGCTTGTGCATAGTGGTGAAGAAAAACAAGAGTTAAAGTAGGTCCAGCTAATAACTTTTATTTAACCTAAGATACAATGCTAAATCACAGAAACAAAACATATTTTTACTGAGCTTCACACTGAAAGCATTAACTGAAAATAATACTTTTCATGAAAGTTGCTGAGTGCGCTGTCTTCATAACAAATATTAATGCTTACATACGAGCGCTTTAACTCCTTGAAAAGCGGCGGTGTATTATATATAACAGTTAATTTTAATTCACAAATAATGCCACATTGGCACAACAATTTTGCTATTAAATTTTGCTATTTATAATGTACGAGAAAAAAAGCTTTTGCTTACTTTCATATAAAATGTTCCGTAAATCCTGGTATAAATCAATCATTCTAACATTTCAGCAACAGAAGTACTTGTCCCCTGAAACGGTTAAACTGTTGCCATTACCAAATAATCTAAAGGCTGTATCAATCTCAGTAAGATCTTGCATCTTGAAAAATCAGCTAATTCAGAAACTGGAAAATTCGCTTCGATGTACGTCGACATCGAAATAGGCGTCGAATACTTGATAGTCTATTCTTATAACACCAGTAAAGTCCTCAAAATGAGAGTAGCTTGAGAAAATGCGAAGTTATCTATAGAAGATTCAGCTATAGCGCATGCCCGAATGAGTTGCCACACTTATTTAAGCGCTTCAGATTAACATAATTGCTACGGGAATGTTGACACTTTTCTTTCAAAATTTTCTTAGGGTTAAGTTGTTAACTTTACACATTTCAAAGCAATGGATAAAAAATGTTCCTGTGAAAGAATTTTTTTAATTCCAATTATGAGCTATTTCTTAGATTACATCAGACATGTAGTTGTGCGAGGATGAAAAATATGCTTGATAAAATCTAATTATTTTGATGCTTCTTCTTCTATATGGTCGGATAATGGGTACGTCTGTAATTCAAGATTAAAATGTATTATAGAAGCAGACCAGAGCGGTTACACTTAGAGCGTACGCAGTACGTGTTAAATTTAATATCGCACAATAGCGCTACCTTCCTCTGATGTTGCTAGCGGACAAAACAGAAGTGCAGTGCAGGCACACAATAAGCAAATTTTGTTTGCGTACATGAGCGTCACTTATCCCTCCTGTGAGGAGTTCGTTTGCATGAAAAAAGAATAGCTACTAATATTTCAAAAGTTCCATACTCATTCGCCCTGTCTTTATGAAATTTCTTTCATTTATCTGATTAGGATTATTATTTAATGGTTTTGAAGCAGACCGCTTTGCTCAAGATTGTATTTGACAGTTGTTTCATATACTTTCCAAATTCAGTCATTAAATTTCTTTTTGTTAACCAGTCTTTCTGTTAGACACAAAACACCGGGATTAAATTAGTTAGAGATTTTGAACTTTTTGAATATCCGAAAATTCTCTGAGTGGTAATCTAACACTACATTTACCTTGCAGTCTCTATTTGTATTTGCTCCTAAAATAAATTTCCACCTGTCATCCATTAGTTTAAGCACAGGAAATGTTTTTTTTTAATATATTGTGATAAATGTCCTGTTCGGTAATTCCTAACAAAATAACCCTTTTTAAGACAGTTGCAGACTTGTTGAGATAAGCAGACTTGGATTCTTTAGATATAATTATTGCAAAGCCTGTAACAAATTTATCTTTTGCTGCTTTGTCAGCGCAATCCGGCTCTATGAAACATTTTAATAAACTGTTGCTATCGGTTAATTAACAGTCATTAACCAAGGCATGCGTCGTTTTCTTTTTGTACAGTCATTCATCGTTAACGCGCGGTCGTTTAACCCTTTTTATCCTGACGGTACTTATAAGTACTACTTTAATAAAACACCTATATATTCGTAATATGACCGTTTTTTTCTAACAGTATTCACAATGGCACAAAGAGTGTATTTCTGACAGCAGGCAGGAGATGGCAAATTCAAGCACGTATCCTCTTTCTTTGCATTGTAGGGATTTTACATTTGACACGCTACATTCGAAATCCATTTTGCAATAGAATTGACATGTATGTTGTTCTTCATTTGAGTAATTTGAGTGGTTTATTACCGGTTATTTAGTACTATTATTTTCTATTGTTTTCTATACTCTACAGGTGAACATTTCCTATATTTTATTTGAAGTTTACTATTTGAAATTTACTATTTTATTTTATATCATAGGGTAAAATAATTATGGTGTTTACAGTTGCATAATTAACCACTAAAACACTATAAAAATTATTTTCCTCTTTCCTATGTTTATTCTGCACCAAAACTTATCCAATGATGCAAAAGTACGATTAAAAAGTAGCTGGAAAATTAATTCAGGATATAAAGGGTTAATGACTTTTAAAACGCCACACGGAGTGGATCACCTTTACACGGCGATTGGCACAAAATTATGGGCGCGCCGCTTTGATAAGAAGGAATAAATTAAGTCACTGTTAAAAGTCAGGCATAAATACCAGGTGCTTACTGTTTCACAGAATTTTGATCTTATTTAAACTAATAAAATTTTTACAAAATCTACATTTAAACGAAGGGATTACGAATTCTGCTATTCTAATATTAAAAATAAAGTTTCGAATTTTAAATAGTAAATCCTAACTCAAAGGTTTGTTCGGACCTTGAAATACATAGTTTCGATACAAATAAATTTACATTTTTAATATAATTTCTCATAATACGAAAATTGCTTTATACAGTTTCAAATTTCAATGCGAGACAAACTGATTCCTTATCGTTTGTCTTAAAACTAATTTCGGAATAGACTGCATTATAATATATTGCAGACAATTCAAATCCTCTGATATTACGAAAACGCAGTCAGTTTACCGGATAGTTCCTGTATAGATTTAACAACGGCATTTAAGATATACAGTAATCAGTTGAGATATCTTGCAATTATCTGCAAAATATACTGCTTATAAGTTTGTGTAAATCTAGAATGTTTGCTAAAAGCAGACTAATTTATGAATGAATGTAAATTTACAGATTTTACTTATTTTTAACTTGTACGGATGTTTTTTTCACATTTAAATTGTGAAATCCACTCAGTGTAACATTTATTTTATCTTATACTTTTTAAAGAACTTTACTTAATTTAAATAATAGCATTAAAAATGCTATTATTTTAATATAATACCGAACAACTAGTTAGACAATTTCATATATTAAGCTCCTAGTAGAGCCATAGCAAACCTTTGTTACGCCTTTTCCTGTTGGTATAGAAAAAAATATGTGTTACGCGAAATATTTATTAAATTGTATACATTATGTTACAATAGATAATTTTTTTTTACACTTTCATGACATTAGAATTGGAATTATTTTTGTTTTACACATTAACTTTTACTTGTGACATAACGTTTTTCTGTCTAACCTTATCTTCAGATTCAGACGCCAGCCATTAAAAAAAAAAAATATCATATCGTGTAGAAGGAACCAAAATGGTGCGTATTGCCATGTCATTACGTGTTTCTAATAGATAAAAACACATAATAATAATCTTCTATCAAGTATAACGACACTAGAAGAAGATTTCAGGTTTCCAGTTTGAACAGTGGATTTTGTTAAGCCTCGGATGGTTTTGGCTGTATTGCCAATGGAGAGATGCTTTCAGGTAAGACTTTTATAGAAACCGTACTCCTTGTTGAATTAAGATGATTCAGGGGATTTCAATACCAGATTTTTTTAAAGTATTGGTTACAATATATAAAAACATTTTTTTAAATTAAATAAAGAAACTACTGCCTTACAAAATATCTGATATTCTTTCCCTGAGACGCACGACTCCTGTTTTGACGGAATATTCGTTGAATTATCTTTCTGGCACAAGAAAAATCCTGAAAATCTTCCACAATTACGTCGCGCTGATATCGAATCAGACCACACTAAAATCGGAGACGCAAACATCTGCCAAAGCTTGTTATTTTGTAGTCGAAATTGTAGTAGAGCCATGCCGATTGAGTAATGCCATTTCAGTGGGACATTCGATGAATTATCGTTCTCGTACAAGAAAAAAACATGAGCAATTCCAACAATCATATCGCCCAGGCAGCGCTGGGATCGAAGCCTAAAACATTGGTCAAAGCTTCTTATTTGGTGGTCAGACTGCTGATAGACCCATGCCAATTAAGTATGTCATTTCGGTGGGACATTCAATGAATTATAGTACTCCAAAAAGAAAAAAAAACATGAGCAAATTCAACAATCATATCATCCAGACCACGCTGAATCGAAGCCGTAAGTACCGGTAAAAGCTTCTTATTTTGTGATCAGAATGCTAATAGAATCATGCGAATTGAGTGATGCCCTTTCAGTGGGGTTTCTGGTGAATGACCGTTCTTGAACAATAAAAAAGAACATGAACACTTTGCTCAATAATATTATCCAAAGTGCACAGAGATCGAAACCGCAAACATTGGTTCTCTTTTATTTTCTCGCTTCTTATTTTGTGGTCAGAATACATATTACTAGGCTGACTTGGCACCAAAGATTACAATATACTATGTAGCTTAAGTTGTAAAAAATATCTGTTCTATTTTTTGTGTGTTATCATGGTATATAAGTGTGTAGTATCGTAATTTGATGTCGTCTTTATAGTATTGTGTTTTCGGTGGTTACATATTGCAGGCATACGTATTAAATAATTGTTAATTCAGTATAAACTTCATAAATATGGTTTTTTGAAATACTGTTCTATATTAAGTCAATTGTAACCTGAATTGACTATAAACTTGTTTAATTCTTCAGCAAATCATAGATGTTTATGTTGTAATGTGAAATTGTAAAATTGTAGTGTAGACAATGAAAAAATCATTTGTCACCCCAGCTGCTAGTGGATTTGATTTGTCCTCGGGTAGATCAAACCCACTAGTATGCCAGGTGATAGATGCACTATCACTCTAAAGCATAAGCTGAGTTCCCGAGGTGGTCATCCTTGCTCATCCTGTTTTGAAAATTCAGACAAATTAAAAGTAAAAATATCTCCTGTTTGAAAATACTGTTAAAATGTGATAAAATCATGTTACGTAAATTATAGTTTTGAATAAAGTTATACTTCAAATTATAACTTTCTTGCTGTATTCGCTAGAGTAGCAATTACACTTTTCCGAGAAATAGATGGGAAGATATGTCTCGTCAAAAGTAATTTAATATTAAAATCTAAACAATCTAAATATATTTTCGGCAGAAGGATTTCAAATCACAATGCAAAATTGCTCACAGGCAGAGAGACAAACTTTCCCTTTCAATATTTAGATTTAATTAAAAAAATGCCTATGCCATTTGCTTTAGAAATGAATTACTTATTTTTGTAGCCTAAATTATCTTGCTTAGAAAACTGTTTCGACATATTTGAGAGGTTGGGAAAAAATGTTTAGCGTTATTAAGTTTAGCGTCAGTTATGCCGAAAATATTTGTGAAGCACTTGTTAAACATGTTTTGTTGATTGCAGAAAACAATTTTCTGTTATTTTTTGTTGTACTTGTGCTAACGGTTACAATAAAATACTCTGTGTGGACATTTAGATAATGGCAAGTTTTAAAAATAGTTAAACACATATATAAAAACACAGTTGAATATTTTAGATATTTTAGATTTTAGTAAATTACATTTAACTTGTAAAAAATATTGAACTGAATATATCATATTTAATGTTTAATAAATTTAAATTTAAGCAGTAAAAAATATAGTTAATAAAATGTATATATTAAAATATTTTAGTTACAAATATTAAATGAGAATTTCACGATAATAAATACTTGTACAAAAATATTTATATTTGTATACTCAGATTTGTAGATATTATAACTAGTATTAAAAAATGCTCTGAAGAGCACCAAAAAAGGTTAATATGTTTAAGTATGAAAAAGGGTTGGACAAGTGCTTCTAATTGAGCATGAGAAAGGAAAGGGGTTCCTTCTTGGCTGCAGCTCACTGTCAATGCCAACTTTTGAAAAAATCATATTCGCGCTTTTTCATATAAAAGAAATTTGCGGTACTGTAGTAAAACTTTCCAACGTGCTTTATATGTCAACTGCACTGTTCTGCTGTTGTACTGGGCGTGCGTGTGCAATGCAACTTTGTACGGTACACTGTATACTATTATTGCTCTACAGACTATACTACACTGTACACTCCAATTATACTTTTGAGCCTCGGTGCACATCCGCAATGTTCTTTTGTACTTCCGTATTAAAGGTATATGCGCCTAATGTTCGTTTATAGCTTACATATGCATTGCTGTACTGCATATTGCATTGTGGAGCCACAGCCACTTGCATATAATTTCAATCAATGAATGCATTATACTGTAATGCGTGCATATGTGAAATTGTTCCTGTTCAGAATGCTGCAACACTCTGCACTGCAATACGAATCAATTTTCTGCGCAGTTCTACACTGCAGGCATGCTTGGTAGCACTGCATGAGTGTGATACGCTGCAGAATCTAAGGTTTTTGGTACTATGTCGCCTTACATTCATGTCTAATCAAGCTGCGTCTTTACTGGCTACGTCTTTAAACTATACATTTTTATCGAAACTGTGAGTGATTTCATTTATATGGAAAAAGCGCGAATATGATTTTTTCTAAAGTTGGCATTGACAGTGAGCTGCAGCCAAGAAGGAACCCCTTTCCTTTCTCATGCTCAATTAGAAGCACTTGTCCAACCCTTTTTCATACTTAAACATATTAACCTTTTTTGGTGCTCTTCAGAGCATTTTTCAATACTAGTCATTTAAATTTTTTGATAAAAACTAAAGTTTTTTTAATATCTTGAAAAGCAAAAAATTTTGCTATTGTTAAAATTTTATTGTTACATTGTTTTTACAACACTCACCAAAATCGTTGACTGTTCATCGCCAAAGTAGCATTTTTTCATGTCTACCTGCTCTCTCAAATGTCAGGGGACCGTCACATCAATAATTAAATGGTGGTTTTCCATAGCTATTACCTCATAAAGAAACTGGATTCTATAATTGTCTCGGTCGTATCCATGGACTGTTTCTGCTGCACTGAAGTCGCCTGCTATAGGCTGAGTTGTTCTTTTAGTGGTATCTTTCCTTACTACTCTTCTTAGTCTTTCTTAAAATCGCTGAAGGGGGCCGAATATTAGGTTCTGATAATTATACTAACGATCAGTTCAGTGATGATGCTATAAAAATTGAGTTTTGATTTCGCATCCTTATTTGGTGCATGAGACTGTTATGTAAGAAAGTTATGCCGCGATATATATATTTTTATGTATATAACGCAATGTTCATTGTTAGGTCACTGTATTCAAATTCGTACCAAAAGTTACGGGTGCTAGCTGCAATAAATCACCAAACAAAATAATGTTTTTGCCACCAAAACAGTAATCGCGCTTGTTTTTACAACATTCGCCATATCATTAGCTGATCATCGCTAAAGTACATTCGAAACTATACTGCACTCATCGATAATTACTAAATCCAATGATTTCCATTGTTGCTTAAATAATTTCAAATCGTCAGAATCAAGCTTAAATTATTCTGCTTCATTCGTATGCTGGGCGGGCAATTTGAAAAACGTGTGAATTGTACTTTTTCGTTGGTGCTAGTACTACAGCAGCATCATTATTGTGATTACTCATTAAACGAACTTTTTGACTGAGTAATTAAATTAGAAAGCTTTTTCCTCTACCAGCAACTACGCGTACAATCAGATTTATGGGTGGAATAGACGGGTCTTTCTTTTGTTCTTCTATGTGCTTTATAATTGATTAGAATATTTTCCTTTGGTAAGCATTCTTTTTTTTTGTTCAATTTATCTTCATTAATAACAATTTCCTGGTGAGTTTCAGTGTTATCAGAATCTGCGGCTATCTTATCAACGTCTTCATTTGGTTCTTCGATATTTTAAAGCTGGTTGTGCAAACCACTTTCTTGTTGCAAATTTTCAGCCAAGTCGATTGCAGCTTGTAATCGTTGTTTTGTTTCGCGACATTCTTCCATCTCTGAAAATTTTTTCACATTGTGCTCAAAGGATTCACGGTAGAGTTAAAATTCTCCCAATAGGTCTTCTTCGTTTCGCCAAGGCTTGAACAACATCAGAAAAGAATGATGATAGTACAACTCAAATCCTGCGTTCGTTTTCGTGTTATGATATTGCGTTTTCAAAACAACTGGTTTCAAACGTTTTCTGAACCAACTGAGGTTCTTTTTTAATTAGTAATATTCTACAGACTTTGGTTTATTTCGTTCGTATTAGTACCTAGTGGCCAATTCGTATAAACACATGTTTTCCAATTTGTCATGTCGGGTAATAATCATCAATAAAATTCCGACAGTAAATTTCAGTAGATCGTTCATCCTCTTTTGCCAATAAAACCAAATCATGGTGACTTTCAGTTTTCTTCGTCGGTCGTTTTTCATGCTGGTATTTAAATATTGCACAGCATCCCATGAATAGAAACATTTATGGCCAAGAATTTTGTCTACGGCTTCGTAACTTCCAGTTTCTCGACTAATCAAGTTTTATCTGGCAAAAACGCGTAATCAGGCACCGAGACTTTTGTTTTTGTCAATGGTCTTTCAAATCTCTTCCTTACGATTTTTTTTCCGGTTTGATTATATAACGCGTAATGTAACGATTTAACACCAAACTGGGTTCTCCAACAAACTGGATGTCAATATTGGCGGCTCACATGAACAAAATCGCGGGATTATAATCATTGGTCCAAGTTTGTTTTTCTGATCGTTTCAAACCACATAACTTTGTAACATGGTGTCCACCTTTTCGAGATAAAATGCAGTCTTTAACAGAATTGAAAGTTCAATTTTTCACCAAACCATACAGGAAAATTATGTGTAATAATATGCAGCCTGATTATGGCGCATTATTCATGAACGTTTAGATGATAATAATGATAGATTTTCTAATATTCCGTAATCGAGTCTACAGACAATGTTAGCGAGAAACAAAAAAATGAGGTACTCTTCGGCTAGCCGGGAGTCAGTGAAATATATATATATATGTATGTATATATATGTGTGTATATATATACTTCACTGGCAGCTGGTTAACCAAAAAGTACCAAAAGATATTATAGCAACAATATGGATACAGTGTAAATGTGGATATGATTGAAGATTTTTCACAAGATCGCAACAACCACATCAAACATTTATTGCCAATAAGAGCCCACTAAATCTACCGGCACAGGATTTTTCCCTGTATTGTATAACAATTATTTGTTTTCTTATTTTAAGTATATTTTTGTGTTTTAATTTTAATAAAATAGTGCTTAAAAGCCTGTAATTTTCAAATGTTATATTTTTCAAATGCTTACTTTCATTTCATAATTGTTGTTTTTTTCAAGTGTTTTGATTCACGGGAATTTCATTTTGTGCTTGCTATTACGCTTGGCGACAATGGTTTTTCTATAACGAAAAAGTACCGAAAAATGTTTTACATTCAATAAAAAACAAATCAAAATGTTTGGCACGGTTTGCATCACAACACGATTTGTAGACAACATCTGCTCGGTCAGGGTTGAAATAATTGGCGCATTAGCAACATATTGGCATGGTGTTGGTATAACAGAAAAGTACCAAAATGAAAGATACAGCACCAGCTGTACAGGAACAACTTAATAACGACGATATTGAAAACTATTTGCCGCATATTTTACGTGAATTAGATAAAATTATGAGACACAATTCTTTTACACAAGCATATAAAATTCTTAGTGAGTTTGAACGTGAATAGCAGGAGCATGTTAGGCGATACAATTTTCCAATATATGTATTTCCTCATTGTCGATTGATTCCTCATTGTCATTTGTGTATATGAGTATAATATTTATCAATTATTTCAAATATAATGTGAAACCCACGATTTCTACCCACCGTCCTATAGCGGGCATTTACGCTAGTAAGAAAATAAAAACAAATAAGCATGTTTGACACTTGATTTAATTAATTTGAATGAATTCTGTTGCATACATAATAATAATATTTATTTAAATTTTCGTGCAAACACGCGCGTTTGCTATGATAAAGAAAGAAAAGAAACACCAATGTTCAACCGGAGCTTTACAACATAAATTCGATTTCCTCAGCGACCCTCAAACATACAAAGATAAAAAAAACCTATCTAAGTTTTACCAAGAGAAAAAAAAATAAAACAAAAACGAAGTTAATCCTTCCAGCTAAACGTTAGCTAGACTTTGTTGAACTTTGCGTCTTCATTTTTTCGTTCGAAGTTAAATAAAAAACTACAGTAAGCTACAGTAATTTTTTCAATCCTATCATTTTTCGTCTCGTCGAGTTCTATCTTTTAAAAAAAAATCACTGTCGTATGTCAACTGGTTCGCCAGATATTTCAGAAAAACGTTTGCATTTTCTATTTCTTAAACATATTATAGCAAACGCTACCGCGTTTACTATGATAACGAAAATTAATGGAGTATCACAAAATTAATTTATGACGCATTGAACAGAAATGAGAATATATTCATCTAAACAAAAAAGTGATGACCTTACAATTATTATGATTATTGCTATTGTAGTTCAGTTTTGTAGAAATAGAAATGCTGATGTAATCGTAAACGAAACATAAGGGCAGATCAAAATCATATGCAATCTGATTTTATAAGTATCAACTTTGTAAATGGAAAAAATATTCCGCAATTTAAACTAAGTCTATTTTATAAAAATAATTTATAAATACATCAAAATTATATTTATTAATATTTTTGCCCCTTTACTCCCTCCCGCACTAAAAGGTATAAATCAGAAGAGTGAATTCTATTTTTGTATAAAAAAATAATTTCATGCTTGGCTTGTTGATTTGTTTTCTGATTAGATATGCAATCCTTTTAGAATTGATACGCTTGTATCTTTTCATTAAAAAACAAATAATAAAATACACATGCAAAATTCGAGATTTTCCAATATGATATTTAGGATAAATATTATTATTAATCATTATTTGTATTGTAAAGTACTGTCAAATGCATATATATAGGAAAAAGTAGGTTGAAACTGGGTACTCAACGGTTTTCCTTTATTGAAAAAAGTCTAAAAGGTCAGAAAAGTTGGAACATCTTAGCTATTGAAAAAAAACTCAACCTATTTCTACAGAAAATTTCTTCTCTAGTTGTGAAAATGTATTTTCTAAGACCATCTGAATTTTGGTGGTAAGGTAAAACCGACTACTAATTAGAAATTACGTTTTTACAAAACAGTAACAAAACGTAACGTTACAGTAACAAAAAAAAATTAAATAAAAAATTTTTGAATTAAATTTTAAAATATATATACATTTTTTAAGGTCAGTAACTTTTTTCAGGTTTGTAAGCAATTTTCAATATTGTCATGCAATGGCTTTCTCAGCTTTCACTTCTCGTATCATTTGTACTCTTCATTTATCCACTCTTTGCAGTCTGAATATTGTATCTACAGGTTGAGTGAAGAAACAATTCATAGCAAAATTCAATGCAAACTATGTGTACCTGGTTTTACCCCAATAGACGACCAAATATCAACATGGTCGCTTTCCTGGATAGCTGGATGTACACACGTCTGCTTGACATTAAAATATCGTGTGAAAGTTATAAAAAACAATGGTTTACTTACCTAATTCGACACATCAGGACAAAAGTATTTGAGGAGCAGAAAATATGGCAAACATTTAAAGCTTTTTAGGTGAATTTCTTTCCAATAGCACTGCCCAGACACAGGGATTAACTCCCTTTAAATGCCCGGAGCACAATGCTAGGGGACACTAAGGGATGTAGTTAAGACGTGTGCTGTCCACAGGACAGCATCCACCAACCAGAAAACAGGGTACCCAGTTTTATCATATTCTCCCCTATATATATATATTGTATGATATATGGGATAGCAGCTAAACGTTTACAAAATTGCACAGAGATTCTGAACGAAGTTGTGTATACACCGCGAATTGTTTTACTCAATGTTTAATGTCCGACTGAAACAGTCGAGTAAGCAAATCCCTGTATCTTGAAACTAATTTTCGAATATACTGCATTCGAATGCGTTACGGACAATTTAAATCCTGTGAAATTCAGGAAGTGCACTTAGTTTACAAGATAGTTCCTCTGTCGATTATTGTGCACTTTAATAATTTAAAGTATCTTATAGAAGCCAACACATTACAAGGCTTGAATGTGCGTTTAAATATTTAAATCTAAAACAGCAGTTCGCATTGATTCACAAAATATTTATATTTTTTTCAGATCAATCTTTAAAATTCGAATTCAAATTGTCACTACACTCAATAAAATTTTATAATAATACGTATTGAATTGACAAAAATATACGCTGAAGTCTTTATTGCACTATTTTTACGTAATATTTTAGCATGCAAATATTTTTATACAATCAGTTTAAGACTTTATTTTAGAACCATAATTTTTCTAACGATGCAGATATTGTACAAAAGGTAAGTGTATTAGTAGTGGTCATTTGAAGAATTTTTTTTTTTGCTTTTTTCAGAGTATCTTACTTTGTTTTAGAGATTACGACAATAGCAAGTGTTCAATATCAAAATTAAGTATTTCTACAAAGATTGTGCTGCAAAAGTTCCTGCTTTAAACATTTTTCCACATAAAATTACTTTTTATTACGGAGAGCGTAAAATGCGTTAGTAATTTGGTAGTGGACAGCTACCTGTTTCAATAATGAACACGTTTTAATTTTTGAGGATGAAGTAACACAAAAGACGAAACGGCTACAAATATTAACAAAAACGTATTTATCGTTCCAATAATAAGTTAAATTTAATGATATTTTTAAAAATATCAAAGATGTATACATAAATTAACTTTATGTAATAATAAAATTATGACAGTAGTATAAATAAATGTATATCGTACAGAGTGTCTCAAATATAATGAGACAAACATACTTAGTACATCATAGTACATCATACTAAAACAAACCTAAGCTGAGTCTCAAAGCAGTTATTCTATCAAAAATACAGAAGGTCTCCCTCCAACGCAAACCCAAATTTTCCGTCATAACTTTAACATTAGTGAAAATATTTTATCAACATTTTGAACACATAAACTTTGCTTTCTATGCAATGTTATAACGTGCCAAGAAATTTTGAAAATGGCCACAATCTGCGAACTTAAAAAGGCCTTGTTTAATGTCTTTGTGTATATACATTAGAAAATTCAGAGGAAGAATGAACAAAAATAATTAATGGTAAAGGTATCCGATGACAAAATGAACAATGAACATTGTTTTTTCCCGTTTGAAAATTCACATGTATTACAAAAAATCATTCTGAACATTGTATTAGTGAGAAAAATAATACAACAAATAATATTAAAATCATAAAAAAAATTTAGAATATTCATATGCACATCTCCTACTTTTTTCATTTTTATATTGGTTGACTGAAAAATAAAGAGATATTTACTGAAATGACGTTTTATCTAGTCGAAGTGGGTATATATGTAAATAGGCGTTGTTTTCTCCATATGGAGCAGTAGCGATTGGCTTTGCCTTCTGCTTCTTCAGTTGTGTAATTTTTATTTTTACTCTCTCAGGTACATGGTGAATTCCTCCAAATCAGTGCAAAGAGCTGTTATCAAATTTCTTCGCGGTTCTGTAACATGTTACTTAATCTTAAACAGCCCATCAAAAACAAGCACAGTGGGAACCTCACAAAAGGTATAATAAATCTGCAAGACAATGCTGGGCCATATACGGTCAGGCGACCCTCGAATTGCAGATAAACATTTGAACGGGGAACTTAATAATCGTCCATTCAGATCCGAGAGATCCTTATTTGATTCCTTTGTCCCATTAAAAAGGCAGTAAGAGTCTGAGCACTGTGGAAAAAATTATCTGTATGTATCTCACGCGTTTACACACTGAAATCACACATCCCCTTCTTATGTGCTAGGATCAGTGCTTTAATATCAATGGTAACTAATTAACTGTACACTGTTAAAAATAAATCCGTAAATTCACGGTAAAACTACTGGCAGCGAAGTTGCCGGACTTTTTCCGTTCCGTTAGTAGATTTTCCGTTTTGAAAGATAAAAGAAGGAAAATCGCCGTTTGCAGAAGCGGTAACTTTCCGTTAACGCTCTCAGAAATCACGGAAATATTCCTCGTAGAACTGACAGAAAAGGACATTTTCCGTTTTAGATAAACTCGGTTTAAAAAAATCTTGACATCTCACTTGGTGCTGCCATCTGTCGACTATTGCGGAAGTATTTACTATCTGATATACGCCAAGAACAGCTTCTGGTCGACATTGGGTTTTGAACCAGGGGTGATAGTGCCTTGAGTCCAGCGTCTTGCCGGTTTGACCAGTGGGCGCTTACTAGAATAGCAGTTTGAAAGGATAATTTGGAAATTCTCAAAATGGCGGCTTAGAAGAGACATAATTTTGGGTTTAGAAGCTTGGTAATTTTGAAGTTAATTGCGGGGAGATTTCGTTATGAGATGATGTTGATGTTTTAAAATTGTAATATTAATACAGGATAAAAACATGAATTATATATATTCTTAACTTGATTGTTAGATGTAAAATATGAATATTATATTTGAATTAAATTCGATAAAAAATGTTTGCTTGTTTAAGAAAAGCGATTTTTTTTCCAACTATTATATATTTTTTAAATGTGTTCGCTTAGAATATATTTTCAGTGCGAGTGCTTTTTATAACTTTAAAAACTAAATTGCGAATAATTTTAAAGGAATGAGAAAATTATTATTTTCTTTTTATTTGAAAGCATTATTTTTGTATGTTGCTTTTTTGAGTAAAATAGATTTTTTTTCACTTAATTTATCTATTATATACATATTATAATCTGCTTGTTTAGAATATATTTTAAGTGCCAATATTTTCTTATAACTTAAAAAAATAAATTGCAAATAATTTTAAAAGAATGGGAAAATTGTTACTTTTTTTTAATTCGAAAGTACTAATTTGTTGTTGTTTTTTTAAAATAAACTCGAAATTTTAATTTATTAAATTTTTAGTTTTTCTGTGCAACAACATGTCAGTTTTTTAAACATTAAAATAAATATGCAGCAGATAAGATAACGAAATATCTCCGATATCCCCTTTCGTCTCCGTCCGTTCCGTTGTTTTCAGGAAATATGAGGAAATTTTCTGTTTTTTAACGGAAAATACCCTTTTGTCGCAAAAAAGGACTTTTTCTGTGAAATTCAGGAAAAAAATACCCGTGAATTTCAGATTTTTTTTTAACAGTGTAGGTGTCATCTTACATAGTAAATTTGATTCAATTATTCTGTAATTAAAATGTTCTGCAGTTACAATATATTTCTTTAGATATAACAGCATTGTCCTTTTCATTTGGGCACCCCTTATAAAATTTAGTGTGCTGCAGAAGGATTGTGACGTGCCAGGCAAGGCCGTCAGTTTTGTGGACAAACATAAACAGAGTTATATGTAAAACCACTTTATTTAAAACCAATTGCGAAGGGATGCGATGGATTTTCTTTTACATTTTGCCTGTGATACGCTGCGATAATTTGTACTTGGATCAATATTACATAATATGAATAAATACAAAATTACGAATTCAAGAATCTTCATTTACGTAAAGAACTTTGCCGGCTCACATGCGTTCACTAATAACATAAAGCTTCAAGCACGGTTACATACTTGAATACTATAAAAATACTATAAAAATACTAACTTAAATACTATACAAATACTAACCTAAATACTATAAAAATATTGTACTTAAATACTATCAAAATATTATTTCATAATCTTACAAACTAGCTAAAATGTTTTTAAACCTAGCAATCCGCCGATCAGTTTTATTGAACTATAAACAAAGTTCAAACTTACCAAACTGCAACTCGTCTTTAACCAAACTCCAAACTTTTCGATGTCCGGAATACGTGCATGATTTCACCTTTAACACTCATAGCTGGTTTTGCTATTCTCGAAAGACATGACCCGTCGCAAATCCACTTAAACGAACTTTTGATTTTGCTCTGATGCTCAGCAGACGGACCACCGTAGTTACGTAAGTTATTTGCATAAAACCACAGCGAAAACTAATAAACGCAGATTACGAGAGCAATAAATACACTTCGGAAAATTAAAGTAAAATAAAGTAGCGACGTCGCCCATCCGCACACAGGTCAATATCGACAGAACTTACAGATTCTAAAAGCTAGACTCTCATTCTAAGAGAGTTGCTCGTCCACTACAGGATTGCTATAGCTTTCGGCGTGCTTCACAATGTTTTGTATGGGTTCAAGTGTGTCGCGAGATGATAATCTCGCTATATTAAAAAAAAAGTAACCACCGCCGCTGCCGCCGCTGTCAATTAAGATTTTGTGCCTTGAAGTCTTTCTGGACTAATATCCAGAAAACTATTGCATATAAAAATTTAAAAATTGGTAGTTTTATAAAGAAATGTTCGATAAACACGCTGAAGCAAACAGTTTTTAAATCGAAGAATTATTTTAAGAGATATTTAATATTAAAGTTGGTCAAAATAATTTTCTTATAAAAGTTTTATAGAAACGAAAACTATGCACAGGAATTTAACCATAATTTGTAAGGATATAGTTGACAAGGTTGGGGTGTGCAGACTGCAATTATTTTTTCAATTTGACCCATTTTTTTAGGTTATATTTCAATTTTTTATTCAAAATTTTCATTATTTTGACGAAGATTTATTTCATACTAGATGTTACCCGTGACTTCGTTCACGCGACATTAAAAGAAGAATAAATATATTAATTAAGCAAAACATTTCACTTCCGATAATTAAAAACGTTAATAATTAACTAACTATTTATCACATTTCATAGGAGACAATAAGGTATTTTTTGTTATAGGGACCTTGACATAATTCAGTCTTAAAAAAGTGAAATTTTGTGCCATATAATCGCAAAAATGAAATTGCAACCAATGCAAAAAGGAGGTCCAAAAAAATTCGTAGAAATAGACGAATTGGGTAAAAACAAATGTCAATTTTACCTGATAAACAATTTTACTTTTAACAACTTTGTGAAACGTTTTAACAGCCATACTTCAAAAAAACATTAATTGCAAATAGTATATGCTTTTTCTTTAAATTAAATTCTGCCTCCTTGGTTTAATATATAGATGAAACAAATCTTGTTTTCTAAATGACAGTATGTTGACAGGCAATTTTTGTTCTCCAGAATAAATTGATTCATGAAGTTTGAATAGGTGAAAATATGTTTTTATTTTTCGGATAATTTACTGAAATCAAGATTTTGTTTTCACCATCTATTCAAAGTGAAAATAAATTCTGTTTTTCAGTTTTAATGAGAAAATGGTGTACAAAATATACTGATCTGTTTTATTTCTCCTTTTTTATACACAAATATGGAGTATTTTACTTTCCGTTTTCAGATAAACTTCGCTAAAATTTACAAAAAAAAAAAAAAAATATTGCCATCTAATTTATTTTTTTTAATTCTGATAGTTTGTGTGATATCCTCAGATCAATGATAACCGGTATTAAGTAAATCGCGTTGCGTTCGATAGTCTAGGAGTAGTTGCCACACGGTCAGATTTTAATATAATAGATTCGTGTTCATTTTCCTTTTCTTAAAATTATGATGTGATTTTTAGCAGAAAACTCTAATTTTTATATAACGGATACTCATGCTTAATAATCAGTATAGATAACAAAACATTTAAATTTTTGGTTATAAATATGGCGTGACACTCATCATCTGCTTTCTATACTTACTGATTCTTGTATTATTAATGTAAGGATATGATTCACACTCATTTTAAAACATATTGGAAAATTCCCGTTTTATTTCAAATATGATGTCTCTTTTTCCCCAGAGAAATCCCTTTTTAATGACATAATTCTTGTTAATTTTCTTTTCCAGGAAATTAATTTCAATAGTGGCGTAGGGGAAATTATTTTACTTTAACGAAATAATATTAAATCTTTAGGTTTTATCAACAAAAATGGAACTCTTAACATTCATCATTTTTTTTTAGGTAATCGAGTTATTTCTTTTAGTTTTAAGAATGAAAATAACCATTTCTCGCTATCCATGACATCATTTTCGACATGGATAATTTTGCGGAGCATATTATTGACATTTGCTAACCATTTTCTTTTGAAACTTCTTTTTACTTTTTTAAAATTTAAATAAAAAATACGGTATAGTTATATTAGCCGTGCGCAGATGGTAAAACGCCAAGTATTGTTACCATACAAAAGAAGCAAAAAAAGAAAAAAAAGTGAGGAAAAAAACCCAAGATTATTTTATTTCATCAGTCAAAGCATATCCTCTTTATTTTCGATGAATGACATCATATTCGCCTGTTTCCTATGGTTACGCATATTGAAACCTTGTATTATTATCAAAAACTAAAAAAAGTACGTTTTATTTCTAATAATATTATTTAATCTTCTTTTTAATTCTTTAATTTTTTTTATTTCATTTTCATTTTTCATGTGAAAATTTTTTAATTGAAACTAAATTGTTGAGTAAAAATATTATTCCGAGTTTTGAGTTAGTTTTGGCAACGATAAAGTATTAGCAACGGTAAAGTAAATTTAACCATTTTAAAATGTTATACGAAACAGACGGTAAAACGCCAAGTATTGTTACTATACAAAAGAAAAAAAAAATAAAAAAGTGAAGAAAAAAAAACAAGATTATTTTATTTCACCAATCAAGGCATATCCGCTTTATTTTCGATGAATGACGTCATATTCGCCTGTTTCCTATGGTTACGCATATTGAATTTATGTCCCTTTATTCTCTATGAAAATAACAAAATTTTAAATTATTAAGAAAAATATTTGAATAAAATAAACAAAAACCAGCCTATGTTCATTTGAGGGTTATAACCAACCTATATGCAAAGATACAGGATCATTAAATGCTCCATTTTGACGCTAGCTTCAGCCTAACATTTGCACACAATCAGATTTATAATATTATTAGGATTTCATAAATTCCATTATTTGAATCGTTGCCATTTGTAAAATAGCGCACGTAATAATATTCCCTTTCAATTAAGAAATATATTAACACGTGACTATTAAAAACAAAAATAAAACTTTAAAATAATAATTAAATGATCACGTGTTAAAAGCAATAAATGTAGAAAATAACGGAATAAAAATATACTTGTGCGTGAATATTAAAAAGATAAATAATTAAATTATTCCGCGTTTTCAAAGCATTAAGTAGAGTAAGATTAATTTATTTCGACAAAATATTTTATCTATTATTGCAAATTTTAAAACAGCGTAATTAATAACATTCCCTTCAATTAAAAGCTATATTTTTACGTTTAAATCAACGAAATAACTAATAAATTGGTAAAATATAATTAAAAATACAGATAAACGTTAAATTAAAGATCACTCGATGACATAACTATACCACGCGTAACGCATCTGGTATCAATTGAATGCGACGCCACAGATATGCACTTTTGGCTTTAAAACCTATATTTTGGCGACAGTTCATTTCTTTTATAGAAAGTAGTAGTCGGGATAATGGAGTAATACACAATTTTCTATTAGCATCGTTATAAAATTTCCCGATGCAATGACATTGCTTACTTAACCATTTTGCACGAGTTGATTTTCAAATGTTTAATTAACCTTATTTTATCAACAGTTGTTAGCTGTCTCGACAGCAGTTGATTCGGCTTTAAAATCCCTTGGTCAAAGGAAAATGAATGGAAACCCGATTATAGCAGATATTACAGCAAGCAGCCGACTACACAAGGCCGATTATAGCAGCCGATTACAGCAGGTCGTTTAATTATAATTCAATCTTCCGCAATCGTTTTAAGGTTGATCAAATCAGAGTGTTTTTACAGTTTGTGGTGTCAGAACGGGGGTTGGCGAGCGTAGCTCGTAGGGGGCAGAGCCCCCTAGTAAAAGAAAAAAAGGTTGCAAAACTGTAAAATCAGGAGGAATAAATGTTTTGGAACGGAAAAAAAAACGTTTTTATCGCAAGTTAAAGTAGTTTTTATACATGCAAACATCATCTTGGAACAACTTTTTTATATTCTGTATTTCTAAACATCAAAGTCCTTTAATACATAATAAATTCACAAAAAGTCCCAAAATTCAGTAAATTTTAACCCGCACGACGATGTGTAGTCGGTCATGAATGGTTATGTTTTATTCATAAGGAGATTCAATACAATAACTATTTATTCATTTTGAGGGGATAGATCAGAAACATCAATATGAAATCAAGTTTAAGAAAGTATTCATGATCTCAGTTGAGGTTCAAATATGAAAATTACACAAAGCAACTTAGAAAATGTATAACACATTGAAAAATTTCAATCCAACTTCAACTATTATCATCAATAGTTGGTAAAGCATTAGAATTCGGTTGTGAATACCTAATCTACAAATTTGGATCTATACTACATAGTATCCTAAAATATACTTTAGCTAGGAAACGTATAACAAAATTGAAAATTCCCTTTTAGCATTTTCCAACAACAAGGGGATGCACTGGAATTTTTTTGTGTTCTACAGATTTTATACACATTAGGTAATATGAAAAATATTAGTTAAATTTAAAGACACATACCACAACTGAAAACGCATTTATAGCAATTGTCGCTCATAGAGAGTACTGTAAACGAATTCATTTATGTGTCCCTGTAAATGAATGATAACTATGGCATGCACACCACATTCTATAGAAAGACTCTTGTGGTTCAACTCAGTGGTATATATCAAGTTAAATATGTTTGAATTAGTGTAACGTCATTAAAATGCATTGCAAACGAATCCCCCTAGACTATACTGTATCGGGATTATTTTGAGTGTCTCTATAAACAAACTATAAATGCTACACATTTCATTTTCATGCCATAGTAAAACTAAACAATACATATCAATTACCTAACAATCCGAGTATATATACGCGATTTTGAGCACGGACGGACAGGCAGACAGACAAACATACAGATAAACATACAGACCCACTGACAGACTTCCAGACAAAACAAAGTCCTAAGCACGTATTCTTCTGATGAATGTTAGTAACATTTTTAATACAAAGCTGTTCATACAAGTATGTGTAAAAAATATCTAAAAGATAAAAACTTATCAAAAATTGCTTCTTAAAGAATGATTGTTAATTTAACATAAATATTAGAAAGGAAAAAATAAAATACATTTCTTCATGCATTGCAATGAACGTTGGTTGAAAAAAACATATTATACACACACACACACACATATATATATATATATATATATGTATATGAAAATTATTAAAGCCTCATATTCCTTCAAAATACTCTTCTACTTTAGCAAAACTCATATTTTAAGGGTTTCCAAATTCTTATAAACAATTCTACAATTTGAAACTCGGAACTATGACAAATATTATCTTTACTTATTTTATTTCAAAAAGTAACTTGATGCTTGTCTTAAGTGAACTGTCATGAAATTCTTCAATTAGTAGCGACAATAACACCTAATGCGCTTTTTACTTTTCTTTCATTTCATCATGTTCATAAAGTAATTTTATTTTTCTGAAACGTTGGTATTTTCAGATAGAAATGTCACTGTCAGATTTAACTTGAAAGGAGTATTTCGTAATTTCATTTCCTTGGATATCATTTATGGAAAGCTATAAAGGAATCTCTTACAAGTCATTTCTCTAAGTTATCAGCCTTACTAATAAGTTTAATATCAATAAAATATAAGCGATAAGAAATATGTCATTTAGGTTATAATGTATAGAAAACTATACCAATAAACTTAATTTCCTCCAATGAATTATTTCCTTACTTATATATATAACTAATTACTTTAATATCAGTAAAACGTAAATAATTATCTTAATTAAAATTGTACAGTTAAACATTGAAGAACTAATGAAAGAGCTTTTAACTAAAAAATTCTTTATTAGATATTTAAATAATAAGGTTTTATGCGCGTTTTCAAAACCCTATGACATTTTCAGGGTAAATTGTGTTGTTAAAGACATGTTTAACTTAATGTTATTCATTAAGAAAATAGTGTTTTTTTAATAATATTATTTATAGTGTTAAGATAGTGTTAGAATTTACACTTCAAAATCATTGTCACTTCAATTAAGTGAAGAAATTCGAAAATTATATTATAAACAATTTACAGGATTTACTTAATTAAAGTTTACCTTTACAGATAGACATAATTATTCATCTTAAAGTTACGTAATTTAAATGTTTCATAAAGAAGCTATGAGAAAGACATTTAGTCAAGAAGTACGTCACATAGAAAACCGTTTTGTTGAATAAAGTTTAGATACGATATGGAACAGTATAAATTGCTTTCGTGAAGATTAATTGATTTCGATTACAATAGAAGCAAACCTTCACTTTAGGCTTGAAGATTAACATGGCTATAAAACTATACGGCGCACAGTGGGATATTTTAGGCAAAATCCTGCATATAATTACTTTTAATATGTTTTAAAGATAAAACCATTGCTGTTGATCTACTATTAGTAAATACACTTCATTAATGTTATATATACTTAAATGTATGCATTTATTTTTTAAAAAATAAGCATATAATACAACGTTTACTAAATTGTTTTCTGTCTATAAGAGGAAAGTAATTTTTGATTGGCTTCTATTATTTACAAGTAATGTTTAATTAAATGTGGTTAATTTTACTTTACATAAAAGTTTAATTATTTATATAAACCAATATACATAATATATATATTACTTGCATTGAGTATTTAGCAAAGTTGAATCGCTATTGTATAGAGATGCTGGTTTTTGAGTGTTTTTAATAAATTACTAGTCCCTGCCAAAAACATTTATATCTAAAAGTGGCAACAATATGCGGGACATTTTTTGTAACGAAATTTTCTTCGAAACTACAACCAATATAATATTATAGTTTCAAAATGGTCCAACATACACCGACACAGCTTTAAAAAGCTTTGATTATATTAGATAATATATTTCAATAAATATATTTCAATAAATTAGATATAAAAAGTCTTAAAAAGAACCCATTTTCAATTTTAGTTATTTTTATTATATGAAAAATAAAACTATTTAAACGCACATGGAATAGTATTCATTTACACACAATAACAAAGCTGAAACATAACAAAAACAACACGTCTTCTCACAAAGAAATTTTCACTTCAACGGAAGCTAGGATCCGCCGAATATGACTCATGCTCCTGAAATAAACATAGATCGAAACACCAGTTAGTCAACTATTATAAAAAAAGTTTTTTTTTTTTTTTTTTTTTTTTTTTTTTTTTTTTTTTTTTATATAATTGTTGAATAGATCTTTATTTTTGCCCAGGATTATGCATCCAAAACTCCACTGTGTGGCGAGTTCCTTGAGTAAAAGATAGCAAGAAAGTTGCCTATAATCTGGAGGCAGATATTGCACACGATACTGATCACAATCAATCCTCTATTTATTCTACACACACTATTCCAAGAAATATTACTAATAATATAAGACTGAATCTAACAATCTTATTATTATTATTATTATTATTATTTTGAAGAATGTAAAAAAAAAATACTGGTCGCAATCCTTTTCCATCCAAGAATCAAATATTTCTGTGACTAAATCAGCAAAATTTTGTTTTTCTATAACGTGGTAAATAAACCAAATAATTTTTCGAATACTTAATTTCAACGAAAAGGAAATTTTGAAAGATTCTTCACTTATTTGTATGAATAATAATTCAGAAAGATAAAATAATTGAACATAAAAATCTGGTATGAATTGTTACCATACCTTTAAAAATGATTCCATTTCTTTTTTATAAAGGTAACACAGTAATGATACTCAAATCCCCTAAAGCACACATATAACGATATCCATCAATCTCAATGAACATCTAGTATGAAATAACGCATTAGAGTAATCGTTTCTTTATCATATCTCATCACTGATCCCATTATATCATTCATCTTTGGTATTAAGATGATGAAAGGTAAAAATAAGAGGATTACTTTTTCAAATTTGCTTTTGTCGAGAAGAGAATTCTCATTTGTTATTCAGGTTCCATATATATTTTTAAGTTTTTTAATATCATAATTTTAAAGATTTTAAAGAATAAATAAAATTTCAAATTCTTAAAAAATAAAAAAATAAAAAAAATATATAAACATGTTTGCAATGCTTAAGGCATAATGACGATTTCTTGTTTTAGTCTTAATAAAGAATTAAAAAATAAAATTGATTAAATAAAACAAAGAAATTATAAAAATTATAAATTTACCTTTAAATAAAAATAATTCCAAAAAAGACATTTTTTCATTAAATAATATAAAAGTTATTTGCAATAAATTTAAAGTATCTGTGCACGTTGTATTCATTAAAGATTAAACTCTATAGAAAAATTTGTTACAAAAAAGACTTTCGCTGATCAAATTACAAAAAATAGCTATTTTATTTAAAATAATACTTTTTTCATATTAATTTGATAATTAAAGTTTAATAAATATTCTTAAAGTTATATGAAGCTGCCTAAATAATTCAAATATTGGTTAAGCGGGGAAAAGTGGCTGTTGTGCGTAATAAGGTACTATTTTGTTATATTCTTTCATAATGCTAGTCTATAGTTATAGGATGATTACGAATGAAACGATTTTTCAGCATATAACGTAACGTAACGGAACTCATTTGTGTGCCCTGTAACTCATATATTATAATACGTGCGAATATTATGTATATGTATATATATATATATATATATATATACATAAGCAAATTTTATCTTAAAAACGGCTCTAACGATGATGACTAAATTTTGTATTTTACCATTTTGGGCACGAGAAGACCATTAGGATAGGTCACATGTTCGAGAAAATTTGATTAGGGGTCATTTTGGGTCACTTCGGGTTAGGGTCAAGCTACTTTTATCTAAAAAATGACTCAAATGATTTAGTTACTTTAGTTACTAGATTAGCAATTTGGGTTATGAGAAGACCATTGAGCTATGTCACATGTTCGAGAAAAATCAATTAGTAGGTCATTTTTGGATCACTATGGGTCAAGCTAATATTATCTAAAAAACGGCTCTAACGATTTTGACTAAATTTAACGTTTTACTGTTTTGGATTACCAGAAGATCATTGGGCTAAGTGACATGTTCGAGAAAATTCGATTAGTGAGTCATTTTTGGGTCAGTATGGGTCAAGCTAATTTTATCTAAATAACGGTTCAAACGATTTCACTAAATTTGTATCTCACTGTTTTGGATTACAAGAAGACCATTTGGCTGGGTCACATGTTGAAGAAAATTTCATTAGTGGGTCATTTTAAATCACTATGTGTCAGGGTCAAGCTAATTTGTTTCTAAAAATGACTCTAATACTTTTGAATAACTTTTGTATCCTACCGTCTCATTTAGGCTTTCAGGCAATACAAATAGGAGCTGAGATACATGATTCAACCAATAAGAGTCCACAGAACGTTCTCAAATATAGAATTCAACCAATAAGGGTTCAAAGGACTGATTGTTAAATGTTGTACTGAAAATTTACTGTTATATTAAATTGAACACAAATCTAATTTTAACCGAGCGTAACTCGGTCTTCTCAGCTGATGAAGTGTGAATGCTACTAACTTCATTTTCAATACCAAACGTTCTAAAGTAAACCTCAATAACGTATAAAGATTTCATGGGACAATCCGATAATATTTACGAGATTTAGAGCACGGACAGACAGACAAAACAACACTTTTGAACTAAGTTGGTAAGTGTTAAAAATTTCTAAATATCTCAGATTGAATCTTGGTTGATTACCTTTCTAAAAGAACATTTTTAAGAACATAAAATAAAATTTCCTTCCGTGTTCCTTCAATCCGTGTTCCTTAATCAAACACATTTTCAAAAATAAAATCTGGAGTTGCTTCTTATAAATGCACAAAACAAAATAATTTATTTGATATTTGTATCACCAATCATGCTTAAGGATAAAAAATTCAACGTAACGCATATATTAACATCATTTCAAAATAAGAACCCATTTATTTTTTATAACATGAAGATAAAAAACATACTGAAATTACCTTTAGCACTCAAATAACAGGTATTCATCAATCTCAATGAAAATGTAGTAAGAAATAATGCCTTACAGCAAACGTTTTTAAATCATATCTGGTAAGTGATCCCATCATATCATTAAACTCTGGTTTTAGGGCGTTGAAAGAGTAAAAGTAGAAAATTTACGTTTCCATTTTTTTTTTATTAATAAGAATTTATCTTTTCGTGTTATGGATTTATATTCTTTTTTTAAATGTTCAATATCATCAGTTGAAAGGAGTTTGAAGTATAAATAATAGTACAAATATTTTGAAGTTCTAGAAAGAAATATATATAAAAAAATGCTTCATATATAGTGGAAATTTCATATTTTGTTTCTGATAATGTTGTTTAAAATTTTTTTAAAAATCCTGAACTGATTCAAAGTAATTTTGAAAATTATAACTTTTAATTTATGTTTATATCTTTTCATAGAATATCTTTTTTTTTTAAATGTTCAATATCATCAGTTGAAAGAAGTTAAATTATAAATAATAGTAAAAATATTTTGAAGTTGTAAAACGAAGTATATATATATATATAAAACTGCTTAATATATAGACTGAAATTTTCATATTTTGTTTCTAATAAAGTTATTTAAAAATAAAAAAATTATTAAATAAATCAAAGTATTTTTTTAATTATAAATTTTAATTTATGTTTATTTATTTTCATAGAATATATTTATTTTCATGAGATAACATAAATAAACCATATAAATAAGTGAGATCATTTTAATATATGAATGCATATTTCCATTTATAATATTTAATTACTTAATGTTATAAAACATTTCCTATACCATTTAAACAAATCGATAATATATTTTGTAAACATTTCGTATTGCATAGAAAGTGAAGCTCTTTTTCCACTTCATTATGCAAAATAAAGTATAATAAATATTATTAAAGCAATTTCTTACAGCCTAATAATTCATGTATACCAGCACTTTTCAGTAAAGAAACCAAATGAGAAACAAATTAATAGATATATAATATTTAGAGTGAGAAGGTTTTAGTGCTATTGTTCATAATCTCTGTCATATCCTCTGTAAAAAGATATATATTTTAAGAAATAATTTATTAATCTGAGTTTAATAGATTTATAAATATACATATATATATTGAAGAATAATGAAGAAATGTGTTTATGTTTCTTGACAATGTTTGATAATATTTCGCCCATGCAAAAAACAAACATGTATTAAATTATGCACTCCAAAACTGTTTTTATTGGTATTGTAAATAATTTTCTAATGATTCAGTTCAATAATTAGGAAAATCTGAAGTAGTCCGTTTTAATTGTATCAAAAATTGTGCATAAATATAAACAATTCAGCATAATAAAGGTATAAATTTCAGCCAGGATTTTAAAGAAGTACCAACATTTATTTTTATATTATTAACATAATAATCATACTCAAATCCCCTAAAGCACACATATAAAGGTATCCATCAATCTCTAGGAAAACCTAATAAGAAATAACGCATTATATTAATAATTTTTTTATCATATTTTGACACTTATTTACACACAATAATTATGCTGAAATCCCATAAAGCACACACATAAAGATATCAATATATTTCAAAGAAAATCTAATAAGCAATAACGCATTATAACAATAATTTTTCTATCATATCCTGTCACATATTTACACACAATAATTATACTCAAATTTCCTGAAGCACATATATAAAGGTATCCATCAATCTCAATGAAAATATAATAAGAAATAACGCATTATAGTAATATTTTTTTTATCATATCTCGTCACTGATCCCATTATATCATTTATCTTTGGCATTAAGACGTTGAAAAGGTAAAAGAAGAATGATTACTATTCCAAATTTTCTTTTCTCGAGAGAAAAATGCTCGCTTTTTATGCTGCTTCTATATTTTATTAAGGATATTCAATATCTAAAAATTTAAAGTAAAAAGAATATTCCCAATATTTGCGAAAACTTGGAAAAATATTTAAATATTGTACTGGTCTATATGCATTTATAAATTAATGGTAATTTTTTGTGTGTCCCTAAAAATGAATTAAAAAAAGTGTTATAATAATTGTTTTTGCGTTAAAGAAAATTTCTATTAAAAATAAATAAAATATAGGTATAATTTCTTATATATGTATAAAAGCACCCATGGATGCGATATTTTAAAATTATAAATTTCTCTATAAATTTAAATAATTAAAAAAATTATTTTTCAATGAAAAGTATTAAAGAAAGAATAACCAAGAGCAAAAAATTATGCATCACGAATACATTATCAAAAACTTCCCACCACTAACAGAATTATTAAAATCTTATTAAGAAATGTAACTTTTATTCAGCGAAATGAGACATCTAAATAAGCAATTTAAATAAAATTCACTGCAAACGATCTAAAGTAGTCTCTTTTAATTGTATCAAAAATCGCGCATAAAGATGAACAACTCAATATAATAAATTTATCTATTTAGCTAAAGTTCTTAAAGTAGTACCAACTGTTATTTTCATATCGTTAGCACAATAATTATACTGAAATCCCCTAAAGCACACATATAAATGTATCCATCCATTTCAAAGAAAATCTAATAAGAAACAACGCATTATAGTAATATATATATATCTTAAAACATATCTTCTAACAGATTTCATACAATAATTACACTAAAATTTCCTAAAGAACACATGTAAAGGTAACCATCAATCTGAGTGAAAATCTAATAAGAAACAGCGCGTAATAGCAATATTTTTTAAAAATTATATCGTGTAACAGATTTACACACAATAATTATACCCAAATTCTCTAAAGCACACATGTAAATGTATCCATCAATCTCAGTGAAAATCTCATAAGAAATAAAGTATTAAAACAATATATTTTTTAAACATATCTGGTCTCACGAATTTATACTAATAATACTCAAATCTTCTAGAGCACACATATAAAGGTATTCATCCATCTCAATGGAAATATAATGAGAAATAGCGCATTATAGCAATATTTTTCGCTGAGATCCTGTAACTGATTTACACACAATAATTATACTCAAATTCCCTAAAGCACACATGTAAAGGAATCAATCTCAATGAAAATCTAATAAGAAACAACGCATTATAGCAATCATTTTTTAACATATCTGGTCTCACAGATTTATACTAATAATACTCAAATCTCCTAGTGCACACACATAAAAGGTATTCATCCATCTCAATGGAAATTTAATGAGAAATATAGCATTATAATAATCTTTTTTTTATCATATCTCGGCATTGATCCCATTATACCATTCATCCTTTGACATTAAAACGTTGAAAAAGTAAAAGAAGGGTGATTACTATTCCAAATTTTATTTTCTCGAGAGAAAATTGCTCTCTTTTTATGCTGCTTCTATATTTTATTAAGTATATTCAATACCAAGAAGTTTAAAGTATAAAGAATATTCTCAATATTTTGGAAAATTTGGGGAAAAATTAAATATTGTAGGGGATTTATAAGAACTTAAAGCTTAATCGCAGAATATTGTGTATTTATAATAATGAATTTAAAAAAAGCATTCTAATGAAATTGTCTTCGCGTTAAAAAAAAAAAATTCCAATAAAAAGTAAAATGTAGGTAAAATTTATTATAAATGTATAGCGGCACCCCTCGACGGTTTTTTCCAAAAATAGAAATTTCTCTATAAACTTAAAAAGAAAAAAAAAAAAAAAAAAAAAAAAAAAAAAAAACTTATGAAAATTCTTTTTTCAGAGTAAAATATTAAACATAAAGATTAAATAAGAATGAAAAATAATGAATCAGGCATGGATTGTGAAACACTTTCCAAAACGAACATAATATTATTAAGATATTTCAAATTTGCATAAAATGAAATATTTAAATAAAATTCACCACAAACTATTTTGTTCCATAGAACAAACTGTATAGAAATTATTTTTTGAGTATTTTTTAAACGTACTTCAAATGCAACACATTTCATTTTCAATAATGTGCATTCTATAGTGAACCTCACACACATATAAAAATTACATGTCAATCCGAATATATTCACAAGAGTTAGTGCACGGACATATAAACCGAATTCATAAACATTTTTCAACTATGTTGGAAAAGGTTCCATGCTTAGCATAGAATGGAATTGAAATAATATATTTTGGATTTATTCTGAAATTGAAACGATGGGAAGATATATGAATGTGTAATTTTAGGGAAGAATTTTGTGGCTTTAGCATATACAGGGTATATCTTTTTTCTATTTCAGTTGCATTTTTATTTATTTATTTTGTTATTTGGACCTCCTGTCGGTTATTAATTTTCTTGTTTCATTTATATATGTTATTAGGGTCTTAATACTGTTGATTTTAGGTATAATGCTGACAATATTTGATGAAATAACATATATTTACTATGAATAGTCTTATAAAGCCCTTCTGAAGATTTTATAAGATATTCATAGTTTTCTAATTTTGCTTTTCCAATTTTTGCTTTTTCATCCTTTTAAATATAATTCCTTCAGTGTCCATTCCAGTTTTTAAGTAGCTTTCAATACAAAAAAGTATAAAGCTACCTATTGCAGCCGTTCGGAGGAAAGCAGGTCCGGAAAATTTCGATATATTTTCACCGATCATGACCCCCAGACCCCAAAACCACCCTCCGTCCAAATGTTGATTTATATATATAGATATATCCATATATATATATATATATATATATCTGACATATGTCATACGATAACGCCCGTAATTATGAATCGATTTTGATGAAACTAATTGTGTGTATTAAGGTCACCAATGTCTCGACCGAGTTTGTTGGCCAGCTTGGTCCGCCATCTTGTTTCAAGATGGCGGCCATTTAAAGATGTAAAATAACTTAAAATCTAAAATAAATATACAAAAAATTTAAAATTTAAAATTTATTTTTTAATTACGTGTTAGGCCTTGATACAAGGATTCCAGAGCTTTTTTTGGTTTACCTCTATCTTAAAAAATGGCTGAGATAGAGCAGTTTGAAATTCTAGGGTGGCTGACATTTTGAAACAAAACAGCACATTAACGCGATTACTCGCAAATTATTTTCTTTCATTGTTGTAATAATTTTCCCAATCATACTCATAAAACTATATATTCATATCCGTTAACGCCAAAATTGGCGACATTGGCGACAAAATTGGCAAAATTGGGCGACATTTGGCGAAATATCGCCAAATTTGGCGATCAAAATAAGTCTTCATAAATGAAGCCAATTTGGCTATTGCTCAATAATTTGGCGAATTTCTTATTCAAATTCAGTATTAACGAATCTTTTGTAAACGTTTCTTTGCATTTTAGCTTGCTGTTTTCGTGTAACATTAGCTAAAATTTTAAAACGAAGATATAGGAAAGCTACCTTTTCCTCCCGGTACAGGCCGGAAGGACTTTTTGTAATGTCTTTTCCTTCGTTGTTCACATGTGTTTACATTTTTAAATATTTATCTATACACGCAATTTGTGTGCTTTTAACTGACATGCTCTTCTTTTCTTTTCAGGTTTAACTAACTTAAAAGAAAGGCTGAAACCAGACTGTTGTTTGAGGAATAGAAAGTTATTCTAAAGAGTTAATGGTAGCACAAAAACACAGCTGAAGTACAAAAACAGTTTAGAAGAGATCCATATACAATCTCTAGAATTAGAGATACGTTTGGCAGAGATGTAACTGTTGAGAATGTGCAAAAGCAATGTCCGAGATGAAATAAAAATGCAGTTATCAACAAACCCCACAGAAACCCTAGTAGCAAATTACGACGAATATTCAAGGAAATGTGAACGAGAAATAATGCTTTATATAAATCATTTTTTAAAATCTTATCTTGTCAATGATTTACACACAATAATTGTACTCAAATCCTTTAAAGCACATAAACGGGTATGAAGATCCATCAATCTCAATGAAAATCTAATAAGAAATAACGCATTATAGCAATATATATATATTTTTTTATCATATCTTGTCACTAGTTTACACACAATAATTATACTCAATTCTCGTACAGCAATCAGATAAAGGTATCCATCAATCTCAATGAAAAGATAATACGAAATAACGCATGATAGCAATATTTTTTTAAAATCATAAGTCGTCACTTATCCCATTATATCATTCATCTTGGGCATTAAGACGTTGAAAAAGTAAAAGAAGAATGATTAGGATTCCAAATATTCTTCTCTAGAGAGAAAAATGCTCGCTTTTTATATCGTTTCTATATTTTACTAAGAATATTCACTATCTATAAGTTTAATGTATAAAGGATATTCCTAATATGGGAATCATAGGAAATTATTTCCTAATATGAGAATTTTGGAAATCTTAGAAAATATTTTAAATATTGTAGTGGACTACAAGAACATAAAACTTATTGTAGCTTAAACTTATTGTAACTTGTAAAACTTATTGAACTTAAGGTTTATTGTATGTTCATAATAATAAATTAAAAAAGTGTTATAATAAAATTGTCTTCGCGAAAAAAAAAAAAAAATCCATTTAACAAATTATCTATGCAAAATTTCTTATTTATGTGTAACTGCACCTCTGGACGCAATTTTTAAACAAGATCGACAGTAAACCTCAATAACATATATTAATTGCATGACAATCCGAGTATATTTACGCAAGTTAGAACTGGGACAGACAGACAGACGGCAGACAGATAGACAAACCGAATTCATAAACACTTTTCAATTATGTTGGAATGCGTTAAAAACTCATCCAAATCGATATTTTTTTGCAAATCGGTGCTACAGACTTGAGATTCACTCGATTTCATCTTGATGATCTGTGCAGGCACGCCCGCGCATGTTTTTCCAATGGCGTAGAAGGGAATAAACAAAGCTGTTTTACTTTGGGTCTCTGCCATAACGTCAATCTGCTAAACAGTTTGTGATAAGGGAAAAAGAAAGATATATTCTTAAATTTCGTACTTTTACGTCTTAAACGCAGCAATCAGTTCGAAGAAATGTTTTTGTTAACCCTTTGAAAAAATATTTTAAGAAGGGTCATTTTCATGATTGACCTTTTTCCCCTTTCTGCGACGCGACGGTTCCCCAGGGCTCGATTTAGAGGTACTAATTCACAAATCATACCTATTTAAAAGTGAGATCTTCTTTTCGACGGTGCAATTGGTTTTTAAAAATACGTACATTGACATTTTCAAAAATTCTCGACCGCAGTTCACTTTGCGTCTCCCGGAGACGATAATTTGTCTAAACTAAAAGTAACTGAACGTCCATATTTTGATACAATATTTTTAGAGTATCTCGGCAGAGCGTCTATACATCATCTACAAAAATGTTGAAACGTTTGGACGAGTATAAATATTAAAAAAATAATAATAATAAAAATATGATAAATTTCTGTTGAATACGGTAAAACGCGGCTGTTTCGGCACTGCTTCGACTCCTGTTCCAGAATTAAATATGAATATTTTTACATGAAAATTTTAAACAGAACTTGGATACAGTTATATTTATAAACGATTAAAATTTTAGAAAGTTCGGATGATGAAAACTATATTTTTTTAGTAATGTTGTACGACCCAACCACAAAATAAAAGAAAAGCTAGTGGAAAACAGAGTTTGGACAACAAGAATGTAAAGAAAATACGAAATGATCCTAAGTGAAAAACAAGATGTCTCCTTATAAGCATTTTTACTACTAAATATCAATATCATTTCACGGATTTTTGATTTAAAAAAATAAATTCATACAAAATAGTTTTAAAGATATAAAATAATACAAATTTGAGGTTTATTTAAGGCTATTATCATGGGTTCGGGAAAATCTGGGAAAGTCAGATAGCATCATAGAAACTCGACAGAGTTTCTCGCCAAGCATAAGAAACAGTAATGCATTGAACCGTAAATGAAAGGAATTTCCGCCAATAGATACCAAACGATTTTACAATTTTTTTTTTTTTTAACTCTGTCTAGTTTATATTTTGCGGACGGGGCAAAACGGGTTTTTGACACATCTATATCTCGCGTTCTATTTATGATAGAAACAAAATTTTTGATTCTATGGAATGGAGCGTGCCAAATGACTAAGAAATCAAAAGAAAAGCAAGATCTGTCGAATAGGTTTTCAAGAAATGCGATTTTAAAAGTGCTGTTTTTTGCACTTTTTAAAACTTGTACAGACCAAAAACTGTTGACAGGGCTACATCAATCTGTAATTATCGGATTTTTATGTGGTTTATTTCATTTGAATTGTTTTTATGCGTAGTTCAAACCTTTGTAAGTTTCATGTAAAAATATTAATTAGTTTTTGAGTTATATCAGTTTAAAGTTATTGATTCCTATACTTAACATACAGCAAAAAACTGTTGACAGGGCTACAGCAATATGTAATTATCGGATATTTACGTGGTTTACGTCATTTGAATTGTTTTTATGAGTAGTTCAAACCTTTGTAAGTTTCATGAAAATATATTAATTAGTTTTTGATTTATATCAGTGTAAAGTTATTGATTCCTATACTTAACATAGAGCAAAAAAATAATAAATGACCCAACTCTTTTAGAAATGGTCGTATACACATGATATTAAGATATGTTATTACAGTCGACCCAAGTAAGCTCCCTATTATAAAAAAAGAGTAACATTTAAGGTTCGTTTATAGGGCCTCACAAAAGATCTTTTGATATAGGGATAAAGAATTGTGTAATTATCCAATTTTTACGCGGTTCGCAGCAATTGCATTGTTTTTATGAGTAGTTCAAATGTTTAATATTTCGTGTAAAAATATGAATTAGTTTTTTTTATGTATATCACTTTAAAGTGATTTATTCCTATACTTAAGATGAAGCAAGGAAATATTAAATGGTCTAAGTCTTTTTAAAAAGAACGTATGCGCAGGATGTTAAAATATGTTACTACGAACGATCTAAGTTAGCTTCCTATTGTAAAACAGAATTGTAAAATTTACTGTTCGTTTGCAGGGTAACTCAAAAGATTTTTTAATAAGATTAAAAAATTGTGTAATTAGCGAATTTTTGCGTTGAAGTACTTGATTTCTCAACACAGAGGAAAAACAATAGTAAATAGAATAATTTTTGTCAAAGTGGCTATATACACAAGATATTCAAATATGTTACTACATCCGATTCATTTAAACTCTCTATTGTTTGTATTGTTGAACCATATACGTTTCGTTTACAGAGTCTCTTAGAAGATCTTGATTATATTACGACCGATGTATATTTACTGAGTGAGATGTATTTTAATGATTTTATACTGTTTCAATCTCTGTAAGATTTTATTATCTTGCTTTAAAATTTAATACGAGTTCATTTTGTCCGCCTGAAAGCTCGTCGATCTTAAGCTCTAAATCTATTAAAATATAGTATTTTCATCGAATAAAAAACCCTGTGTTTATTAATAAATGTATCAGAAATTGATTGAAAAAGCGATTAAAAAATTCCAACTTTACATTCATGCGCTGAGTAATAGAATGTAAAAATATTGCTACCCCAAGATTAGAAGTTTTGCGTTTAAATATTTGCCGTTTATCGAATCTCCGGCTATGACGAACTTAAAATGCTCTAAAAACGGGCCTAGAGTACAATTAAAGGAAATAACTTCTTAAATTTCCGATAAAAATTAAAAATGCTATATTTCGAATGATATAGGTGATCTCCAACGAACTGTTCGGTTTACGAACAAATCGGTTAACGAACACTTTCGCGTGAGATTTTTATGTTCGGATAATGAACACATGTTCGGTTAACGATCACTTTCAAGAGATTTTTATGTTGGGAGAACGAACATCTCACGAAACAAAGTCATGATGAAGCAATGCCGTGTTTTATATTTGCCGAGCTATACTTATTGCTTCTATTGTCGACTTTGGGAACATTTTAACAGTTGCATACACTTTAAAAAAATCACAGTATTTTTACAGCAAAAAATGCTGGCAATATGGGTGCCAGCATATTTTGCTGTGAATTTACAGCAGTTTTGTTTTTCATGGATAAACAGCACTTTTGTAAATTCACAGCATTTTTCGCGGTTAATTTTACAGCAGTTCAGTTTTTTTATTTTACAGCAGATTTGTTAATTTTACAGCCGTTTTTGCTGTTAATTTTAATGCAATTTTAACAGAATCACTGTAAAACTTATAGCATTTGTTGTTGATATTTTACCCCCCCCCCTCCCTCTCCGTGTATTTTTTTTTCTTATTTTAACCTGAGACATATTTCAAAGACTTTGGGCACTAAGTATTACCTTTTTATTTACTTATATCATTATTTTAATATCATTATTATATAATAGATTCTGTTATACATATATACGATACAAATTTCGGTTTTTGGTCAAGTATATCACCCACAAAAATTTTAGTCATTTGCCTATAGAGATAAAATGTTTTTTCAATAAATCATAACAAAGGAAGATTTTACTTTATCTAGCTTTTAATTAATTATTCAGTATTTCTTTACAGGACTTTGTTTAACCGTTTGTTTGTATTTGAAAATACCCACTAATTTAAATCATGCATATATATATTTTTTTTCCTCCAACAAATTTAGGGTTATTTTTTGTATCTATTTAAATATTTTTGTTTATTCAATGTAGCCATTATTTCCTCCACCCCTCAACACGAACATGCAAAACTTTCTGATATTTAAACTATCATTCATATATAATTAATAACAAGACCTTATTGTACGCAACTTGCTGATATGGAAACTTTATATTGATAAAAAACTTATTTTATGCTAAGATAATTTTATAAGTTTACATTTAATTCCATAAATATCACGTCTGTTTGAAAAATGAACACGGGGAGAAAAAAAAAACACTTATGAGTTCAAGAAACGTAGAATAAAATAATAATAAAAAAAAATCTGTTCACATAAAAGCTTTAAAATTAAGCGTAAAAAATAAATAGATAATGGACAAAAACATTAAACGAGTTGCTGCAAATTACTGCTGCGACAGTAAACAAACAAGGAATATTTTAGGAATTGATAAAATAGTGCATCCAGATTACTCATAATAAATGATTTGAAAATGGAAAATAAATCACTGTTCGAAATATCGGCTAAATATATTAAATAAATAAAAATACTTAAATTACTGTCCAAAGTGAACCGAAAACTGTAGCTGGTAAAATATTTATAGGATTTAGAAAGTATATTCGAATGCGAACGTATGAACTGGAGTTTTGAAAAATATATAATAGCGTAATAAGGCATAGCTAAAAACAGGGATCTTGTTTAAAAAAAAAAAAAAATGCTTGCATAAAGTTTCCCTGTGATACTTAAACTCAAATTATACGTAATAATAACAAAGTTCTAGAAGAACATACTGAGGTAAAGTAAAAAACAACATAACTAAATCAACATCCCCAACATCCCCCCCCCAACAAAACAACATCCCCTAAGCAAAATCATCTATTTTTACGATTTAAAACAAAATATTTATTTTAGACAAATGACGTGAAATTCCTGCCGTGATATACACGTGGTTTAAAAACAAAATTAGTATCGTATAAATATATAACAGAATTTATATGATATTATTAAACCAATAATATAAGAAAACAAAGATAAAACTTACTTTTACTCTTTGAAATATGTTTGTAATCCATTATCAGGTGTAATTGTTACAACTTTCATTTCTCGTAGAATCGAAGCGTCACTTCATTATTGGACTGCACCTGCCGCTGACCTAAATGTGTTTATTCCCCTCGTTTGAGATAATGACAACAACGCCGACAAATGTCGCTATCTATACAGCTGTAATCACTGTAAATTAACGAAAGAGCTGTGTTTGATTGCTAGGTGAAATATTAACAGCCTTTTTTGCAGTTTTTTCTTCCGTTTTTTTTTACAGTGTACATATGTCCTAATTAATTCATGGACTGCCGGGGATTGACGACCTATATTTTAGGATACCCGAATTGGAATGAACAGACTAGAAACATTAATTATGTATTTTGTGTCTTTATGTATTTTGTGCATTTAGTAAATATAATCCTTTTTGGTTTAATCACGCCTCTTTTTAAAATCTATTTTAAAGCTTTATGATTTATCAGATCAAAAATTTTAATAAAATTTTACATTTCTTTAAACGGTTCATTATGTAAACGCTTTAGTCTTTGCAGTATATTTACAAAATCACACAAAATTTTGGAATACATGTCATCCTACGAACATTTTCTATTTTGAAATCACTTTAATAGTTTTTATACTTTCGCAAACGTTGCGAATCTTATATTTTTCAGATTCTCGAAACGTTGAGTTAAAAAACTTAACAAAAAAAACTTTTAAGGTGCTCAGTAATTTTCAAGAATAATATTTAATATATTAGTATAAAAATCTCTGTAAATTACAATGGTTCGTAGAAAAACAAATTTGATTATTCTCGGTGAAGTATGCTCCATAAACTCATTGTTATAATTGACCGAAAAAAAGGTGCTTCTTATTTTTCCACAGTTTTCTGAAACTGCAGTATTTTAATTACTTTGTAAACTACTGTAAAAATTTCTATTTTTTTTGTTTTTTGAATGTATATAAACGGAAGAATGATATAAACAAAAGAAAAAGGAAAATAAACATGTCATAAATAAACTGATGAATACAATGTAAGGAAATGAATATAAAAGTTTCCCCGTTGCTATGGTAGCGACATGTACATTGGAATAAGTCACTCAATAAATTGTATAATTCTGATGTATAATTCTGTTTATAGCATCACAATTATTTTTTTATTTTGCCCCTTTCACCTTTCTTTTATCTTTTCTTTTCGGAATAAAAATGGAATCTGTGTAATTGAAATTAAATACCTTACAAAAAGGAGTGATATCTCATCAAAAACAACTCGTTGTAAATGATCGCGCCAAGCCACAAACCTAAAACGTCAGTCATAAAAAGAAAAGATATCACAAAAAAAGAAACGATATAGAAGTGCATACTCCGAGTCCCGTGTAAAAATCTATCACCACTCATAATGTTTCCACAGGACTCGGAGTGACGTACAGTATGTGAAAACTGCTTGGCGACCTGCAGGCTTTTATAATATATGCAGTATATCAATTTTGAAAATCGAAAAAATAAATTTTTAATTTTTGTTATATCACTTTTATAAATATTTTTGTATGCGAAAGAACTGACAAAACGGATTTTTCCCCAGACTTATGCGATTCCGCTTACGCTAGAATTATTGCAATATATCTCAATTTAGTTAACGTTTATTATAAGGTGCATTGTTATTAATATACGTATGGTTATATATATATATATATATATATATATATTACAAACTCAAAATCTTTACATGTTTACTTAAGAAATCTTCTTCGTAAGAGTGGTGTTTCTAGTTTAAATAATGGTAAATAAAATCAACAAATTAATTTTTCAAGCTCATAAATAAGAAAAGACATGCAAACACAGAAGCTTCAACTTTTTACAATTTTATGGGAGCAAAATAATTAAATAAATAAAAAAATAATAATAATATAGTCATATGTAATTGCAGGAAACGCGAACATTATAAAAGCCTGCAGGTCGCGAAGCAGTTTTCACATACTGTACCTCACTCCGAGTCCTTTGGAGACATTATGAGTGGTGATAGATTTTTACACGGGACTCGGAGTATGCACTTCTATATCGATTCTTTTTATGTGATATCACTTCTTTTTATGACTGACGTTTTAGGTTTGTGGCTTGGCGGAATCATTTACAACGAGTTGTTTTTAATGAGATATAATATAGGTATATTAGAAAGGCATTTAATTTACGCTATTTTAAAAATTACATTCAATAATAGAATAAACTAAGATATTGGTTGCATATTTTAACTACGCACGATGGAATTGCATCCATGCAATTATAAAAAAAAAAAAGAAAAAAAAAAGAGCTAAAGCTTTTTCCCTTTTAGGTGCAAATAAAATCAAATAATTTATTAAATGCATCAGTTCAATTTAGCGGAAAAAATTCCCTTTGAATTGTATCGATATTAATTTATACTAATATAAAATTCATGCTAGATATTACGCATACTTATTCACCAAACATTAAATAATAAGTAGCAGTCATTTGTATAACATTAACGAAAAAATTATACTAAAATTACCTTAAACATACATTTAAACATATCCACTTGTCTCAAGGAACATCTAATAATAAATAAAATATTCTATAACTCGTTATATTATATTATATAATTCATCTTTGGTATTAATATGTTGAAACAGTGAAAGTAAACGAAAACCTCACAATGTATAACATGTAGTCTAGCTACATTTTGAGAGCCCTACATCAAGAATTATACGCATCCTGTCTCTGGGAAAAGATCTAGTAAATTATATTTTAAAGTTTAAAAGTATGTGTGTTTTTTTTTTACTTATTTTATTAACACTTTACTTAATTCATTTAAAATTGAAGGCATTTTAACAATAATATTCAACAGAATAAGATAAAAAACAAGTAAATCTGCAGAAAAGGACCACAATGTTATGTGTTATCTTATTTTTATTTTAATCCCATTTTATATAATGTCTAAAATCCGTGTAAAATTTAATTTATTTTGTATTAAATGTAAGTGTATCAGATTTCTCGAAAATTCAAGAAGTAAACTTTTTAAAGACTGCTACGTAAAACACGATTTCACATCATGATATTCAAGTCTTTCTTCTTCTCTAAAATTTTCTATAAAAATAATGCATTTTCTCAGGGGCACTGGGTCTTTCTGAATTCTTTCGTTATCCCATTAATTTTATGTTCTCAATTTTCAAAGATCGTATTATTTTAGGATTCGAGTATATCTACGGTTGCGTTTTGCGCTGTAATTTCATTAATATAAGCATCTCTTTGGACTGGAAATTTCTTCCTTACATATTAACCATTCTAACTTACCTTCCTTTCACTAAACATTTGCATCTTTTGCAGAAGTTAAATAAAATCGTATGTAACAAAGATTGGTACTTATGTATTATCCGTTCCATGTCAGTTACCACTGCACCAAGCATGGCGCCAATTATACTAATTGCAGTAACCCTTATTGTTTGACAACTATGTATGACAACTATATTTATTGTTTATATTTTAATTTTTTATTATATTTTCGAGTTTATTTTTTATTATTATAGTTTATAGTTTTTTGTTATTTATTTATTATTGTTTATTTATTATATATTTATTTAATTTATTAATTTTACATTACTTACCATTTTTAACTGTGTTATTTATCCAATAATGTTAAATTACTGTTTTGGACACGATTGTCAACGATAAACAAGATTGGCAATTGACAACCATTTAGGGATTTCTATCTCCTAGCTCGGATAATAATTAAGTACCCATAGATTTAAGGGTCCAAAAGTTTTATAGTTTTTATTTGGAGGAAAAAAATTGATCATTCTATAGTATTCAAAAGCGAGTTCTTATATACGTAAATACTAATCTATTTCGGAAGAAAAAGCATGTCAAAATAGCAACCAAAGAAGCTTATTGTTAATAAAACTGTTGCAACTTCAGTTGAAGCCTGTCAAAGTAGACTGATTTTATTTAATTTCATTTTTTTGGTATGCTATGAAATGCAGCTGTTTAGCAACTATTAAATGGAAAAAAAGAAAGAAAAAGAAATATTTATCACAAAACAATTGTAAAAGTGATAAAGAAAAATGTTTTATATTATTCAACCATATGCATAAAACTCGATCAAAAATTCTAGACAGTTGCGATTGTCTGAGAACGTAATTGATAAGATGTCAAATTGATTTGATTATATAAAATTTCTGTAGCGAAAATTTAGCATACATATTATAACATTTAAATCAATAATTTAAATGTGCCATTTTCATTTCAGTGAATGATAAAATATTAAAATCGTCTACAATAAAATAGTACATGAAAGAAAATGTTCTATATTTTAAGAACGAATGAACCAAATTAAACGTAACACTCTCGTCGAAAAATAAAATTTCAGAATATCTCGAAAAGCATTCATATGAAGGTACTGTTAACGAACATAGCACCGTTTTTAACGTATCTTATTCTTTTTATGTAAATCATTAATTGCGTCCAAAATCATATATTTCTTAATATGAATCTATTATTAATTTTTATCATTCAAATAACGTTTTTGAATAAAGGGAATATCTATACATTATGTTTCAGTCCATTTATTGTATCCTGTTAAGAACATCCGGGGGTCAAAATTGTAAAAAAAAAAAAAAAAAAAAAAAAAAAAAAAGAAATCGATTTTTGTTTTTTGCTAATAAAATACTGCAAAGTTAAACAAATTAAGTAAAGCACACAGTGTTAAAAATCTGCCGAAATCTGTCCAGTCATTTGACCGTTTTATAGAAAATGGTTACATAACCGTAAATTAACTCTGTTATGATCGTATTATTGTCAATATTATGGTGAGAACACAGTTAAATTACGGTTACATAACCATTTTCTATAAAAACGGTCAAATGACTGGACAGGTTGCTGCAGAATTTGAACAGTATACCGCGTATTTTTACGATGATTACATTAGCAAATATAACAATTTTTCTCTTGTACTATGAGTTCTGCTCTGCCCGTAACTAAAACGTTAAATGCATTTACCTCAAAATAGATTTTTTCCTAATTTGTCATGTTTAAAATTATGTATCTAAACATTCTTGAAAGATATAGGTATGAAATTTTATACACAGTAATTATTTTCGTCGATCCATAATAGAAAAAAATATTGAAATTGAAATTTTTTTTACTTCAGGTTTTCGACGGAAAAGCTATGCACAAAATTGAACCAAATACATATACAGAAGATCGTACACACTTTATGGAAACGATTTTCACAATTAATTTTTGAACGTATATGCCATATTCTTTGCGACAATTTTACTCTTCTGTATAGCCCTGACTCATAGTTATAACTCTGGATCAAAATTTCCATCACAGTCTATTTTTCTCTTAGTACAATCATATCAATTTTCTCCCACAACTCTTGGAAAACTTTCCAAAGTCTTCCAATGTTGTACATAGCATTTTCTAACGCTCGCTTTAACAAACACAAATAGGTGGTGATAAAAAATTATGGTAACACTGGATGAAACATGGCTTTATTTATGTGAGTGTATTGATAGAAGAGAAATTTTTATCAATTAATAGAAAAGAAATGGGTTTGTGAATGTAAAGAAAAATTTCCAAAAGAATCAAGATTGCTACTGGATTTTGTTATGAAATTAAATTAAAGGTAGTAAATGCAGCAAAGCATTTAGCAGTAAAAGCAGTAAAGCTGTAAAGCCTCATTATCAGTCAAATATTTTAGAAACCATTTTTGAAGAAGAAATTCCTGCTTTATATGAAAAGACCTTAATTAAGCTTCATATGAACAATATCTTCCCACCCACTCTTCCATATCTCAACTGACGCATATATAACAAAGAAAGAATCGCAAACGGAAATGAATTCTGTCCCAATTAAAGAAATACATGCAAAATCACCTGAAGCATCCCTTCCCCTCCTCAATGTCCTTTTTCTGCATTTGGCTTGTTTAAAAAAAATCACGGACATTGAAAAGACTCTGGAAAGTTTTAAAAGAGATGTCGATAAATATAGACATAAAAAGGAACAAGTAAATTCTATTATCATCCAAATTACGAGCCAGAGCTATCGCCAAAAGCCATGGCTATCCAACAGAGTCAAATTGTTGCAAATAATATGCCATTTATGCGTATAAATTAACTTTGAAAATCGTTTCCATAAACTATGAACGACCTTCTGTATATATTTTTGGCTATGGCCAAAAGGTCCCAATAGAATTTCTGGATATTCCGCCAGAAGCGGACGCTGTGATAGCGAATTTTGTGTCATTTTCATTACTGTATCATCGAAAAGTGTATGAAAAATAACGGACATTGAAAAGACTCTGGAAAGTTTTAAAAGAGGTGTCGGGAAATATAGAAATAAAAAGGAACAAGAAAATTCTATTATCATCCAAATTACGAGCCAGAGCTACAGCCAAAAGCCATGGCTATCTAACAGAGTCAAATTGTTGCAAATAATATGCCATTTATGCGTATAAATCAACTTTGAAAATCGTTTCCATAAACTGTGAACGACCTTCTGTATATGTTTTTTGGCTATGACCAAAAAGTCCCAATAGAATTTCTGGATATTCCGCCAGAAGCGGATGCTGTGATAGCGAATTTTGTGTCATTTTCATTACTGTATCATCGAAAAGTGTATGAAAAATCACGGACAGTGAAAAGACTCTGGAAAGTTTTAAAAGAGATGTCGATAAATATAGACATAAAAAGGAACAAGTAAATTCTATTATCATCCAAATTACGAGCCAGAGCTATAGCCAAAAGCCATGGCTATCCAACAGAGTCAAATTGTTGCAAATAATATGCCATTTATGCGTATAAATTAACTTTGAAAATCGTTTCCATAAACTATGAACGACCTTCTGTATATGTTTTTGGCTATGGCCAAAAGGTCCCAATAGAATTTCTGGATATTCCGCCAGAAGCGGACGCTGTGATAGCGAATTTTGTGTCATTTTCATTACTGTATCATCGAAAAGTGTATGAAAAATAACGGACATTGAAAAGACTCTGGAAAGTTTTAAAAGAGGTGTCGGGAAATATAGAAATAAAAAGGAACAAGTAAATTCTATTATCATCCAAATTACGAGCCAGAGCTATAGCCAAAAGCCATGGATATCCAACAGAGTCAAATTGTTGCAAATAATATGCCATTTATGCGTATAAATTAACTTTGAAAATCGTTTCCATAAACTGTGAACGACCTTCTGTAAATGTTTTTGGCTATGGCCAAAAGGTCCCAATAGAATTTCTTGATATCTGTGATAGCGAATTTTGTGTCATTTTCATTACTGTATCAACGAAAAGTGTATGAAATTATGCATAGAATTGATAGAAATTTCATATATACGTTTTTGACTATGGATGTCAGGTGCTAATTAAAAATGGGGATATTCCCCCGGACGAGGGTGCTATGATAGCGACTTTGTGCAATTTTCTCAATTTCTTGCAGTTTAAGTGCAGAATTTATTAATATATTTCGGAGAGATTTTATAGTTAGATGTTATAGGCAGAAATTTGAATAAATTTTGGAGAAAATCGTACGGAAGGTGGCGCTGTGATAGTCGATATTTGTTCGACTTTCAGTATAGGATATGAATAGACCAAGCTGTTGAGCAGTTGTATACCAGTTACTCAGAGCGCGATGGCCTCCATGGGGCTGCATACCAGGGAACCGTTGCACAGTGGAATATTTGATGCTAAATCCTGGCCAAAAAGGCAGAAATTAAAATTTGTTCAATAATTGTAAAACACTTATTTTATAATAGTTGACTAACTGGTGTGTTGATCTATGCCTATTTCAGAAGTATGAGTCATATCCGGCGACTCCTAGCCTCAGTTAGAGTGAAAGTTTCTTTGTGAGAAGATGTGCTTTTTTGTTATGTTTCAGCTTTGTTATTGCGTTTAAATGTATACTTTGTCATGTGCATTTAGATAATGTTACTTTTCATATAATAAAATATAGTTAAAATTGAAAATGGGGTATTTTTAATTCTTTTAGATCTAATTTACTGAACTATATTTATTGAAATATATTATCTAATAAATTCAAATCTTTTTAAAATTGCGCCGTGGTTTGTCGGACCATTTTTTATTTATAATTGTATTGGTTGTAGTTTTGGTGGCAAATTTTTAAAAATACATATTCCGCATATTGTTGCCATTTTTATATATCAATGATTTTTTGGAGATTGCAAAGCTACTAAAAACACTCATAAATCAGCATCTCTATACTATTGAGACTCAACTTTACTAAATACTAAATGCAAGTAATATATATATTATATACATTTGTTTATATAAATAATTAAACTTTTATGTCTAGTAAAATTAACCACATTTAATTAAACATTACTTGTAAATAAAACAACCTATCAACAATAACTTTCCTCTTACAGACAGTAAGCAATTAAATAAACGATGGATTATATATTTATTTTTTTAAACAAATGCATACATTTTGTGTATAATAGCATTCATTGTGCGTATTGCAAGTCAAAAGCAATGATTTTAGCTTTAAAACACATGAAAAGCAATTTTGGCCAAGATTTTTAATCAAATACTCCACTGTGCCGATGCACAGTGGAGAAGATGATGTGCGTGAGAAGATGATGAATTCGACTAACCAGAAAGGATGGGATAAAACATCATACTGAATCATCCAATTGTCCAATCTAGGTTTCATTTTCGGACATTTCATACACTTTTCGAAGATACAAGAAGGACACCCATAGACACACAGATATTTTTTAAAAACATGTTTTCGGAATCTCTGACACTTAAAACGTGTTAGTCAGTCGAAAACAGGAACTCGAAAAAATTTTCGATTACAATAATTTTTCTATCATTGATACAAGAAAGTAAAACCTATTTTTGCAGCAAAGTGCCATTGTGTGTTGTGTTTCGAAGAGCTGTTAACATTATATACCGGTCATGAGTTACTGTAGTAATCCGTGAGTGACCTTTCCCTGCGCATCGTCTAACTTTCTATGTTTCTTGAAATACATTACACCTCCTTCAAATGACACTCCTTGCCACACCAACAAATTCTCCTACACCCCTTTGTATTTATCCGAATTTCATGCTTTCGATAATTTGCCAAGCTATGTATTCCGGAAAATCCGGTAAATATTTTTAATCATCCTGTAATTGCGTTTTACGAACGAGAAAATGTAAAAAATAAAAGCTTATGTAGTATGTTAATTGCAATTTTTGAACTTATGTAATTTTTCTTTTTACGGACGTCATGATCAAATAATCGCATGTCGTTTACTTTTTTTTCTGATACATTACGGCTTTTACGTTTTACACTACTTATAAGTAAGGCATATTTGCATAATTTCGTAAAAACCATGTGCTTCCGTAAATTGTTTTATCTGCGTATTTAAACGATCGATTGACATGCTTTATATTATACTGTTAAAAATTTGCAGCAGACTGTCCGTTTGACCGTTTTATTTGTCCGTTTTTATAAAAAATGGCTATATAACCGTAATTTAACTCTTTTCTGACCATAATATAGGTAATAATATGGCCAGAATAGAGTTAAATTACTATTATGTAACCATTTTCTATAAAAACGGTCAAATGACAGGGCAGTTTGCTGATTTTTAACAGTGTACAGTAATATTTGCAGCAGACTTCTATTGAATTTTTTATTTCTTTTAATTAGAAAGGAAAGTTTAGATACGAGGGAAAGTCATTAAGTAAATCACAAAAGATAATTAAATAATAACTTACAATGATATTTACTTCAAAACTATTTTTATTTCTCAACATATTCTCCAACATTATTTATGCACTTATATCACCGTTTTATTAGTGTCCCAACACCAGCTGCATGACATTCTTTGGGTTGCTGTCTCAGCCACATTAGGACTTCAAGTGGAACACAGGAGACAATTCAAAAGTTTCGTTGGCAACTTCTTCAACATCCACCATACAGCTTCGACTTAGCCCCAAGCTATTTTCATCTATTTAGTCCACTAAAAAACAATCTTGGAAGCAAAATTATGTTCAGAGATGATGAAAAGTTTCAACTTAAAGTCCTAATGTGGCTGAGACACCAACCCAAAGATTGTTATGCAGCTGGTGTTGCGGCACTGATAAAACGGTGATATAAGTGCATAAATATTGGTGAAGAGTATGTTGAGAAATAAAAATAGTTTTGAAGTGATTATCATTGTAAGTTATTATTTAATTATATTTTGTGACTTAATGACTTTCCCTCGTATCTAAGATAAGTCGGCTATCATCAAAATCGATGTAATTATCGCCAATTTCAATACCGTATTCTAATTTCTTAAAACTTTAGAGATTACAATTATTTTGCTTTTATAAATATGTCCGTGATAAAATGTTTCGCGAGAAGATATAATGTACATTTTGGAGAGAGGAGGGGTTCCAAAAACATGTAATCTGTCGATGCGGCCGAAATGAAACATGGTTATTAAAGCTTTAAATGCGCAAATCTTATATTTCATACATCAGACAAAATTATCCGATTTAAAATAAATAGATTAAACTATATTTCTGGAACGTCGTATTCACATTAAACCATAAAAAAAGCAAAATAAATGATTTTAATGTACTAAAAATGTCTTAAAATAGTTATAAATAGTGTGTAGTTATATGTAGATTTTAAAAGTTTAGAAACGTTTTAAATACAAAGACGATGTTAAAATTGACTACCCGAGCGCTTTCGAATGTTATTACAATCATCAACAGAGGAGGAAGATATCTTCAAAGTGTATTAATATTTTAGTAAATTATTTTAATTCATTTTTATTTTGTTTGGTTTAATGTTTTTATTTTTCTATTTGTATAGCACAAATATTAAAGGAATTCTCTTGAAATAAAACATATGTAAAATAAACTAGAATTAGATTATTGTTATATTTATTCATATATAGCTATTTTTAAGCACTTATGATTACCTATATTAAAGCCTGTCTAGCATTCGTTTATACTCACATTGTATTTAAAGAAGAAAGAAAAATCATGCATCAAGCACTTATAATGAAACATTTTCCAAAATTTCGAGAATGCTGTAATGGATCTTCTCCGTATAAAGTGATGAAAGAATATATCTCACTAAACAAATTTGAAAACGCATAATTTATTTCGAAACCAGATTTCTGCAATTACCACTCATAGCCGGAAATGTACACGATTTTGTTTCGTCATCACTGTGCATAATCTATATATCTGTACATACACAACATAGTGTGCTGAAATTTATCTAGTTGTAAAACGCATAATGCAGTCGAGAATACACCTTCAGCAATTTCCGCCAATAGACAAAAATGTACTGTAACAAATTGTATATTATCTAAAGAACTTTAAACACGTCTTATATTAAACTACTATTTAATTCAGAAAAAAAAATGCCTCACCCAATGAAAAACGTACTTTAAAAAATTTCCTGGGTAATGTATCTAGCTCTTCACGTAGCTTGTACATAATTTGTTTCTATTTTTCAAACATACCTTAATATACTAATAATTCAGCTGTAAATTGCAAAACTCAATTAAAAATATCATTAAAAAATTCACGCTTATACACTGTACTGCTTACGAATTGTTTGTGTAGCTCTGCATCTGAACGATAGAATGTATACACAGCACGTACTATGAGAAAATGTAGTTAAAATTAAAAATGCATACCACAACACAAAACGCACTTCAAGCATTTTTCGCTTATAGACAGCACTGCAACCGAAATATTTTCTGTGTCCCTGTAAATGAACAATAACTGTTATGCTCTTTATATTGTACAGTGCCCTGTAATAACGTATATAAATTTCATTATATTTGAAATTGTGTAAAATTATTAAATGACGCCGCCAAGAGTTTTTGCCTTTACCCCATTTTGTAATAAAAAAATTTTGTGCAATCTTGTAAATCAATGATAGTTGCTTTGAACTGCTGAGTCTACAGAACGCATGTTTTAGTGCACCTAAGAAATGCATATCGATTTCATTAACAGTGTAACATCATTAAAACACACCGGGAACGACTTTTTCCCATAGGCTATAATGTAAGAGATTCTTTTGAATCTGTCTGTAAGCGAAATATAAATGCTTCACACTTCATTTTCAATATCAATTATGTCATAATAATCCTGAATAACATATATAAATTGCATGGCAGTCCGAGTATAAGTCCGAGTATATTTACGAGAGTGGGAGTACGGACAGACGGCAGACCGACAAACCCAAATCATTAACACTTTTCAACAATGTTGTGAATAGTTAAAAATGAAATATATTCAAGTTAACATTTTTTAATATAATTTTTATAACAGTGTAGCTCGACAACATTTGGAATAGCTCATTGATAAGCAAATTATTTTGTATATCCTTTTGAATTGATATTATCAAAAATAAATATATTACATTCACAATTTCTATTCTGTTGTGAAATTTTCTTTGAGTAAGTTTTAGTTGATAAGTTTGATTGGCAACATGTGTTTTTGACATTGAACTTTCGAACAAACGAAAGGAAAAATTGTTTCGAAATTGAGCTATACAATGAATTTTGAAATATATTTTGACAGAAAGATGTTCACCTTCATTTTGAATTTATTATTTATTTAAATCACTTCCTGCTTGTATGGTATATAAAACATTTTTTTGATGTAAAATATAATAGTTTTTAGAAACTGTTTCTGTTTTTTGTAAGTAAAATTGTTCTAATTCTAATTTATGTTTAATTCCTGACCTCGAAAATATTAAGTAATGTAATTCAATTTATATTTTTTATTCTAAATAAAAATTAATTATATGTATTTAATATAAGAAACTTAAAAGTAATGTTAGTTTTGTTTTTATAATTTGTGTGAAATTTCTACAAAATGTTCCCCATGAATTATATAAAGATTATTGCGTAAATAAATAGTATAATCAGTTCCCGAACACGCATTTTCGGAATATATTAAACAAGAACGAAAAATCATGCGTCAAGCATAGATTATGTAACACTTTCCAACGCTTCCAAAATAATTTTACGAATCATACTCTTTAATAAGCTAAAAGATAACATCTAAGTAATCCGAATACTTTTATTCAGCCCTGTATAGGATCTATAGATTTGTATATATACTACATAGGATGCTAAATTTTAGTTCAGTTAGGAAACACGTAGCACAGTTTAAAATTCTCCGTCTGGAGTTAAATAATACGGAAATGTGTTCCCGAACTTTTGTGCTTCCCTGTATAGGATCTACAGAATTTATACACACCACGTAATATACAAAAAGCGACTTAAAATTAAAATTGCATTCAGTAACTTAAAACGCACTTCCAGGAATTATTGTTAACATACAGTAGAGAATTCTTTTGTGTGTCCCTGTAAATGAACGATGACTGCTATACACACAATATTCTGTAGTAAGTCTCTTGTAATGAACCTTATATAAATTTCAATGCGTTTAAAATAGTGAAACATTATTTAAATAAACCGCAGACGATTTTTCTCCATAGACGTAATGTAACGGAATTCTTTTGACTGTCCCTGTAAAGTAAGTATAAGTGCTATGCACACCCTATTCCATATTAAGCTTCTTCTAATGCACCTTAGTGATATATATAAATTTCAATGCGTTTAAAATAGTGAAACATTATTTAAGTAAACCGCAAATGATTTTTCCCCATAGACCGCAATGTAACGGAATTCTTTTGAGTGTCCCTGTAAAAAAACTATAAGTGATACACACTTCCGTTGAAATAGGGAACATACTACAGATAACGATTATAACATATAAAAATTGCAGGGCAATCCGAGCATATTTACGGGAGTTAGAGCACGGACAGACGGCCAGACAAACCGAAGTCATAAACACTTTTCAACTAGGTTGGAAAGTGTTAAAAAAAGGATATTTACGCTTAATGTGAATTGATTATTTATTTAAATCACTTCCTGATTGGATAGTATATAAAACATTTCTTAATTTGAAAAAAATATAATTTTTAGAATCTGTCTCTGTTTGTTTTTTTTTTTTTTGTTGTTTTTTTTTTTTTTTTTTGAGAAAACTACGCAAGATTGTCCTAATTCTAACTCTCGAGAATATTAAGTAATGTAATTTAGTAATTTTAATTTCTTATTCCGAAATATAAATGAATTATAGGCATTTAATATGAGAGATTTAAAAGTAATGTAATATTGAATAGAAAATTGGTTTTCTTTTTATAATCTGCCTTAAATTTCCATAAACATTTTCCTACGAACTATATAAAGGTAAATGCGTACATAAATAGTGTAATGAAGGTCCGAACACGTATTTCTGGAATATATTTTGACAGAAAGATTTTCACATTTATTTTGAATTGGTTCGCTCAGTTTTTTGCTCAGTTGGAAAAATTAAATTCGTATGACATCTTTACCAAGTAGTAAGATTGAGAAAAAAATAATAATAGTATAATTAGTAATATTACATTATCTGTAGTAATATTAAGTCCCCCTAATATTAGTAGGAACACAAACACCACTTGGCACAATTCGACAATCTCGCGTGCAAAGCCGCAGGTTTTGCTAGTATTTAATACTTTGGTATATAGTGTTTCTTATTCTTCTAAAATTTCCCTTCACATTCGTTACATCAATAAGTAAAAAAAAAAACAGCTGAAAGAAGTTTCAGTTTGTCTGTGTTACACTTTTCATACAACTTTAAATAAGAAGTTTAAGAACGACTGCAAGCAGCTGTCTGAATAGCTTTTAGTGAGATTTTTCTGCGATTGCACCGTGGAATTGTATTTTGAAAGGATTTGCTGTTTACAGAATATGAATTTCAACGTTTCACTTTAGAATGTATAGACAATTGCAATGTCAAATTAAAATGCAATAAAAAATAATGGTGTATTTTTAAGAGTTTTCAGAGAGAGGGGGGGGGGGGAAGGTACTAATAATATGTTCAACATATTAACTATTTTACTAATATTAACAATACCCTTGTTTTAATATTTATTAAAATGCTATTCACACTGAATAAATGTCATATATATTTATCTTACCGGGCGCAAAAATAATGCTGAATTCGCAGCTTGTCATTTGGCAACAACCGTAGTTTTCGAGCGACGATTTTTAGTGGTTCATTTTACTGTCACATGATCCATTCAGCAAGCCAAAATTCCGAGCAGGAGCTCTTTTTAAACACAGCACGATCTTTTGTCCAATGTATGTCATTTAACGGTCACGTCATGCATTCAGCAAATCAGCTTTGGGATCAGGAGTTTTTTTTAGACACAGCACAAGACATTTAGTTTACGTTTCGTATACGAAATTTAGACGAACAAATTTTAATATCAAATTATATATGTTCATGATTGTTGATATATATTTAACCATATTGCTATCACGTAGTGTTTTTGAAGAGTTTATCGAAATGTATTTAAGCCGTGCTGTACTATATTACAGGCGCAATGAACGCGCCAAATTATGTTTTCAAAGAAGTTGTAAATTAATTGTGTTTCCAAGGTAATTTTTGTAGTTAATTACCTTACATTTCCTTCTTTTTATTGCATACTTTTAAAATGATTTATGCTCATTGGTAGTACCAATTAAATTCATTTTTAATTGTATTTTGAAGAAAGTTTTCAATTACTGTTTTTTACATTAATGTTTTTTTTAAATTGTATGTGTTAAGTATTATTTATGATAGTACTAGAGTTGCTCAAAAAGTGGCGAGTGTGTAAGTCGAGCTGGGGGGGGGGTGTAGCCTCTTAGTATATTTATAATATTCTTAGTGTAATACGCGTAAGAGAAAGGGGTAAATATCTAACTTTAATTTATGAAATCGAATACAATACTATTTATGTTGTGACTCCCATTACAGGGAGAAAAACAATAAAATGCTTATAGTTTGATTTATGTCTGTATTTATGTTCTGTTCCTTTTAGATTTTTCTTGGGAACACTTTTTACAGGTTAAGTAAACCCAGAAAAATATGCAGCTGAAGATGAATTTGATATTCTTGTTACTTCTAGCGGCATCTACCAATTACCGTTTGGTTGCTGGTGAAGAAATTAACTCAAGTAAGTAAATTATGGTGTATATAAATTTGTTTATATAAATAATTTTATAGAATTAATCAAATAATAGTTATATTTTAATTCGTTTGCGATGTACGTCACATAAATGTGATGCATAACGTGCTCGCAATAATACCAGTAATTTTTATTTGAAAACTTTGCCTTGTTTTAATTAGGGCATTTTGCGAATAAGTTAGGCAAAAAATTCCCTTTTCGAAAACCGGTGATAAAAGATTTAAAATTCTGTGAAGGACGCTCGTTGAAAAGGGGTTAAAGAATAAACTTTCTCTTTCAAAAATTAAATGTGTTTAAAATAATGAAAAATAGAAAATTATATTAAAATAATTAATTTATACACATTATAAAATATGATAGTTCTTATCAATCTAAATCTTCTAAAGCTGAATAAATTTAATCTAATAATAATATAATTGACGAATATATTAATAAATATCTTATGTGATATTATTTTCGGAATTTAAAAAATATGTTAAAAAAAAACAAATAGTTAATGAAGTCATTGTTTTAAACGTTTAATTGATTAACTAAATCACTGACATTCACTAAGAGATAATTATTATTTTTTATGTAAATTATATTAAAAAAGATTTTTTTCGCCAAATCTCTTTAAAATATAATCCAAAGCAATCGATTACATTCCTATAAAATATAAAAAGCTATTTTAGGCAGCTTTCATTACAAAAAGCTACCTATTGCAGCCGTTCAGAGGAAAGCAAATCCAAACAAATTTGGTATATTTTTACCGATCATGACCCCCAGACCCCCAAACCACACTCCGTACTTACAATCCCAAAACTCCTGAACAGCAGAGAAAAACTAACAAATAACCATAAAAATTCAAACTAACAAAACTCTAAACGAAAACTATAAACAAAAAAACAACCAATGGAGACAGGCCGTAAGGCCAAAGACCTGCATGCTGGGTTATACCGGTAATTACACATGAAACTTCCCCCATGCCTGTCGCGACCAAACTGACCATAGGAAGCAATAAACCAAGATGAAAAGAACGACTACATATATATATATATATATATATATGTATATTTATGTACATATATATACATATGTATATATATATATATATATATGTATATTTATGTATATATATATATATATATATATAAATATGTATATGTACTTTTATATATATATATATATATATATATATATCTGACAGATGCGTACTTTAACCCTCTTATTTATGAATCGATTTAGATGTGACTGAGTATGTGTCTAGGACATACAAAGATCTCGACCGAGTCCGTTGGCCAGCTTCATTCGCCATCTTGTTTCATAAAGGCGGCCAGTTAATTTTTTTTTCTAAAAATTTAAAAAGATGTGCAACAAAATTATAAATTGAAAAAAATATTTCTTATAAGTGTTGGAACGTGATACAAGGATTCTAGAACATTTTTTGTTTTTGCTATACCTTAAAAAATGGCTGAGATTTTGAAACAGTCTAATATTTATTATGTTGTAATTCTAGTATTTATGAACCGATATGAATGTGACTGATGTATGAATGTGTACAGAATATACCAAGCAGTCGACCGAGTTGGTTGGCCAGCTTCATGCCACATCTTATTTCAAAATGGCTGCTAGTTAAATTTTTAAAACTTTTTATAAAAAATATTTATAAAAATTAAAAAAAGATTTATTAAAAAAAGATTTATAAAAATTTATACATTGAAAAAGTTGTTTCCGTTAAGTGTTAGATCGTGATACAAGGACTCCGGAACATTTTTCGTGTTGGCTTTATCTTAAAAAATGGCTGAGATATGGCAGTTTGAAATTCTAGGGTGGCTGACATTTTGAAATAATCTGACTATTGTTATGCTGTAACTTTCATGCTGCAATTAGCATTCAAATTCTGCACTAACGAAAACCAGGCTTGAATCTTCTATAATCCGGCATTTTAGCTTCGTGTGTTTCAGTAAAATGAGTTGAATTTTTAAAAACATGGACTGTGAAAGCTACCTTTTCCTCTCGGCATAGTCCGGAAGGACTTTTTAAAAATAATGTTGACATTTTTGTAGTGCTAATAAAGTGTTTCTGACAAATAGTGTCAAACAAAACATGGTTTATAATCATACGCAAAGTATTAAAAAGTAAAAACAATTATTTTTAGTTCTATTTATATGTAATATTAATCTTAATAAGTATCTATATTTCTGGCCGTCTTCATCAAACTAAAATATGTAAAAAACTTAATGTAACAAGTTGCTGTTTTTCCGATTGAATGTTGATTTTTATGTCAAGCGTTCAAAGCCATACTGCTGAAAGATATACTTTTTTAATGCTCAAACACAAGCGTTTTCAGGCCTAATTATAATAAATACCAATGCAGTAAACTATTTTTATCTACAGGCAGTCTCGATGAACTACTGCTTATATCGGTCTTCCCAATATCGTGGCAAAAAATACAAGGTCCGTGAAAAAGCGGAAAATGTACTAGCAGCAAAGTTTTGTCTATTCTTCTTTTTTTTCTCAAAACTTACGGTTTTGTATTTCCCCGTTTTCAAGATAGAAATTTTTCGCTATTCACGAAAGAAAATTTCTGTTTTTACAAATAAATATGCAAATTGAGCAATAGCGCAATACTAAAGAAAGCTATGAAATAATTATATACACACTGATGCACATTTATTCGAAACAGGTATTTTAACGTCATATTATCACACTCGTTTTTTATCGCTTGCATTCTTCTGGATTCGAAACTCTCTACTCGCTACTAGAGGATGAATGCTCAGTTCGCTGCACCACATGGCCACATCCAACGACATTATTACAGGCCAAAACATTAATTACGAAAATGTAACTGGATATTTTCCGTTTTCTCTCTATTGAAAAGGAACATTTCCGTTTCTCTCTTTTGGTATGATAATTTTTGTTTTTAACATTTAACTAGTAAGAATAAAAAGGAAATTTTCCGAATAAAAAGGAATTTTATTCTAGGTAAATGTACCATTTCCATTAAAAACAAAAAGTTTCCGTTAAAAGACAGACATTTCACGTAAAACCACCAGCATATATAAAAGGGAATGTTTTTACGGTGCACATAAAACAAAAGAATTAATAAGCTTTCTTCATCATGACCAGGGCCCTATAAATTATGCAAAAATGCAATAAATACAGAAATCCACAAAATCTGAATGTTACGCAAATTCTCTAATTTGCAGCACTATTTTATACCTAACCTTTTTTAGCAGTATATTAACTTCGCCATTAATTCGCCTGACCTTTTTCTCAGTTATAAGGTCGGACAAAGCAACATTCTATTTTCCTAAATTAGAGTTAAGTTCGGGGTAATTCTATTCTCGAAAAGTTCCATAATATTCATTTCTGGAAGAAATGATTATCAAATATAATGAATAATAAGTAATAATAAATAATAATAAATAATAGAAACTACATGTACGTATCAATGATTAGAGTTCTTTTAAGTGCGGTTTATACTGTTGAGCTTCGTCAGATAACAGATCAGGTTTAACTGCTAAAAGGTTGTCAGAGTGAATTGTGTAATCCAGACAGCTGAATTGCTAAAGCATTGGTAGTTTAATCTCTTATCGACTAAACACCTGGGTTACTTTTTCACTCACAAGGTGAGGACCAAGCTTGGTAATCACAGATTTTGATTATTTTTATATACATATGTTGTAGGGTAGAAGCCCCTTAGTCTCAGGTTAAAAAGGATTTTATACAACGCTCCTTAGTTCTCGAGAAATAGGGGTATAATATTTTAACACAACTTAAATACTTACTTTGTAACGAAACTACTGCGCTTATCGTAGATCAGTTGTTATGGCGTCTGCTCTTTGATCCGCTGGGACCCCACCAGTGGCTGAGAGGTTCTGCTCTCAAAGCTGGTAGACGGTGCTGGGTTCAAACCCCTGTCGCTATCGTCGACCTAACCGTTCGGAGTTTTCCGTGGTTTTCTTCGAACCTTGCCGTAAATACGGGTTAGGATCCCTTAAAAAGACCCCCATGGAGGGCACTCCTCCCAGGGCCTGTATCCCTCGTGTTGATAATTGGTCGTCATAAATCAACCCAACCCAACCCTTTGATCCGCTGGCCTGGGTTCGAGACCGGGACGAGCTCATTTTGTTTTTCTCATCTTTTGTTTCATAAATATACCTGTAATTATTATTAAATAATCGTAATTAAAAATTATAAAATTGTGCATTAATTATAATGTTCAACTATTTATTTTTTATTTGTAACTAAAATGTTGTATAAAACATCATTAAATAGTTAATTTTTTTAATCACTTTCAAAATGTATTTCATATATGTTTTATCGATGCAATGATATTGAACAATTGTGTCAATTCGTGATTTAAAAGAAACATCATTTATATATTGCCTTAACTACTTAAATGATAATACTACCCTGTTTAGTAAGAAGCACAATTATATTAAAATTTAGCATACTAATTAAATTACAACATATTATTTTGCATATTAAAGATTTTTAAATTTGTAATACGTATGCCTGCGCTTTGAATTAATTTATAATTAATAAAATAAGGTATGATTTTGTAACGATTTTGGAATTTTTACTAGTCAATAATGGATCCATTTAAAAATTAAAAAACTCTTTAAAAGATGAGAAATATTTAATAATGGCTCAATAATCAAATAAATTTTGTTTAAAATTTAAATATGTTAACATTATAATTAATGTGCGATATTAAAATTTTTAAATGAGATTATTAAATTATAATTACAAGTATATTAAATACAAAAATTAAGAAATATAAGCACAGCTCGTCCCGGTCTCGAACCCAGGACCGTGGATCAACGAGCAGACGCCATAACTACTGAGCTACTACCAACAAAGTAACGTCGTTATAAAGTAAGTATTTAAATTGTGCTATAATATTATACCCCCTATTTCTCGAGAGTTATGGAGCATTGTATAAAATCCTTTATAACCTGAGACTAAGGGGCTTCTACACTACAGCATATATAAAAATAATCAAAATCTGTGATTACCAAGTTTGGTCCTCTCCTTGTCAGTTGAAAACATTTAAACGTATATAACGGGATTTTGCTTTAACCAGCTGTTACGTAAATATCGCTGTCATAATGTTTATTGAGAGAATTTGTTATCAAAATGTTCTTCGAATAATAATTGTTCTTTTGTTTGTAACCATAATGAGGAAGCTGGGAAAAAATCTAAAAAGTTTATTCCTTTCGACATTTTTATGTATTTAATTTTTCTAATCGCCCGTATACTGTTCACATAACTTCATTAAATTGCCGCATTAATACGGAAACTTCCGAAATTATTGCCTTTAGTTTTAGGGACCAAATCATGCTTTATGTGGCAAATAATAGTTCAATGGAATTCATATATTCAAGAATTTTGTAAATTTATATTTATTGAGTACAGTTCTACGACGCCAACATGATTCTAATATTGATTGGTTAATTTTCCTTCTTGTAAAAAATATATGATTCGTATTATAACGCTTTTATTTTTACAAATTTATCCGGAATCAAGAAACTGGAAAAATTCACTGTTAAATTTCTTGCTTTAATATTTCACGTAAAAAATGTTTTTATGTGAGCCGTTTTCCAATAATTTTAAATTTCAAGAATAAGAAATTTGTGAAATTCAGCTTTATAAAATAGCATATTCAAACCTCCAGTTTTAAACTTTCTTTTTCTTGTTGCTGTAATTAAATGTGTTCTTGTTGAGCATTAATGCTTAATACTGTACTATCTCTGTGAGACCCTTTCCATCCATTTAATAGTGAATTAGAACAGGTACTGTAAGGAAAATTACCAGCTATTTTTAGGCTGGTCATGTTAAGCCCAAGTGGTTGCCACTTTTTATTTATCTCTAAAAGTTCAGATATAAATGCTGTGGATGGTAACACTACCAATAAAACTACAGTGCATGAAATTGATATATAAATGCTGCTTTAAAATCTGTAGAAATTTTCCTGTCAAAGACCTACTGCCGTTTTTTCTGTGGCATAGTTCTGTATCAGAAAAAGGTTTAAAAAGACTATGTGGCTGCATGTGGAGTGAATTTCTGCATAATTTTAGCAGAAGAAACGGTAAAGAATCTCAAAATAATAAATAAGGTTAAAAAAATAATAATAAAAGTAAAAATATACGCTGCCTAATTTTTTGCATATTTATATAAAACAATAGTTCCAGTTTTGTAAAAAAAAAAAAAAAAAAAAAAAAAAAAAAAAAAAAACTAGAACAACTTTTTTTAAAAGTATTTTATCCAAAGAGCTCCAAACTTAGCATCAGGGACAGTGGACAGTAAGGCATTTAACGCCAAATTTTTAATCCCAAATTCGTTCAACACTTATGTATCTCGTTAATATTGTTATACAATCGTCCAGTGGTATGTGTTATAAGACATTAAAAAAACCCAAGAATATGTACTGAAATAAAAATTATTATTAAGGGACTTAAAAGTCAAATTTATGTGAGATTCGCTCATGTGTATAATATAAGTATTATAATTTCCAAGGCAAATTCGATAATTGTTGAGAAAAGGTGTTTTTCTGGCAGTCACACATAAAATTCATTTTTTTAGTAAAAGAAGCTCACTGCACCTAAAATATATGTATGTGAAACGATTACTCTATATTACCTGGAAAATACGGTTATTGGTGCGAGAATACTGTTTATATGAGACATTGTTAAATTAACTTTTATGTGATAAAACTTCTGTATGTTAAACAAAAAAAAATGTTGCATTTGGAGAATGTCATTAATACAATTTTTTTGGCAAATATCATTATTGAAACGAAAGTGATGTTTACATGGAATTCATGAATAATGCTAATTTTCATGTGCAATAAATTTCATATCTTAAATGTTTCAAAACAAACTTTCAATATACATGTATAATAAGATTTCTGTAATGTTCCTAGTCAAAACGTTTATGGTGGCGAAAATAGTTTTATCTGAAATCACTATGGAAAGGAAATTTTATGTACTATAAATTTTGGTAGTTATGGAAACGAAAATAAACTTGCAAGGTTGTTAGTTATGATTTCTATAATTTTCCTTGTAGGATTATTTTTGCGAAAAATGTATTTGTATGAAATCCACACGTAAAAGTAATGTTTTACACTGAGAAAAAAATCTGACCTTCTCAACTAGAATCTAAATTGTGGCTCTAGAAAAAATAGTTCCATGTCATCCCTATAAATTCTAGTTCCTTTTGCCAGAGAGTTCTTGAGAACTCCTACTAGAATGCAGCATAACAGCACCACCTGTCGGGCGATTTTCACCAAAACTAATCAGCTCCAATTTATATGAGGTACTAACCGAATATAAAGTTTTATTAAATTTCGTGCATTAGCTCTTGAGATACAGTGCCCACAAAATTTTTGTCATATACAGAGAGACAGACAGACAGACAGTTAGTGTTTTCCTATATTCTCGTGGTCAAACTTATTTAAAAATATCTGAAAACAGATGCGAACACAAGACGCTAGTTTTAGTAACTATATTGCTAGTATAGAACTCCATTCCAGAAATAAAGTGATAATTTTTCGCAATTTACACGATTCACTATCGTTTCGTCATCTAGAAAACTAGAAATGATCGAGAGACTAGAAATTCTCGATCATTTCGTCGATTCAGTTTAGTTGCTGACCCTATTCGCATAGCTCGGACTTCTATATTTTAGTATATGGATTTAGAAAAAGTCTAACTATTCATTCTAGTTGAAGGAGGTATTTTTTTCCCTCAGTGTAGGTAATATACAACTTTTATATGTTCCGTAACACTATATAAAATTTTGATTTTGATTTCCAGATGAACCCAATTTGGTTTTAAGAAGACAATTTTTGGAAGATGCTGAAAGAAATGATCCCCTTGAAGATTGTCGTCCATTCGGTGAATGTAAAGACAGGTAATTTTATAAACGTTCTTGGAAAATTAAATTTACCCGATTTAGCCACATAACATTTATGCATTCTAATTCAATTTAATTGTATCCTATTTCCTTTCAACAATAATTTATTTATTTTTTACAGATTTTCATATGTATACTAAATATTACAAAATAATTGACTTAGAATAAATATTACATAAAAACAAGTACACTAATTAAAATTCCAGACAGATTTATGTAACATTAAACTTACCGCTTCGCTGACGATGGTAAACTTAATACTATCGAAAACGCTATGTAATTTTAATGTTGCAATGATGTTTTATGTGCAACTTTGAATTCAGAGGAAATTATTAACTCATTTGATAATATTAATACGTTATTGAAGTAAACTGCAATGTTTCCTAAATGAAAATGTACATTCGTAGAATTTTCTATTATATAGGGAATAAGGGCTATTGAAAATGCAGATGATACGATTATTAGATGACACGATTATATATTTTAAATACTTTATACAAGGCTTGCGATTGTTAATTTAATTAATTAGCATGAATTTGTGCTAGTTGCATTATACCGTTGTCAGGAAATGATAAACAATTACGCCATATTGTCATGGTGATCGGAGATAGTAGCGCCGAATTAGAAAAAATAGTATGACATGATATGGAAAAGAAAAAGTATTTTTTTATATAGTTTTAAATGCAGTATTTTCTTTTATTATGACGTATTTCGCATGATTTCAGTAGTTGTGTCACAACAAGATTTCCAAGCACTTTTATTCAAAATATCTGAACGTTTTTCTCAATAGAAAAAGTCGCATTATTTATTCGCAGATATATGCAATTAATTAAAGCGATAATTACTAGTCGGAAAAAGTGATAGATTTTTGAAAAAAAAATATATTTCCCTAATATAAATATACTTGTTACAAATTTACACTATATGGCTAAAAGTTAGAGGACACTTTCGATTTTAGACGCTTAGTCGAATATCTAGAAAAAGACTTGACGAAATCTTCTGTAACATCGAAAAAATAAAGAACATGTTAAGCCTGGTAACACCAGAATATCAGGCATAGTATCATCATCATTCTGTTCAATGTACCGAAGTTTTGTATCTTGTATTATTGTAACTTCACCGCGAGTAATAGTTTGATTCAACTTTTCGTATGTCTCTTCAGTTACAAGTGCGCTTTATTACTGCTTTATCTATTTATTTATCTGTAAAACATTGCTGATCATTTATTGAATTAAGCCAAGCATTAATGTCGTCACCTATTATTTTTTCACAAACATGTCCAAGAACGTTATCTAGCGGTGCCTTTTCATCTAAACTCCTTTTGTTTGAATATGCCACATTTTTTCCCATAATGAACTGAGTGAACCACAGGCCACAATTACCTCCATGATCTAACTAGTAAATCTACAGATCAGCGGACTTAACATCAGTTCTAGTCATTGTTCATTAATCTCACTAATATTAAATATAATCTATAGACTATAGTTATTAGATAAATATATGAAAGCTGTAAATCTCAATACCCAGAGACTCTTGTGAAAAAAATATCTCAAAATTTACGTCATAGTTTATAATCCAATAAATTTCTTCCTTTGGCACCGCGCTGGACTATTGATTTTTCTGTTTCGGTCCAAATTTCAGCTAGACTTATTTTTCGAAGCGAAAGTTTTATCAATTACTTTCTAATCACAGTTGAAAAAATATGTATAATCATTTAAATTTACGAAAAATATAAATTAAATATATGTTTTGTACTATATAAATACATTTTTAACTATGAAATTATGCATGTTTAAATATTTAATAAAAAGTTTTAAAAAAAGTAGGCAATTAATTTTATAGACCAGAAAATTTCGCTGTTATTTTAAATTATTTACAGTTATTTAAATGAATAATCTAATATTTTTTTTACAAAGAAATAAATTAAAATACGTGATATAAATCTATACTATATACCGGTTATGAACATTTCATAGTAAATCATAAACATAATTTTTGTTGACCTTAACACTGGATCTGTTGAGAGATAAGGCATCGCAAAATGGAAAATTTGATGAAAGCGCAGCTCAAATAGTCATTATTTACAACTAGCAGACTACGCCCGCTGCGCTGGTCGGTTTCTCCAAAAGAACCTTGAATCAAACGAAATATATTGGTGAATTTAATCTTGTATTTTAAAGTAATCTGTACCTTTACCTGGAATATCCTAAAATAACATAAAAACGGATACTTATTTCACTAAGTTATGTTTTTAATACGGTTTATTATTACGTTTACAATTTATTACCTACTGTTTTCCATTGATTCGTATGTTTTATAGCTACATTTTTTAGTAACGTGAATTAACCTATATTAAACACAACTAAAAAGAAATGGTGCATCTAGTATTTGTCGAGAATTAAATACAAATCATGCACTCGTGACATCATAATTCACTTTTATATTTTAACAGAATAATATGGTTACTATAATTTGTGACTCGTGCTGACACATTGCTGTTATTATTATTTTTTTACCCGTGAAATTTTCGCTGTTGTACTCCATTGTGAAATTTGGTAATTTTTTAAATTAAATATTCGAAAAATGGCATAATCAGTGGATTTGAAATTTATATCAAGAAAAATACAATTTTTTACATTTCTAACGCAATTTGTCTAACAATTTTCTGACAAATATACTTTTCGAGCAATTAATTTTTTCATTAACTTCAAATGTTTCATTTTCGAGATTAATCTGTGGCAACGATTAGCGAAAATCCCAGTCGTCAGCAACGCATACCTCTTTATTAAAGAGGATTTTCCGAGATTAATCTGTGGCAACGATTAGAGAAAATACCAGTCGTCAGCAACGCATACCTTTTTATTAAAGAGGATCCTTTCTCATAGTGCTCCTGTGGCGATGTCTTTATTCCAATAAATTAAATGTAAAAATTATTTTTTAGAAAAATAAGTTTTCATTAAAATTGACAAAAAAGTCAACTTATATTGTAAATTACAAATGTATTCTTTGCTCAATGCTGAGGTCATAATGGTTCGGGCAAAAATGCAGTTAAAATAGATGAATGTTGCAACTATGGAGCTATTATTTTCAATTAATATTAAACAATCGTACGTTATTTCTATGGGGAAAATGAAAGTTTTGGGTCGATGGTGACTCCCTCCCCCCTTAGGGATCGAATTTAAAAAAAATCAATATCCAATTCATGTATTGCCTTCAGAAATATTTATACAGGGTGTCCAAAAAGTCTGAAAACGGTCGAATAACTCGAGAAATATACATCGGATTAAAAATTAGAAAAATGCATGTTCAATATTTTTCAAAAATCTATTTAGGGATATCAGAGTTGTCCCTCCCAACTCTGCCCTCTTGAGATGCAATGGGTGCAAATTTGAAATCTTAAATGGTAACCCCCCCCCCCTCTTTTTATTGCAGATTAGAATTCTACGGAAAAAAAATACGTAACTTTTGTACTGAACATTTTTCTCGGAAAATCGTAGATGACGCTGTAAACGAGTAAAATGCAGTAAGAATCGTTTCCTTTGAAAAGTCAGGAAACGGTCGAATAAATCGAGAAATATACGTCAGATTGAAAAACGGAAAAATGCGTGTTCAATATTTTCGATGAATCTTTAGGGATATAAAAGTTGCCCTTTTACTAAAATATTGGACACGAATTTTTCGTTTTTCAATCCGATGTATATTTCTTGAGTTATTCAACCGTTTCCAGACTTTTCAAAGAGAACGATTCTCACTGCATTTTACCCAATTACGATGTCATCTACGATTTTCCGAAGTAAATGTTCAATACAAAAATTACGTACTTTTTTCCGTAGAATCTGAAACTGCAATAAAAATGGCGGGTTACGATTTAAGATTTCAAAGTTGCCCCCCTTTTCCCCCAGGGGGGGCAGAGTTGGGGGCAACTTGATATACATAAATAGATTTAAAAAAAAGATTGAACATCTATTTTTCAGTTTTTCAATCCGATGTATATTTCTCGAGTTATTCGACCGTTTCCAGATTTTTTTGACACTCTGTATATTCCAAATTTCAAAGCTCTATGTCAACAGGAAGTGGGTGAAAAATGAGTAACAAAATTTGACTGCCACATACATACAGAAATGTAAGTTAAAAGAAAGCATGTAAAAAGGCAATGTTTACTGCAATGGTAAGATATATTTAGAATTTCATTACTACAGATTAAATTGAGCTTTATTTTTTATTTTATTGCGCAATGTTTATTTCTTCTTTTATTTTAAGTATATATCTGTACTGAATTAATAAAATACTTCGTAATGGTCTGGTCTAAAATTTTCAAGTGTTATACATTTTTTAAATTATCACTTTCGCACCAATCATGTTTAATTTGGCAACAATGGTGTTAGTATTTCGGAAAAGTCCAAAATGCATCCAGTGAAATAGCAATCTTCGTTAATTATTTATTTTACACTGGAAATATCTACAATGAAACACCAATATAGCAGAAATATTAACGATGAAGTTGCGAAATATTTCTTTTCAGTTTTCACATTATATAAACTCCAGATTGATGCGACAAAACGAAAGCCAATGTTACCTACATTGACACAACGATATCTAGCTTCCAGTAATTCTAAATACTAATCATCGCCTTATTTAAAATCAGATTATCTGCGATTAAATAAGTTGAAGATTTCTATATGCAATTACTGGCGGCAAAAATTGATAGCAGTTTACAGCTATGTGCTGGCCAAAATTATATTGTATATAAGCATTATATAGAATACAAATCAAATGACGCGTTGCTGCTATGGCAGTTTTAAACGGGTAAAAAATAAATACAAGTTGTTTCGTATTCGGATAATTTGTTTTATATTTGTGATATAGAAGTTAATTGATATTAGCAATATTATCTCTCATTTTATATAAATGCAAATAATCTTAATTTTATAACGATGGTTTCATATTGCAAGGTGCGTAGAATATGCACTTTAGAATTTCCAAGGAATATGGCACCAGCATTTCATATTAGAAAATTTCTGTTTAATATTTAAACTGCGGAATTTTTGTCGCCCTACTTAATAGTGGAATATGTATTTATTTTTCTACGATTGAATAGGCGAGAAATATTTTTCAAATATTGTCGTCGAACTGTGCGCGGTCTGATATTGTCTACTTTATTGCATCTATTATCCGCATACAAATCAAAAATATATTTAAAATACTTTATTTTATTTTTATAGATGTGTGCAACACCTGAATTCTTGCAAAACCTTGAAAAAATGCTGTGATGAAAAAGACAAGTGCGAATCTAACTGGTTTTTTGGTTATTATTACACATGCAGGTAGATAGGAAACTCAAAAGACTTTTGTAAACGATTAACAAAACATAAGATGTCTAAATGTGTTGAATAAACATATCATATTCTATCATATTCGTTTGATAATTAGTTACTCCTAGAAACAACACGAAATCGTCCTAGTGTTACGGGTAATAGATCACCAGACAATATATTTCTAACCGCAAATATATCTCGCATATGCAATCCGAAACACTAGAGCTCTTATACTATACCTATATACCGGGAGGTTATAATATAAGTATCTCTATTTGGAGCTGTCTGTAGCTTGAAGAAATAACCGGAGTGAAAGAAAAATCGGTACACTTACTATTGGAGAAAGGGGAAGAAGAATGGAACAATAAAAAAAAATGCAATAATCGCCGACATATGGCGCTTTTGAATGTGAAATGTAATGTGTAATATTGTGTACCGTGGAGGTGTCGCAAACCTCAATTACTTTACCGCATATCACAACATGTGCGAAACATCACGCCTGATGTGTTACATTCCGCAGTTGAGCACGGCGCGCACCGCTTGGATTGTGTCCTTAAGCACAATGATCATATGGAACCTTAACATGATCGGCACCGCCATACAAAAGCGTAACCACGGTCACTGTGACACTTTCTAATAAATTAGGTGTGCCGTCCGGTTTGACGCCTTAATTTTTTACTATTGTATTACACATAACATTTAACACTCAGTAGTGCCATCTGTTAGTGATTATTGCAATTATTTTTTTTTATTATTTTTCCATACTTCTTCCCCCTTCTCGAATACTAAGTGTACCGATTTTGGTTTCAGTCGGATCATTCCTTCGAGCTACAGACAGCTCCAAATAGAGATACTTATATTATAATCACCCTATATATCCCTAATAGGAGACTTGCGAAAAAAAAACAGATAAAAAGGAATTTCTTTTTCGGTTTAAAAAGGTGTCTTAATAATCTCCAGATACTACGCTGGCAACCATTTCTGAATTTATCTTTTTTTCACCTCAAGATGTTGAAGATTACAAAGTAATACAGAATGTGGAGAAAATCCAGCAAATATAAAATACTGTGAATTACTGACATTGTCATCAGAAAATCCTAAAAAAACGCATTCTACTCATTTTAAACAAATATTTTCTTTTATAAATGCATTACAAATACGGGGGGGAAACAATTAGCTTTTATTATTCTGAAAATTTAAACGCAGATTTTTTTTTTTTTTAATAACGTATTTATTTTAATTGCTATACATACATTAAAACATGTGTAAACACAATCTGTGTATAATGGAATCGTGTTTTAAACTCAAATACTTCATTTTCCATATAAAAATAGTATTGTAAAAATGTCAGGAAAATTCGCGTTTTCGAGAGTTTTCATTATTTTTATTTAGGACCCCTTTATGTGGTTGTTGACTTAGTTAAGTTTTGCTTTCTCAACCCTTGCTTTTTATTCAACACTAGCAAGCTACGCCCGCTACGCTGGTCAATTTCTTTTAACGAACCTTTAATCAAACAAAATATTGACATTTCATAAATAACTTTTATATTTTAACAGAATAATAAGGCTACTATAATTTGTGACTCGTGCTATAGCCAATATACACGTCAGGATACGTCGCCCTTATCATTATCTTTTTACGCATGAAGGTTTCGCTATGGTACTCCATTGGAAAATTTGGTAATTTTTGAAATTCAATATTTGAAAAACGGCATAATCATTAGATTTGAAATTTATATCAAGAAAAATACAATTTTTTACCTTTCAAACGCAGTTTGTCTAACAATTTTCTGACAAATACTTTTTGAGCTATCATTTTTTCAGTAAATTCAAATGTTTCATTTTCCGAGATTAATCTGGTGCAACAATTAGCGAAAAACCCAGTCGTCAGCAAAGCATAGTTTTTTATTAAAGAGGCTGTTGCAGCAGGGATTGTCACCACAAATTTGCCACCATCACTTTTGAAATCGGTTCCGTGGTTCCAGAGATTCCATAGAAATTGTAATTTAGAATGACTTCAGAACGCTTTTTGCTCATTTCACCCATTTAAATTTCGATTTTTTTTAAATTTATTCATAGAGAGCATTTACATCTTATAAGTAACTACAATGCTAAATTTCAAATTTCTTGCCCCTTCAGTATAAAAAAGTCGCAATTTTCGAACATTTTTCGATCCTGCACCCCATTATTGTTAATGGCACCGACATAAAATATAGCCTATGTTGGAGTAGGGATTGTCCCCATCAATTTGCCACCATTACTTTTGAAATCGGTTCTGTAGTTCCAGAGATTCATAGAAATTGTAATTTAGACTGTTTTTAGAACGCTTTTCGCTCATTTCACCCTTTTAAATTTAAATTTCTTTTTTATTTTGTTTTTAGAGAGCATTTACATCTTATAAGTAACTACAAAGACAAATTTCAAATTTCTAGCTCCTTCAGGATAAAAAATAAAAATAAAACTGCCCAGTTAAACTGAGGGCATTGAGTTCACAGGCTATTCACACTAATTGTATATTATACTCTTATTTCAAAGAATTTGAAATATGCCCATCGAAAAATAAAGAAATAAACAATATATTAAGTGGGGGGTCATCCCCCCGTTACCCCCCTCATAGTTAACTAATGAACCCCTTAAACTAATCAGGTAAATCTCTAATTACAATGAATATATATACAAAATTTGAAGAAAATCGGATATATCTGCATGAAAAACCCATTTATATAAATTAAGGCGGGATTAGCTCCCTCCGTTCCCCCCCCCTTTATACTTAACCAATCAATCCCGAAAACTAATCAGGGAAGCGTCTTAACCCAATGAACCTATAAACAAAATTTGAAGAAAAACGGAATATTTCTGCATGAAAAACCCATTTATATAAAATAAAGGGGGATATGCCCCCCGTTCCCCCCTTTATACTTAACCAATTTATCCCGAAAAGTAATCAGGGAAGCGTCTTAACCCAATGAACCTATAAACAAAATTTGAAGGAAAACGGAATAATTCTGCTTGAAAAACCCATTTATATAAATTAAGGAGGGATTAGCCCCCCGTTCCCCCTTTATACTTAACCAATCAATCCCGAAAGGTAATCAGGGAAGCGTCTTAACCCAATGAACCTATAAACAAAATGTGAAGGAAAACGGAATAATTCTGCATGAAAAACCCATTTATATAAAAATTAATGGGGGGATCAGGCCCCCGATCCCCCTTTATACTTAACTAATCAATCCCGAAAACTAATCAGGGATGCGCCTTAACTCAGTGAACCTATAAACAAAATTTGAAGGAAAACGGAATAATTGTGCATGAAAAACCCATTTATATAAATTAAGGGGGGGGATTAGCCCCTTGTTCCCCCCCTTTATACTTAACCAATCAATCCCGAAAACTAATCAGGGAAGCGTCTTAACACAGTGAACCTATAAACAAAATTTGGAGGAAAACGGATATTTCTATGAAGAGTTATCGCATTACGTACTGACATACATATATACAGAACCGGCTGGCAAGCTCTCAGGGCTTGATAGCCAGTTTGATAGCTAAAAAATCGCAATTTTAGAACGTTTTTTGCTCCTGCACCCCCTGGGGTTAGTGGCACCGACATAAAATATAGCCTGTGTTGGAGCAGGGGTTGTCACCATCAATTTGCCGCCATCAATTTTGAAATCGGTTCGGTAGTTCCAGAGATTACCCCCTACAAACAAACAAACAAACAAACAAACAATCTTTACTCCTTTATAATATTAGTATAGATTAATCCCTTTTTTTCGCTGCTTTTGTAATTCACGAATACATTTAAAACATAATTATATTAATAGTGATTTGGGATGAATTTTAAATTTTTCTTTTTTATAAAGCCATGCAATTTTTAGACATAAGACTTGCTGAATATATCTTTTCAAATCTTAAAAGCTTTTTTACGCTCCATTAAACACATATGTTTTTTGAAAATCATAATAAAAGGAACGTGTCTGAATCAGGTTAGGTAAGTTTTTGTCACATGTTGTCTTACCTGCATATGAAAAACCTCTTTGTTAAAAATGACAAAAACTGTCAAATCCCATTTTCTGTGCAGACGAAGCATTAAATTTTTCATTCAATGTTTATCTTAATCAATAATATTAAATTGGGTTTGTCTGTTTGTATGTAGTTGTAGTTTCGCTCCGTATTAAGCATAATTTTCCTTTTAAAACCAGTATATAGGCACAATTTTAAATTTTGCCTAACTCATTATGCCCGCTGTTAAAAATCCTTTACCAGACCTGCCAAGTCTCCGGCTTTTTGGATACCAGTGATTTGGTACAGAAAATGTTATTTTATTTAATCTGAGCATTTTGCGATTTAAGAGAACAATATTTTCTCCAAAAAATTATTGGTGTTCAAAAATCCGGAGACTTGGCAACTCTGCTTTACATATAATGGTTACTTGGCCATATTATGAAACGTTCTCATAGGTCAGAATACTAATAAATTACGGCTATATAACCATTTTCTGTAAAAATTGTTGAATGACTGCACAGTTTGCTGCAAACTTTTAAATGTGTACCCTTCATAATATAGTAACTAGTCGCTTCAGAATATGGTATTTTCACTTTTAAAAATCTGCAACAAACTGTCTGGTCATTTAACCGTTTATATAGATAACGGTTGTAACTATTTTCTGTAAAATTTGTTGAATGACGGGATAGTTTGCAGCAGATTTTTAACAATAAATGAGCAAACTGTCTGGTCATTCAACCGTTCTTATTGATAACAGTTACTTGACCATATTATAAAACGTTCTCATAGGTCAGAATACTAACATATTACGGCTATTTCACCATTATCTTTACAAATTGTTGAATGACTGGACAGTTTGCTGCAAACTTTTAACAGTAAATGAGAACCCTTCATAATATAGTAACTGGTCGGTTCAGAATATGGTATTTTCACTGTTAAAAATCCGCATTAAACTGTCTAGTCATTCAACTGTTCTTATAGATAACTGTTACTTGAACATATTATGAAGCATTCTCATTCATTTTGAAAAATCTGCAGGGAATTGTCCAATAATTCAACCGTTTTTATAGGAAACGGTTATGTAACAGTAATTTATCACTTTTGTAACCAATGAGAACTCTTCATAATATGGTCAAGTAACGGTTTTCTTTTAAAACGGTTGAAGCACTGGACAGTTTGATGCATATTTTTAAATAAAATAGTCAACCTATTTTATAGATAACAGTTAGTTGACCATATTATGAAGTGTTTTCGTTCACTGTTACAATTCAATGCACGTTGTTTTTCCCAGTCTGCAACAGTAGCAAATTGCTGCGCCATCTGTTTCTTCAAATGTGTAAAGTTTTGTTTTGTTTTGATTTGTTTGTTTGTTTTAAATTCATCCGAAAGCATCCCAGAAGTTTATACCTGAAACCTTCAATTCCCTTCTTATGTGCTGGGGTCAGCACATCAACATCAATTGCAATTATATGTAGGTGTCATGCTACAGATAAGATTTAATTCAGATATTCCATAATTAAAATGGTCTGTAATTAAAATATTCTTTAGCTATAATCGTAGTCTCGTCTTCGTTTGGGAACACTTGTACACTTTTGCGTGCCTCAGAATGTTTTCTATAGGTTATGGTGTGCCTCACAATGTTTGGTATATGTTCAAGTGCACCGTGCGCTAATTATTATTATTATTTTTTAACACTTTCCAACCTCGTTGAAAAGTGTTTATGACTTCGGTTTGTCTGCCGTCTGCCGTCTGTCCGTCTGTCCGTGCTCTAACTCCCGTAAATATGCTCAGATTGCCCTGCAATTTTTATATGTTATTGTCGTTATCCATAGCATGTTTCCTATTTCAACTGAAGTGTGTAGCACTTATAGTTTTTTTACAGGGACACTCAAAAGAATTCCGTTACTTTACGGTCTATGTGGAAAAATCATTTGCGGTTTATTTTAATGATGTTACACTCTTTCAACCACATTGTAATTGATATATATCACTAAGGTACATTACAAGAAGCTTAATATGGAATAGGTTGTGCATAGCACTTTTAGTTACTTTACAGGGACAGTCAAAAGAATTCCGTTACATTACGTCTATGGAGAAAAATCCTCTGCGGTTTAATTAAATAATGTTTTACAATTTTAAACGCATTGAAATTTATATATATCACTAAGGTGCATTACAAGAGGCTTACTGCAGAATATTGTGAGTATAGCACAGTCATCGTTCACTTACAGGGAGACACAAAAGAATTCTCTACTGGTTGTTAGCAATATTTCCTGGAAGTGCGTTTTAAGTTGCTGAACGCGATTTTAAATTTAACTTATTTCTTGTCTATTACTTGGTGTGTATAAATTCTGTAGATCATATATACAAGGCAGCACAAAAGTTCGCGAACACATTTCCGTTTATTGACAGAAACTCCAGAAGGAGAATTTTAAACTGTTCTATGCGTTTCCTAGCTAAACTAAAATTTAGCATCCTATGTAGTATATATACAAATCTATAGATCATATACAGGGCTGAATAAAAATATTCGGATATTTTTCCGAATATTGAATATGTTGGAAATATATGTTGGCAATTCCTGAAATTCCGTTTTTAAATATGTTATGCGTTTTCCAAATTGTTTACTTATAGATGTTATCTTTCAGCTTATTAAACGGTAATGATTAGTAAAATTATTTTGGAAGCGTTGGAAAGTGTTACATAATCTATGCTTGACGCGTGATTTTTCGTTCTTTTTTTTTTTTTTTTTTGCAACTCTTTAAAACTGATGGAGGATATTTTCGGAGCGGGTAAAATTCCCTATTTTATAAAGCAAGCTAAATTAACGTTCCGCCAACCAGCCGGGTCCAGTCACTGCCACCGAGAAACACTCAAGGCCGACGGACAAGAAGTGTGACGTCATGGCTAATGGAACGACTTCTCACATGTCAGTTATCAAAATCAATTTGAATTTTTCTATAAGAATATACTGGTAATTATCATTTTTTTTTGGTCAGGGGAAAATACAGTAAAAAAAAATTATAATTACCAGTCTATTCTTATAGAAAAATTCAAATTGATTTTGATAACTGACATGTGAGAAGTCGGTCCATTAGCGATGACGTCACATTTCTTGTCCGTCGGCCTTGAGTGTTTCTCGGTGGCAGTGGTCCAGTGGACCCGACAAGTACATTTAAAATGACTATTCGAACCAGTATTTAGTTCATAAAATAAGTAAAATTTGAACCACGGAAAACTAAACAAATGTATAAGTTAAATAGAATTAAATAAAAATTCTTGTTACAAATGTTTTGATCAAGGCTGAGAAAAATTTCCGGTAAGTGTAGGGTTAATCTTTTTATGTATAATCATTCTTTCTGAACTACCTTTTTTATATTTTGTATATCTAAGCATCATAGTCTTTTCGACTAGAAAAATGGCGAGAATGTCACAAAATTCAGTAAATTTTATTTTGCACAACCACGTGTATTCGGTCGTAAAGATTTATGTTTTAGGGATAATGAGATTCCATCCAATAGCTTCTTATATATTTCGACGGAATAATCCAGAAATATCAATATAGCACCATGATTAGGAAAATATTCATGATCTAAATTTCGGATCAAAGATGAAAATGAATGATAAACAGGGTAAATAAAACAAATTAAATAACAATTCGTAATACAGATTATTATAATTAAAGTTCATAATGTACTGATGAATGTCAGTAAAATGTTTTAATACAAAGCTATATATATAAGTACTTCTAACAATTATTTAAAGGATTAAAACTTGCGAAAAATTGTATCATCTAGAATAATTGTTATTGTAACTCAAATAATATCAATGAAATCATAAAATACATTTCTTCATATGTTGAAAAAAAAATGGATTAAAAACACACATACAGGGTGAATCTAAACTTTTGGGCAAAATTTTAAGAGGTGATAGTACACATCAAGACAAACAATATTAAATAGGAAACTAAGGGTTCCAAACGTCTTCCGAAGGAGATAGGCGCCATTAAAGTTTAGGATCCAAAATTTCAAATGATTATAAAAAACGGAAAAATTGTTCGATTCGTTTGCGGTTTTCGCTAAAACTATTCTTTATGTCAGTATTTTCTGAAAAATAAATTTTAAAGATAAAGTTTAAAAAATGCCGATAGAGGGCGCTTTAGACTTTGGAGTAACGAAAAACTATTTTTTACCGTTATTTTTTGTATTTCATTAAATGCTTTCAAAAGCTTTGACTTAAACTTAAATTTTGAGCTCAAAATCTGAATCGTTGGGAGTGATTAAGTAGCGCAAATTGAACTGCGTTCAGGAGGTGAAATTTGAAACACCTTCTCCCAATTCAAATTTCAACACCTGAACACAATTCAGTTTGCGCTACTTAACCACCCCCAAAGTTGTTCGTTACTCCAAAGTCTAAAGCGCCCTCTATCGACATTTTTTAAACTTTTTCTTTAAAATTTATTTTTAAGAAAATGCTGACATAAAGAATAGTTTTAGCGAAAACCGCAAACGATTCGACCAATTTTTCCGTTTTTTATAATTATTTGAAATTTTGGGCCCTAAACTTTAATGGCGCCTATCTCTTTCGGAAGCCGTTTGGGACCCTTAGTTTCCTATTTAATATTGTTTGTCTTCATGTGTACTATCACCCCTTAAAGTTTTGCCCAAGAGTTTAGATTAACCCTGTATATCTTTATGCATGAGAATTGTATAAAGCGACTTATTCTTCAAACCTACTCTTCCACTTTAACATAACTTTTCATTTAACACTTAAAAAGCATAGCCTCACGATAGACAATTCTTTATATTGAGTCTCACAGCTATAACAAATTTAATCTTTATTTGCTTTATTTCAAAATGCAACTTGATGCTTGTTTTGAGACTACTATCATGAAATACTTCAATTAGTGGCGACAATAACACCTAATGGACTTTTATTTTTCTTTCATTTCACCATGTTCATAAGGCCATTTTATTTTCCAAAACATTGATATTTTCAGATAGAAATGTCACTGACAGTATTGGTAAATTTAACTTGAAAGAAGATGGAGTATTTCGCAAATAGTAATTAAGGATATAGTTTATGAGAAGTTATAAGAATGAGTCAATTAGTTGTCTCTAATGAGTTACTAATAGTTTTACTAATAATTTTAATATCAACAAAATGCAAGCGATAAGAAGTGTTTCCATTGGTTCATACTTTATACAAAAATATAAGAAAAAAATAATTAATTTCCACCAATGAATGATATCTTTATTTATCTACATTAATAACCTATATTATAAAACAAAAATATGTCTGAAACAAAAATATGTCATGATTTCGATTCATTAATTAATGATTGATTAATGAATATTTTTAAATATGCGTGAAACCCAATAATGGAATAAAAACTCGAATTTAGCATTCATTTGTTTCTTTATTATGAAGCAAAAAAGACACTGACGTAATATGAACGGTGAATTAAAAACCTCATTTAAGCAATTCACGCTCATACTCAGTAATGCTTACGAATTCTTCTTTCCCTGTATATGTTCTATAACATTTGTACCGTAATATTTAACAATCTATTTATCTCGAAAATTCATACAATACCTGAAAGCGCTCTTTCAGCAATTATCGCTAATAGACATTATTTCTTACACAGTACTGTACCCGAAATCTTTTGTGTTTCCCTATAAATGAAACATTAACGATAAATGCAATGCATATAATATTCTACAGCAAGTATCTTGAAGTAAACCTCCGTAATGTATAACAATTTCATTATATTTGAAACAGGGTTACATAATACTCTGCAAGCTATTTTTCCCCGTCGACCATTACGTAAAGGAATTCTTTTGTGTGGCCCTGTAAAAGAATAATAAATACTTTTCACCTTATATTCGACAGACTTCATGTTTTAGTGCACTTTATAAATACATATCACCTTCATTATGTTTGAAATGGTGTAACATCATTAAAATGAACTTAAAAGGATTTTTTTTTCAATTGACCGTATTGGAAAAATAAACTTTTGACTGCCCCTATGGAAGATTCATAAATGCTACAATATTCATTTTCTATAGGGATCGTGCTGTAGTAAACTTTAATAACATACAAAAATTAAAGGGCAATCCAAGTATATTTACGAGGGGTTAGACTACGGAGAGGCTGCCTAACAAACCGAAGTCATAAACACTTTTCAACTATGTTGGAAAGTTTAAAAAAATGTTTTTTGATGATCTGCCCAAGAGTTTTAACTAAAATTTTCTTTAACAGATAATTAAATAAATAATTCGTATTCTTATTTTCGAAACCTTATCACATTTTAATGGTTAAAGGGCGTGATTAAAGACTTGTTTCATTCACTTTTGTTCATTAGGAAAATGAAGCAATTTTAATACTACGTATTATTTATAGTCAACTAATAATATTAAACCCAAATCCATTCTATTTTAAAATTAAATTTCCGCTTGCATTTTCTTCTAAAATATAAACTTTAAAATTATTTCACTTCAATTATAATTCAAATGTATGAAACTGAATGACAGTAAATACGAGGGAAAGTCATTAAGTAAGTCACAAAAGATAATTAAATAATAACTTACAACGATATTCACTTCAAAACTATTTTTATTTCGCAACATGCTCGCCACCAATATTTATGCACTTATATCACCGTTTTATCAGTGCCCCAACAACAGCTGCATAACATTCTTTGGGTTGCTGTCTCAGCCACATTAGGACTTCAAATTGAACCTTTTCATCATCTGTGAACATCATCTTGCTTCCAAGATGTTTTTTTAGTGGACTAAACAAATGAAAATCGCTTGGGGGCTAAGTCGAAGCTGTAGAAGTTGTCAATCTGAAGACAACCCTTTGAATTGTCTCCTGTGTTCAACTCTAAGTCCTAATGTGACTGAGACAGCAACCCAAAGAATGTTATGCAGCTGTTGTTGGGACACTGATAAAATGGAGATATAAGTGCATAAATATTTGTGGAGAATATGTTGAGAGATAAAAATAGTTTTGAAGTTAATATCATTGTAGGTTATTATTTACTATCTTTTGTGACTTATTTAATGACTTACCCTCGTATATTTATAATTTATTATTCTCGGAAGATCAGGTCATTATAACAGAAAATGAAGAAACTGCCACATGCAAGTTTAAAAAATTAAAGGATATTTATGATAAATATGAGTAAAAATGGGCACTTAACAAGTCTAGAAGTTGACATTTTGTTGGATTATATAAATATAAAAACTGTTGAGGAATTCAAATACCGTGTATCTATCTTTAATTAAGATGGAAATGCCAAAAAGATGTAGAAAGAGAATTTGTACAGGGAGAAAAGCAATTGCAATTGTTGAATTTCGTTCTGTGGAGCAGTAATAGTCGCCCCAAAACTAAACGATTAATTTATAGTGCAAAGCATTCTACCGTAGGGTTCGGAGACATGGATTTTAAATCTCTCTTTGGAAAAGAAACTCCTCTCTACAGAAATGGAGTTCTGGCGAAGATCAGCAGGAACATCAAGGCTGACGAAAGTTACAAAATGAAGAATACGTGAAATTATTCAAGTCAAACAGGATGTTGCACATACGATCGAACATAATAAGCTTAGAGAGTATGGGCATGTTCACAGAATGAAATAAGAGCTTCTTTAAAAAATTCTTTTATAATGGAGCCCGAAAGGGAGATGAAGGCGTAGCAGATCCGGAATGACTTGGATAAGTTCGATTGAAGAGTCATTCATGTTAATTGATGTTAATGACCCTGGACAGGGTAAAAGGAAAATAATTTCAAAAATACTTTTATGTTAGATTAATTTTAACACAGTTATTCAAATTGGTAAATAAATCGTACGAGTTGTAGTTTTCCAACTGGACTAAAAACCTGCGATCTATTCTGTTGAGCTGATTAAAATGTCAGAACAGACGCTATGATCAATAAGGTTAATTGGATGAATTATGCCCTCCAGATTCGACTGGGATAGCTCAGTTGGTAGAGCATGGCAGCTTCAGCCATAAGATCACAGGTTCGAATCCTGGCCGGACATTTTGCGTCCAGTTGGAAAACTACAACTCGCATACTTTTATGTGTTTAGGAAACCCACTGCATAATGAAAATACCTAAGGATGATGATGATATAATGATGATAATGAAGAATTCGATAAAAAATTATTGTAAAATTTTATGTAAAAAATATAGAATGTACTTAATTAAAATTCAATTTTTCAGATATAGGTAACTGTACAACTAATAATTATGTACTTTGAATGCTTCTTAAAGGAACGATGACAAACACATTTCACCAAGAACTGCGTTGTACGGAACACTATTTCTCTGAATACATTTTAAATAAGGTATGTATTACGGTACAGTATAAATTGCGTGTCTTATGTTTACCTTTATTTGGTAGCGACAAAAAATGAGAGGAACATATACTTTAGGCTAGGGAATTAATATGTCTCTAAACTGTACGGCTAGTCCCCAGAGTAAATGATAGGAAGAACGATGCTTACCATCTAGAGTCAGATGGTGCACAAAATACTGCTCACAGTCAACGCACATTTTATTCTACAGACACTTTTCCAAGAAATATTCTTAAAAATATCAGATTGAGTCTAATGATTTTATAATAAAAAATAATTGAACAATATAAAAGAAATTACTACTTGCAATCCTTCGCATGGCACAATAATTTATTTTACATCCAAGAACAAAAATTTTCTGAGCCAAAAAAAATGCACAATATGTTTTTCTTATAAGTGTGAATAAACCAAATTGCTTATCTAATATTTAAATTCAATTAAATGGAAATTTTGAAAGTGTATTCACTAAATTTTAATCATAATAATTCGGAAAGATAAAATAATTAAACATAAATATATAGTATGAATTGATGCTATACTTTTAAAAATGATTCCATTCATTTTTTATAACGTTAACGCTGTAATGATACTCAAATCCCCTAAAGCACACATATAAAGGTATCCATCAATCTTAATACTTATCTAGAATGAAATAACGCATATGAGTAATCGTTTTTTTATTATTATACCTCATCACTGATTCCATTATATCATTCATCTTTGGTATTAAGGTGTTGAAAAGGTAAAAATAAGAGGATTTCGTGTTCAAATTTGTTTTGGTCGAAAAGACAATTCTCCTTTTTAATTTTTATTCTATATTATTTTTAAAGATGTACTGTATTATAGCTTGAAACGTGTTTAAAGAATAAATAATATTAAACTTCCTTGTTTATATTTTATTTATGTATTTATTTATTTATATTTGAGAAATACAGGGTGATCAGAAAATGAGTATACATTTGAAAAATTAATAATTCACGGAATAATGTAGGTAGAAAGGTAAAAATTGACACACATGCTTGGAATGACATGGGGTTTTATTGTATCCACAAAAAGTTCATAAAATGGCCGACAGATGGCGCTTCGTGTGATAAGAAAAGCAATAATTAGCATAACAAATTATGACAAAGCAAAGACGATGTTCTTCAGAACGAATGCTCAACATGCCCACCGTCATCCCGCAGCAATAGCTGTAGCCGAGGGACAATGTTGTGCACAGCACTGTGCAGCATATCTGTAGTTATGATGAGAAAATGGCGTTGGATGTTGTATTTTAGCATGCCTATTGATGTCGGTCGATCGCGGCAGATTCCCCATTTTGATAGTAGAGCTTTACTAACATTGCCTTTTCTGGTAACGTCAGCTGCGATTGCTGGTGCATCTGATTCTCTCTCTCATTACAGATCCTTTTATACACGTTTCTCAGGCAGAGTCACTGACGTTTTGCTGTTTAGTGCCATCTGTCGGCCTTTTTATTTTTAACCTTTTTTTGTGTGGTTACAATAAAACCCCATCTCATTCCAAGCATGTGTGTCAATTTTTACCTCTCTACCTACATTATTCCGTGAATTATTATTTTTTCAAATGTATACTCATTTTCTAATCACCCTGTACATAAAAAATTAAATCATGAAGGCCATTTCTTGTTTTGTTCATAAGAATAAATTTAAAATGTTAAAGTGATTAAAAGAATCGAACAATGTTGGACTTTTATTTTTCTTTCATTTCCCCACTTTTATACATTGATTTTATTTTCTAAAGAATGGATATTTTCAGATAGAAACGCCACTGACTTTGTTCGTGAAGTTAACTTAAAAAAAGATACACTATTTCGTAACATTTTCGCTTAGGATAAATTTTATGTAAATTTATATAAGAATAAATCAATAAATTATCTCTAATGAGTTATTTTTCAGTAATAATAATTTTAATATATATATAAAATTTAGCAAAGAAAAAAATTCTGTAATGTTATACTAATTTAGACTTTAAAATCATTGTCCAATTAAGTAAAAATATTGGAAAATTATATTATAAAAAAAAATACTTGATGTGCATAATTAAAGTTAACATTTTCAGACAGAAGTAACGATTCATATGAAAATTATGTACTTTGAATGATTCTTAAAGAATCGATGAGAACGACATTTATTCAAGAGGTGCGTTGCATTGAAAATCGTTTTGCTGGGTAAATTTTAGATAAGATATGGATTACTGAAAAGTATAAATTGCTTTCATGAAGTTACGTTCTTCCGGAAGCGATTAAACCAGTAGGGAACCTGCAGTTTGGGCTTGGACATGAACATGCCTAAAAACTATACGTTTAGTCTCCTGAGTAAATGGTAGCGAGAAAGATGTCTATCATCTAGAGGCCGATGGTGCACAAAATATGGCTCATAGTCCATACCCAATTTATTCTACAGGCACTGATCCAAGAAATAGTGCTAATAATATAAGACTAAATCTAATAAATTTATAAAGAACTAGTCGTTGGTGGCCACCGTTATACTTACCCATCATGGATATGCATAATATAAAGTATGAAAATAAAACATGTGTAAACTATTTATAAAATGTATTGCAATTCGAATAAAATCATGGCTTGATGACGTCATAAACTTTAAACGTTCTATTACTGAATTGCGTAAAAGAAACATCCTTATAACTCCAAAAATAATAATCACATTAACTTACGGTTTACTGCGTCGGATTAAGCGTCTCATTTCCTATTAAAATATTTATTTGAATTGAAATTTGAATAAAATACAGGGTCAAGAAATATTGAAGAGTGTGGCAAACAGGATTACAAATAACTCGGCAACTCATTATCCGATCGACTTCATTCTTTATGCAAAATTTATGTTTTTTATTCTCCTTTATATTCACTTCTTAAAATAAACAATTTCGAAAATTTTTATATACCTTTTATCAGAACGAATATTTCGAGAGTCCGAAAAAAATAGTTCGGGATAACCGAGGTTACTGAAATTCAATAAGCTTCTTCCCATTATTACATACTAAATACATACCAAATTTAAAGTTTCAAGGTCTCTATCTCAATTTGTTCGGGAGATAGAGCGTTTGCAGACACACAGACAGACGGACGGCAAATTTTTATTTTCTAAAAATATGTTTTTCGGAATCTCCAGTGTCTGAAACGTGTAAATCCGTCAACATTTTTTTTTTCGATTTTCAAAACGATTATAAGACTTACCCTATACTACGTATGATGGGTAAGTAAAAATGATTAAAGAATATAAAAGAAATAACAGGTCATAATCCTTTTCCATCCAAAATAATTTCTTTTCAGTACAATAATCAATTTTTTTTTTTGACTAAAGAGCAAAATCTGTTTTCGAATAGAGTGGGAATTAAACGAAATAATTTATCGAATAGTTCAATTCAATTCAATTAAGTTTTGAAGTGTTCACTTAAGTTTTAAGTGTTCACTTAATTATAAGTTTAACTCTTTTCGACAGCGATCAAAACAGAAGGGACTCCCTACTTTGGGCTTGGGGATTAATATGTCTATAAACCATACAGCGATTCCCCAGACTAAGGAGTAGATAGAAATATGTCCATCTTGCGGCAGATGGTACAAAAAATACTGTTCGCAGTCAGTGTTCCCAATTTATTCTACAGATACTATTCCAAGAAATATTACTAATAATATCAGAATGAATTTAATAACTTTAGAAAGAACAATTATTAAATAATATAGAAAAATTAATGGTTGAAATCCTTGCAAAAGCAAAGAAAAAAAAAAGAAAGGAAAAAGAAAGTTCCATTTAAGAATGAAACACTTCTTCGACTAAAAAGAAATAAAATCTGTCTTCTTTTTATATAAAATGCGAATAAAGCAAAAAAAAAAAAAAAATTAAAAACCATAGTACTTCATTTTAAGTCAAAGAAATATTTGAAAGAGTCATCTTAAGAGTCAGAGGTATGAAAAGAAATTCCGAAATCTGAATATTTCGCTATAAAAATGTTGTATCCATTTTTGCTGTAATTTTAACACTAAACATACCGAGTTTTTCAAAAATATTTCTAGAATTTTTATTCAAAACTATTTATTTCTGTGTGATTTATATATTTTTTTTATTTTTGAAAAAAGATCTGGCTGAATTAAAAATATTTGATTTGGTACCTGTCAAATGACTGGTAGTTGGTATATATAGTATTAAATATGATTCCATTCATTTGTTTAGCGTTAAGGGATTCCGGGAGAGAAAATTCTCAAAACAATGCAATTTTTTTATTGGCTTAGTAACAATTACAAAGTTTTTAGGGTTTAATATCGCAAACTGCATTATTTTATCAAAATTAGATCCGAAGATACAAAATTTTCTGTCTTGTGATGCCGAGCGCGACCCGTCCTCTAACGGGAACTTTAACTTCATTTATCGCAGAATAAATATTTTTATGATTTGTAAACTTTGAAAGGATATATTTAAAATTCCTTATAAGTTATTGGTATGAAAATTTCAACAGAGTTTCTCAATTATGATTCTAATAGATTGTCTTCAGGATTTTTGATTTTGAGTGAGAATTGTGAAAATATGCTAATTAATGCAAAAGTCAGTCATTAAAAAAACTTCATTTTTTAACTTTAAAATTTATTATGAACAGTATAATTAATATTTTTAAAAATCCTAAATTTAAATCAAACTTACACAATTTCCGTACACAACAGTGCAAAATTTATGCAAATCACGCAAGTGGTTCAAGAGTTATATCAAAAATTAAATATGTTTAAATTTTTAAAAAAATGTTTTAAAGCTAAATACAAATAAAATATATAGAAAATTCCATATAATGCGAACGACAAATTCACCCTCTCGAATTTATAAAATACAATGTAAACACATTGATGATTTGTTGTTACTACAGAGGTGCCATAAAACAAAACACAGTTTTAAAAATTAAAACTATAAGATGTTAAAATTCATAAGCTTTCGGCTAAACATTAGCCTTCCTCAGATGAAACACAAGCCGACGAGAAGACGCCGCTCCGATTCCGAATGGCGCGCTCTGGCCAGGTCCAAAATGGGCGAAACCAATCCACTATGAATTGGAGGGAGAGAAAAGAAAGAAAGAAGTTGGGATGATACCATATGCATTAAAGAAATATAATATAACTCTTATCGCAAAGCCCCCAGCAAAGCTAAAATATCTGGTACATAGAATGATTGACCCATTGATAATGTAGATAAGTCTGGCATTTATATTATTCCTTTTAAAGTTAATGGCAGTTCTAAAACATATTCATATATAGGCATGACAACTCGCAAATTAAAGGAAAGGATTAAAGAACATACGGCTGACATAAAAAAAAGGTAAATTATCCACTGCTTTATCCAGATTAAATCAAGCTAAAGATATTGATATATTTTTAAGTAAAACTAAAATAATTTCACATCGTTCACAGTATAATAGTTGCATAATCAGAGAGTCCCTAGAAATTTTGAAAAGAGGTGATAATACATGTAATGATGTATTATCCTCGTATATGGTATAATATATTGGGTGTCATTGGGGTTTTTGGTTTTTGCTGACCCCTCCCCCCCCAGCTTGTTATGGTATCATCCCAACTTCTTTCTCTCCCTCCAATTCATAGTGGATTGGTTTCGCCCATTTTGGACATGGCCAGGGCGCGCCATTCGGGATCGGAGCGGCGTCTTCTCGTCTGCTTGTGTTTCATCTGAGGAAGGCTAATGTTTAGCCGAAAGCTTATGAATTTTAACATCTAATAGTTTTAATTTTTAAAACTGTGTTTTGTTTTATGGCACTCTGTAGTAACAACAAATTATCAATGTGTTTACATTGTGTTTTATGTTTTAAAGCTTTCAGCTTTTTTTCACATACAATATTGTCACAAATATATGTCTCTCTATATTAAAAAAAGGTAACAACCGCCGCGGCTGCCGCTGTCAATTAAGATTTTGTGCCTTGAAGTCTTTCTGGACTAATATCCAGAAAACTATTGCAAATAAAAATTAAAAAATTGGTGGTTTTATAAAGAAATGTTCGATAAACACGTTGAAGTAGACCGTTTTTAAATCGAAGAATTATTTTAAGAGATATTTAAAATCAAAGTTGGTCAAAACAGTTTTCATATAAAAGTTTTATAGAAACGAAAACTATGCACAGGAATTTAAACATAATTTGTAAGGATATAGTTGACAAGGTTGGGGTGTGCAGACTGCAATTATGTTTTCAATTTGACTCATTTTTTGAGGTTATATTTCAATTTTTCATTCAAAATTTTCATTAATTTGACGAAGATTTATTTCATATTTCATAAATTCCATTATTTGAATCGTTGCCAATTTGTAAAATAGCGCACGTAATAATATTCCCTTTCAATTAAGAAATGTATTAACACGTGACTATTAAAAACAGAAATAAAACATTAAAATAATGACTAAATGATCACGTGTTAAAAGCATTAAATATAGAAAATTACGTAATAAAAATATACTTGCGCGTGAGTATTAAAAAGAGAAATACGAGTAACTAGGGAAATTTCCGTCACAATTAAAATGATCAAATGACAATATTTCAAAACAATTTCAATTAATAATTATATTTTCATGCGAGATCAATTTATTTCGACAATTTTTTTTACCTATTACTGCAAATTTTAAAACTGCGTAAATAATAATATTTCCTTTCCAATGTCAAAATTCTTCTATTTGTTTATTTGGTGTTACAGTTTAGCGATAGTTTTTTTTTTTTTTTTTTTTTTTTTTTTTTTAATGAAAATTGATTGACGGGGTAATGGAGAAGTATCAAAAGACAAATAAGCGTTGAATTAAAAATTCCTCGATAAAAAAACTAACACGTGTAACGCATCTGATGTCAACTGAATGTGACGCGACGCCACGATTATGCACGTTTGGCGTTAAATCAGATATTTTGGTGACAGTTACAGTTGTAATCTGTTTCAACAGCAGTTGATTCGACCTTAAAATCCCTCAGTCAAAGGAAAATGAATGGAAACCCTGTTACAGCAGATCGCCACTGGTTGTTTAATTATAATACAATCTTCCGTAATCGTTTTAGAGATGATCAAATAAGAGTGTTTTTAAATCATGCTGTTTCAGAACGGGGGTTGGCGAGCGTAGCTCATAGGGGCAGAGCCCCCTAGTAAATAAAAAAAATTAGAATTTTGTTTCCCGGACCCATTAATACAATAATGATGCTCATATCGGATAAAGCACACTTTTAACGGTATCCATCAATCTCAATAAAAATCGACAAATAAATAACGCATTAGAAGAATTGTTTATTGATCATATCTCATCATTCTGATTCCATTATAACATTCATCTTTTATATTAAGATGCTAAAAACACAAAAATAAGAGGATTACGATTTTAAATTTTCTATTATGTAGAATAAGTTTCTCGTATTTTATTCTAGTTCTATATTGTTTTAAAAATGCTAAATATCATATCTTGAAAATGTTTTTTTTTTTTTTTTTTTTTTACTTTCTTCTACCTATAATAGAAGAGAGTATTGTAATCGAAATTTTTTTCGACTTCCAGTGTTCGACGGATTTACACGTTTTAGGGGTCAGAGATTCAGAAAAACATGTTTTTACAAAATGTGTCTCTGTCCTCACTGTATCATCGAAAATTGTATGAAGTTATGCTTCAAATTGAACAAAATCTTTTTCTATGTTTTTGGCTGGGGCCAGCAGTTTCCACTTGAATTTGGGGATATTTCGACGAAAGGAGGGCGCTGCGATCGCGATTTTTGTTCCATTTTACCAATAGTATCATCGAAAAGTGCATGAAGTTATGCACATAATTGAACCAATTTTTTTGTATATGTTTTTAACTACAGCCTGCAGGTCACTGTTGAATTTGCGGATATTGCGCCTGGAGGGGGCGCTGTGATAGCCATTTAAAGATTTCAATTTCAAAAAGTTGTACAAAAAAATTAGAAATCCTAAAAACATTTTTGCGTTAGATATTTGGCCTTGATCCAGGAATTCCAGAGCATTTTTTGTTTTGTCTCTATCTTAAAAAATGGCTGAGAAATAGCAGTTTGAAATTATAGGGTGGCTGACATTTTGAAACAATACGGGTTTAATTTATGATTTTTAGTGAACATGGTTTCGCCAAATTTTCTTTCATTATTGTAACTATCGTTTCAACACTTTCATGCTTAACTCTATATATTTATATAAGCCAACTTCGAATCCTCGCTAAACTGGGCGACGATTGGGGAAATATCGCCAAAATGGGTGATAAAAATATGTTGTCATATATGAAGCCAACTTGGCTATGTCTGTCTAATTTGGCGATAGTATCATTCAAATTCAATATTGACGAGAACTGGGAATAACTCTTCTGTAATCGGGTTCCTTGTATTTTAGCTTCGTGTATTTTCAGTAGAATTAGCTAAAATCTCAAAACCAAGCAATAAGGTGGCTATCTTTTTCTGTCGGTACAGGCCAGAAGGACTTTTCCTAGTTTAGTATAATACATCGGCTGCTCGTATCCAGGTAACCCGCCGATTCGCAAGCAGCTGACGTACAACAGAATGACGAAAAATATTGATTTTTTTTGGCGCTGTGATAGCATATTTTGAAGCATTAACATGTATGAGATTTGTTTGTTTGTTTATTGAGAACATACATCTGACTTGTGTGCTTGACATCACATGTATGAGATAGGAGAAAGTTTTGATATTGGCACATCCGACTAGTTTGTTTTATTATTGTTAAATATTCAATAACTTTTTGGAAAAATATCTAGAAAGTTTCAATGTTTATTGCATAATCACAATGATTATAGAAAATTGATTAAGTCAGTTGAAGTTATAAACAAGTTAAAAATTGTACGTCAAACGTGACAAATGAGGTGCGTTTGTACTATAACTAGTTTTATAAATATTTATATCGTCTGTTATTATGATATGATAATTTTCGTAATAAAATAAGTAAATTTTAAGTTGGCAAAAGTTTATCTTTTGATGACATTTTCTGAAAATTCCAATGGGAAACTTAAGCCCAGATTTGAAATTTCAGAACTAGAAATCCATATTTAGACTCTTTTTCTACTTAATATCTATTTCTCCGGAAACGTCTACTCAAAAAACTGTCGGCACATTATAGGATTGCTATAATTAAACAATCTTAATATACAAATTTGGTTTTTAAACACAGTAATACGGAAATAATATGACTCCACCTTAAATAGGTACTTAATCACCATGGTAAACTAGAATCATTACCTATCATGGGATATAACTGAATTAATTACGTATGATAGGATTTAATAGAATGAAGCAAACTTTTATTAATATCTTTTTAAGTTTTGATTCAATTTCATAAAATTTGAAAATACTTGGCAAAATTCTGCAACGATTGTATATATTAAATTTCATACCATTTGGTTGGTACGCTGTTATATGCAGATGGACAGACGGACCAGACGACAAATATTTATGCTACGTATTTATAATTATGAACGCACCTAAAAAACAACCTTCGTATAAATGTTATTATGAAGAGGTGAAGAAATTGGCGGTGGCAATGAGAAAACTTTCTATCATCAAAAACGTGGGACGATCCAAAATTGCAAATGTCAGTTTAGCGATACTACTCGTCAAAATCTGATATAACAGACAAAATTTTCGAATGTATCGTAAAACTGAACAAGTGGGTAAGTGTGATCGAAGATAGTTCAAAGGGTTTCGTTTAATATTCCTTTCAAAACACTTTATCCTTTCTTTAATAAAGCCAAATAAATATCATTTAGCAACAACAAAAAAAATCATGTTTTTTATAAAGTAAAAATTTACCGGTATATTTTTTCGTTTTTTTTCGAATATCTAAACCAGCCGGATAGCGGGCAAAGCCCGCTATTATATTCTGTCATGACAATATCCATCATACGGACCAAATGCAATATTTAAAAAAATAATTTCAAAATTAAACAAATTGTACACTTTCAAAATGTTAAAATATGCGAATATTTCCATAATCGGGTTTTTATCATGATTCAATACGTTCCTCAAACTCATATATTTACTATTCTCTATTACTCATATTGATACTCGCTTTGTATTATTCTCAAACATTTGAAAAATTCGTTAAACTCCAAATATGAGGTCGGATTTTCTATTTAATTCATTAATGACGTGATATTAATCTGCTTTGTGTACACGCGCATACTCATACTCCTTGTATTATTGAGAAATCTTAGACATTTTTCATTACCCCTATGACGTCAATCAATTTTATTTCATATTTATCTTTTTTCAATTGGTGAAACTTTTTATTTCATTTTCATTTTTCACGTGGAAATCGTCTGATAGAAAATTAATTATTGTAGAAAGAATTTCATTGTGGATTTTAAATTTTTGGCATCTGCTATAACGAAAAATGTTTAAATTTAATTGGAAAAGGCTGTTAGAATTTTAATTTTTTATCTCTCTTTATTAGAATAATACAAATTTTTCAAATTTTAATATTTTGAGCTCTTTACAGTTGGTATTCTTCTATATACACAAAGTTTCAGCTCCATAAGTTATATAGTTTTTGAGAATGGCTCTGTGACAGACAGACAACGGAGCGGGAGTAATAGGGTTTCGTGAGATGAACCAAACCCTAAAAATGGTGTGGTAAAAATATCATTGTGGAAAATTACTTTAACAAAAATTTTATTAAAAGTATAATAAATAATAGCACATTGTAATCATATATTTCTTTTAAATACTAAAAGGTGTAAATTAACAACTTAATATACAGTAAAATAACTTTTATTAGATTGTTGACATGTATCGGCTCACTTCCAGCCATTTTCAAAAACAAATGTGAATATTCTATAATTGCACGGTCTTTGAAGTTATTATTTGAAATGCTACCTTTTAATTTTTATGTACTTTTTAGAAATTACGCACGTTATCTTTTATTTTTACTTGGTTTTTTATTTTCTTATTTGTAACCATGGAGTAATTCGAGCCACAATTTCGGTAAGTTAAAAGATGCTGAATCGTTATATATTGTATTTCTGCTTGTTACTATCTCTATGGTTTCTCTTATTATGGATGGATAGTATGGACTGGAGGGAAAAATTATTTTACTTTCATTGAAATTGATTTGGAAGGTTTCTTCTTGATATATGAAATTGTGGTTCGAGTTACTCCATGGTTAGAAATATGAAAATAAACAACCAAGTAAAAATAAAAGATAACGTGCGTAATTTTTTAAAAAGTATATGAAAATTAAATGATAGCATTTCAAATAATAAGCTCAAAGACCGTGCAATTATAGAATATTCACATTTGTTTATGAAAATGGCTCGAAGTGAGCGATACATGTCAAAATAATACATGTCAAAACATGTATGTCGAAACATGTCAAAATAAAATTTATTTTACTGTATATTATGTTGCTACGTTGCTAATTTACACCTGTTAGCATTTAAATGAAAAAACTATTACGTAAGTATAGCAATGTCTTTGAATATTTAGTTTGTCTTCAGAAAGTTATTATGTTCTATTATAATAAAATTTTAGTAACTTGATTTTTTAATAAAAATTACCAGTTTAAAGAAAAAGTTGTTTGTTTTGGCATTAAGTTGATAACTTATTTAATTTTTGACAAAAACTGAATTTACTTTATTCAACGAAATGGATTATTTTACACCATTCAAATGTTTACATTGTTTAATGTAGACTTCTGTAAATTCATACAATAAATGACCTCCCGTGGTGGTCCCCACTAATGGGTGTTCACTCTACAAAAATAAAAATTTCGTACGTTCAGTAAAAGTGTGTTAAAAAGTCATTAGAATTATGAAACAGTGTTCTGCATGTGTGTAACTGCACGCCTTGAAGTGGTGAAAATTCCGATATTCCCAATAAATTTAAATCATAAAAAATTCGTTTTTAAAGATAAATGTTATAAAAGGATTTGTCCTTAATGACTCATCATAGCATAGATATTCAAAACGGATAATAGAAACCGATTAATAAAGAATATCTCATCAAAAACAAATCGCTGTAAATGATCCCGCCAAGCCACAAACCTAAAACGTCAGTCACAAAAAGAAGTGATATCACATAAAAAGAAGCGATATAGAAGTGCATACTCCGAGTCCTGTGTAAAAATCTATCACCACTCATAATGTTTCCAAAAGACTCGGAGTGAGGTACAGTATGTGAAAACTGCTTGGCGACCTGCAGGCTTTTATAATATATGCAGTATATCAATTTTGAAAAAAATAAATTTTTAATTTTTGTTACATCATTTTTTAAATATTTTTGGATGCGAAAGAACTGACAGAACGGATTTTTCCCCAGATCTACGGATATATATATATATATACATATATATATATATATATATATATATATATATATATATATATATATATATATATATATATATATATATATATATATATATATCCATATTCAGTGTGTTGGGGAATACTTTCATTGACAAATAATTATTAAATACTTAATCATTATTTCATAGTTTAAGTTGGTGTTATGGTAATGTTTCATTTATGGTTATATATATATTACAAACTCTTAATATTTACATGTTTACTTAAAAAATCCTCTTCGTAAGATTGGTGTTTCTAGTTTAATTAATGGTAAATAAAATCAACAAATTGATTTTTCAAGCTCATAAATAAGAAAGGACATGCCAACACAGAAGCTTCAACTTTTTACAATTTTATGGGAGCAAAATAAATAAATTAATTAGTTAATTAAATTAAATTAAATTAAATTAAATTAAAATAATATAGTCATATGTAATTGCAGGAAACGCAAACATTATAAAAGCCTGCAGGTCGCCAAGCAGTTTTCACATACTGTACCTCACTCCGAGTCCTTTGGAAACATTATGAGTGGTGATAGATTTTTACATGGGACTCGGAGTATGCACTTCTATATCGCTTCTTTTTATGTGATATCACTTCTTTTTGTGACTGACGTTTTAGGTTTGTGGCTTGGCGGGATCCTTTACAACGAGTTGTTTTTGATGAGATATCACTCCTTTTTGTAAGGTATTTAATTTTAATTATACGAATTCCATTTTTATTCAGAAAAGAAAATATGAAAGGGGCAAAAAAATAATAGAGATGCTATAAACAGAATTATACAATTTATTGAGTGACTTATTCCAATGTACATGTCGCTACCATAACAACGGGGAAACTTTTATATTAATTTCCTTACATTGTATTCATCAGATTATTTATGACATATTTATTTTCCTTTTTCTTTTGTTTATATCACTCTTCGGTTTATATAGATTCAAAAACAAAAATTAGACAATTTTACAGTGGTGTTACAGTGGCAATTTACTAATTAAAATACTACAGTTTCAGAAAAATGTGGCAAAATAAGAAGCACTCTTTTCGGTAAACTACAACGATAAGTTTATGGAGCATACTTTACCGAGAATAATCAACATTTTTTTCCCCTACGAACCTATTTCTATTAGTATAAAAATTTACAGGGATTTTTATACTAACATATTAAATATATTATTTTTGAAAATTACTGAGCACCTTAGAAGTTTTTTATTTGTTTAAATTTTTTTAACTCAACGTTTCGAGAATTTGAAAAATATAAAATTCGCAACGTTTGCAAAAGTATAAAAACTATTAAAGTGATTTCTGTTCATATAGTCTGTTCATTCCAATTCGGTGATCCTAAAATATAGGTCCCCAGTCTCCGGCAGTCCATGAATTAATTAGGACATATGTATGCAACTGTTAAAATGTTCTCAAAGTTGACAATAGAGGCAATAAGTATAGCTCGGTAAATATGAAACACGGCAATGCTTTGTTTCGTGAGGTGTTCGTTCTCCGAACATAAAAATCTCACGCGAAAGTGTTCGTTAACCGATTTGTTCGTAAACCGATCAGTTCGTTACCGATCACCTATTGTATACGAAATTTAGCATTTTAAGTTCGTCATAGCCGGAGATTCGATGAACGGCAAATATTTAAACGCAAAACTTGTAATCTTGGGGTATCAACATTTTTACATTCTATTACTCAGCGCATGAACGTAAAGTTGGAAATTTGTAATCGCTATTTCAATCAATTCCTGATACGCTAGAATTATATATTTATAAATAAACACAGTTTTTTTAATCGATGAAAATACTATATATTAATAGATTTAGAGCTTAACATCGACGAGATTTCATACGGACAAAATGATTTATATTAAATTTTAAAGAAGATAATGAAACCTTACAGAGATTGAAACAGTGTAAAATCATTAAAATACATCTCACTCAGTAAATATACATCGGTTGTATTGTAATCAACATCTTCTAAGAGACTCTGTAAACGAAACGTATATGCTTCAATGCCGCTTTACAATAGAGAGGATGTAGTAACATATTTGAATATCTTGTGTATATAGCGAATTTGACAAAAGTTATGCAATTTACTATTGTTTTTCCTCTGTGTTAAGTACAGGAATCATGTACTTCAACGTAAAAATTTGCTAATTACACAACTTTTTAGTCTTATTAAAAAATCTTTTGAGTTACCCTGTAAACGAACAGTAAATTCTACACTTCTGTTTTACAATAGGAAACTAACTTAGGTAGTTCGTAGTAACATATTTTAACATCATGCGCATACGTTCTTTTTGAAAAGAATTAGACTATTTAATATTTTGTTTGCTTTATCTTCAGTATAGGAATAAATCACTTTAAAGTGGTATACATAAAAACTAATTACCCGTAAGGCATGGTGACATCACGGCAACGTCACTGTGAAGTCACACTGTGACTTTGTGACAGTCGTCGTGACGTCACGTGACGTCGATGTGAAGTCACTGTGACGTAAATGCGAGGTCGTTATGGCCGTTTTCAAGGCTTTCTGTGACCTCACAATGTGACTACTTTGTGAAGTCACCGTGCGACTTCAATGTGAAAAATGTGACGAATCTGCATCGGATAGGGTGACCAGATTTTACCCGAATCCTATACGGATTGTTCGGATCAAAATTTTTTTATGGTTTAAGTTTGTGACGTTGTGACGACACTGCACCGGGTCGGGTGACCAGATTTTACCCGAATACAATCCAGAAACTTCGGATCGATCTTTTTGGATTTGTTTGGCTACAGAATAGATTTGGATTAGTTGTCGTGTGACCTGATTTTCGTGAACCCGATCTGACCCGAGTCGGGTATAATGTTTTTACTGTAAGTCCTGTTCAGAATAGAATCTAGTAACCAGATTTTATCAGAAATTGTGTTACGATACAATTTCTGATGTTGGCTCGGATCTAGAGTCATGCACGAATCCGGTTATATACTTCTTGAACATGATTGAATGTCTACTTGAACATGAATGATGGTTGACTGAAACTATATTTACATTCAACCCGTAATCTTACCCTAACCCAACAAAAACAACAACAAAAATTCTGTAGGCCCACAACCCGACCGCACCTGATAAATGATTTCGCATAGATTCGGATAACAAGATTTCACCAAATACGGATAAGATCGACGATAAGGATTGGATCGGCAATCATTTTTTTATGCAACTCGTATTCAAATTAAAACTTTGCATCTGATTGGGAAACCGTCTAATGTAGCCGTTAAACAAGAAAATTATAAATGTAAAAAACTCATACTAATATAAAAATAATAGATGAATCCATTAAAAATTATAATAAAATTAAATATTTTAATAATATGAAATTCTATTGTGCAAATAACCACTTTTAAAAATAACTTCGACTACCATTTGTATATTTGACAATAATTAAAACTATGCTATTTCGCTTTTAAGTATTGAAGTTTTTAAATGTGTATACTTTGCCATATTTCCCCTCGTTCAGTATCACGAAACTTTCTGACACATTTATGAACAAATTTTTAAACGCTTGGCACTTGCATGCCTGATTATTAAAGCGATTTGGAATGAATAGCGTTTTCCATTTTTAGATAAATGAAATGCTTAAGAGCAATTTTGGTCACGTTTTTTCCGTTTCTGACGCTGCGCGTAGGAAATTCGGTTCAAAACACCGACTTTGATAGTGTTTTCTGAAACATCTTTTGTCAAAAATGGAAAATGCCATTCTATTACATATATTCTGAATAAGAACACCTGCCAATTTCATGTGTTTCCGAATAAAAATGAATTCAGAAATTAGTTATTTTGGATTTGATTACAAATTTAACGAAAATAAAAGTATAGATTTTTAAATAAGCATTGTGAGAAATTTATATTAGGAATCCATTTAAATAATAGATCTACCTATTGTGCGATATTATTAAATAATAAACATTGTATCAAGCAATAAAACATTTTTCGAAGCAAATGAAATTTAAAACTTCGGATCATAAACGCAAAGAAAAAAAAATATTTTTTTTTTCTTTACAAATTATTTTATTTATAGTTTTTGATAGAATACTAAATGCAGAGCTTAAATATCAATTTTTACTATAGAAAAAATTCGATAACATAACTGGAAAAATTACCTTAACTGAATAGCTGTTTTATTGTTTCATCAATATTCATTATTTTTGTGCACCTAATATTGACATATCTTGACAACTAAATTTGTAATGAGTTAAATTGTCGCAATTATTTCAAATATACCAGAAAATTATTTCTCAAAACCTCCACTAGCTCAGAAATTTTCAAATTGTAAATCAAATATTAATAGTTTTAAAAATTGCAATGTTTTTAATTACAATGAATAACTATGAAAATTGAACTGAGAAACGCAAAATATAAATACATTCCTCGTTATAAATAACACTTTACATTTAGAATATATATTGTTAGTAAATACTTTAAGCTTTTTTCCAAACTCTCTATTTAAAACGATTTAAAACATTAAAGATAAAATTTTATACAAGTGATTAAAAAAAAAAGATTTAAACATCTTAACATTTAAATAATGCACTATTAATGTACCATCTCTATAATAAAACCGTAAGTCATGTGACTGTCATCAACAGTTCCGGGATGCCCGCATCGCTTTTTCATATGCTAGGCGGCCATTTTTATTCAAAATTATTTTTCGAATAAAACTGTTTAAAAGTTACATTTTTAGAAAGATCGTTCAAAATAAATTAATATTTGAGAGATGACTTATGTTCAATTATGTATATATTCTGCAATAACTTCAGTCGAAATTAGCTTCGCAGTTCAAACTCTCTATCTATGAAAGTAAACAAAAAAAAAAAGATTCATTCGTCGTGAAGATTTAAATTATTAAATCATTAAACCATGGAGATAATCGTTCGTAAAGTAATTTTTCCGTGAATGATTTTTTGGAGCGCTGCCTGGTGTCAAAAAAATAATTTGCACCAGGACCTGTGAGACAATTAAAGTTTACCAGAATTCCGTTTGATGAAGTTCTTATACAACTGAACTTCCTTCCGAATCTTTTCTTGACGTAATTTGAATGTAAACAAATACAACTCATGTAATCATATTTCATGCATTAAATTTCGAAACGAATTGTCAGTTAATTTGGTATTTATGTATTATACGTGCCAGAAAAAGAGATCACCGAAAATGATTGTTAATCGCCAATCGTATTTTCCATTATTAATGACCAATCGCGTTCAAAACAGTAATTTAATATACATTTATAAAATACATAACATCATGATGTACTTTTATGTTATTTGGGCGCAAATCTCGCCAATAGCATTTTTAAAATCGACAAAACCAGCTTTTAATTTTTGCGTGTGCATTAGAAACGATACTTTGATTTTAAAATCCAATGTGGAACAGCTGTTGCAAACGCACCGGGGTTGGCGCGATTTTTGTTTCGCGCCATTTTGGCGAGAAAACACCATTTTCAGGTACCTGTTAGAGATTTCTGAAACAGCATGTTACTTTTATTTTATTATAAAATAGTTTATTTTATAGGTACTTTTCCGTTATACGGACACCATTGTCGCCAAGCATGCATTTACATAATCTAGACATTAGCATACATTTTGACATGGTGTCCGTATAACGGAAAAGAACCATTTTATATTAAAAAACACACAATTTTATTATAAAACACACACAATGATTAATTTATTATAAAACATACAATATTTAATTTATTATAAAACATACGGAATCTGCTCTACTGGGTTGCCATACGAAGCAAAATCTAGCCGAAAACGCCGGGTTGCGGTTTAAAAGGGGAATGTGATTATCAAAACTGGTTTCCAAAAGTTCAATGTTTCACCAAACCATACTCGAAAATTACATGTAATAATATGAAGCCCGATTATGGAATATTATTCAAGACGTTTTAGATGAGAATAATGCTAGATTATCTAATCTTCCGTAATCGAGTCTACAGCCTAAGTTAGAGAGAAACAACAAAAAATAATTAGCAACAATATGGTTCAGTGTAAATGTGGATATCATTAACAGCAAAAAATGTGCAAAATGCTACCATGATCACAAAAGTTCTTTTGTGTATTAGAATTTTTCGATTTGGGCGAAGAATTAAGAGAGAAAAAATTAAATTATGAATAAAAGTAGCGTGTTACAATGCTTAATATACATTTAAGGGAGACCAAACTGGTCGCCAGTGGCGGCTAGTTACTAAATATGCACTATTAACAAAACTGCGAAGACATTAAAAGTTACCTGCTAATCTATAAGTAAAACCACCAGTTCTAGGGATTAAGTTTTAATGGTCGTTGACTGCTTCCTTTTCATTGAAAAATGAGACTCAAATCCACTGATTTAATTTTCAAAATGTCCAGCTTAGGTGTGTTCATAGATCTGAGATATCAAATATCACGCAGACCTTAATAACGCACCCAGCTAGACATAAGGATAGGTTAAAATGGATGATTCACTTTAAAACGTTAATTTATTTTCACGGTATAAATTCCACAATATACTTCCGCAAACTTAAAAGCACCACACACTCTAATCCGCCGATGAGAATATTCGTCTGCCCTCAACATCTGCGATCATGATCTGCGCAGTAATGTTTACCACAAAGTAACATCTAGCAGGTGTTTCCAGAAAAAGAATAGAACGAAAACAGTTAAATAAAGACATTTCAAATGCTTTATAGTTTATATGGCTGACAAATAACTTCTAATAAAACTATAATATTCTGTTTTTATATGAGAGAGTTTAATATTCTTGGAAATAAGCTGTGAAAATTTAAATTTTTATATATTTTTTAATCAGTTGTATTTGTTTTAGGCGTCCAAAGTAAACATAAATTTTAAATAAAAATGGATTTAATAGTCTTTATAAAATAATTACGACATAAATATAAATACTATTCTGCAATCAGATTTCCTAAATACGATTTTTTTCATTTTTTACACTCTATTGAAAAGAGCAATATATTTAACAGAGGTGATATCTTATTAAGCACTGACCAGTTTTGGAATAAATTGCTATAGGAATGACATATACTTTATGACATATTTTTAATTCGTTTTTGTTCGGAAACGCATGAAATTAGCCTTTGTTTTTATTCAGAAACTTTGTAATTGAAAGACGTTTTCCATTTTTTAGTAAAATCAGAAGATCTTTCAGAAAAGAATGTCAAAGTCAGCGTTTTGAACCAAATACCCGACGTAACAGGGAAAGAAAAGAGAAAAACCAGTCGTCACGTGACACGAATTGCTTATAACTCGATAAGTAATTTATTTATCAAAAAATGGAAAACTCATTTCGATTCCAAATTGCTTCCATAGTCAGTCCTGCCCATTTTATGCCTTTGCGTTTAAAAATGAGTCAGAAATTATGTCAGAAAGCTTCGCGTTGTGGAGCAGGTCAGTTGAGAACCACCTTAAATATTCAGTACAAGAAAAATCTTGAACGCGTTCGACGGTCACCCCGAGCACCCCCGATGTCGAACTCGCAAAAATGGTGTCCTCACTTTTTAAACAGAAAGCTGATGATTGGGTTGAGTGGCCCCTCAAAATAATAAGACATTGGAGATTTTTAAAATATTTTTAGTATCACAAAATTAGCAAATGAGTTCTATGCGGTGGTAGGAAAAAAAATTAAATGTTTGTATTTAAAATGCTAACAAATCTCTAAATCGCTAACAGTTTTATTAGAATAGGAGATCTATTTCTGAATTACTTTCCGCCAAAACTTTCCTACGTTACTAAATTTCTATTTAAGGATTTTTACCTGTGTAATTATATAGTATATTTTGTTAAATTTCATGAAAATGGCAATGAAAATTGTAAAAAAATATCTGCCTCATATATGTAGACAAATATTTATTTATTATTTTATTTTGGAAATACAATATATTTAAATAATGTGTGACAATGTTTTTATTAATGATTTAGGTACATGACATAATTCAATTCTATATTTTATGAGTTTTTTTCCAAATTCTCTCTCCGATCACACCGTGAAGTCACAGAGTGTTGGCATTTTGGTCATAGGTTTTACGTGACTTATGTGACTTGCAGTGACGTCATTGCAACGTCACAAAATTTTTCAAAGCTGTCGAAAAGTAATTTTCTTCATGCCATAAGATGTTCTAAAGTTTATTTTAAGTTTTCTTTAGATCTTCAAGACGTTCACATTTTGATCACAGTGTGACGTTACAAAGTGGTGTCATTTTTGTCACAGATGTGACGTGACGTACGTGACTCACAGTGACGTCACAATGACGTCACTGTGACTGTGCATGCTATGCGGGTAATATTTTTACACGAAATATTAAACATTTGAACTACTTATAAAAACAATTCAAATGCTGCAAACCGCGTAAAAATCGGATAATTACACAACTCTTTAGCCCTATATCAAAGGATCTTTTGTGAGACCCTGTAAACGAACCTTAAATGTTAAGATTTTTTATAATAGGAAGCTTACTTGGGTCGAGTGTAATAACATATCTTAATATCATGTGTATACGACCATTCCTAAAAGAGTTGGGTCATTTGTTATTTTTTTTGCTCTATGTTAAGTATAGGAATCAATAACTTTAAACTGATATAAATCAAAAACTAATTAATATTTTTACATGAAACTTACAAAGGTTTGAACTACTCATAAAAACAACTCAAATGACGCAAACCGCGTAAAAATCCGATAATTACACATTGCTGTAGCCCTGTCAACAGTTTTTTGCTCTATGTTAAGTATAGGAATCAACAACTTTAAACTGATATATCAAAAACTAATTAATATTTTTACATGAAACTTACAAAGGTCCGAACTACTCATAAAAACGATTCAAATAACGTAAACCGCGTAAAAATCCGAGAATTACACATTGTTGTAGCCCTGTCAACAGTTTTTGGTCTGAACAAGATTTAAAAAGTGCAAAAAACAGCACTTTTAAAATAGCATTTACTGAAACACTATTCGTCGGATTTTGCTTTACTTTTGAATTCTTAGTCCCGTGGCACGCCCCATTCCATAGAATCAAGAATTTTGTTTCTATCATAAATAGAACGCGAGATATAGATGTGTCAAAAACCCGTTTTGTCCCGTCCGCAAAATATAAACTAGACAGAGTTAAAAAAAAAAAAATTGTAAAATCGTTTGGCATCCATTGGCAGAAATTCCTTTCATTTACGGTTCAATGCATTGCTGTTTCTTATGCTTGGCGAGAAACTCTGTCGAGTTTCTATGATAATAAATAGCTTGTAACACAGCGGCAGTAAAAAAAACGAGATCTGATAAAGCAGCAACACTAAAGAATGCGATAAAAGCAACAATTCTAAAACATGCGGTCGTTTCTCGTAAGAAAACAACGTGTTTGACTTCAATTTGACGTGGAGTTTGGAGGTTGACTGCTTACATGGAGTATAGAAAATAGTGTAGATGAAATAGCAGTTTCTTATCGATGTAAACAGAGATCGTTCGGAATGTAAACAGTCCATACGGAAGGTAAACAAAGCACAGCTGAGGAGTCTGGCGTCCTTTTAAAATCTGACACGGCGGCGCGCGCCGTTTTCATCCGAGTGACTCTAATTATAATAGCAATAACTCTTGTTCTAATTGGAGTTCAGAAAAACAAATTACATAAAAATATTCAGAAAAGATAGGGCTTTAACATATCAAAAAATAAAAATTTTGAAAATTTAAGAGTCCTGAGACCCCTTAACAAATTCCCATTCCTTTATTATGTCCTCCACAAAGTTTGACAACTTTCTGACCAATAGTTTCGTCTGTAGACAACTTTAAAGTAGGGTCGTTTAATTATGGACACCCTGTATTTGTAATGCACCCATCCTAAACTTTTTCTTAAAGTTATACTTGTAGAAATTAGTTTAAAGATGCATATGATATATTAGGGCCATGATTTAGAGTTTATAGTTATTTAATCTAGCTTAATGGGGAGTGTCAGTTAATTGGTTCCTAGAAATTCATTTCACCAGTCTCTGAGAGAGGTGTTAGTTATTGGTTATATTAGAGAATGTTGAAATCTATTATTTGAACTGTTTAAAAATGCATAATAATATATTAAATTTATCTTGTAGTAAACACTATTAAAATTTAAGTTTTTTGATCAGTATCTGACACCAGATGTCAGTTACTGGTTCATAAATGTCAGTTATTGGATATCTGCATTGCTAATACAGCAGTATTAAATATTACTGCCATATACTCTACTATTAATGCAGTACAGTTTACTAAAACCCACTTTTTATAATAAATATTACTGCCATATACTCTACTATTAATGCAGTACAGTTTACTAAAACCCACTTTTTATAATAAATATTACTGTATTTAGTTTTTATAATAAAGAATAATGTTTTTTAAAGCATTTTAATCTTACAATAAAATGTCAGTCACTTGCTCACTTTGTGTCAGTTACTGGTGTTTCAAAATAGGGATGGTGTTAGTTACTGGAGTTTTGACTATATTTATGAATAAAATTAATTTTTAATAATATAATGTATAATTTTTGAAAAAATTGCCAACAATATTTTTTAATATATCTCTACTATTCTTTCAAAAACAAAGATAAGTATAAAATAGATTAAAATTTTTGTAATTTTTGATTTGAACAAGAAAGAAACCTTAAAGTGTCAGTTACTGGGGGGTTTGCCCTAGTGGTTTCAAAACACAATTTGAGTGGTTTTTTTTTTTTTTTTTTTTTTTTTTTTTTTTTTTTTTTTTTAATTCCTACTATTAGCTCACACTCTCTCTATATATATCTTGTTCAAATTTTCAATCATTAATAAAATATTTTCTATTCATCCACTCCAGTTCAAATAAATTTTTTTAAACTTGTAGTGGATGACAATTGATGTTAATACAGTTTTTTCAAATATTAATTCATTCATTAAATTTAATTAATTAATTTTAGTTTTAAATGGGAGAAAAAATTTCCTCCCATTGTTTTCATAAATGAAATGAAAGATTCATCTCAAATGAGTGCTGCCACAGAAATAAAATACCGGAACGATGATTATAAAATAATGTTCAATAAAGATAACGTGAGACATGAATGCTGCACGGGTTTATTTTATATATTTATGATAAAAAAGTAGGAATTGACTTTTTAAAAAATGATATTACTTGTTTTTTAAATAGCTGAATTTTTGTGAAACATGAATCGCAAGTTTTTTTTAATACAATTAATGTACATGAAAAATATGTTGAATATTTACTTCTTAATGTATGCACATTAGAATATTTCCTGTAAAATACTGAATTATTTTTTAATGGTAGCACGATTCTAAAAATCATTTTATTACTTGTAAGCTCTGTTGAACGATATTGTAATTGTTAGAATATCCAAATTCGCATATGAAATTTAAATATGTCAAAATAAAACATTGATCTTGTTTATAAAATATATACGTTTGAAAGTTTTTAATTACGTAAAACTGGTTAATTCCCAAAATAATTTTACTTAAAATGTTCCTGAAAATCTTTATAGAACTTTTTAAGTTCCTTATAACAGAAACCGTTTTAGAGGTTTTAGGGAATGGAAGGAAAAAATTACCTTTGTTGTACTGGATAATTATTATTAAAATGTAATGCAGACTAAGCACAAAATCTAGCCAATTATAAATATTTATTGTGCAAACACTATTATATTTAGACATGTGCTTGTTTGGATACATTGTAAGTACTGTTATACAGGTTTTTAGAAGACCACATACTTCATGAAATTTCAGCGTGTGGCTCATTGTTAGCTCGGAAAATATCAACGCGGCACTCTAGTTCTCGCCACGTGTTGGCTAACATGTCGTCTGTAACAGTACACATTTTTATCCTAGTATTCAGTTCTTCAACGTCAGAAACTGGGGTAACAGTAAACACTCTTCTTGATATAGTCCAAAAAGAAAAAAAATTGAAAGAAGTAATGTCAAGAGAGAGTGGAGGCGATGGTATTCCAAATGTCTACACTCTAAAAAAATAAAATACCTGTTGTTTTGACAGATATTCTACAGTACATTTAACTGAATATCTCCATTTTATGTAAATAACAAGTTTTCTCTATTTTACAGCACATATATCGTCTTCGCCCTCTGGTGGAAATTTTATATTCATACGATTATTTGCTTATAACGTATATGGCCGGTAAAGTTATTCTTCTACGATCTTAGGATCTCTACTCTAGACTAGACTTTAACAGATTTTATTTGTACAAACTACAAGGGTTATCTGGTAGCATAGCGGACAGATTTTTTCCGTTAAATCTACGGGTTTGTTTAGAGTGCAGACGTTGAAATTTGACTAAGTTTGTGGTCTTATCAAAAAACTTATAACAGTACTTACAATACATCCAAACATCCATTTGTCTAATTATAATAGCTTTTACACATTAAATATTTATAATCTAAGTAGACGACTTTGTGCTCGCTCTGTATATCTAGCATCATAGTTTGACTTACTTTTGCTTGTTCCCGATCCAAGTACGAAAAATTCCATCATAGACACAACAATAACTGTCGCAGATAATAAACTCATCTTGAGTTCTTTTTCTTTGTCTGGAAAAAGAAAGACTCCTATAATTTTTTTATAGAAAAAATACACTGCTGAAAATTACATGATATACATTTTGTAGTTCATTCACCTCTTCTACTTATTTTATCCTTCTTCAATGAGCATTCAAACACATTTATTTCTCTACAATATTATGATTAATATTCGTATATACACTTGTTAAAAATTTGCAGCAAATTGTCCAGTCGATTTTATAGAAAACGGTTAAATAACCGTAATTTAACTCTTTTCTGACCATAATATGGAAAATAATATGGTCAGAAAAGAGTTAATTTATGGTTATGTAACTGTTTTCTATACAAAAGGTTGAATGACTGGACAGTTTGCTGCAAATTTTTAACAGTGTATTTATAATACTTTAAATCGCTAAATAAACAAAGATTTATGTCTTTTTTTATTCTAATTTTATTGCTTTTATCTTTTTTTTTCTTTTTTTCCCGTAGCGTATGATATTTGTTGCATAAATTTACTGTTTCATTAATTGTAACGTTGAAAAATGCAAGAAATTCTTACGCAAAGAAATCACTGTAATTTATGAACTCTAAAACCCACTAAAGATATTATAATATTTTTTTAATTCGTGGGGATTTATGTCGGTTTCTAATAAACCCTGTAATGAAATTAAATACGTATCCTTGAAAGTCATGCACCCTCTTTTATGGATGTCGAAATTTATATGTTAATTAAGGGGTCTCAGGAATCTTATATTTTCACTGAAAGCGCAATTTAATTTCATTTCACATTTGATTTTTTTCTGATTTCCTATTAAACACAAATATATACAATGTTTAGTACTGACAATTTAATATCAGTTCTATGCAGCATAATTATTTCAATATTCTACAACTGATGTTTTACTTTACTTAATTTTTAAGCTATTCAAAACTTCTTTTTACATTTAAATTTAAAGTATAGAAATTTGCAGAAAAAAACTTTTTGGTTAATTTTTTTAAATTTTAAATAACCAAGGAAATTATAATACTAAATTTTAAGTATAAATTATTCCTTGCATTAAAATGGATGTATCTGCCAAGTTTCATACAAATTGCTTTATTAGTTTTAGAGGAATTTTGAGCGCAATGAATGCAAGTAAAAAACAATTTTAATTTTTTGCTATCAAAAATGAACATTAAAACCTGAACGAAAAATCATGCATCAGTGATAAATTATTAAACACTTTCCAACACTTCCAGAGTACTTTGACAAAACTTCCCCGTTTAATAATGTCAAATATGATGTCTAACTAAACAATTTGGAAAACTTATAACACATTTGAAAACCCAATGTCAGCAGTTACCGTTAATAGACGAAAAAGTATCCAGATTCCTTTGAACTTCCCTGTATATGATATATAGACTTTTATATATACTACAGAGTATGCTATAATTTAGTGCGGTTAGGAAACACATGGCGCAGTTGTAAATTCCCCTTAAGTAGTTTCCGTTATTCAAAATCTTTTGGACTTTCCAGTATATTATCTACAATGCACACCTATCTTTGTGCACACCAATTAATAGGCAAAAACTTAGTTTAATTTAAAAACCCGTATCAGAATTTAAAAACACACTTCCAGTAATCATTCTTCTTAAACCACGCTGTAGCCGAAATTTTTTTAGTGTCCCTGTAAATGAACGATGAATGCTTTGTTCACCACATTCTCTAGTAAGCCTGTTTTAGTGCATCTAAGGGATATATATCAATTTAAATATATTTAAAAGTATTTCATTATTAAAATACACCGCAAACGATCTTTCCTCATAGCTTGTAATGTAACAGAATTATTTTGAGTGTTCCTGTAAATGAAGTATCAACGCTACATACTTCATTTTCAATACCAAACATGCCATAGTAGGCACCATTATCAATTGCCTGGAAATCCGACTATATTTACGCTAGTTGGAGCACGGACAGACGGCAGATAGACAAACCGCAATCATAAACACTTTTCAACTATGTTGGAAAGTGTTAAAAAGGGATAAATATTAGTTGTAGAATATTGAAATAATTATGCTACATAAAACATATATTAATCTGTCAGTGGTAAAAATTGTATGTATTAAACACCTTGTGTATATTTTGTTGTTGTTTTTTCAACTGTTCTATTCATTTCTTATATTTCCCGGGAATATTCCGATATTTCGATTTTGTACTAAACACATTGTGTATATTTTGTTGTTTTTTTAAAGCTATTCCATTTATTTATTATATTTCCCGTGAATATTCCGATATTTCAATTTTTTTTACAATTTATAATTTAAAACTCGACAATCGTTTAGACACATTAAATATCAACTTAAGTTTTCTCCATCTTTTTATCTCCATTGTCTTTATTATTTTTTATATATTATTTTGAATGCACGGGAAATTGTTATATGAATTCTGTTAAAGGTAATTTGAGGGACTTTTAGAAAATTTTATACAAATCTAGTTCTTAATCCGACTTAAGGGGATAACAGCACTTGCGAAACGATATGAACATCAGCTGCTATTTTTTTTCTCGAGAAATACTGAAATAATCTGAATATAAATGTTTAACAATGTAAATCATTTGCATTTTGAAATTTTTTATTAATTGCTTTACTCCATAAAATGTGGATGTGGTTTAAAGCATTTTCTATTATATTGTGATTGAAATAATGGATAATTATCATATACAAGTTTCTTTAACTAAGTTTTTCTTTAAATTGTCTCATTTTTAGGTGCATTCGTAATTATATAAATACGTAGCACTTATTGTAGTCGTCTGGTACGTCTGTCTGTCTGTCCGTCCGTCCGCATATAACAGCGCAAAAACTACCCAATCGAATGGTTTGAAATTTGAGATATGTTATCTTTGCAAAATTTTGTCGAGACATTTCAAATTTTATGAAAACCGAATCCAAACTTTAGAAGATATTAATAAAAACATTTATTAAAAAACTACCAAGCTACGCCCGCTACGCTGGTCAATTTCTCTTAACGAACCTTTAATCAAACAAAATATTCACATTTCATAATTCACTTTTATATTTTAACAGAATAATAAGACTACTATAATTTGTTGCTCGTGCTATAGCCAATATAAACTTCAGGACACGTCGCCCTTATTATTATCTTTTCGCTATGATACTCCATTGTGAAATTTGTAATTTTTAAAATTCAATATTTGAAAAATGGCATAATCATTAGATTGGAAATTTATATTAAGAAATATGCATTTTTTTACCTTTCAGACGCAGTTTGCTGTAGCTTCTTCAGTATAAAAAAAATCGAAATTTTAGAACGTTTTTTGCTCTTTTACCCCTTTTTTCCTGTAGTAGTGGCACCGACATAAAACATAGCCTATGTTACAGCAGGGACTGTTAGCATCACTTTGCCACCATCACTATTGAAAATGTTTCTATAGTTCCAGTGATTCCATAGAAATTGTAATTTAGAATGTGTTTAGAACGCTTTTCGCTCATCTGACCCGTTTAACTTTCAAATGTTATTAGAATTTGTTCTTAGAGAGCAATAACATCTTATAAGTAACTACCATGCTAAATTTCAAGTTTCTAACACATTCAGTGTAAAAATAAAAATCGAAATTTTAGAATGTTTTTCGCTCCTGCACTCCCCTGGGTGTAGTGGCACCGACATAAAATTTATCCTATGTTGGAGCAGGGATTGTCACCATCAATTTGCCACCATCACTTTTGAGAACGGTTCTGTAGCTCCAGAGATTCCATAGAAATTTCAATTTAGAATATTTTTAGAACGCTTTTTGCTCATCTCAAACCTTTTAAATTTCGAATTTTTTTAGAATGTGTTCTTAGAAAGCATTTACATCTTATAAGTAACTACCATGCCAAATTTAATGTTTCTAGCTCCTTCAGTATAAAAAAAATCGAAATTTTAGATCGTATTTTGCTCCTGCACACCCCCTGGGGGTAGTGGCACCGACATAAAATATAGCCTATGTTGGAGCAGGGACTGTCCCCATCAATTTGCCACCATCACTTTTGAAATCGGTTCTGTAGTTCCCGAAATTCCATAGAAATTGTAATTTAGAATGTTTTTAGAACGCTTTTCGCTCATTTCACCCTTTTAAATTTCGATTTTTTTTTTTTTTTTTTTTGTTCTTAGAGAGCATTTACATCTTATAAATAACTACAATGCCAAATTTCAAATTTCTTGCTCCTTTAGTATAAAAAAATGCAATTTTAGAACGTTTTTCTCTCCTGCACCATCCTGGGAATAGTGGCACTGACGTAAAATATAGCCTATGTTGGAGCAGGGATTGCCATAAAAATTTTTGAAAAGGGTTCGGTAGTTCCAGAGATTCCATAGAAATTGTAATTTAGAATTTTTTAAGAACGCTTTTTGCTCATCTCACACCTTTTAAATTTCAAATTTTTTTAGAATGTGTTCTTAGAGAGCATTTACATCTTATAAGTAACTGCAATGCCAAATTTCAAATTTCTAGCTCCTTTAGTATAAAAAAAATGCAATTTTAGAACGTTTTTCGCTCCTGCACAACCCTGGGATTAGTGGCACTGACATAAAATATAGCCTACGTTGGAGCAGGGATTGCCATAAAAAAATTTGAAAAGGGTTCGCTAGTTCCAGAGATTACCCCGTACAAACAAACAAACAAAAAAACAATCTTTACTACTTTATAATATTAGTATAGATTTGATTTTTTTTTTTTAAATCGGTGCTTTCTTGTTACAGGAGTTTCCGAGGTTTAACCGTCAATCGACCGAGATACTTATTTTATTAAAGAAATTAATCTGAAGACGATATAATTCATTTCACAGTATTAAAAATCATCATGATCTGAATATTTATATATCCTGCTATAGTACGAATGCACCTCATTTGTCATGTTTGACGTACAATTTTCAACTTGTTTTAATTACTATAATTATCGTAATATAAATAGTAGATAATTTTTTATGCATATCTACAACAAATTTTGATCTTACGAGAACTTTATCTTTATAGTAAATAATAATATACTGTTTGTTCAATTGTATAAAATTTATTTTTTACAAAGAAGAAAACAATCAATTCTGGATGCTTTAACTACGTTTTTCTTTAAATTTTGTCATTTCTTAATTACTATAATGTATCGTAATATAAATAGTTGATAATTTTTTATGCATATCTACAACAAATTTTGATCTTACGAGAACTTTATCTTTATAATAAATAAAAATTAATATATATATTAAATTATTATTCAATCTTTTTTACTACAATATAGCTTTCTGTACATTTTGTCATTATAAACTTCTCTGCGAGTCTTTCTCCCAAATATTTGAAAGATTTTTACAGACTGCAAATGTTGTTTATAACAAGAAAAGCATTTTACTGCAGCTCAAAAAATTGGATGCTAATTCATTAAAGTTTAAAAATATATAAAAACTTACTGGTGAAAGTTATATCAAGAAACTAAAAATAAAAGTTCAAATTTAAACCATCTTACCTATTGATGAAAAAATAATTCAAGGATTATTTTTAAGGAATAATTTTCTACTAAACAAGCAGATATTTATATACAATCCAATCGTAATGCCAGATGTTAGGAGTCATAAAAATTATGCATTGAATAAATAAATAAATAAACAGCCCTGTCAAAATGTGATACACAATGGAATACAGCACAATTTTTAAATTAAAATCAGATGTTAGTTTCTTCACGCTATTTTAAAATCATTGTCGTATAGATTTTATTTTGAAAAATTATTTTTTTTAAATTTATGTAATACTGCAACATGATCAACTGAATCGACTTAAAAAGAAAAAAAGCATGAATGATGTCATTATGTTAATTAAATTTAAAATTCCAAATTTGTAAAAAAAAATTATGACAACGCATAATAAACTTGTTTACATCTGTAACATCAGCTCACGAAATTGATCATTGTGTCCCACTCAATTGGGAAACTTATTTTGACAGCATCGCCATCGTTTATTTATTTATTTATTTATTTTTTTTTTGCTGAATTACTAACAACATGAGACTTCAAGGTACACATAAAAACACTTACTTATGGAGATAAGTTCGTCTATAGAAATCCCTTTTTTCCGCTAAAAAGGTAAGGCAGGCATTTTTATCTTTTACGGAAAGTTTTCACATTTTTGTAGCAGTTTAGCACATTTAACACTAGAACAGCGGAAAAATTTTACCTACTGGAACGGCGGGAAGGAGTCATTTTGGCCCCTCGATGAAACTACTAAAATAACAACGATAGAACAATTTTAAATGCCATACATCGGGAAAAAATATGTAACTTACGTCTATTTCATCATTTATATTTAATTTATATTTAATATTACTCGATAATTTATTGAATTTTTAAAGTACTGCAAATGTAACGCTTACGGGCGATCAATTGGATCATACTACAACAACTCAAATAACTTATCAATTTGATATAAAAATTGATTTGTTTCACAAATTAAAACTAATGCTAACTAAAATAAAACACAATTTATAAATTAATATTTTTCCTCACTATTTCATATATATATTTCACACATATATATATATACAATATTGTTATATATTTCAAAAACTAATAAATTTAGAATGCTGATTTTTTTAAATACTTGTTATATATTTAGGAAAAGTAAAAAAAAAAAAAATTCAAAACATTTCTTCCAACCAAACAAAAGTAATCAACTGACAAAAGTGCTCAGGGGTCAAAATGACCCCTACCGCAGCGCCGTTCCAGTGTAAAATATGCTAATATTATAAAGACGTAATGTTTGTTTCTGTGTTGCGTGTTTGTTCGTAGGGGTAATCTCTGGGACTAGACTACCAAAACGATCAAAAATAATGGTGGCAAAATGATGGTGACAGTGTCTGCTCCAATGACGGCTATATTTTAAGTCGGTACCACTACCCACAAATGGGTTAATCCCTTCAGGGGCAAAGTACTCTTGGAGCTAAAATATTAAAATGATTGATTGACACCAAGATTCATGAACGAATTTATTTTAAAATAAGTAAAAGCTTTCCTTCATGAACCTTATAAATTCAAAATTTGATTCTCAAATTCTGGTGTTATTGTGGCATTTTGGGATTAAAATTAAGTGGTATATATAATATACCGGTGCCCTTCAAGGGGTTAAGAAGGAAAAAACGTTGAATTGCGATTTTTGTGATATTGAAGAGGCAAAAAACTTAAAAGTTGCCATGGTGTTTATGTTTAAGATGTAAATGCTCGCTAGGAATGGTTTCTAAAAAATTCCAAATTTCATAGGGGGAAATGAATACGTTGTAAAAATGTTCCAAATTACAATTTATTTGGAATTCTTAGGGTTAGAATCTTGAAATTTGTCATGGATGTTTCTTGTAAGACCCAAATGCTTACACATAAATAAAATCGAATTCAAAATAGTACAGGAGCGAAAACGTTCTAAAATTGAAATTCTGTTATGCTGTTGAGTCTAGAAACAAAATATTGCTTGGCAGTTACTTTTAAGATGTAAATGTTGTCTTAGATTTTTGTTTTAATAATTCAAAATACAAAAGAGTGAAATGAGCGAAAACTTTCTAAAAACTTTCTAAAGTACAACTTACATAGAATAATTGTTAGGGATCGAATCTTCAAATGTGATGTTAGTGTTATTTTTTAGACGTTAATTGTGCGCAAAGAAGGATTATATTGGAACTACACCACTGATTTCAAAAATGCTTTCGTGAAAATAAAAGTGAAAAGTTTTGCTTAAAATTAGGCCACTCGTACTTCCGTGCAACTGCCCTTATACGAGTGCAAAAACGACAAACGTTCTAAAATAACGATTTCTTTGGGAATGTTGAGACAAAAAATTTGACATTTGACATGGTATTTACCTGCAAGATTTAAATAATAGTTTAAGAGTAGTTCTAAATTCTCGAAAGTTAAAAGTTTAAATTTGAACCAAAAATGTTCGTAAAACTTTATAAATTACGATTTTTTAGAGATGTTTGGGCTATAAATGTGAAATTTGGTATGGTAGTTACTTTTAAGAGTTTGTCTCACAATCGTTTTTAAAATTTCGAAGTTTAAAAGTATAAAATTACAGAAAAACGTTTTAAAATAACGATTACTTTCAAGCTATTGAACCGATTTCAAATCTTCTCTCAAAATAATAATGATGGCAGTCTGTATTTAAAAAAAGGTCTATTTTATCTCTTTGCAAACTACACTCAAGAGGATGTAAGAGTGAAAAACTTTCTAAAATTCGGATTTCTTTGATTCGGTAGATGTTCAAAACATGAAAATTAATATGGTGATTACTTTTAGAACGTAAATAATCGGTAAGAACCTTTGTTAACATATTTCAGACATAAAAGGATGAAATGATCGGAAAATGTTCTATTATCATGATTACTTTGATGCCATCGGTACTAAAAAATTTTTATTTGACATGCAGGTTCCTATTTCGGTATAATTTGACCAAAGAAAAGCTTTTAAAAGACGGATGAACGCATGGACGGACCAGACGACGACTATAGGTGCTACGTATTTATATAATTACGAACGCACCTAAATAGTGATTTAGTTAGAATTAATATAACACTGACGGTTTGTCGGTTCTAGTAACATAAAGACATGGGTTAGCGTTATTCCATCCTCTAACATCAAGCCTAAATATAATTTTTATGCTAAAACAGCATAGTTTCTAAATATCTAGTAATATTGCAAAGTAATAGACATCACATTTATAGGGAAAAGTTTTATTAAGAAAGAAAATAGAATATATCATAGAAATACATGAGCGGCATATTCCGTACACCAGTAGGGCATTACAATAAAAATAATGAAAGAGAGTGGAAACAATTGCGAATTTTAACTTTAAACATTGTTTGAACATTGGAGGGAGTTTGAGAAGAGGGTAAATGAAGCGCAAGTATTAATCTCGTAATTATTTTAGAGTTTACAACTGTTTTTTTTTTAATGAATAGCGCACTCAACACGCCACTCCTGTAATTAAATGTTAAAGAGCCGTGTGATCAAGCTTTGTTGAAAATATTGATTATAGGATAAGCGTTTGTAGTACATAAAATCATTCATTAAAACGAATTACATTAAAATTATTTAATAAGTGAATTATTAAATTTACAATTAATTATTAAATTTATAATAACTTTTAACTTTTAGCTTAATTTAATTTTTATACTCACTGATGTTTTCTGAAAGGAATTATATCCAAGACATTGTATTCTTGCTGTCCTAGAGTTTTTCTAGATAAATACTATTTTGCCATTTATCGCTTTTCGCCATAATGTAAGATAATATCCATCAAGTCATTTGGTACTTTAAAAGAATATTCCCTGAGACTTAATTAATGCTATTACTAAAATATTCCGGATAAAATGAAATACTTCTTTCAGGTGCTGTGTTAATAAATAGTATCCTAAAATTTTATATAAATATGATTGTGTGCAAATGTTAAGCTGAAGCCAGCGTCAAAATGGAGGATATAATGATTGTGTATCTTTGCATATAGGCCGCTTATAACCCTGAAATGAACATAGGCTGGTTTTTGTTTACTTTATCCAAATATTTTTCTTAATAATTCAAAATTTCGTTATTTTCATTGATAATAAATGGACATTTTTTCGTATAGCATTTTAAAATGGTTAAATTTACTTTACCGTTCCTAATACTTTATCGTTGGCAAAACTAATTCAAAACCCGAAATAATAATTTTTACTCAACAATTTAGTTTCAATTGAAAAATTTTCACCTTAAAAATGAAAATGAAATAAAAAAAAAATTAAAGAATTAAGAAAAAGATTAAATAATATTATTAGAAATAAAACGTACTTTTTTTTTAGTGTTTGATAATAATACAAGGTTTCAATATGCGTAACCATAGGAAACTAGCTAATATGACGTCATTTATCGAAACTAAAGCTGATATGCTTTGATTGGTGAAATAATATGATCTTGGGTTTTTTCTTCCTTTTTTTTTCTTTTTTTTTTCTTTTGTATGGTAAAAATACTTGCCGTTTTAACGTCTGCGCGCGGCTAATATAACTATACCGTATTTTTTATTTAAATTTCTAAAAAGTAAAAAGAAGTTTCAAAAGAAAATGATTAGCAAATGTCAATAATATGCTCCGCAAAATTATCCATGTCGAAAATGATGTCATGGATAGCGAGAAACAGTGATTTTTCATTCTTAAAACTAAAAGAAATAACTCGATTACCTAAAAAAAAAATACGAATGTTAATAGTTCCATTTTTGTTGATAAAACCTAAAGATTTAATATTATTTCGTTAAAGTAACATAATTTTCCCTATGCCAGTATTGAAATTAATTTCCTGGAAAAGAAAATTAACAAGAATTATGTCATTAAAAAGGGATTTCTCTGGGGAAAAAGGAGACGTCATATTTGAAATAAAACGGAAATTTTCCAATATGTTTTAAAATGAGTGTGAATCAATTCCTTACATTAATAATACAAGGATCAGAAAAGAAGATCTGTATAGAAAGTAGATGAGTTTCATGCCATATTTATAACGAAAAATTTAAATGTTTTGTTATCTATACTGATTATTAAACATGAGTATCCGTTATTTCGTTATTTCGTGCCGCATGAGTATCCGAGTTTTCTGTTAAAAATCACATCATAATTTTAAGAAAAGGAAAAAGAACACGAATCTATTATATTAAATCTGACCGTGTGTTTGTATTTCGCAACTACACCTAGACTATCGAACGCAACGCGATTTACTACCGGTTAGTTTACTACCGGTTTAGCGAATACCGGTTATAATTGATCCGAGGATGTCACACAAACTCTCAGAATTAAAAAAATTAAATTAAATACCATTTTTTTTAACGAAGTTTCTCTAAAAACCAAAAGTAACTTACTCCATATTTGTGCATAAAAAAGGAGAAATAAAACAGATCAGTATATTTTTTACACCATTTTCTCATTAAAACTGAAAAACAGAGTTTATTTTCACTTTGAATAGATGGTGAAAACAAAATCTTGATTTCAGTAAATTATCCGAAAAATAAAAACATATTTTCACATATTCAAACTTCATGAATCAATTTATTCTGGAGAACAAAAATTGCCTGTCAATATACTGTTATTTAGAAAACAAGATTTGTTTCAACTATATATTAAACCAAGGAGGCAAAAGTGAATTTAAATAAAAAGCATATACTATTTCTAATTAATGTTTTCTTTGAAGGATGGCTGTTAAAACATTTCACAAAGGCGTAAAAAGTAAAATTGTTTATCAGGTAAAATTGACATTTGTTTTTACCCAATTCGTCTATTTCCACGATTTTATTTGCCCCTCCTTTTTGCATTGGTTACAATTTCATTTTCGCGATTATTTGGCAGAAAATTTCACTTTTTTAAGACTGAGTTATGTCAAGGTCCCTATAACAAAAAATACCGTATTGTCTCCTATGAAATGCGATAAATAGTTAGTTAATTATTAACGTTTTTAATTATTGGGAGTAAAATATTTTGCTTAATTAATGTATTTACTCTTCTTTTAATGTTGCGTGAACGAAGTCACGGGTAACAGCTAGTAGATTATAAACTTCTTATGTAATGTAAAGTTAAGGAATGGAATGAGAAAAAAATATAATTTTCAGATGAAATTTCTGAAAGACGAGGCATTGTGAAAGCGAGACACGAGCTAGAAGGTGAGATAGCTGAAAGTGAATATAAAATTGCAGAGTCTACTGATGAAAACATGAAAGATATGTATACACAACAGAGAGAAAAGTAAGTGCAAAAATGGAAATTGACGATTTCTTCTTTAAATAAAACGCGTTTCACTGAAAATTGTAAATAAACGAATGGAAACTTATTTAAGGGCTACATAACCTTCCAAAAAATTCCAGAAAATCAATTTTCAGATTTTGTTTTATTTTGAATATTTAAACATTTCTGAACAACATGCGAAAATCCTCATTTAAAAATTTAAAAATTTGAGTTTGAGCGCCACTGTTACTTTCAAACTATATAAGTTGAAATTTAAAAAAATTAACCACACGTGCGTTACTTTACAGTCTTTATTTGAAAATTAAGAAAAGAAAATCTTTATTATTATTATTATTATTATTTGCACTAGAAATAAAAGATTCTTTTTTATTTTTTTTATTTTATTAAATTATGTGTAAAAATTACATTTTAAACAATACTTTTTATGTATATTTAGGTTTTAAGTTAGAGATGAGTAAGTTGTGATTTTATTTTTGTCAAAAAATACTTTTTATATGCGTGATTTCTAATTTTTTCTCGCGCGCAACAATTACTGATTTTTCTTCACGTATTAGTAATATAATTTGCTTAAAGTTAAAATTAAAATATTATTTTTAAAAATACAACATTTATTTTTCTGTATAATACTTAAAAATAAATATTTTAAGTAAATAATTAAGAAAACAAAACTCAGTTTCATATTATGTGCGATTTGATAATTTGAAAAAGGTGAGTTTTTTTATCGTTTCGACACACTCAAATTTCCTGCGCCCCATTAAGAAATTATAAAAATTGCAGTAAAATAGAAAAACTAATAATAATGATTTTATATGTAATTGTTCAGACAAAATATGATTCTGAATGTTCTCAAAATCTTCAGTTGAAAGATTTAAGAAATATATTCGCCTTTTATATTCTACAGGCATCTATCTTCCTTAAAACATCATCAAACTTTTGTGAAATAAAACTCTGTCATGGATTTGTTTCTAAAACCGTATGAAAAGCGACGTTTGCATAAAGATGGTTAAAATATGTACACATTATATGGGTTGGATTTATGCTATGTCGATCGTCAGCCCAATCTAAAATCGCCAAGTAAATTTCCATTAATACATATTACAAATATATCTTGATAACTATTATTACCTTTTCCCCGTCTGGTATCTGCTGGACTTCAATATAATATTTATGATTTTATACTGAATTGTTCAAACAAAATTTATTTTGAATGTTCTGTAAATCGTCAGATAAAGATTTAAGAAATATATTTTTCTTTTGTATTCTACAGGTGTCTTCCAAAAAGAAAAGATTGTTATTCTTGGACGTCAAAGGATTGTTGTAATGGCTATGTATGCCAATGTAACATTTTCTTTCAAAATTGCAAATGTGTACCAAGACCGTTTGCGGTTGGTGTGAATGATAGTGGTTTCAAATGCTGTGAATAATTCAATTAAATCAACAAAACTATGAAAAAATTGTGTTCAATAATAAAACATATTTACCAAGAGATATGATATATTGAGATTTTTTTTTACACAATGTAACCTAAGCAGTATCTAAACTTTGCTGTAATTAATTTAAAACACAAATATACTTGGGAAAATATGAATAATATTTATATCGTATCATTCTTTATAAAGGAAATGTGTATAAATCGGCTAAGGAAACTGTTTAATTTTACTTGGCATACATGAATCCCATGCATATAAAATTAAGAAGTTGGAAATTGTACGCTAAACGTTACAAATGAGGTGTGTTCGTACTATAACTAGTTTTACAATGTAAAAAAAAACATCTATATGTTTAAAACATAAGACTGTTTTTTTTAGTCATCTGCCCTGAACTTTTTACTGAATTAATTTTGACAATTATATTTTGAAATGAAACTGTTAATTTGCAGATGTGCCCGCACTAGCTATTTTTTTTTAATTTTTAATTTAAATTTTAATTTTAAAAGTTTTTATGAAATTTCGTTAAAATGGTGGCAATTGGGTAAGATTTTATCTCTACAACATAAGATAAATTTTCCTTATCACATTCCACCAATCAGAAGCGGGATTCCATCAGTGCGAGACTAACAAAAAAGACAGGCTACCGCGATGCTTTACGCGTATCTTTTTTACAGACTGCGGGAGTCACGTGATGCTCGAATCCACCAATGCAAGTGTACGAAAATAGCGTCACGTGCAACGAGGAATGCACCGCGGTAGCCTGTTTTTTTCGTTAGCCTCGCATCAGTGTAAATGTCGTCATACTTAAAAGAAGAAAAGCAATATTTTTTATTTAATAAATTATTAATTTATTAAATATAATTTAAAAATAATTTTTAATAAAAATGGCCGCTTGGCATAGGAAAAAAATATGTGGTTAGCCCGTATTTGTTTTCCTCACTCACATGACTTGCGCTTTTATTCTATAGCTAACGTATGATAGAATTTAACAGAATAAAGAAAACTTTTATTAATAGCTTTTTAATTTTTGATTCATATTTTCATAGCATTTGAAATGACTCGACAAAATTCTGCAATGATTATATATATTAAATTTCAAATCACTCGGTTGGGTAGTTTTTGCGCTGTTATAGATGGACAGAAAGACAGACAGGCGGACCAGACGACGACTATAGGTGCTACGTATTTATATAATTACGAACGCACCTAATAAAAGATATTAAATGTCAAAGAACAGAAATCACATTTGAACAGGAAATTTCGAATCTACAAGAAAATTTAACCTCAAGTAGCAAATTTTATGCCATTTGAACAAATTGTTGCCGAGTGAAAATTCTGCAAAAGATCCAGGTTTAAATGATAAATCAAAATTTTGCATTTTTAATTATAACCCCGGCATTAGAAATTGTAGATTGCTTTAAATTCGTTAAATCTAAGTTTTCTAAACATATTCAGAAACTGTTTTAATATACTATTTATTATGTTAATGATAAATCCAACGTTTTTCTACACATAAAAATTCCCTTCAATTAATAAACTTCTTCTTTACTATATCCAATGCTATTCTTCTTTACTTTTCAAGGATTCATGTTAATGTTAAAATACCTCTCGTATACCTAGATTTTTTTTATATTCAGTAAAGCATTATTACCTTAAAAATATGTTTTTTTCTATACATAATTTGTTTCCAGAAAATGTTAAAGAAAGGGAATTAAGTATATATATATATCAGTTACTATGGGATATTTATAATGAATTTTTATTTTTTTAGCCGTTAAAATATTTCACTGTTCCAGCTTATGGCGGTATTTGGCATATTTTGGAGATCGTTTGTTGCCACATAATTAAATCTATTGTTTTTACAATTCAAGCATGATTGCACGCGTTACAGAAAATATTTAGCGATTTATTAATCTAATCATTCAGCACAAGAATGTGACGTGTATAATTAGCCTTATTCAGATAATCGCATCCCATTCTATAACACAGTAAGGTGTAATAAATTTCCTGTGCTGCGTAATTGCCGAGTCACAAAATAATCATTAACTAAAGATGTAGATACTAGGAATGATTTGTAAATGAAATTTTCAGAGTTAATAAGATAGCTAAACATGGCTCTACATTATCCCAGAACTTTTTACGGTAAAAGATTTGGCTGCATTTTTTACATGTGACGTTCTTTATGGATTCCACTTCTTTTTGTAATCAATCTTCCTTTTCTTGACTTTGGGTTCTTTTTGGAGATCATCCACTTGTTTTCGCTAACACGACACTCTGTCCCTATTATTTACGGGTACCAAACATTTGGAGTTTTAGTTCCGTTTGAAAAGTCTTGTAGATAAAAATAAAAAGTTTCAGATTCTTAGGCAAACACCAAGTTAGGGGGTGGGGGAGTCAAAAGTACTCTCAATTGCTTCCAGGGAAGGTACTATCCATCAGTGATATTACTCGCAGTCCTAGATACTTGATATTTGGCATGAAAGTACTGGTTAGGATAAAAAGAAAGACAACATTCTTGATATTCGGCATAAAAGTAGAATAAAAAGAAAGACAAAATTAAAACTTCCGGAAAATTGTTAAAAATATTCCGTGTAAATTTTCAAACTAAAGTACAATATTCTAATAATAAAGAAGTAATAATCTGTGGATTTATTTATTGCGGTCGTTTAAGAAAATAGAACGTATTAACAAAATTTTGATTGAAATGTTTTTTTTTTTCTTTTTTTTTTTTTTTTTTTTTTTTTGTTTGTTTCCAAATGACTCTGGTAAAATTTTCACAACTATGTATCATAAGAAATATTTTTTAAAAAAAATCAGCTTTCCAAAATACAAAATATTAAAAAAATAATAAATAAATAAAAAGTAAATAATTAAATGAAAACATTGCAAATTGTAAAAACAAAATACATGTTGAAATAAATTTTGTGATTTTTTAAGATGAGAAAAAACTGTAAACACGACATTCCTTTCAACAATTGATTCTTAAGCTTTAGTCATAAAGGGCCATTTCAAAAGGAAAACGTGGCAAAGTTACATTTAGCTTTCTTTAGTTTGAGGGAACATTTTGACGATTGTTCAAATGATCAAACATGGAATTCGGCAATCAGCGAAGACAATAACATATAAAGGGTATTTTGCTGTTTATATATCATTTTCTTTTGCCTTTTCATTTTATTTTACTTTGATTTCTTAAAAAATCGAGCAACTGAAACCACATTGTTTATATATATCTAGTTATTTATATATAAAACAAAGCTTGTCTTGACAGTAACGTCTGAAATACTGAGCCAATTCAAATCTAATTATTGATCTTGCAAGCATTTTGAGAGAACCCGTTAATCAAATGTGTTGGTCTTATACGTTTGTTGACAGGCACACGCAAAAGCAGAAAACAAGTATAATTTCTCATCATGATAACATCCGAAATACTGAAAAATTCGAATCTAAATGGGGCAATATTTTAATCTTGGAAGTATCCTTCATGAGTTTATTAATCAAGTGCTATGTATTTTTTATACGTCATTTACAGGATCACACAAAATTTTTCGATAGCATAAATTGAATGGTTTGAGTAATATTATAGACGACGGGTGGTTTTTAGACTATGATTTCGGCATTTTGTTTTACATCTTTCACATAAATGCCTGACATCTATTCATTTTTTTTTACCACTGACCAGGCCCCTACCTGCCAGGCTTTTGCCTAGCTTAACGAGTTGATACCTGGCAAACGGGGCGAAGATTCGCCTGCTCTCCGCTTGGCGAAGATGTGTTTGTTAAATCTATAGGCCGACGTAGCTTCAGTGCGTCTTGTTGCTTTAATTGATTTTTCTTAGTTGGCCGGTTGCTAATTGATTTTTGATGAGGCGGTTCAGCACTGCGCAGTGTAGCGAAGTCATGCCGGACGGATGTGAGATGCTGGGATATTTACTATTTCCTCGCTGCATCGCTCATCCATACGTTATGCCATCGCTACTCCAGTTGGTCTCGTAATTTAGAACCTTGATCTGGTGACGAGACCTTCACCAGACTAGGCACCCCCAGAGGTATAATTCACAGGTAACTTGGAGGACTTTACACCCACGACGGATTTTACATGCACCGGGGCCATTAGCGTACATGATCTCCGCATCTGAAAAGGAATGGGGTTAGACATTTTATAACACTTTTAATACTACAAACTAAGTGCTACTTTTAGACTTTAAGTACTATTACTTGATTGTTTGTCTTAATTTACATGTAGTTCTACCCTACTATAATTTTAACTGAAACTAAATATTCTAGAGTTGCTTACTCCTACAGGGGGGACATTATATGCATAATTTACTAAATTAAGAGAGGGTTTGGCCCATCGGCTATATATTATTTATATATAATTTAATATTTATTATTTATATAACTTATATAAATATGGGAGGGTAGGGATAATGAGTTAAATACTAACTAAATATAATTAATGGTATAATGTTTATAACTAGCACTAACTTAGCTTTGGAGGTGCTGAGAAGCTTAATTTAAGTTAAAAATTGCTACTAAAAACTGCTTATCTAATACGTACTAAAATTAGATGGGATACTAAAATTACCTAACAGTTTACAAGGGGATGAACTTTGATTTTATTCCTTAACTACAAACTTTAATTTAATTCTAATTCTAAAAAAATACTATTAACTATCTTTAATATTTATTTATACCTTCAGTTATTCTATACCATACTTACTGACGTTGTTATTTAGGATATCGCTGGCGTTTTCATCTCCTTTTGTGCGACATTGCCTGTATCTTGTTTGCAGTATTTGATTTTTGCCGTTTATATTGGCTTGTCTCTATCATGGTGGTTTGTTGTTGTCTTGGTTGTCGCCGCATTTGTGGGCTAGTCTCTTTTTTGCATATGTTTACTTTATGTTAGGGTTTTTGCCACTTTCATTGGCTCGACCCTGCTGGGCTATTTTTGTCATTGTCACTATCTTGTACTGGTATTGTTTGTAACTTTCTTGAAATTGGTCATATTGCGAATTTTTTGCTGTTTTTTTTTTTGTCACTTTCGGTAATTTGTCACATTGCGACTTTTGTCGCTGGTAGTTGGTACTATCTTTGTAGTTGCACACTGTTGCATTTTGCCATTTTTCTTCCCTTGCTTGCATTGGGGTATTTATCCTATTGATTGCTACGTGAATGCGCTTTTTGCGATCAGTTCATTGAATCCTAATGGCTGTTATCACTATTTGGTTTTGTGTGCAATTTTGTTGGTTAGTTCTTTGAAGAGCTAGGCGCACTAATGGGATGGGGCTTGTTCCATGGCCGTTAGTCCGTCTTTTGCCTATGAGGCTGTTTCACTAAATGAAACATGTTTTTCTATGATTGCTTTGTAGTTGCGGGTGTACGTTTTACGTTTCACCCCGATGGTTTGTTGACACTTATGACACAGTTTGTTTGATTATACTTCATCTTTTGGTGGTTTTATAGTCCTTCATAGACGACTTCCACTCCTCACTAGCACTGAAAAGAACGATTTTTTGGCGTACCAAAAAGGTTCCCTTGCTACTTTAAAAAAAAAAAAATTAAATTATACTTACAAAGGGGGGGGGGGACTAATGGGGGCGAGGGTTATTCATCAAGGATCTCTCTGCTGGGAAAGTATATTTACTGTGATATTAGGTCTATGTTTTCTGTTAACCATCTGATCACTGCTTTTCCTTTTGTTTGTACATGTTTGTTGTTCGCTAACTGTTTGTGCCATAGTTTCTCATTGTTGGGTGTTATGGGTATCAGATGGTGTGTTTGGGTTAGTGGGCAGGATGTTAAATAATGTTTGGGTGTTCCCAGTACTCCGCATTAACAGTATGGTCAGTCCTTGCATTTAAACCTATTTAGGTAGTTAGGAAATGCTCTATGTCCTGTATATATTTGGTTTAGTAGATAGCAGCTGATAATTCTGCGCGATTCTACTTTTGGGACGTATTCATATGTTGTCCTGTACGTCTCTCCGTAATCCCACTCGAACTGCCATTGTTTTATTGTTAATTCTTTAAGTTTTCTCTTTAAGTTTGATGTCGGTCTTTCTAGGTGGTATGGAATTTCTTATGTTTGATTTTCTGCAGCCGTTTTTGCTAATTCGTCGGCATCCTCGTTTCCTTGGATGCCCAAGTGTATTTAAACTAAACCAAACGTGCAGCGCTACAAGCCACTGAGGATCATGGCCTACAGTGACCAGCCTTGCTTTTTTTACTATAGACCCTGATAATCTATACAGCTTATGTCCCAGTCAATTGGTCAGTTTAGCGTGGGACACTCAGTGTTTAATTTTCAAGCAAGCCTGATACTCATTTTATCGAGACCAAAGGGATGAAAGGTTGAATGCAAGCCCTACTCCGGTATCGAACTCTGGACCTGTAGCCTGGAAGCGCAATGCACTGACCACTAAGCTACAAGGCTTCTCATTTACATTTAGTAAGCCTACAGAAAAAATTTCCTAATAATTACATTTCTCGCCAAAATACCGAACTTAGAAAGCGTGAGACGATTTTTTTTTTATTAAATCTGATGAATGTACCTTAAAAAAAGAAAGAAAGAAAGAAAGAAAGAAATCAACCTATTATTCCGGTGGAGTAGGAATGACATGCTCTCGTATGTTTCTCTTTCTTTTTTTCTTTATTAATGATGTTTTTTGTTTCACAAATCTGTAGAATTTTATAGCCGAATATCAAAGATTAATGTTTAACCTTTTAATTTAAAATAAATTACTACAATAAATTACCAAAGGCTTTAAAGATACCCTTTCTAAGTATTTATTAAAATAAAATCTATTAGTTTTATCAGAAAAAGGAAAGTTTGTAAGATGGCTATAACAAATATAATATGTATTCCACTCATTTAAATTAATTGCTTTAAATAAGACTTGTGTTGCTTTCAATATACCTTATTTCTTTCCAAACTTTTCTTCCTCTTTTTAACTCTTTCCAACCTAGTTGAAAAGTGCTTATGACTTCGGTTTGTCTGCCGTATGGCCGTCTGGCCGTATGGCCGTCTGCCGTCTGGCCGTCTGCCGTCTGTCCGTGCTCTAACTCCCGTAAATATACTCGGATTGCCCTACAATTTTAGGTAGCTTTCAATACAAAAATGTCCTTCCGTCCTGTACCGGGAGGAAAAGGTAGCTTTCCTATATCTTCGTTTTAAATTTTTAGCTAAAGTTACACGAAAACAGCAAGTTAAAATGCAAAGAAACGTTTACAAAAGATTTGTTAATACCGAATTTAAATAAGAAATTCGCCAAATTATTGAGCAATAGCCAAATTGGCTTCATTTATGAAGACTTATTTTGGTCACCAAATTTGGCGATATTTCACCAAATATCGCCAATTTTGGCGCTAACGGGTATGATTATATAGTTTTATGCGTATGCTTGGGAACATTATTACAACAATGAAAGAAAATAATTTGCGAGTATTCGCGTTAATGTGCTGTTTTGTTTCAAAATGTCAGCCACCCTAGAATTTCAAACTGCTCTATCTCAGCCATTTTTTAAGATAAAGGTAAACCAAAAAATGCTCTGGAATCCTTGTATCAAGGCCTAAAACGTAATTAAAAAATATATTTATATATTTATTTTTTTTTTGTATATTTATTTTAGTTTTAAATTTTAAATGGCCGCCATCTTGAAACAAAATGGCGGACCAAGCTGGCCAACGAATTCGGTCGAAACATTGGTTAGCTTAATACACACAATTAGTTTCATCAAAATTGATTTATAAATACGAGCGTTATCGTATGACATAGGTTAGATATATATATATATATATATATATGGATATATCTATATATATAAATCAACATTTGAACGGAGGGTGGTTTTGGGGTCTGGGGGTCATGATCGGTGAAAATATATCGAAATTTTCCGGAACTGCTTTCCTCCGAACGGCTGCAATAGGTAGCTTTATACTTTTTTATATTGAAAGCTATCTAAAAGTATAAAGCTACCTTTTGCAGCCGTTCGGAGGAAAGCAGTTCCGGAAAATTTCGATATATTTTCACCGATCATGACCCCCAGGACCCAAAACCACCCTCCGTTCAAATGTTGATTTATATATACAGATATATCCATATATATATATATATATATATATATATATATATATATATATCTGACCTATGTCATACGATAACGCTCGTATTTATAAATCAATTTTGATGAAACTAATTGTGTGCATTAAGCTCACAAATGTCTCGACCGAGTTCGTTGGCCAGCTTGGTCCGCCATTTTGTTTCAAAATGGCGGCCACTTAAAAATTTAAAACTAAATTATATATACAAAATAGTTAAAAATTCAAATTTATTTTTTAATTATTAAGTGTTAGACCTTGATACGAGGATTCCATAGCATTTTTTGGTTTACATCTATCTTAAAAAATGGCTGAGATAGAGCAGTTTGAAATTCAAGGGTGGCTGACATTTTGAAACAAGGCAGCACATTACAAAAATTTTCATTGTTGTAATAATTTTCCCAATCATACGCATAAAACTATATATTCATATCCGTTAGCGCCAAATTCTCGCCAAATTTGGCGACCAAAATAAGTCTTCATAAATGAAGCCAATTTGGCTATTGCTCAATAATTTGGCGAATTTCTTATTCAAATTCAGTATTAACGAATCTTTTGTAAACGTTTTCTTTGCATTTTAACTTGCTGTTTTCGTGTAACATTAGCTAAAATTTTAAAACGAAGATATAGGAAATAATAGGAATTGTTATAGTACCAATTAGCAAATCTTTGGGCATTCTTTTTGCTTAAAATTGTTTGGTCTAAAATGTCTAGAAATGGTTTTCGGCTGCAATAAGTCATTATTGTATCACAACCGGTGGCTTGCTATTTATTGAACGCCCCTTTTAGTTTTCTTTTTTTTCTAGTGTGTTCTACTATTTTTGATTCTGTAATGTTAAGTTAATTTGAAAATCAATTCAAAACAGTTATCATATATTCATATCTAATTAAATTTGCAGCAGAGCTGAAATTACGCTGAAAATTAATAAATATAACAAAGGACGTGAATTTTCAGTTGCTACGCAGCGTACAACCAAGACACAGTGAAAAATGTCCAGACCGATAATCGAACTTGCGTCCTTGGTATAACGCACCATTGAGCTATCAGGACGACATCAGCACTGGCATTTATCACTCCTGTATGTTGGCAAGATTGCGATTTTCAGCACAAGATGAAGGTCATCCATGCGAAAACATCTTTAGTGGCATACATGAGACGAACTAAATCACAACCTCGAATAATATACATATCTAATTATATTGTCCGCAGAGCTGAATTTACGCGAGTAATTAATACATACAATAAAGGTATGAATTTTCATTTACAACGCAGCATACAAACAACAGAGTGAAATATGTCAAGTCCGTACTTGTTTCTCAAATGGTAGAGCATTTGTGTACTGTTCCAAGGATCCGGTTTCGAATCCCAGTCTGGACATTTTTCACTCTGTTGGTTAAAAGTTGTGTAGCAAGGAAAAATTCACATCCTTTGTGTCATTTATCATAAATGCATTAAAACATTTTTAATGTTTCGGTGTTACTAATAAATGCTACATTTGCTTACCTAACGCAAATCTAACTCAATAGACAAAGTATTTATCAATTTAAAAATACCACTGATAAACTATAAATATGCAAACTGTGCTTCTCATTATTAACAACGGAAAACTTAAATCTGACAATTTACATTTCGAATGATGTAAATTCATTGCTGTACGCCATAAATTCGAATTAAAATATGTAAAATTTCTAAATGAAAATTTCGTTCACAATTCAATGATAGCACTAATGTAATAAATGAATCGAATAAATATTGTTATCGCAATTTGAATGCAGAAACCACTTCCTGTTTTACGGGACTATAATTCTAAAACTGTCAAATTCTCATAGCATACTTACATAAATCTAAAATGTATTAGACAATATGTCTGCGGGAACTTCACATATTATATTATTAATCATTCTCCTTTTTACCATATCACTCATCTTATCATATTAAATATCTCTGGCAATATGACGCTGAATGTAAGAAAGAGAGGCGATTAAACTTTAAAATATTTTTATTATGAAGAAATAATTTATAGACCTTGTCGTACAGATATTGAAGTATTTTTCGCTTATTTTATGCAACATGCAAATAATGAAATCGTATTTATTCGAATGGCGTTTTTCAAAATAGTTAAAAAATAATAAAAGAGATTAAATGAAGGAAATACTATCTCAAGCATCATCAGAGCGTTCTTGGAATGTTTCCTGACGATATAAATTGCTTAATCACCATTTTTTTGTAAACTTTTTCTTAAGAGTACAGAAATATGCGATACTATTAACACCATGTAGTACTGTTTTGATGTCCCATAAAAAACACAATAATACTTATTTCAAAACATTCAGTTTTACCTTTTATACAAAATGATGGCCAATTTCACGAAAGTAAAATCACAGATTTGCGTAATTGCAGATTATTTGTCTTTAGAATATGTTTAAATCAGCTATATTACATTGGAAAACGTATAATAGTTTATTTTAGGAATTATGTTATTAATAATGAATATTTAGAAAAAACATAATTTTTTACTGTTTTAAAGTCATACGTTAATATGTGTATAGATATTTTTTTCGTGACGGATGAAGAGCAGTTTACAAATGCACTCCATTAACGAACAAAATGATAGTATACTAAATACAAAGGATGTAAATTATCACTTTACTACAGAGCGTACAACCAACAGAGGGAAAAAATATCCAGACCGGGGATCGATCCTGGATACCTTGCTATAGCGCACAAAGTGCTGTACCAGTTAAGCAACCAGGACGAAATGGTAAAAGTAAGTAAGTTGCGCCGCCAGACGCCATAGTGGCACCCGGCGCGTAGGCGACCACAGAACCCAAGTCCTGAAGGACTTTTATCGCACCAGTAGGAGCTGCTTCCCGCGGCACATTGGCCGGCCCAACTTTAAACCCACGTGTCGAAGACGTAAGTCGTCGCGATATTCGGTGAAACCCAGTAGGCTAGTCACCACGAGACACTTGGGGACGGGCCGGCGCCCCTCAACAACTTCAAAGCTGGATACCCAGAAGGGAACCAGGCCCTAGGCCTTAAGTCGGGTTTTTCAAGAGCCGTACTTGCTTTACCATGCTTTAACAACATTTTAGGTAGCTTTCAATACAAAAAATTATAAAGCTACCTATTGCAGCCGTTCGGAGGAAAGCAATTCCGGAAAATTTCGATATATTTTCCCCGATCATGACCCCCAGACCCCAAAACCACCCTCCGTTCAAATGTTGATTTATATGTATATATATATATCTGATCTATGTCATACGATAACGCTCGTATTTATAAATTAATTTTGCTGAAACTAATTGTGTGTATTAAGCTCACCAATGCCTCGACCGAGTTCGTTGGCCAGCTTGGTCCGCCATCTTGTTTCAAGATGGCGGCAACTGAAAATTTTAAAACTAAAATAAATATACAAAAAGTTAAAAATTCAAATTTATTTTTAATTAAGTGTTAGGCCTTGATACAAGGATTCCAGAGCATTTTTTGTTTAACCTCTATCTTAAAAAATGGCTGAGATAGAGCAATTTGAAATTCTAGGGTTGCTGACATTTTGAAACACGACAGCATATTATAACAAGTAATATAAAAAAAATTTAAAGTCAATTCCTACTTTTTAATCATAAATATATAAAATAAACCCGTACAGCATTAATGTCCCACGTTATCTTTATTGAACATTATTTTATAATCATCGTTGCGGTATTTTATTTTTTGTTGGCATCACTCATTTGAGATAAATCTTTCATTTCATTTATGAAAATAATGGGAGAAATTTTTTGCTCGTATATAAAAATTAAATTTAATTAATTAAATTTAATTAATGAATTAATATTTGAAAAAACTGTATTAAAATCAATTGTCATCCAGTACAAGTTTTAAAAAATTTATTTGAACTTGAATGGATGAATAGAAAATATTTTATTAACGATTCAAAATTCCAACAAGATATATATAGAAAGAGTGTGAGCTAATAGTAGGAATTTAAAAAACCAACGATTAATTTATCAGTTTTAGTGAACGCGGTTTCTCGCAAATTATTTTTTCTTTCATTGTTGTAATCATTTTCCCAATCATACGCATAAAGCTATATATTCATATTCGTTAGCGCCAAATTCTCGCCAAACTTGGCGACATTTGGCAAAATACCGCCAAATTTGGCGACCAAAATAAGTCTTCATAAATGAAGCCAATTTGGCTATAGCTCAATAATTTGGCGAATTTCTTATTCAAATTCAGTATTAACGAATCTTTTGTAAACGGGTTCTTTGCATTTTAGCTTGCTGTTTTCGAGTAACATTAGCTAAAATTTTAAAACGAAGATATAGTAAAGCTACCTTTTCCTCCCGGTACAGGCCGGAAGGACTTTTTTCACTCTGCTGGTTGTACGCTGTGTAGTAATGTGATAGTTCAGATTCTTTGCATTCATTAATTTCCAGCGTAATTTCAGCTCTACTGAAAATTTAATTAGTTATATATATATATAGTATACTATGCCTGTTGAATAATCTGCACATATGGTCTGAGATGGTTCCTAGTGAAATTAACGTTATTAGATGCATACATAATACTGTTTATTGTGGAAACTGGTATCAAAATCAATAAAAAATATTGTGAAGAACATATCCTTAAACAATCTGTAAAGTATGGGTCCAAAATTACTTCATAAAAAATGTATTTTTTTTTCAAAAGCCTACACTACCACATCGGGACAAAACCAGATGTATCAATACTTTTTCAACACTGTAAATGGGATAATTGAAATAAAAGAAATTTATGCCTCGTAAATAACACTAACAAGGAAACTCTTCATAAGGGCATACTCAGAAAAATTTGAAAAATTACAGCATATCCTCCTTATGATGATATGTATGTTTATAAAAAAGTTTCCTGCGGAACCTCGATATAGCGTACGTAAAAAAATAAAAAATATTTCTATTTGGGGGGACTTGTCGTTGGTTGGCGAGAAAATGAAAGGATCAGGGTCCATAAGCCGTGTTTTTGGCTCATGAAATAGATTAAAACTCGATTTTGTTATACTGACTTAATTATTTCACTTTTTAACATTAGAAGGTTTATCCTGTACGATTTCAACAATAGTTTTTGCATTTTGTTCGGATTTATATGACTTACATAATCTCAAAGTTCGTGTTATTCGCAGTTTTTGATGAAAAATACGCAATTTCTCCTAATTTTACCTCAATTATTTATACGAGCGCTATCATGCAACACTTTCTTCTTTACATATATTATAAAAGGCGCTCATAGCAAAATATAAAAAATATATTAAAAATTGACGTAAAATTAGGAGAAATTGCGTATTTTTCATCAAAACCTACAAGTAATACGAACTTTGAGCTTGTGTAAATTACATAAAAACGAACAAAATGCAAAAACTATTGTTGAAATCGTACAAGATAAACCTTCTAATATTAAAAAGTGAAATAAATAAGTCAGTGTAACAAAATCGAATTTTAATCTTATTTCATGGGCCAAAAACACGGATTATGGACCCTGATCCTTCTTAAAAATACGCTCATATGATAAAATACTCTTTAAGGAAAATATTTTTCTACACTTCATACTGGAGTAGTTTAAGTAAATTTAACTTAAATAAATACACTGTTATAACTACAGTTCTGTCATATACATTTATATTTATAGATAATGAAATTTAACTGTCATATCATACAGTTTAAAAAAAATTAAATTGATTACAATTATTTCAAGGTAAACATTAAGCTCCTATTCTGAACACTGTCAAATCGGTTTCGATATTGTTAGTGTAGGAGATAAGAGAACAGTATTGTTACCATGGAAACAACGACTTATACAATATTTTATAACGACAGCATTCTTAATCAGGCAGTTTCTTCTAAAATACGCTTAAAACTAATCCAGCCAGTCAGCGATGAAATTGTCTGAAATTAAACAACTGCAGAAACACGCACCTTATATATTTTATGTACGATTATCCTCTTTAATAAAAAGCTACGCGTTGCTGACGACTGGCTTTTTCGCTAATCGTTGCCACAGATTAATCTCGGAAAATGAAACATTTGAAGTTACTGAAAAAATTAATAGCTCGAAAATAATTTGGTTAAAAAATTGTTAGACAACCTGCGTTAGAAAGGTAAAAAATTGCATTTTTCTTGATATAAATTTCAAATCTGATGATTAGGCCGTTTTTCAAATATTGAATTTCAAAAATTACCAAATTTCACAATGGGGTACCATAGCGAAACCTTCACGCGTTGAAAGATAATGATAATGGCAATATGTCCTGACGTGCATACTGGCTATGGCACGAGTCACAAATCATAGTAGCCTTATTATTCTGTTAAAATATAAAAGCGAGTTATGATGTCACGAGTGCATGATTTTTATTTAATTCTCGACAAATACTAGATGCGCCGCGCCGTTCCTTTTTAGTTGTGAATAATACCCTGGTTAATTCACGTCTCCTATAAAATGTGATAAAGAGTTGGTTAATTACATATGTTTTTAAGTATGGGGAGTAAAATGTTTTCCTTAATTAATGCAGTCATTTTTATTTTGATGTTACGTGAACAATAATAATAAACTATTTCATCGTTTAAGTTTTAATTAATTAATATTGGGCATTTAAACACTCATTTAACAATCAATTAGTTTTTCTAGACAAATCGTGTGCTTTGCGCCAAATACTGGTAAGTATTTTACATTTTTAACATATTTTTCTACTCGTATTCTGCAGCTAAATTTGGCTGATCCTTTATAGCGTATATGAGTAGTTCCATTAGCACATTGTTTTTCAAAATATTCTGAGTATTCACTTTAAGGAGACCTTTCTTGTAAGAACTTTTTAACATGAATGATTTACTTCAGTTAAGACGACATATCTGAATTATAAAATCTAAGCTTTTCAAACCAGAATTCCATTCATGCACAATTTAATGAACTTTCAAGAAGTGTGATAAATGAATGTAATAAATGATGTCATAAAATATTATTATCACAAATTTAATGTAGAATCCACTTTCCAATTTAATGCTCATACAACTATCAAACTACTGTATTACGTATAATTTTCTAATAATTTATCTTAAACTAACCGAAAATCGTTATATAAATTTCAAAATACATAACAAAATCATTCTATTGAAATATCACACATATTATTAATTGCATTCCGTTCTATCTCATCATTCATCTTTCCATGGTTTTCATTTCAATAATATAACGATGGATGTAAGAAAATTAAACTTTTAACCATACCGTTACATAGGGTGTTCGAATTTTTTTTTAATTAAAAAAAAGAGAGAGAACCGACTGTATTCATGAGGGTAAATAATTTTGGCATAAGAAACCGGGTTCGCAACCCGCTTTTTTAGTCATGTAGTAGTGTCCCATTTCAAGCTGAATTAGAGTTTTCGTACTATGTCAAAAATACAGATATTACAGCAAAATTTTGAAAAACATAAACTTTATTGGTGTAAAAGGAGATGCCATCAAGAAGAATAGTGTAGAAGCATTGTAATTCGGTTTGTGTCACCATAAGTATATTCAGCTATATTTTAAATTATGAAAGGTCAAGTTCTATTTTGTTAATATGCGAATGGTAGACATTTACAGTGCTTTGCGTAATGGCCCAATTTCAAAAAGAAAAAAGTTAGTTTTTTGAAATTTTCAATTAAATATTTTCATTTTTGTTAAACTTATGTACGAAAATCCGGGTTCAGCTTAGAATAAGACTTTTTTTTTTTTTTTTTTTTTTTTTTTTTTACTGAATAAGGAGATTAAGGTATTGGATTTTTAAAAAATGATATTCATACTGATGGGTACTAATATTCCTTTTATTTTGCAAAAATAGTTTACTAACACACAGTGTAGATATAAAATATACTTTTTATCCTTTTTTTTTACATTTTATTTTCATTCTTATTACGTCTAATTAAATTCAAGTAATATATATATACCAGTGTCCCACAAATTTGATAACATTTGTAAAATTCATAAAAAGTAAAGGAATTGGTTTCTTTCAATGTGGTTTGTGACAAACTTATTCTCATGCGAGGAAATTTTTTCTTGGAAAAGAAAAATATTTAGTGAAGATTTTTATCAATAGAGGACGTTTCAGGCACTCCAATTACAGGATTGGTTTTTAGCTACGGGGTTACGCAAACTCTTGATTGTACCGCAGGAGTCCCTCTTCCTTAACGGAGTTAAAGGACGCCATACACCACAAAATATCTGTATCCATCAGGATAAACTACATGCCTCGATTAACGGTGTTCTCACTGGCTTGCAAAGTGTAACTCCTTGTGGTGGTGGACGCATAGAACATTTACTTATATGAGTTGGAAAATATCTGCGTGTAACTAAACGTAATTTTGCACGCAAGTTTGCGAACTTAATGTTGAAGCACCCTCTATCGACGAAAATTTTAACTAAAACATTTTTATAATAAAATGACTCGTTAACTTTAAATTAAAGGGTATTTACTGCTTAAAGTGATAGAAAATATAACACAAAAAAGGGTTAAAAATACTTTTTAATGTATAGATGACATATGATTCATGCGCTCTAACGGCGACTTCTTCAAGATCAAAATGATAAATAAACTATTTTCGCAATGTTTTGAAAATGATAAACTCAAATCACGAGATTCAAATGCAAGAAGGTGCTTAAATTGGTCAAACTGCAAACACATTTGATTTTCCTATGTCTCTTGGTTTCACTTTTCGTCATTTGGACTTTACGCAGTTACTGGGTTTCTTTGGAAGAAATAAAATAGTTAATTATATATTATTAAAGATATTAATGTTTATTTTTCAGCATATTTCACCAACAATCATTAAACAGTAAATGTTACTTTTACTATTGCGAGTCGATGTTGAAAAACTATTAATCACAGTTAATTACATCGGTGGTTCGGATATAATGAATGAATGTGGTTTTCCGCTGCGATGTAATTTTATTTTTATAGAGCATCTGCTATTTTAGTTATTTCTTTTTTGAGTGAAATAGTTTTTACTATCCCGAGATGAGATTAAAAACTCCGACAATTCCAACCCAAATGCACCATTCACACTAAGTACATTAAACCAAATTTCAGTATGATAACATATCATTGCAGGATTTCCTACCCCTTTTCAGTATTTCCACAGACTCCCTCAGTATACATGTATTACAATCATCCATTTGTATTACAATCTTAACTTTGCTGTAATATACATCTATTTCTGTTTTTAAATTTAAACGGGATAGTGCTGTAGATAGTTTTCCTATTGCTATATCAGCCATATGCTCTTTTATTGTGTCTTGTAATTTCCTTGTTGTCATTCCTATGTATATAAATATTTCATTTTTATTTTTGCGTTTAAATGGGATGATGTATATTCCTGCTTTTTCATGCATATCTATAGGATCTATTTTTCTGTGGACCAGATTTTGTAATTTAATTGGAGGTTTAGCAATGTTATGTCATATTTCTTTAAAGCGTATCGTTGGTTCATAAAGTTGGGGGATATATATCAATGCTACAAAAATTTTAAAACTACGTTTTATTTTACCATTGAGCTATAAGGACGATACCTAGCTTAGAACTCACATCTGTCGGAAAGGCTGCAACCGATAGATGACAAGCTGGGTATCGTCCTCATAGAATTGGAACGTTATTATAAGGGTCCGGATTCGAATAACGGAGGCTTGGACATTTTTCACTCTGAAGGCTCTACGCTTTATTAACACTGAGTAAATTCACATATTTGGTATTCAATAATTTCGGGCATAATTGCACTGCTGAAAATTAATTGAAATTTTTATTTAAATTATATATATGTAAATTTATTGTTTAAAATGGTGAGGAATAAAAAAAAATCACTACTGGTGAATAAATATCTCCTAATTTTAATCTGAGAGCAGTACAAAACAAGAACGAAAAATCATGCGTCAAGCATAGATTATGTAACACTTTCCAACGCTTCCAAAATAATTTTACAAATCATACCGTTTAATAAGCTGAAAGATAACATCTAAGTAAACAATTTGGAAAACGCATAACATATTTAAAAACATAATTTCAGGAATTTCCAACGTATACAATATTCGGAAAAATATCCGAATACTTTTATTCAGCTCTGTATAGGATCTATAGATTTGTATATATACTACATAGGATGCTAAATTTTAGTTCAGTTAAGAAACGCGTAGCACAGTTTAAAATTCTCCTTCTGGAGTTTCTGTCAATAAACGGAAATGTGTTCGCGAACTTTTGTATTTCCCTGTATATGATCTACAGAATTTATACACACCACGTAATAAACAAAAAGTGAGTTAAATTTAAAATCGCGTTCAGTAACTTAAAACGCACTTCCAGGAATTATTGTTAACAGACAGTAGAGAATTCTTTTGTGTGTTCCTGTAAATGAACGATGACTGCTATACTTACACTATTCTGTAGTAAGCCTCTTGTAATGCACCTTAGTGATATATATAAATTTCAATGCGTTTAAAATAGTGAAACATTATTTAAATAAACCGCAGACGATTTTTCTCCATAGACGTAATGTAACAGAATTCTTTTGACTGTCCCTGTAAATTAACTATAAGTGCTATCCACACCCTATTCCATATTAAGCTTCTTCTAATACACCTTAGTGATATATATCAATTACAATGTGTTTGCAATTGTGAAACATCATTAAAATAAACCGAAAATGATTTTTCCCCATAGACCGTAATGTAACGGAATTCTTTTGAGTGTCCTTGTAAAAAAACTATAATTGCTACACACTTCAGTTGAAATAGGGAACGTGCTATACATAACGATATTAACATATAAAAATTGCAAGGCAATCTGAGCATATTTACGGGAGTTATAGCACGGACAGACGGCAGACGGCCAGACGGCTGATGGCCAGACAAACCGAAGTCATAAACACTTTTCAACAAGGTTGGAAAGTGTTAAAAAAATATAAAAATGCACAATTCAATTCCCAAGCAGCCCATGTTTTTAGCATCATTTATCGCACGTTAATAAACATTGGATTCTGTATACTACACATAGCTAAAAAAATAATTCAAGACTCTAATAGATTTTTTTTTTATATATATCTAATACATTTTTTTTAGATCGTCGAGCAATTAGACAAAATAATATATATATGGAAAATAGTGATTATGCATCTAAATAAAAAAGTTTTTAAATTTAATGAAAGCGGTATTACTTTCGTATTAGCCAGCGATGCCAGCGATTAATAGTCAAGCTAATCAACAAAAATTTCACTATTTATAGAAACTTTTTTTATTCTGATTATTTCACTGTTTAAGAACGTAGTCTAATTAAATATATTTTTAACTTGAGTATTATTTATTTATTTATTTATATTTTAGTGAAGAATTTTAAATTTCATTTTTGAAAAATAGCAGGAAAGAAATGCTGATGATTTGATTATTTATATATTTACCAATTACTATGGCTGAGTTTAAAATAATAAAGTGTATCTACGTATCCTTTGTTCAATGGAGTTCCATTACCTGTGGTATATTCTGTTGAGCTGTCTATATGGCATAACAGATGTTATTGTATATAAGATTATCTGAGTGAAATGTGTCCGCTTGTTGTTGGTCCAGGTAGCTCAATATGTAGGGCGTTTACAATTTATGTCAATGGTCTTGGGTTCAATTCCTGGAATGGGTATATTTTCACTCAGTTGGAAAAATTCAGTTCGTATGAAAACTAAAAATATAAATCAAATATAAAAGTTTCGACTGCTTTAATAACATTTTAATAAGGGAGTACTGATTTTGTTAATTAAAAAGTTTGCTTTTTGTCACAACCAGCTTCTGTCTCTTTATAAAAATAACAGTGATTAAGTTAAATATAGTATAAATATCTCAACTACGCCTGTAATAATGAAAAACTGCAGCTGTATTTTTACATTCAGAGATATGTAAATTCAGTATTTTTTTATTTTAAAGATAAATGCTCAAATTTCAGTGAAAATATCTGAAACATCCAAATCAAAACTTTATTCACAGAGAATCCAGCACTAATATGATAAGTGGACGCAATAAATGCTGTCATAAAATATTGTTATCGTAACTTACAAACCACTTCCTCTTTACAGTTCATATTATTATAAAACTTCATTATTCTAATGATAACTGTCAGATAATCCATCTAAAACTCATCATACTCTCTTGTATAAATCTTAAAGTTCGTTACGAAATTTGTGAACTGGAAATTCGCACATTATATTAATCGTTCTCCAGTCTAACTCATCACTCATTTTATCATGTTATTCATCAATAATAATAAAATTCGAAAACTATATTAAACTTTAAAATTTTTCCGGTGTATAAAATAAAATATAAATCCTTTTAATCAAACAGATTTCAGAATTTTATTTTAACGCTTATTTTATATTGGAAAAAAAATGTAAGACATAGCCGTTTTTACTCATGTAATTTGTGCCCTCGTGTATTTTACGCACCACGTACTTTTGAAAGAAAGTTTGGGTAAAAAAGAAAAAAAAATGTATTTTCACGATTTTCGCAGAGATTATGAGATAGTTTGAGATAATAAAACTTCATGTATTCTTATACTTTTTATTTTCCAATATTTCAGATTGGTGTTTTCCACTGTTAAAAATTTTGTGCTGGGTTGAACCAACTTTTGGTGCTGCAGTAGCTGCAAACATAAGATGATGAAATATTATTCCAACATTTGGAGCTGTGGATCAAATGTAGCTTAAAATGTTTCATCATCTTATGGTTGCAGCTATTCTGCAGCACCGAAAATTGATTCAACCCAGCACAAAATCTTTAACAGAGTCCAGTATAAAACAAGTGGGTAAGTGTGATCGACGATCGCAGAAAGGGTTTCGTTTAATATTCCTTTCAAAACACTTTATCCTTCCTTTAATAAATCCAAATAAATTTCATAAAAAAAATAGAAAAAAAATCATGTTTTTTTATAACGTAAAAACTTACCTGTCTATTTTTCTCGTTTTCTTTTCGAATATCTGAACAGGCCCGATAGCGGGCGAAGCTGCTATTATACTCTGTCATAATAATATCTGTCATGTGGACTAAATGCGATATTAAAAACAAATCAATTTCAAAATTAAACATGTTTTATAGAGACCTTTAAAATGTTAGACGTCAGATTAATTTTCTATTTAATTCTCTAATGATGTCTTATTAAACTGCTTTCTGTATTTACACATACTCATACTCCTTGTATTATTAGTAAATGTTTGAAAATTTCCGTTTTATTACCAATATGACGTCATATTAATCTTTTTTTCAATTGATGAAACTTTTTATTTTATTTTTATTTTTCACATGGAAATCTTTCAATAGAAAATTAATTATTCTAGATTTAATTTTACTGTGGATTTGTAATTGTTTGCAACTGCTATAACGAAAAATGTTTAAATTTAATAGAAAAAGGGTGCTATATTTTCGTTTTTTTATCTCTCTATATTAAAATAATACGATTTTTTCAAATTTTATGATCTTGAGCTTCATAATAGGTATTTAGCTATACGTACGCAAAATTTCATGACTGTAAGTTACATAGTTTCTGACAACCGGCTCTGTGACGGACAGACAACGGAGTGGGAGTAATGGGGTTTCGTGAGATGAACGAAACCCTAATTATTGATTTCTTCCTCCATGATCGATTTTCTTTAGCTGCAGCACAATTGTGTGCAGATGGTATTATTAATAATAAAGCCTTATCATCAAGATATTATCATCTAGATAATTCCTGGCTGGTTCGTTTATAAGTTAGGTGCCCCTGTTATGGCCATGTTCCTGAGATGGCCAACCCCTATTATACGTTAGCTAACCAAACAATTCGCTAGATGGGATGAGCATACCACACCTACATACCTAGTGTATCATGTGATCACTTCCCATTCAGCTAATTTGTAGCATTTTACGCAAAATACATATTTTATAATTTTGGTGTGATCTCTTCTTGGTTTTTTGGGGTGAGTGTCCTTTTTTTATGCATGTTTTTAAAAGATTTTTTTATGAATACAGTAGAACTCCAATTATCCGAACTCCAACTATCCGAAACGCTGATTATCCGAATCGCTTTCAGAATTTCAGAAAAAACAAATGAAGACGGAAATGTACTGCGATTCCCAAAATAATGATTCTGTCTACCCGCGCTACTGTTTTTTCCGCCGCGAGGACCCTGGGTTTAAAATTCTAAATGATGATGAACTCATTGGAAGTGTGAGAGAAGAAAGTGTCGAGGAAGAAGATGACCTTAATGTCGACGAAGCATACACGGGACCATCAGCTAGTGAAGAATTTGCCGGCCTTAAAACTGCGTTGAAGTGGATGGAGCGTCAGCCCGAGTGTGACCACATGCAACTTCTGACTGTCAAGCGGGTGCGCGACTTGGCTCCCCGAAAACGGATGAAGACTGTCAAACAGCTTACTTTGATCGAAATGTTCAGCAAGTAATGACTTTCATTTACAGTACGGTACGTACATACTGTACTAATGTACAGCACTTGTAAATACGCTTAACATGTAATAGTGTTGTCTTTTCATTTAATTAATTAAAAACTCTGTTTCCTTAAAAGTAATTTTTTTCTCCCATTTTCAACATACATACAGTAATTAATTAAAACATACCACTTTTCTTTTGGAAAAAATCCAATTATCCGAATTTTTGATTATCCGAATAGGGTCTGGTCCCAATTGATTCGGATAATTGGAGTTCTACTGTACCATCATACTCTGTTCAGTTTGTAATGCTCTATTAGTTGGTGCTGTCGTTGATGGTGTGCATTTTACAATTTTTTTAAAATCAAACGATCTTCGTGAAAGCTGACCCGCTCCTGATATGGCCAACCAGGTGGCCAAATCAAGTGTACCAATTTGCAAGCCCAAGATAAAGACATTTTTATTTGTTGCAATTGGCATAGGTAATTTGTTTTAAGAAATTTTTTAAACTCTAAAAAGATTTCATATTTTTTTTCTAAATACAAATTTAAATTGCAATGTTAATTTTGTAAACAACTTCATTTTTTATGAAAAATTCTAATTCAAATCCACTTTTGAATAACAAAAAGAATTATTGAGTATCATATTTATACATTTTAAACCAAAAATATTTAATTTAGTAAAACAGCATTTTTAAACAGACGAAAATCACGATTTGTGAAACATGGAACAACGGTGGCTATATCATTTGCAAATGTTCCTGATATGGCCACGTGGTAGACATTTGGAATTCTGTTTTTTTTTTTTTTTTTTTTGGACAATTACAAGTATTTTCATGGGAAATGTAACATTTTTTAAGGAAGGCCCATTAATCTGAAAACGTTAAAAAATAAATAAAACAGTTTTGATACTTTCAAAATGACGGCAGGGAAAATTCTGAAAGTTTAGCATGGCCATAACAGGAACACACAACTTATTACAAGTTTCTTATTCATGGTAGAGTGTTTTGTTGACTAAACAGTAGCAATAGCGATGGAGGTGATTTTGGAGTGGCTGAAACACTAATTTGTTATTAGAGTAAACAGTATTATCCGCTAAGAAAAATAATTAAAAGTTAATTTTGTGGCGGCAAATCTGGATAAAATATGTCAGATATAGATGATGCTACACTCAGAAAAAAATTGCAGTAAAATTACGGGCAGAGGCCGGCAGCAGAGATTCCAGGCATACACCGTAAAAAAAAAAAAAAAAAAAAAAAAAAAAAAAAAAAATCCATACCCATCATTTTGTGCAGCCCGTAATTTTACAGGGCAAAGTAATACAGCATTATAATGCACAGGATATAATGCACTTTAAAACACAATAACACTTACTTACTGTTCCGTAGCACGTAGTACGTTAAATAATCATCACAGAATCGCTGTTTTGGCGGGTTAAAATTTTCGTAACACGAGTAAAATGAAGGGTTACACCCTAGCGGAGGACAATGTATGGAGTCGTACCGTGTTTTTGCTAACATATGGGCTAGAACTGTAAGAATATGTGGATTGCCCTTAATTTTCTAAGTATCTAAGGGATAAGGCCGCTTTTAGTGGAACAGACCGTTTTTTCATCACATAAGGATGTTGCCCGTGAAAATTGAAGGCCAAACGCGCATAAATTTACTGTTTTTTCTGAGAGTGTAAGGTGCTTTCATGCTTCATAGCATAAAAAAGTTTTTCCATATTTTATTAATGCTCCAGATTTCTCTTTTTAAAGCAAAATATTAATTATACCTTTAAAGTTTAAAAATTATCTACGACCTTTCGAAATTGTTACACATTTTGATTATTCTTAATATTCATTTAATAAAATGTTATATTCATCTAGTAGAAGGTAATTTCATTTTTATTCTACGGTACCCATCTAGAATAATTAATACTATTAAAAATATAAAAAACACTATTTTTTGAACCGAACAAATGGTGAAAAGAGTGCGCTAAATACGAGTGTAATTAAACTAGGTATATTATTTTATTTACATAACCTAAAGATACATATTACAGTTAAAATATTTGAAATCTGCAAACTAAGATTTTATTCGTATAGAATACATTACAGATTATCCGAGCACTTATCCGAGCACCATAATAAATAAAATTAATAAATAGCATCAAACATACTATTAACGCAACTTTAATGTATAACCACTCTATTTTAATATTCATATCATGTTAAAAGTACCATATTCTCTCATGATAGCATTCAGATCATCCATCTAAAACTCACCAAACTCTCTTGTATAATTCTCAAAGTTCGTTATGAAATATGCCTACTGGACTTTACACATGATATGCATTATTTTCCTTTATAACTCATCGCTCATTTTACTATGTTATTCATCTCTGGACGTATAGCGTTTGAAGTAAAAAGGAAACAGAATTAAGCTTTTACATTTTCTGTCAAAAAGTTATTGCTGTTTCATTTCCTTTTTTAAAATAGTTGTTGCACATTTATTTTACAGAAAAAATATAGAACACTCATCCATATTTATACTTTGATAAGTTTTGTTCCGAATATTTAAAATATAATACAGAAAATAATGTAACAATATATCATAAAGAGACAAAAGCAGATGCGTGAATAGAATTTGTTTTTCTTTTTTTTCAAACAATTGTTAATAATTTATATAGATAAAATTTTCCAGAACTAATCAAAATTAAAAAAAAACATAAGTAACAAACCTAGTATTTTTATCAGGTATGTTTTAAATACTTTATAAATAATTAAAAAGTAATGTTATACATTATAAAAAAAAAACTAAAATTTCATAATATATCAAGAATATGACTTTTTGGCTCATGATATATACAGGGTGTCCATAATTAAACGACCCTACTTTAAAGTTGTCTACTGACGAAACTATTGATCAGAAAGTTATGAAATTTTGTGAAGGACGTAATGAAAGAATGGGAATTTGTTTAAGCGAAAAAAAAATTGTTCAAAATTTCGCCACCATATGGCGTTTTTAATGAATTTAGCATACATTTACGATAGTTTACATATTTTATTGCAACAAAACATGTTCCACATAACGGCCATCATTTTCAGCTACCATCTGGAAACGTAAGATAGCATGTTCCACAGTTGACCGCAGTGTGTTCTGGGAAATGCTAAAAGCATGTCGCGAAAAAAGTTTTATTCAACATGTTTTGTTGTAATAAAATCATAAAATGTGTAACCTATCGTGTAAATATATGTTAAATGTGTAATTTGTTTAAAAATGCCCTCTGGTGGCGAAATTTTGAACTAATTTTTTTTCACTTAAACAAATTCCCATTCCCCCGTTATGTCCTTCACAAAATTTCACTACTTTCTGACCAATAGCTTCGTCAGTAGACAACTTTAAAGTAGGGTCGTTTAATTATGGACACCCTGTATATGTGAAAATATAAATTTTCATCTCACTGTGTTAGCTGAATTATACTTTACAAATATCCAAAAATTTTAATTATCTTCATATGTTTTCCTTTTATTTAGATCTGATATTTTGGTGTAAGCTGTTATAAGGAAAAAACTTTTACTTAAATTTTTCCAGTTTGTAGAAGAATAAAATTCATTTGTTCAAGATTGGAAAATCGTCATGTTTTCATTATTTACGAAGATTTAAAACACATGAATAATAACACTGATCTACACGACTTCCCAAGAAGATAAGTCAATGAGCATTTTACAAAACATTTTTAATGCTAAAGTAGAAAAGGTATACCTTTTCAATGTAAGTGTTCCTCTGGAAAGGAACTTTTTATGATCATAATCGATCATAACCTATCTTCCATTTAAAAGGTTTCAGACAGCTTAAAGTCGCAGAAATCTGCGTGTGAGTTCGTTGGTGCTAGAAGCCCGGTTTCGGACGTTCGAGAAGGTGGATCTCTCTCAAATGACGGAGTTTAACTTCCCCTCCCCTGCTACAACCAATGATGATAGAGTTTGAGAATGGCATAATTTTCTCATCCTCATATAGGCCGAGTTTAGTACCTCCTATTTTTAATAGCTAAAAATGAATTAAAGATAGAAACGTTTGAAGACGGAGATAAACCGTTAAAAGGGTAACAGCTCATTGAGGGGCTGCTTAATTTTTCCGAAGAAATTCTGGAATAGCGGATTAGGTCGGCATAGCCCTAAAGATGGGTTCTGGACTGTGAACTCTTGGAGATATTTTTAAACCTTACGTGATTGATAAGGGTCTCAATCTCTCTCACTCAACTTACTCACAGGATACGTGAGTTGAAAGAAAAGAAAACAACAGCGAACAGCAGAACTACTTTAGTGAAGGCGAAGGAAACTTTCTATCTCTATGTCAACTGAACATTTTCTCATCACTGGAGAGTATTTTGATAAAGTATCTAAGAAGCTTGCTGTTTCCTCGCTGAACTTAAAATAATAGTCAATGAACTCACGATTTATCTTTTTGTTATATTTCATTCAATTTAACCAATAAACACGTTATTTTTAATAAAAGCCCTTTTTTAAATTCAAATGAAAACATTTGCACGTCACTCGCTACCCATCCCATTTGTGATGGATGTGTAATTGTTTATAACTTAAAAATTTTCTCTTACATAGGTTTTCTAGTAACATTTCTTAAAAGAACCTTATTATGTCACTTTTACTACAATCGGCCTAAAAAGACGGAGAGAGAGAACACTTCATACATTTTAATGTCTAAAATTTTATTTTAGGAGACGAAACGAGAAGCCATTTTATACTTTTTCTATACATGTGAATCAATAGCTCAGGGTTATATGACAAAAATGTAATGCGAGATGTAGAAAAAGTTACTTCATTTTCAAATTGAACGTCAACAAAAACATGCAAGTGAATTACTGCGGCTTTTGCTACGATGATTATTTTTAATTTTTAAAGACTGGTGTAATTTAAGCTTGATTGTGAAATTTTCCACATAAATTTAAAAAGTTATATTGTTAGGATGAGCGAAGGAACTCCTCTACTACGCTACACAAATTACATTTTGTCGTACAATTTACAAAAAAACTGTTCAGTATTTTGGCTTGAAATTAAACATAAAAATAAATTATGATCTGTAGATTTGCACAATATTATTTTATTTACAGAATAACCTTAAAAAAATTATTATTTTAATTATTTTTTTACATGTTTTTCCATTACGGACACATTTTTGCAAATAAAAAATGAAACACGTATATTTTCAGAAGAAAAAATAAATCATGGATTTAGTAATTATAGATAGAATCATGATTAATTAAATAAATCCGCCAAAATATGTCAAAAACTGTTTTTTAAAGTTAATTAAGGAAAGAAATATTTTTGGACTTGATAGAAATAAAATATGATCTGTAGATTCTGACAATATTATTTTCTTATCGAATGATTTAAAAAAAAACATTTTTTTTATTATTTTGTTGAATATATTTTTCTATTATACAGATTCATTTTTGTAAACGATAATGAAACCTGCGTATTTCTTGCAGTAAATAAAAATCATTGAGTCAGTAAAAATGAATAAAGTCATGAATGATTAAGTACGTAAAATATTATCGTTGTATCAAAATTTCTCTTTTTTTTAATTATTTGAATAAGGAAAGGGACCCATATATCTGAATTTTGCGAAGATGAATAATTTTAAATATTGAAAATAACTGCAGAATTTATACTTCTAACCGTAAAAGAACATTATACTTTCATATATTAAAAATGTATGTTATTTGAGAAGAAAATATACATCTTAATAGAATATTTTATGAAGATTGGTTGGAAATGGTGCATATTTTGGTGCTCATTCCTTTTAATCATATAATAGTTTCACAATTTCTTTTATGAAATATTTAAAATACCTTTTTTTGAAAATCATAGCATTTTAATAATTAATTAAAATATGTGAAAATTCAATTATTTACATTCAATTATAAAAGTATTTTTCAGTGTTAGGAATTCAAATACACAATTTATTCTTATTATGTGAAATCATTTACGCAGACGATACTTACGCAATTTAAAAAAATTATATATCATGATTATTTTTTTTTTGTAAAGTGGCAACAAAAGAATTGTAAACAAATAAAATGAATTGTTAAATTTGTTATATAAATGTTATTCGAATTCGAAGGTTAAAAATTGAACCAAATGAAACATATTTACTATTAAGAAGTAATTACTATTAGTATCTTTTTTAATATGTTTGCCGTTTAAAAACAATTTATGGAATTTATTAGTTTTATTATAAAAAATGCCGAGAAAACGTACACTTACTGGTCGAAAAGAACGCGAACAGGATTTAGCATTAAGGCAAGAGGCTAGATATCAGCGTAAAAAACGACGACATCACAAATCTCTTTTGACAGTAAATGCATGTACGTAGAAATATGCTTTAAATTTCGAAGATGCACAAAAAATTTTTGAATTATCATTTTGTAAAATTTGTCATCGTCGTTGGTTTGACATGGATATTCAATCTGACGGATCTTGTAAGACTTGCCATAAATGTATAGTAAATAATGAACTAAATATTTTTCCTGTAGCTAATAACATGGATCCAGGTCAACCACGGAAATATTGAAGAAATTAACTTTTGTTCAGGAGCAATTAAGTTCCCAAGTTCATCCAGTTATTACAGTTTATCGCATTAAAGGTGGTCCTGCATTTACATTTCTAAAACTAAAATGCGCCAAAACATAAAATAACGTTTTTGCTTAATAAAGCTGCAAAAATAATATAAAAAAATATTGTTACTTTCAAATATTTATCTTATGAAAAAATGCTTCGCGAATACAAACAAAGCATGGCTTTTGCTAGTAACTAGAGAGTGTTAAGTTATTTTTTAATGAAAATATATGCACTAAGCGTTTATTTTAAGTAAGTACAGTTCTTAAATATTTAAAGAACACGAGGTCATTTTTTAACAATTTTATTTTTACATAAAAACCTGGACCTTGATCTACTTTTCAACGTAATTACCGCCTATATTAAAGCATTTACCAGGACAACTGCCGCATGCTGTGCTAACCACTGCATCACTGCCGCTTTGACGCCATCAACTTTGTTGTAGCGCTGACCGTCAAGGTGCTTCTTTAACCCTTTATCTACTGACGGTACTTATAAGTACCAGTAAAATAACTTGTTATAAAATTCATTTAATACATCGATAAGTAGTAATACAGTTTAGAATGAGTCAGAGATGCATTAATTTATCTTGTTCCAAAAGCGTCATTGGTTACACAAAACAAAAATATTTTTAAAAGGATGATTTCTTTTGCCTTTGCATCTTTCAGCTTTATTGCCGTTGGGAGGGGGAGGAGATTTTCAATTCGGAAATATTTCTATATTTCTATTGTAAGAACATTATATTTATACATTTCCTAATTTTACAAAATACTAAAAAATATATTTAAAATAAAATATTTGAGTGGGGTTATAAATATTGCAAAAATCCCTATAAATTCAAATTTGTTTAATCCTTCTAAATCCTTCAATCCTTCTAAAATAAATCTAAAATTTATTAAATGATTATGGAAATCTTCTAATGTAGTTTCAAAAATTCACGAAAAATGCTTTAGAAGATAAAATTTTCATGAATTCATAATTCAGTACATAAAGGGATAAGTGCAGTTACAAGTTGTAGTCACTTGGCTGTAGGTTAGGATTATACTGAGGATGATTACGTTGTTACGAGCCATATGACGCAGTGAGATCCTGCGTTTAATTTTGAGCCAAATGACTACCCCTTGTACCTGCACTTAAAGAAGCACGTTAGCGGTCAGCTCTACAACAACGATGCAGACGTCTTAAGGGCGATGAAGCAGTGATTAGCACAGCAGGCGGTAGATGTCTATGAAGATGGGACGTAGATGAGCGTACGATACGATAATTGCCTTATTATAGATAGAAATTACGTTGAAAAGTAAATTTAAGTTCAGCCTTTAATGAAAAAATATAATTGTTTAATAAAATGGTCTTTTTTCCAAATCAAAACGGTACTTACTTAAAAATCAGGCCTCATATAAAAAGGTTTTAAGTACCGTTAGTATAATGTTATTTGAGTTAAAGCGAATTATTTAACGTTAAGAAATTAATCAATCACCTTTCGCACCCTCAAAAAAAAGTTCACTATTCCGATGGAAATCATGTATTTAATATTTAGGATATGTTGTTTTTATTTTAACTGAAATACTTCTTTTTTATTTTATTGCTACTTTAAATGCACAGAACCTGCTTAAATTAAATTTTAAAAAAATCGGTTTCTAGAATTAATTCATCAGGATGAAATTGTTAATACAAAATAGACTTGTTTTCATTCAAAAATTTTAATTTATTTAAGATATATAATAAATTTCACGCATCCATTGTTAATTAAATGTTCCGCATTAAAAGTACAACTATGTACCAATAATATTACGTATTAAATATTAAACAAGAATTTATTTTCAACTATATTAATTAGTATGTTGTAGCCATCACAACACTTTCTCTTTTATAAATACAATTAATTAACTTGAATTCTACGCATTGAAACTGGTGATATAAGCATCGCATATTTCGATCAAATCAGCGAATTTCGTCACCTCTATCAGATGACCACAACCAAAATTGAATAATATTCTATTCAGATCATGATAATTTTAAATTTAATGTTTCGTTGATTTATGTTCGCATAAACTAGAGATATGTGATATAAGCATAACATAAATCGAACAAATCATTGATTTGCGGCACGTTCTGAGATGACCGCGACCAAAATTGAATAATATTCTGTTCCTTTCATAATAATTTTAAGGAGCAGGGAAGACTGAGCTATACTCGGTCAAAATTACCCTTGAGTTCAAATATGACCAAATTGGTCATTTTGGTCACCCGTGACCAAAATGACTCATTAAAAAATTTTCTCAAACATGTGACCAAGCCTAATTGTCTTCTCGTGCCCAAAACCCGTAGGATATAAAATTTAGTTAAAATAGTCTGAGCCGTTTTTTAGATAAAATTAGCTTGTCCCACAGTGACCCAAAAATGACCCACTAATTGAATTTTCTCGAACATGTGACCTAGCCTAACAGTCTTCTCGTGCCCGAAAACCATAGGATGCAAACTTTAGTCTAAATAGTCTGAGCCCTTTTTTAGATAAAATTAGCTTGACCCAGAGTGATCCAAAAATGACCCACTAATCGGATTTTCTCGAGCACGTGACCTAGTCCAATGATTTTCTCGTACCCAAAAACCGTACTATACAAAATTTAGTTCAAATCGTCTGAGCCTTTTTAAAAATAAAAATAGCTTGACCCATAATGACCCACTAATCGAAATTTCTCGAACATGTAACCTAGCCCAATAGTCTTCTCGTACCCAAAAACCGTAGTATACAAAATTTAGTTCAAATCGTCTGAGCCTTTTTAAAAATAAAAATAGCTTGACCCATAATGACCCACTAATCGAAATTTCTTGAACATGTAACCTAGCCCAATAGTCTTCTCGTTCCCTAAAACTCTGGGATACTAAATTGAGTTCAAATCCTCTGCCCATTTTTAAGATAAAAATAGCTTGATCAATAATGACCCATGACCAAAATGACCCACTAATTGAATTTTCTCGAACATGTGACCTAGCCTAACAGTCTTCTCGTGCAAGAAAACCATAGGATGCAAACTTTAGTCTAAATAGTCTGAGCCGTTTTTTAGACAAAACTAGCTTGACCCAGAGTGATCCAAACATGACCCACTAATAGAATTTTCTCGGACATGTAACCTAGCAATGATTTTCTCGTGTCCGAACTTCCGAACTTTCTCGTGACTATGATTTTCTCGTGTCCGAAACTCGTAGAATACAAAATTTAATCAAAATCGTTAGAGCCGTTTTTTAGATAAAATTAACTTGACCCACATTGACCCAAAAATGACGCACTAATCAAAAGTTCTCGAACATATGACCCAGCCGAATAGTCTTCCCGTGCCCAAAAATGGTAGAATACAAAATTTGTCAAAATCGTTTGAACCGTTTTTTAAATACATTTAGCTTTACACTGACCCAAGGTGGCCCGAAATGACTCACTAATCCATTTTCTCGACCATGTGACGTAGCCCAATGGTTTTCTGGTGCCTCAAAATGATTGGATACATAATTTTGTCAAAATCGTTTGAGCCGTTTTTAAGATAAAATTTGCATATATATATATATATATATATATATATATATATATATATATATACACGCGTACAAAATTTTTTATATAAGCATAACATAAATCAAACAAATTATCGATTTGTGGCACCCCTTCCTGGGGGAATTTTTTCAAAAACGAATCATCTCCAGTTCACATAAGGGCAGAACTTCATATGAAATTTTATCCTTATCTACGCAATAGTTTGTCAGTGCTCATAAAATTTGTGTCACATACAGACAAACATACGCACAGACTCACTGACACATATTTTCTAAACATAGTGAAATTGCGTTCAAAACCTTCTAAAACGTTTTTTCAAGAATCCGATACTTTCTTCTTTCATAGATAGAAGAAAGTAAAAATATATAAACATTTAGGAGAATGTGTTAACAAATTTTAACATTTTTTTTAAGGTGTGAAACTTTTTTAACGTAAATACCATTTTTCTCTTTTTTTGACATACTAATACCATGCATCATATATAAAAATGCGTTTTAAGTTGAAAGTATTTTAAAGGAGTATCTTATTATATCCCAGACATTAATCATTATAAATTTGATCGATGATACTAACATCGCGCTGAGAAAAAAGAAAGAATGATTGATGAACTCTCCATTTCCGACTCGTATTCTTTTAAGAATAAATACCATAACATTTAAGAAAAAAAAATAAACTCGAAACTTAGATAAAAAGAAACAATATGTCGGAATTGTGTAGAAATTAACTTAAAAAAAAAACTATTGGTATTTTTTGTTACAACTTTAACAATGCAAAGCATGCACCAGAAACTAAATCTGAATAAGGAAGTGTTTTATTTCACTTTTAAAATTAAATTGTACTTTGACCTTGAGTGATTTTTTTTAAATACAAGAGATCATGTTTAAATATGTTAATTAATATGCAAACTTTTTCCGAAGTATACATTGTAAAATTACTTGTACATAGTTTCACTGTATTACAATTTATTGATACTGATGCGCTTTTAAGAAAAATTTTAACGAAAATATTAATAATTTATTAATTAATGAAGAAAACAAAATTTTTAAGTAAATCTTAGTCTTGGAAACAAATTATATTTAAGTATAAAAGTGTTTATTTTATAAAACTGTAACCTAAAAGCACTTTTGTTTCATAAAAGTTATGTCCAATGAATGTTAAAAATAAAATCTGGAGGCACGGCAGTGCCTCCGCCAAGTCGAGAGAGGACAGCCGTAAGCATAATTTTCTGGAAGCAACTCAGGGCACATTTGACCCCCCCATATCTCCGCGCTGGAGTTTCCCAGAAATTTGAAACTTCGTTTTTCTAGAGTATTTGGCACACAGGACCAAAATTTAAAATTACAACTTTCTGTCTTTTCTAGTTCAGACGATAGATGAACTCAAACATTCGATTTTTTGTCACTCCCTCACTCACTCGTTCATGCGTCATCAAAAAGATTAGGTAGATCCCGTAGCCCTAGAAACTTGACATTTGGAAAAAAGGTAGTGTTTAGGATACAAAGAAAGAAAAAATGATAAAATCCGGAAAATTCGAAAAAGAAACATTCGAAAATTCAACAAATTCCATCAAAATTGAAAATTGAAAATAATACGATCTTGTAGTCTTAGAAACTTAAGATTCGGTGTGAAGGTAATGTTTAGTATCCAGAAAAAAAAAACATCAAAAACACCAAAAAAATCGAAAGCAAAATTGAAAAAATCAAAAGATCGAAAAATTTCAAATAATCCGATTTTGTTGCGCTAGAAACTTGGAATTCGGAATAAAGGTAGTATTTAGGATGCAAAATAAGGAAAAATTAAAAATTCCGAAAAATTCGAAAAAAATTGAAAAAATTAAAATAATTTGATTTTTGGCCTTAGAAACTTAAAATTCGCAGTAAAGATAGTGTTTAGGATTCAGAATAAATTAAAATAAAAAACGCAATAAAATTCGAAAATAAAATAAAAAAATAGGAAAAATCGAAAAATAAGGAAAATTTGAAAATAATTCGATTTCATAGCGCTAGAAACTTTGGAATAAAGGTATTAATTTGGAATAAAGGTAATATTTAAGATACTAAATAAGGAAAAAAATAAAAAATATGGATAATTCAAAAAATACCCATAAATTAATGCAGACGATATATGAACTCAAAGTTTCGATTTTTTTTCACTCACACACTCACTCACTCACGCGTCATCAAAAAGATTGGGTAGATCCCGCAGCCACAGAAACTTAAAATTTGAAACAAAGCTAGTGTTTCGGATACAAAGAAAGGAAAAATTATAAAATCCGGAAAATTAAAAAAACAAAAACATTCGAAAATTCAAAAAAATCGAACAAAATTGAAAATTGAAAATAACACGATCTTGTAGTCTTAAAAACTTAAAATTTGGTGTGAAGGTAGTGTTTAGAATTCAGAAAAAGAAAACTTCCAAAACACAAAAAAAAATTGAAAATAAAATCGAAAAATCGAAAAAAATCTAAAAATTTCAAATAATCCAATTTTGTTGCGCTAGAAACTTGGAATTCGGAATAAAGGAGTATTTAGGATGCAAAATAAGGAAAATTTAAAAAATCCAGAAAATTCGAAAAAAAAATCAAAAATTCGAAAAATTCAAAAAAAAATTGAAAAAAATTAAAATAATTTGATCTTTTCGCCTTAGAAACTTAAAATTCGCGGTAAAGATAGTGTTTAGGATTAAGAATAAGTTAAAATAAAAACGCAATAAAATTCGAAAATAAAATAAAAAAATTGAAAGAAATCGAAAAATAAGGAAATTTTGAAAATAATTCGATTTCATAGCGCTAGAAACTTGAAATTTGGAATAAAGGTAATATGTAAGATACTAAATAAGGAACATTAAAAAATATGGATAATTAAAAAAAAATCGAAAATTTCAAAAAAAAAAAAAAAAAAAGAAAGAAAAAGAAAGAAAGAAAGAAAGAAAAAGAGAGAAATTGAAAATAATATGATCTCGTAGTCTTAGAAACTGAAAATTTGGTGCAAAGATAGTGTTTAGGATTCAGAAAAAGAAAAAAATTAAAAACACAACAAAAATTGAAAATCAAATCAAAAAATCGAAAAAAAAAACGAAAATTTGAAAATAATTCGATTTTTAAAGCTAGAAACTTAAAATTTGGAATAAAGGTAGTATTTAGGATTCAAAAAAAGAAATAAATAAAAAATCTGTAAAATTCGAAAAAAAAAATCGAAAATTCGAAAAATTGAAAAAAATTCGATTTTGTAGCTTTGGAACTTAAAATTCGGCGTAAACTTATTGTTTAGGAAACAAAAAAAGGAAAAATTAAAACACAATAAATTCGAAAATAGAATAAAAAATTCGAAAAAGATCGGAAATTTCAAAATAATTCGATTTTGTAGCGCTAGAAACTTGAAATTTGTAATAAAGGATACAAAATAAGAAAAAAATAAAAAATCCAGAAAATTATAAAAAAAATTCGAAAAAATCAAAAATTGAAAATAATTTTATCTTGTAGTCTTAGAAACTTAAAACTTGGTGTAATGGTAGTATTTACTATTCAATAAAAGGAACAATTAAAATATTCGTTAAATTCGAAAATAAAATCGAAAAATCGAAATATCTTTAAGAAATCGAAAATTCGAAAACAATTTGATTTTGTACTGCTAGAAACATTAGTTTTAAGATAATTGTCCTATTAGCTAGTACAACGCCCCTAATTGTTTTATGTTATTTCCCCCGGATTATGGCTTTCTTTTCTTTCGTTTACGAATTTCGTTATAGAAAAGTTCCGCTATAGACTGGCTACGATATAGGCGATTTCTTTATAGACAGGTTTGTTTTCTTTCACAGGTTGTACTCTATTTACTTCACATATGAAATATGGATTGTTAAATGATGTTAGCCCCACAAAAATTTTCACAGCTCCCCCTACCCTCCCGACATTACTGGCTGGTTATGGCTTGATAGTCCTTTCTAAATAAAATCATGATGACTCTAAGATTCACTTGATTTATCTCTTAATTGAACCTAAATGATCCTAAGAAGACGGATCAAATAATTACTATATTTGCATGACAATCAGGTAACTTAGAATTAAAATCGAAAAATCAATAAATTTATAAAAAGTCGAAAATTTGAAAATAATTCGATTTTGTAGTCCTAGAAGCTTGACATTTGGCAGAAAGGCAGGGTTTAGTACACAAAGTAAGGAAAAATTAAAAAAAATCCGTAAATAATAAAAAAAAAAGACTAAAAAAAAAACGAAAAAAAAAAAACATCGAAAAAAGGAATATAGTTTGATTTATTCGAAATTTCCGGAAATTTTAATTTTGGCTTTCTTTTTATGCTAAAATGTTCTTTTATGTTAAATATCAAGTATCTAGGGCTGCGAGTAATATCTCAGATGGATAGCACCTATCCTGGAAGCAATTGAGAGTACTTTTAACACTCCCCCTCCCATAACTTAGTGCTTGCCTAGGAACCTGAAATCTCTTTTTATCTACAGTACTTTGCAAACAAAACTAAAGCTTCAAATTTTTTATACTTCGTAAATAATAGGGACAGAGTGTGCGCTTAGCGAAAATCAGTGGATGATCTCCAAAAAGAACCCAAAATCAAGAAAAGGAGGATTACTTACAAAAAGAAGTGAAATCTCATCAAAAAGTCACCTGTAAAAAATGCAGCCTAGTCTCGTAACTCATTTACCGTAAAATGTACTGAGATCGTATAAAACCAAGTTTAACTATCTTATTAACTCAGAAATTTTCATTCACAAATCACTCCTAGTCTCTACATCGTTAGTTAATTATTATTTTGTGACTTGGCAATTACGCAGCACAGGGAAGTTATACATAGACTAACTATATACATCACATTCTCATTCTACGTAATTGCCAAGTCACAAAATAATAATTAACTAAAGATGTAGAGACTAGGAGTGATTTGTGAATGAAAATTTCAGAGTTAATTAGATAGTTAAACTTGGCTTTATACGATCTCAGTATTTTTTACGGTAAATGAGTTACGAGACTTGGCTGCATTTTTTACAGGTGACTTTTTGATGAGATCACTTTTACAACAAACACTTAAAACATTTCAGTTCAGTACTCAGGTACACTTAAAGCTGTTAAGTGAACATGTCAACAAAATATAAATGAGTGGGTGAGTAGAAAAAGGATATCATTAAAAAAATATAGAAAATCCACTGAGATAGCCATTTTGAAGGTTTTACTGTAAGCTACCAAATGAGTCGAAATATTGTTACATTCCAGCCTCTCATCTTCAGTTTATTCGTACTTGAAGATTTCGTTCAGTAGAAAAACGATAACATTCCTGGATTGTTACCCTTTTTCGACTCAAGACTGCTCTGCAACATCGTTGGAACTGCTAGGAAGCGCAATCCCCTTATAAAGAAACCTGCTTCAAAACAAACAGATACTCATTTTGAAGAACTGGTGATCACGGTATTTTAACAAAAGTTCCAAAAACATTACGAAGAAAACCATGACATTCAGTATTAGCAAGCCATCTACCCCGATGAGATGAAGGGTTGTGTAAGTTATACGGAATTTATTGATAGTCTGAACCAAGAAACTTTCGAATCATTGCAGAAACAAGATCGTGTGGAGCTTCCCACATCTTCATCGTATATGGGAAGTGGGGCAAATATTTAGTTTAATTGTAGAGAAGTTTCAATTAAAATAAATAAAAAATGCAGGACATCTTCAAAATTGGGCATTATATACCTCAATAAGAAAACCCATTTTTTGACTGACTGCTTTAACCCACGACCATCATTGGCGATAGTGACATTGGTGATAGTTTTATAGTGATTACTATAAAAATATGCGATTTTTAACGTTTGAATAGTAATAATAATAATGGTTGTTATTACCTACAATTTCTACACTTACTGTAAATGTTATCTCCAATTTTTAATTGTTTAATAAAGATGTGGTGCTATAAAAAATGTTTTGTTTACTAGTTTACTTGTTCTCAGGAATTTGAGTGAAAAAAAGATAGCATTCAACAATTTTTAATTCATCATAACTAATAAATTAATGAGTATTTTTCTTTGAAATTTATAGGATGAACCCTCATCGATTAGACCTACAATCGAATAATAGTGAACATTTTTCTAAAATCGAAAATTTATTTACATAAGTGTTTATATGTGTTTACTCAATATTTGCATTAGCTGGAATGTTATCCATTTTCCATTCACACGTCGAATTGCTTTTCTTGTAAACACTCGTATGCATTCTGCAGGTCCCACACACGCTTGACCTACAGAAAATGTTACCACAATATATTTCCCATATTTCTTCCACTTATGTTAACAATATTGAACGTTGCCTGATTTTCAGTTAAAAGTCTAATTTCAATGTGTAAATGATTTCTTAGTATTTTCATAGGACATGAGCATAGAAAAAACAACATATCTGATATTGGTGGAATACCGACACAGAATTATCCAAATATAGACTCAGAAAAATTCAGATAAATTTGGATGTTAATTTAAACAGGGTTTTTAAGGGAATATTTTCATAGTATGTACAAATTTATAATTTACAAAAAATTGTATTTTTAAAAATGCATGCTGTTCACATTCCAATATATAGTCCCTGGCCAAATTATTAGACGCAGTTGTTTTTATTATAATTTGTTAAATATCTGGAAAGATACATGAGGAATTATCTTGAAACTTTAGGAGTGTAAACAACATGATAAACGTCATATATTTAAGAGAAGATTTTTTCTTGAAACCCCATAAGGGGCCGTCAACAAATTGAAGAAGAACGAATATCTTTTGGATAACCCTGTAAAAACTAATATCACAAAAGCGTTGAAACGATATCACACGCTTAGGAGGCTTATTGAAATAATTTGGGTTCATTTTTATGAAGATAGCATGTATACCTGAAGAGAAATTCAGGTTTTTATAAAAACGGTCCCAAATTTTACGAAGTTTTTTGCTTATAATTTGCAGAGTTTTTAATATAAAAACAAGTTATTTTCAGAAAATATGACAAACAAAATTATACACAATACCCTGTAATTAAGATTAAAAAATAATAATAATTGCATGAAAAATGAGCAGGTTTACTAAATATTTTTTCACTGCGCATGCGCGAATTCAATCAAAATGTACTGTACATAATATATTAGCTAAATACATAGACCAACTTTTATGAAAGTCTCAAAAACATAGCTTGAAAATTCTGATAGTGATCGTCGATAGAATAAGCTCGAAATTCGCTGTTTCCAAAAGGAAGCAAAAAGATGAGGGGTTGTATCAAATATAGAATGAGAGACGCTTCATTCTTATTATGTCAACTTTCAAAAGCTAGTATATTTGGATACAACCCCTCATCTTTTTGCTTCCTTTTGGAAACAGCGAATTTCGAGCTTATTCTATCGACGATCACTATCAAAATTTTCAAGCTATGTTTTTGAGACTTTCATAAAAGTTGGTCTATACATTTAGCTAATATATTATGCACAGTATATTTTGATTGAATTATCGCATGCGCAGTGAAAAAATATTTAGTAAACCTGCTCATTTTTCATGCAATTTTTATTATTTTTTAATTCTGATTGCAGGGTATTGTGTATAATTTTGTTTGTCATATTTTCTGAAAATAACTTGTTATTATATTAAAAACTCTGCAAATTATAAGCAAAAAACTTAGTAAAATTTGGGATTGTTTTTATAAAAACCTGAATTTCTCTTCGAGTATACATGCTATCTTCATAAAAATGAACCCAAATTATTACAATAAGCCTCCTAAGCGTGTGATACCGTTTCAACGCTTTTGTGATATTGGTTTTTACAGGGTTATCAAAAACGTATTCGTTTTCTTCAATTTGTTGCCGGCCCCTTATGGGGTTTCAAGAAAAAATCTTCTCGGAAATATATGACGTTGATCATGTTGTTTACACTCCTAAAGTTTCAAGATTCCTCATGTATCTTTCCAGATATTTAATAAATTATAATAAAAACAACTGCGTCTAATAATTTGGCCAGGGACTGTATATTATATAATGTTTAATTGAAGACTAAGTGGTGATATTTTGTGTTTATGTAGGGATATGTTTATAAATTATATTATAACTATGAATATTTATATTCACTCTATATTTTATATCAATTGGTCATTCATTAAAAGTATTAAAATTAATTGATTAATTAATATATTATCATTTTACATCATTTATAATCTTAAAATATTTAGGCTGCATTAATAAATTATTATGTATTTTATTTCTTTCTTCAGTTTGACAAATTAATTCTAATGTAATATAATTTAATTAAAATGACATAAGCAATTATAATTTTTAGCATTTCCTTTGGTTTCAAGTAGACTTATTATATTTATTCTCTACATTTTGATAAATGTATTTTAAACCTTAAATTCATGATTGAGCTCGCTGGGAACAGCTTTTACCGCGATCAACGAAATACACGGCCTATTCATGACGTTTAAAACGCCACATGGAGTGGATGATCTTTAAAAGGCGATTGGTATAAAGCGGCGTGCCCATCATTTTATGCTAATCGCCGTGTAAAGATGATCCACTCCTTGTGACGTTTTAAAATTTATGAACCGGCCGTGTATTTCGTTGGTCGCGCTTTCAAACGCAAGCTGCAACTTCAATTATAAAGATGAAGTGAAGTGAATAAAGAGCTTATTGGTTCAAATGTAAACTGTTGAAGAATATCCCAATGAAAAATATTAGGAATATTTGATGAAGCTCTCTGAAAGAGAATTAGATTCAAGTGACGAATTGGACATCTGTCAATTTCATTATTGTAATCTTAGCAGTAATGGAATTTGTAAATTGAGTAGAATGCTACCAACATTGAATGCGAGAACTTCCGCATAGACCGAGTGGACGCACCAAGGGTAATACTATGTCTTGGTGTGCCTAATATGATGTTCGCTATGTTTATTTGAAAAGCACGCTCTGATTATTTCTCAAGATCTGATACCGATTCAAAAACTGATAACTCGCAGTATCTAGCTGACAGAGATGGCTGCGGAATGAAAGCTGAAATAAAGATTAAGCTACACATACACAGTTATATAAGATACTATTATAAAAAAAACATAACTAATTTATTTATAAATGTACAACTAGGACTTCCCTCAAAGGGATTAGTCTGAGTGATATTGCTGAGAACATAGGGTTAACAATTACAATATAAAGAAAAAGAGCAAATTAAATGATAGAATTACAAAATACCATATATAAATTCATATACACTGTTAAAAAAAATAGAAAAGAAGTACCGTTCATCAGATGTGTTGTCATCATTTTTTTTTAACATGTGGCAAAGAATCTCATTTTCTTAAGCGCGTATTGCGCAAAACTTGAAAAAAAAACGCCGGATCTTTTAAAACGCCAAGCTTTTTAAAGTTACACACAGAAAAAGGAATTGATTAAAACTACAAAACATTTTTGTTGAGTACATTTTGGTTGTTTTAGCAAAATAGGAGTAAAATTGAACCATTTTACTTGAATTAACAAAACATTTTTGCTGACGATACAATTTTTTTTTTTTGGAATTGCAGAAAAAAAAGTGGTTTTCAACAAACGAAATTTCCATTGACCTATATTTAAACAAAATTTTTGTTTAAATATGGGTCAATAAAAATTTTGTTTGAAACAACAAAAAAAAATTTTTTTGCAATTCCAAAAACAAATTTTGTATCGTCAGCAAAATGTTTTGTTAATTGAAGTAAAATGGTGCAATTTTACTCCAATTTTGCTAAAACAACAAAATGTACTCAAAAAATATGTTTTGTAGTTTTAATCAGTTTCTTTTTCTGAGTGTACGTAATTGAATTTGCAGCCAATAGATTATTCTATCAAGCGTGGCTTAACGCAAATTTAATTTCATTGTTGCACCTTTTTTTGTGTGTGAATTTAAAATTTTTCTTCCTTGATTACATATCTATTATTTGTATAACTGTTTATAATAACTCTTACACTTCAAACCACATTGATAGCATGCTTTGCTACAAACCAGATTGCAAAATTATAGTCTAAATTACTATTAAAGTATACAAAAAATCTTTCGATGACTTCTGTAAAATAACTTTTACATTAAATCTCCATATCGGCAAAATTGAAAATTATATATATTTCAAAGTTAAGCTTAACAGATACTTCTTGATTATTCTCTAGGAGGCTCTGCCCCCTGCGCCTTTACTGCGCCAATCCGCAGACTTTTCTTTTGCCTGTCTGTCTGTCTCTCCACAATCTGTCTGTTTCCCTATTCGTTCTTCTGCCCGTCTCTCTAACCGATTGTCTATCTCTCTACACGTCTCGTTACCTGTCTCTATATTTCTCTACCGGTCTCGCTACCCACCAATCTATTTCTCTAACCGTCTGTCTATCCGTCTAACTACTTGTATGTCTAGCCGTGTCTCTATCCACTTCGCTACCCATTTGTCTATCTGTCTCACAACTTGTCTATCTGTCTCTCTACCCGTCTGGCTATATGCCTATCTACCCATCTTCTTAACCATCTACTGTCTCTCTACTCGTCGGTATACCCGTCTCACTATCCGTCTGTTTTTGTACCCGACTCGCTACCAATCTCATTACCCGTCAGTCAACTCGTCTCTGTACTCATCTCTGTACTCGTCTCTTTATCTACCACGCTACGCGTCTCGCAACCTTTCTCGCTACATTCCTGTCTACCGGTATCGCTACCCGTTTCGTGACCCATCTCGCTACCCCTCTGCCAACCCTCTTTTTACCTTTCTCTCTAGCCGTCTGTCTATTCGTTTTGTAACTCGTCAGCCTACCTATGTCGCTACTCGTCCCTCTACCCGTCTGTCTACCCGTTTGTTTACTCGTCTTTCTACCTCTCGCCACATCTTCCCAATATTTAAACAATTCATTTAATATACAGAAGTCGTTTATCAGTTATTAATTGCAAACAGAAGTAATTTATCTAATAAGTGTAATCAGATGCAATTTTTTTTAAATTGATACATAAACCTGAATAATAATTCATCAGTTTTGTGTTCATTTTGTTTATATCATTTGACAGTAAATCTCAACTTCTTAAACCTGAATTGTCTCAAGATTTAAAAAAAACCCCACAAGGTCTGTATTACTGCAAAGTACTCTGAAGACTACATTAGCTACATGTTATTAAGTTAAGTGAAAGTTTCGTTATCGCGTTTGCAGCCAATTGCTTATGTCAGAAAGCGTGGCTTAACGCCATTTTAAATTCATTGCTGTACCTTTCTTTACTTTTTCTTTTTCTTTCTTTTTTTTGGGGGGTGGGGGTGGGGGGTTGGGGCGGGAAGGGTTTCAAATATATACATTTAAATTAAAACTTTTGCCTCCATGCTATTAGTGTTGTTTGTATTATTAACTAATACCTTGTAGACCGAGCTTCATTTGAAACAAATGTAAAATATTTCTTCTACAGTTTTTTTTAGGAGAAGCTTTCGTAATTGGGCTCAAAGCCAATCGGAGCATTTAATATCATTATTGTAACTCTTATAGAGTTAAAACAATATTGTTGCTAGCTTTACTCTTGTTTGAGACCAGCCTTGCCTGTGTATCGGAATGGGGAAAAGTTTCGTATCCTATGTCGGTTGGCGAAAAAAATTAAAATGGTGCCAAGAGGTAGTTTTAGCATCTTACAAAATTTTTCAAGAGAGCGGTAAAACATGTTTTTCAAATATTTACAAACATACGTTTATTAAAGCATGTTTTTGCACCATCTTAAAAATTTAAGCACGATGCTAAAATAAAATTTTATCGCCATATTCGATATTTTAATAAGTAATGAAAATACATAAACAAACTTATTTAACAAACCTAAGAGGCATTTTTGTGATAAATAATTGTTATTGTCAGAGGGGTAAATTGTAAGCAATTAATAAACGGGTAGTAAATAATAAATAGCATTTAAAATCTAAAAATGGAGAAGTGGTCCGTATAAAAATGCAAAACGTAACATTATACGCTTGATATATGTAAATCTTTTTTTATTTTTTAATATTTCCGAAGGCACAGATAAAAAGGTAAAAATCTCTTTTCCAAATGCCAAATAGAAAATACACAAAATAGAATGCCAAATATACAAAATAGAAAAATATCTGCAAAAACGTATTTACATAATACTACATCTGCAAAAAAATAAGATTTAGAGAAAGTAAGCCAAATCCTGCAGATCCCAACAATCACATCGAAAAACTTATCACCAAAAAAGAACTCGCCAAATCTTACGGCACAGGAGATGGATTTTTCCCTCTGAATGCAGAATATTAGTTTTTTTTCTTGTACGATGGGCGATTATAATATAATTGTTTCATTTCACATACTACATACTGTTTTATATATTGGTACTTTTATGTTATCCTGGCGCAGTTGATAAATCGCCAAATATTGTTCCTATAACATTTTCACATTGAATTCATTTCATTTAAATATAAACCTTTCACTCATTTAATTTAAAATACATGCCTTTCATTAATCCCATTTAAAATGCTAAAAAGAGAAAAAGAAAAGAAATAATGCCATAAATCGAAACCTTTTATTTAAACACCAAAGAAATTTTTTTTAATTTACACACGCGAAATAAAAAAAGCTGCTATTGCTGAGATTTGCGCCAAATCTCTAATACCAAGTGTACCAAGTTATTGCGGGTTTTTTTTTTTTTTTCAAACAGAAAAAAATCCAGATTAATTTTCGATTTCTACTAAATTGAAATATATTTTATTGTGCTGAATATTAGTGCGTGCATATTTTTTTGCTCCATGTACTCCATGAACTTTTCAATTCCGATTGTCTACGAAAATCTCCCGCCGGTGAAAATGACGTACGCACAAAATTTCGTGAAGTATGTACTTTAATTGTGCTTTTTTATCTATTTTTTTAATATAATTTCCAAACAGTTTGACATTTATTCTTGGTAATAAATAGACGTCGTTGTCACCTTTATAGGTACCTGCTGTAAAAATTTGAACGAAATCCGTTAAATATTTTTTGAGTTATGGTTGACGAAAGGTTTTAATATCCATTGTAGCTATATATGGGGCAAAGTAATACTGCGCTGTGTATGAGTCTTCGTTGCACTCAGACAATTAATTTGATTTTAAACCTTTAAACTTTGAGTTTACATAAGCTGTACATGTTAATAAAATCTAAAAAGTAAACTTTCCAGCAACATCAGGCATATTGATGTTTTTTAAATAGTATACCACAGGTACCATTAAACCAGCCGGATATTCTATACGGAAATTTATCACCAAATAACTTTAAAAACAGACTTTCATATTATCTGTATCCCATGGTAAATCAGCTACGGATCCAGTTTCAATATATTGTATCAAAGATACAGTGGCTGTATAACTAAAGCAAAAGATTTATTTGAATCAACCATCAATTTCCAGTTACGTCGATCATCTTCATTACGTTCCGTAAGCACTTTATCTTGAAATATACCATCTATATCCCAAGTTAAGTAAAAAGTTATAATGCCATTAAACTGAATAGTAGAAATAGCATAATGTATTGTATCTTTTTTATATCATATGTCATATCCACAGCATAACCTAACAAAAAAGCTTTAAAATAATATTTTACATAACTAATTTTCATCTAACGCTAAATTTTCATATAATTCTGAGCTTCAGTATTATTTAATGCATGCAATTTAGTTCCATCTCGAAAAAATGTAGCAGAACCTGTACCACTAGGATCTGTTCCTTTTAACACTTTTAAATTATAATAATTAACATATTTAAAGGATACACGTAAATTATCGATAAAAATGCATAATATCCTGCATATTTCGTGAACAAAATAAGTTTCGGGCTTGAAAAACCCGTCCCGAACTTCCGAGTGACAAAAAGAGGCGCGAGTGCTCCCAGGTTAATAATATGTAAAAAATATACTATAAAACATTGAAATATGAAAAATCTCAAAGTGTAGTGAGATTCTAAAATTTTTGTGGATTGAACTTTGTGCCGTTATATTAAAAATAAATTAACAACTTGAAATAGCACAAATAAAACATATAAACTGGTAAACAGCTGTTTCGGAGCCCCTAAAGCTCCATCATCAGTGCCAATTCAAAAGATTAAAACCGATTTAACCGACCAAAAGATTAAAACAGAGTACTCCGCTGTTATTTTTGAAGAGATCGCCACCATTCCATCTTGGCGCGTGCGCAAGACGCAAGCAAATTTACATGGCTTAGGATTTTAAATCGGTTTTAATCTTTTGAATTGGCAGTGATGATGGAGCTTTAGGGGCTCCGAAACAGCTGTTTGCCAGTTTATATGTTTTATTTGTGCTATTTCGCGTTGTTAATTTATTTTTAATGTAGTGAGATTCCTTAAATATTCAACTCTTCAAGAATTTCGTTCCTTTTGTTTAAATTTTGAAAGACCATATTCTTCAATATATAACAAGAATTTTAAAAACATCAAAATTTCTAAAAGCTTGGTTTAGTTGTCGCTCAATAACTATTTACATTCTCAAAGCTTCTGTGTCAAAAGTTGTATAAAACCTCTGACAATTTCATCCTCACTCCTTTAATTAATATTTTCCCTCAGAAGTAAGCACAGGATGAAAGTAAATGAATTTTGCAGTCAAGATAAAATTTCTCATAAAAAATGCAATTAATTACGCTCCTTAATACTCATATGAATAACTTTCTTAAAACAGTCTTAAGCAGCCTGAAATAAATTACCTTTATAGAAACTACAGAAAGTAAGAAACAACTACATAATAATCTTTTCATTGTTACATAGGTATTTTCATAATACGCTTTCGAATCTTTTATAGCAGTAATAAACACTCTCAGATTACTATCAAGAAGATTGTATGAGCAAAAACGTTTGCGCAATTCGGGTATTTTTATGAAGAGAGACATTGTGCTTAAACATTAAATTTTATTGTCTTTAGTGTGACAATGCCCAAAAATAATAGATAAATTATTTACTGTAAAGTAATTTGAAGTTTATAGTATAAACTAAACAGCATGCATTATTAAAACACTGCAAAAAAAATGTTATTTTTACGGTATAATACTGACAGTTGGGGTGTTTGTATTATACCGTAAAACAATATATATATATATATATATATATATATATATATATATATATATATATATATATATATATATATATATATATATACATATATATATACATGAGGAATTAACCTGAAACTACAGGTGTGTAAACAGTATAGTGTAGGTTATATATTTCCGTGAAGATTTTTCCCCAAAACGCCATAGGGGACTGTCAACAAATTGAAAAAAAAACGAATATCTTTTGGATAACCCTGTAAAAACTAATGTAGCAAAAGCGTTCAAACTTGAGATTATTAATAAGTGGCTTATCGTAATATACTGTGTTCATTTTTATGAGGATAGCGTGTATACTCATAGAGAAATTAAGGTTTTTATAAAAACAGTCCCAAATTTCGCCAAGTTTTTTGCTTATAATTTGCAGAGTTTTTAATGTAAAAAAAAGTTCTTATCAGAAAATATGACAAACAACATTGTACACAATACTCTGCAATCAGAATTAAAAATTAATAAAAATAGGATAAAAATGAGCAGGTTTACTAAAAAATGTTTCACTGCGCATGCGCGAATGCAATCAAAATATAATATTCATAATGTATTAGCTAAGTATATAGAGCAATTTTTGTGAAAGTCTCAAAATCACAGTATGAAAATTCTGAAAATTATCGTCGATAGAATAAGCTCGAAATCCGTTGTTCCCAAAAGGAAGCAAAAATATGAGGGGTTGTATCCAAATATAGTAGTACGCGCAATATTGTGTACGCTATCTCGGCACAAATCAACAGATTTTTGATACAACCCCTCATGTTTTTGCTTCTTTTTGGGAACAACGGATTTCGAGCTTATTCTATCGACGATAATTTTCAGAATTTTCAAGCTATGATTTTGAGACTTTCACAAAAGTTGCTCTATATACATAGCTAATACATTATACATATTATATTTTGATTGCATTCGCGCATGCGTAGTGAAACATTTTTTAGTAAACCTGCTCATTTTTCATCCAATTTTTATTATTTTTTAATTCTGATTGCAGAGTATTATATGCAATGTTGTTTGTCATATTTTCTGAAAATAAATTTTTTTATATTAAGAACTCTGCAAATTATAAGCAAAAAAACTTGGCGAAATTTGGGACTGTTTTTATAAAAATCTTAATTTCTCTACGAGTATGCATGCTATTCTCATAAAAGTGAACACAGTATATTACGATAAGCCACTTATTAATAATCTTTAGTTTGAAAGTTTTTGCTACATTAGTTTTTACAGGGTAATCCAAAAGATATTCGTCGTTTTTCAATTTGTTGACAGTCCCCTATGGGGTTTCGGGAAAAAATATTCACGGAAATATATACCCTATACTATACTGTTTACACACCAGCAGTTTCAGGTTAATTCCTCATGTATTTTTCTAGATAGTTAACAAAACGTCTAAAATCGCAAGTGACCGGTCACATATGGCAATATAGTGTATATATATATTGGAGTGTAGCATTTTAGAAAAAAACAAATATAATCATGTTATTGTTTGTTCAATTACACTTTAAATGTAATATATTCCATGCAGATGGCGTAATTGTATGCGTCACTGTAAATTATAAATTTTTGGCGTTAAAATTTCGTTGACTAGGCCTTAACAGTATCATTTTTCTGCCATGTTTTCCCAAAATAGATACGTGTTTGGCTAATACAAAAGATAAGTATTATTTCTTCAAACGAGTTTATTTTATATTTATGATTAAAACGCGAAATTGAAACATTTAGAAGAAAATGATATCATCGATTGAGCGAGGCAGTGGTATTTCACGTGTAGAGTAAAAGGTATGCTTTGTTATGTTATATTAAATTGTATTTTAAATACATTCAATTAATTTTTTTTTGTTTCATGCTTCTCAAGAAGCGAATCACGTCCTCTTCTAATGCAGTTAAAATACGATTGTTAATTTTTTTTTCCCTCGCGCGTGCCTTTTGCTATATTCAATTAGTTTTTACTGTAACTTTGATGGAATAAATGAAATGATATTCTGGCTTTACTAATGTTGTTTTCAGATATTTTTATGTTTAATTTTTCTTTAGAATTTTAAACCTGCATCAAAAACATGTAATATAATGCTAAAAATTATTAGACTGAAGTGCGAAATCGTCGTACGGATCCATCGGTTCTTCTAAATTATTATAGAAATAAAAATACCTGGTTTCTGCTCTCACCCGTTTTAAACTTATCATTCTTTAATAATTACCTGACTTGCAAATGTGACTTTGCAAATACCTGACTTTGCTGATATTGCAAATTAAAAACAGTGGCAAATACAGGGAAATCGCTGAAGTTCCCTGAAGTGGCAGGAAGGTGCACGGATAACACTATTAACTGGTTACGTACGTTTTGTCGGCGAAAAATTGACATATTTTGGAATTTTATTAAGGAAAGTTGTAAAATTAATTGAAAACTAATAATTCCACGTTGTTTTTTAAAGCTTCAAGTATTTGAAAATATTTTTTTTTGTTAAATTTTATCACATATTGCGTCGGAAACCGCTCTAATCACGTAAATATACACGGATTGACATGTAATTTTTATATATTAATCAGGTTCACTATAGAATAATCGTCTTTGAAAATTATATGTATAGCATTTATAGTTTCTTTACAGGATAACATAGAAGAATTCCATTACATTATGATCTATGGACAAAAATCGTTTGTGGTGCATTTTATTTAAATTGCTTATTTACATCTCATTTCACCATATGCAGGAAAATGAAATCGCTTAATAATATTCTGTTAGTTTTGGAAAGTGTTTCATAATCTATGTCTGATGCTTGATTTTTCTTTTTTTGATGTAAAATAAATGGATTGCCACACTATTTTGCTATTCAAAAAATATTTGTGGCAACTTTTAATACGGCGGAGTTTGTTCCATAGTTTGAGACACCTTGTATATATTTTTGAGCTACGGAAAAAAAATCCAGCAGAAAACTCTAATAATGTCTATTATTAGAGATTAGTGTTATCTATGAATGTAGGCTTTAGAGAAATCATTTCAGATAGCGGGAATCGAGCTATTCGAGTGAAATAATTTAATTCTGTGATATCCACTCTCTTGTTAATACTGCTAAATGGATTAGAGCGTTATGTAACGATAATACTCTTCAACTTATTAGTATTTAATATTTTGTTTCCCACAAGAGCAGCTTTAACTTACATACGTTCTAGAGGGCAAAAATTAACATATTTTGGAATTTGTGTTTAGGAAGTGAGTGAATTTAATTGAAAAACTAATAATTCCATGTTGTTTTTTATTGCTTCAAGTATATACTTCTATTTAATTGCTAATAGGTGTAAAATAAAAAGATTATAAACAGTCAAATAAGTTTCATTAGATTGTTGACATATGTTTTAGCTCAGTTCTGAGTCATTATCACAACAAACGAAAATGTCCTATAAATGCCCTGTCTATGAAGTTATTTGAAACGCAATTATTTAATTTTTCACGTAATTTTTAAAAATTACGCAAGTTATTTTTATGTTTTACTTAGATGTTTATTTCTATACTAGCAAGCTACGCCCGCTACCCTGGTCAATTTATCTCGAACCTTTAATCAAACGAAATATTGACCTTGAATTTGACCTTGTGTTTTAAAACCATATGGACCTTTACTTCCTTCTGCATTTCTGAAACGATACGAACGCCATTGCGTTATTACATTTTTAATGTGTTAGACAAAATTTGAGCTTTTAAGGATAAACTGTTTTCGGTGATCATTTACAGTAGGATTTGATAAAGAACGATAAAACGATATGCTATATACTCTAACCATCCTTGAAAACTCATCTAACTTTCCAGTGAAGGTTCCGTCAAAATCCATTCGACAGAATATTTTTAAATGGCTAAGCTTTCATAATTGGGTTAATCTGATTATAGAACTTTTCCCATAATTCTATAACTAAGCAAAGTAGAACAATACGCGAGATACTAAAATCATCACTGATAAATTATATAACTAACAGTGTAAGTCCCACCAAAATCTAATCCGCAAGGTTAGTAAACATTTCCTTTTTGAATTAGCGAAAAATGTAAGTTATAACTTAATAACAAGTATTTACGATTCAAAAAATGGTAAATTAAAATGTTTTGCATGCTTACAATTAAATAATTACTTTAAAAAGAAAGAGGATTCGTGTTGTATAAATAGCGAGTCACAGTGTTTGGCACGGTTTGAAATAAAAACTCTATGCACATTCAGGGTTGAAATAAATGGCACATTAGCATACATTTTAGCATGATGTTGGTATAACGGAAAAGTACCAAAAGGTATCCAAAAAACTTCGTACCAGATTAGGTCAATTCTCTGTAGACATTATTGTGGAATAGGTCAACTTAAGAAAAAATGAATAATTTTGTTACATTATGGTGTATCTGGGGAAAAATCATTTCCGTTGGATTTTAATCAAGTTACAATACTTCAAATATAATGAAATTGATATGCCTCACTGAGTTGGACTAAAATATGCCATTTGTCGAGAATTAAATAAAAATAATGTACTCGTGACATCATAATTCATTTTTATATTTTTACAGAATAATAAGGCTACTATAATTTGTGACTTGTGCTATAGCAACTATAAACATCAGGACACATTGCCGTTATCATTATCTTTTTACGCGTGAAGGTTTCGCTATGGTACTCCATTGTGAAATTTGGTAATTTTTTTAATTTAATATTTGAAAAGCGGCATAATTTTTAGATTTGAAATTTATAGCAAGAATAATACAATTATTTACCTTTCTAAGGCAGTTTGTCTATGTTTTGTTCTGACAAATACTTTTCGAGCTATAAATTTTTTCAGTAACTTCAAATGTTTCATTTTCCGAGATTAATCTGTGGCAACGATTAGCGAAAACCCAGTCGTCAGCAACAAGTAGCTTTTTATTAAAGAGAGGATTAGTAATGATAAGATAATTTTCCTTTCATTTATTAGCTTATTCTATGATGTCGGGGGTGACTGAAAAGGTTTATTGATTTCTATATACACCGAAGGAATGCCTAGCCTGATTACAGAAGATTGTTGCACTTAGAGTTTCCATTAGAACTTTGACCTATAACCACATATCGGATTTTTAAAAAACGGACCACGTTATTACCTCTGTCTTTCCAAAATCTACGCATGAGGTAAGTTACATTGTTATAGATTGGGCCATTTCCGAGAAATTTTGTACATTTCATTGACAAATTGGAGTGGCTACATAGTAAGCTTTGCTTAACTTGGACTCGCTACTCTTCCTTTATCATTTAATATACGACTTCATACATACAATACGTTAACTGAGATACCTTAAAATCCTTCAAAGATCTAATTACGGTTTGACTGACGTATGACAGACATTATATTTTAAATTATAATTTACAAATCAGTTACTTTAGAAAAATAGTTTTACTTAAACAATGGGAGGATATATTAAAGGATATATCGAAATTTACTTTGTTTAGCATATTTGCAGTATTATATATCGATTTCGATAAAATATTTATGTCTCTTCAAGCTGCAACTTTATGAGGTGAATATGTGATATAACTTACAAATCAGAAACACGGTTATAATATATTCAACTAACAACTCTTTCAAAAGCTTGATAAATGGCGAATACGTATGTTCACAAATGAGCTTAATAAATATCTCGCATGTCTTTCTATTCGTTTACCGCCAACAGCTCCAAATAATACACTTAATTTATTATTTTACCGAAGTGTCACATCTAGCCAAAATGAATGAATATAACTTAGATAATGATTTACATATATTATCTGATATGCACTACAGTATTGCATCTAATTGGTGATTTAGAGAGAATTGTAAATAATGGGCATAAACTAAAATGAAGAAACAAATTCCGATACTTGGAAAAATATAATTGCAAATATTATACAATTCATTTGGAATACGTCATGCTAGAAAAATTGCAAAAGACAGTTTTCTATTGTATACTATATAAATAAATTAGATAGATACATACTACACAAATATGTACATAAATATTACTGCATAACTGAATATTCAATACTACAAAACATAATTATCATTGGAGTACAAAAAAAATTCATAAAATAATATATGGCATATCAATATTGAGAGCTTTTAAACTAATTTCTAAAACGAGAATCGTTTAATAAAGAATGATCATATTTTTTTATTCGCATAGTTCTATTGTACACAAAAATTTTATGTTGCGTGGTTATCTTAATTCGTAATGTAATTCTGGTAATTTGTTTGATTTATTTCCTTTCAGTAGTACGTGAGTGGAAGATGTGAAAGTTCGGACATGCTCGATATCGACTAAGGACGATGGAGGGAAAACACGAAGATGGAGAGAAAACACATCAGTATGAATTCATCCATTCACCTAAAGAAATTGGCAGCTGAAGACATTTAAATGATGAAGGAAATTACAAAGAGTCTGTTTTTCCCAACAGCACAGATTGAGGAATGGATTTGGAGGCTTAAAGAAGGAAAACAATCAACTTCAAAAGAAGGTGATTTCGAACCTCCAGTCACTGAACATGTCAACATTAACACAGCTAATTAAATAACTTTGTAAAGTATAAATGAAACGATAGATTCACTTTTGTTTACTACATAAAATATGAAAACATTCATGAAAATGATTCGTTAAAATTTACTAAAATAGGTGTTTGATGAAAATATATACAAAAAGGTTTTTAAAAACATTAAACCCCTAGATGTTTACAGTGCGAAAACTATCTCCGAGCGCTTTCGTCTAAATTCAAGCCATTATCAATGAAGAAAAAATCAGAGGAGAATAAAGTTCGGTGTTGACCAAGACCACATTCTCAGAAGAAACTGTAAAATTATGAGCGTTTGCTCTTCAATTTTCACAGGCAACAGCCTTGTTTGATGAAAAACGGTCTGATCCACAAAATAAGCGGCCTTATCCCTTAGATACTTAGAAAATTAAGAGCAATCCACATATTCTTACAGTTCTAGTCCCTCTGTTAGCAAAAATACGGTACGACCCCATACATTTTCCTCCGCTAGGGTGTAGCCATTTTAGTCGTGTTTCGAAAAATCATGTCCCTTAACCGCGACCGTAACATATTTTTTAACCTACCAAAAAAGCGATTATGTGATGATTATCTAACGTGCTACGTGCTACGGAACAGTAAGTAAAGTGTTATTGTGTTTTAAAGTGCATTATATCCTGTGCATTATAATGCTGTATTACTTTGCCCCGTAAAATTACGGGCTGCACAAAATGATGGGCATAGATTTTTTTTTTTTTTTTTTACGGGGTATGACTGGAATCTCTGCTACCGGCCTCTGCCCGTAATTTTACAGGGATAATTTTAACAGTGCAGACGCTAGACGACAGGTAACTCTCTACAAATATTTCCAGGTGGACGAAACCACTATTATAATAAATTACGTCTACTTCACTAATAGTGATTTCGTCCACTTGCAAAAATTTCTAAAGTTTTTCCCGTTGTCTAGCATCTAGTCTTGGTCAACATCGAATTTTATTCACCGCACATTTTTTCCTCCTTGATAATGGCTTGGATTTTAGCCGAAATCTCTCGGAGATAGTTTTCGTTCTGTTAACATCTAGGGTTTTAAAGTTTTTAAGAACCTTTTTATATAAATTTTTATCAAACACCAACTTAGTGAACTTTAATAAATCATTTTCATGAATGTTTTCATATTTTAAATTAACACTGCTCTTGTGAGAGAAGTTGGTGAAATAACATTACTTACACCATCAAAATATTGCAGATATAATTGAGTAACACCCACACGTTGGTAACAGAAAAACTGAACGTGAGACTGATTTGTGTATTGTGGTTTACGAGAATTCCCATACCCGAACAACAAGACGTTCGCCTGCAGTTTTGTTCGCAGTTGAAGGAGATGTTTACATGTTACAATCCATATTTAGCCCCATATTGCTCATTGCGTGTGTCCTCTTTCGTGTCCGTAAGTGATACTGAACGCGTCCGAACTTGAACGGCTGCCACTAACGTACAACATAAAATAAATTATTTAAAATATTATCACATACCATTACACATTGATCTAATAATATAACATAAAATTAAATTTCATTACAATAAATTATGCTATTGAAAAAATAGAAAAAATTATGAAAAAGAATTACTGTCTTTTATATGCTATTTAAAACAACTACACTGTAAAAAAAATGCTTCTCAATCTACGAAAATATAATATAATCAACAATGAAAATATACAATAATCTCTTCCGAGTTACCTACGATTTTGACAAGCGTTCTTTATCTTTAGAAACTTCAGAAAACAAAACAATTCTGAGATTTAAAAGAGTATTTATAAAAAGAGACATTATGTTGCTGGTTTCGGTAACGTTTCTGAGTAATTTTTCTAGTGTGTTAATCCATTTTTTCAAACCGGAATAACAGATTTCAAAATGCTATCAATTCTCCATTAAGCATTTTAGCTGCGTAATTGAATTTAAACATGCAAGAATAACAACATAATATTAATTTTACTGTTAATGTTAATTCTGCTAATTGATCATGTTTGTCTGTAAAACATGTTTGTTGAACATGAAAATGTTTACTTGGGAAATGATAGTATACGAAAATTCTATATGCCGGGTTGAGAAAACTTATTGATACAGTAGAAATACTAATCGGAAATGTTTCTGTTTTCAGGGGCAGCAAAAATAATTTCTGATTTTTAAATGTTTCTTGAAATATCGAATGTATTCCTTTCAGGGTGACGAATGCTTTTCTGAATCGTGGGTAGTTCGGAAGATATTATTGAATATATACGTCTGATTTTTTTTTTATTGGGTAGCTCTGGGATATATGGCCATAGAGGGGAGATGGCCAGTCTAAATATTTCCAAAACTTGATCATAGATCGCAGCCTAAACTTTGTTCGTAGGAAGTTGTTCAAAGAGTTCATTCATTGTGATGTGCAACTGTGTTCTTCGATTATAAAAAGTAAGTGAAATTTTAATTGTTTATTTAATTTATAATATTATTAGGAATAGGATTAAATATATAAGCATATTCAACATTTATTTATGTACTGCAATTCAGCCTTTAGTAAAATGTTTTTACTAAAAATTATTATTTTTTATACCGCTATCCATGCCTTTACCTGCTCGGCATGAGTACCTAGCTTGAAGAGTTAGTACCTGGGAGCGGGCCGGAAATCTGTGATCCACCTGACTGTAGTTTTGTTGGCACGACTGCAGTGCTTGCTCAGTCGTGGTTTGATCTCTTTGTTTGCTGGTTCAAGGTTTCTATTTATCTTTGGTGAATTGGCAGATTTAAAAAAGAAAAAAATATAGAAGTGATAGTAATTGGTCTCGTAATTTAGAACCTTGATCAGGTGACGAATCCTTCACCTGACTAGGCACACCCAGAAGTATAATTCACAGGGAACTTGGAGGACTTTGCACCCACGATGGATTTTACATGCACTAGGCGCCTTTAGCGTACATAAATTTACATATTTGTCATCTCTGTTGGCTTGTCACGCTCATGGTGGATTGTCGCTGTAGTGTTTATCGCCATTTTTTTTGGGAGGGGGGGATTATTTCACTTTTCGTTTTTATTTGTCTCTGTCAGTGTTTTTTGCCGTTTTTATGGGCTCACACCTGTTGTGGGTTGTTTCTGTCTCTTATCATTCTTTGGGTTTTTGTCTCTTTCTTGATAAGTTGATATCTCTACCTTGTGCTAGAGCTGTTTGTCACATTTTGAAACTTGGTCTTCTTTCAAGAGTTTCACTGATTATTATAACTTTTGTTACTGGTCGTTGTCACATTGTAACTTTTTTTACTGGTGGTTGTCACATTTCTGGATGTTGCGTTACTTGTATTAGCTGTTACTTTAATTTCGTTTCAAACGTGCTAATAGAACACATTTCAAAGCTTCTTGAAATAGTCAAACTTAAAAATATCTACCCTAAACTATTCTATGAGAAGAAATCAGCGTTTTGCGGTTATTTCCTTCAAAATCAACGGCATTTTATTTTCATGGGAGATTCGCTGCATTTAATGTAACAGAATAAGAAGTTACCTCTTTGTTCTGTTATGGAACTCAGTAGTTAAACCAATATTTATTCTTTAAAATTTTATATGCATGCTATGTGACACGAAGTTAGAGTTATTGTTACAATAAAAAAGAATGAATGGATAAGACCGCGATTATGAATACAATTCCGATTGAAATAAATGTTTCCATAAAAGTTTCTTTTTTATTTTCAAACTTAATTTAGTTTTGAAATAATGTAACATAACGCCATATTATATGTTCTGCAAATGAATTGTTAAACACTACAAGATAATCACTTTGAAATAATTCTGATTTTTATATAATTATATTTTACAAATTTTAATTTAATGCGTTTATTATTATTTCTACACCTTCTTATTAAATAAAATTGAAAATTTAAATTTAAAAGGAAGTACTTAAAATATAGATAAAATGCTTAAGTGATACAAAGAAGAAACACAAAAGGCTTATAAAAACCTTTTAATGATCGATATATTTTTCAGTGCTCATATACGGCGCCATTTTCAAGATATTTAATGAAAAACAAAAATATTCTAGCGAATTTTAGAAAGAAAACTTGAAAACATAAACCACGAGATCATATATGTAAAAAAGCAGGTACTTGAAATAGTCAATTGTAAACGCGAAAATTAATATTTCCTTATTTATTTTTTTAAACTGAAAAGTACCTTGTGCCACTACTATAGATGCTACGTATTTATATAATTACGAACGCACCTAAAAAGCGCAGTTACTAAAACAATAGACCCAATAGAGCCATATCAACTATCAGGTGTTTATGAAATCTAGATGGAACATTACAATATTATATAGGAATGACCACTAGAATGTTTAAAACAAGATTAAAAGAGCATATTGAAAATATCGAATATGACAGAAGAATTACAGCACTGGCAAGACTACATAGAACCGAGACTTTAAAAATTTATTATAAAAAGAATAAAATAATTTATCCATCAAGACTCTATTTCCCATCTATTATCCGTGAATGAATAGAAATCTATATGAGTAACGTGGACATTTGCAATAAATCTGCCTTATTTGAATTACCTAAAATTTGGCACGAGGTACTTTTCAGTTTAAAAATAGAAATAAGGAAATATTAATTTTCACGTTTACGATTGACTATTTCAAGCACCTGCTTTTTTACATATATGATTTCATGATTAATCTTTTCAAGTTTATTTTCAAAAATTTGCGAGAATATTTTTGTTTATCGTTAAATATCTTGAAAAGTGTGCCATATATGAGCACTGAAACGTATGTCGATCATTAAAAGGTTTTTATAAGTCTTTTGCGTTTCCTCTTTGTATCACTTAAGCATTTTATCTATATTTCAATTATAATTATTGATCTTATTATGTGATTAGGAATTACTTAAATTAATTTGTATACATTCCACACAATATTTACAGAATTTTCACATAGAATCGACTGAAATAATAGAGTCGCTTTAGAATTAAAGGAAACGATATAAACTGAATATATGTGACATAACTTACAAATCCGAAACACGGTTATAATATATTCAGTTAATATATCTTGCCCCAACTTGATAAATAGGCATTAAATATATTCATAAATGAACTGAATAAATATCTCGCATGTCTTTCTACTCGACTCTCGACCAACAACTTCAAATAATGCGCTTAATTTATTACTTTAGCGGAGTGTCACATTTACCCACGCTAAATATATGCTTTGCATATATCTTAAATAATTATTTGCATATATTACTCGATAAGCAGAATGGAAATTCTAGTTAGTGATATATATATCGTTGCATATTAATAGTGATTTAGAATTCATCGAAGATAATTTTAGGCCGAACTCTTTTATTAATTTTTAACCAAATAATAGTATAAAAGTTAATTACTAGGAAATTCGTAATTACAAATCTCTTAGAAATCAGTTTTCGGTAATAATCGTACTATGTATTATTGATATTGTCAACATCCCTTTTTCTATGTGTTTACGAAACGCACGACAATGAATGAAGTATCATTCTAAAGATTTCTGAAGCAGCTTCTGACATAGTACACTCACCTTTTATTAAAGCATGTTTTTTTTAATATTGCTGTTAAATAAAAATTAAATCGGCATAGTTTTCATAAATGAAATGAAAGATTTTCCTCAAATCAATGATGCCACAAAAATAAAATTCCCTATTATATGATGCTCAACTCTGATTATAAAAATATAAATAGTACAGAAAAGATAAAGTATGATTTTCCCGCACAAATTGAAATTGCAATGTGTAGGAGTAGAAGATACCATCGCTCTATCAAAGTATTGGTATTTCACGTGTAGCGTATGTATGTTTTGTTATATTAGATAAAATTGTATTTTATAAATATTAAATTTATTGTACTTTGTCCCATGTTTTTACGAAGGGGATGGCGTCATCTTCTAATACAGTTAAAATACGATTGTTATTTTTTTTTCTCGAAGGTACCTTTTGCTATCTTCGATTAGTTTTTACGGATACAATTTGATGGAATAAATGCGATGATATTATGGCTCTATTAATGGTGTTTTTATCCATAATTTTCCCTTAGACGTTTAAACCAGCAGCTAAACAATATTGGATAATACTAAAAAATATTAGACTTAAATGCGAAATCTTCTCACGTTTACACGGATCAACATTTATTCGTATTATTTCATTGTATGATTATTTTTCTGTATAATGTGTGCATATTGTAAAAATTTAGGAATTTCTGAATAACAACACAAATTAATGTAGACACATGTTAATGGAATTCGGACAAAAATATTTTATATCAATATTGAAAGAAATCTCTACTAGCTCATCGCTTAAACTGAGAGAAAAATATTGTTTATTCGACAAATATTTTGTTTGTTTCAACAAAAGTTTCTGTTTAAATATGAGCCAATGAAGATTTTATTTATGACTAAAAAAAAAAAAAATTGTTAAATACTTTTGCATGTCCAACAAAACAATATTTTTTCAATAAAAAGTCTTTTGTAACTCCAAATAAGTTGTCCGAAATCTCGTTGATATATCAAAATTCTTCTGTTGAAAGTATATAAATATAGTAAACTTGTATTTCAAGAATCCATGTTTGTTTTTGAGAACAATATATTTTGTAAGAGAGGCAATTATTTTTCTATATTTCAAATATAGAAGCTCTTTTTGTCCGAGAAAATTTTTAATATATGACGATTGAGATTAAAATTTAGGGAAAATGCTTAAGTGATACTAAAATAAAACAACAAAAGGCTTATAAAGACCTTTTTAATTATTCAACATACGTTTCAACGTTCTTTGCGGCGTCATTTTCAAGAAAATATATTGATAAATAAAATATTCTTGCAAAATTTGAAAAATAACATTGAAAACATGAATCACGAGATCCAAATATGTAAAACTGAGAAAAGCAGGTGCTTGAAGTAGCCAACTGTAATCATGAAAATTATATTTTGCTATGTTGTTTGAAACGGAAAAGGATCTCGTGCCAAATTTTAGGCAATTCAAATGAGGCGGAATCATTGCAAATGTTTACGTTACGTATGTAGATTTCTATTGCTTCATGGATAATGGATGGGAAGTAGGCTCTTGATGGGTAAATTATTTTACTATTTTTAAAATCAATTTCTATTGCTTCGGTTCTATGTAGTCGTGCCAGCGCTGTAGTACTCCTGTTATATTTGATATCTGCTATATGCTCTTTTAATCTTGTTTGAAACTTTCTGGTGGTCATTCCTATATAATATTGTAACGTACCATCTGCTCTGGTGAATGGAATTTCATAAACATCTGATAGTTGATATGGTTCTATTGGGTCTATTTTCTTACAAACTGCACTTTTTAATTTTATGGATGGTTTTGCAATAAGGCAGATATTAAATTTTCTAAGTTTATATTTTAATCTTTCAAAGAATCCTGGAAAATATTGTAAAGTTGATATTTTTGAGTTCCGTTCATTAAAATTTTTCTTCTTTTTATTATCCATGCTCGTAATTAATTTATTGATGGTGCTGTCTTTGTATCCGTTATTTATTGCGATGTCACGTATTTTATTTATTTCATTATTTAATTGATTAGGTGTACAGACAGTAAAGGCTCTTCTAATGAAATGTCGAAAGGCAGAAACTTTATAGGAAAAAGGTGCTTGAGCATTACTAGGAATAGTGGATTGATTAGTTATTGGTTTTCTATATACTGTGCGTTCAATTCCGTGGTGGGTTTTGATTAACAGCACATCCAAATAAGGGAGTGTGTTATTTTGTTGGATTTCCAAAGTGAATTTAATCATGGAATCAAGGCTATTGATCTGATCAAGAAAACTATTAAGTGAGGTATCTATGTGTTGCCAAATTATGAAAATATTATCAACGTATCTGAGCCATGTATGAGGGGTATAATCTAATTTATTATACATATCAGTTTCTAAAGGTCTTAATATGAATTCAGCTAAAAGTCCAGATATAGGGGAACCTATCGGGGCCCCATTGTTTTGCTTATAGATTTTATTATCAAATGTAAAATAGTTATTATTAACTATAAGATTAAAAGCACTCTTTAATGTTGTTTTCATATTGTCATTAATGTTCCTTAGGTTGTCAATACATTTATTTATTCTTATAGTGACTTGTTGGGTGTCAACAGATGGGTATAGAGAAATGACATCTAAACTTGCTATTAAATATTTCTTCGGTAACTTCGGATGTTATCTAAACGTTGAATAAATTCGTTCGTTGAATTAATTGCATGATCCGAAGGAGGTAATATATTTTTCAATAAAATCACAAACGCTTTTTCAATGTAATAAGTGGGGCCAGAGCATTTTGTTACCATCGGCCTTAGTGGCATCCTTGCCTTATGATCTTTGAGTCTACCCACCATTGTTGGAATTAAGGCCAATTTATTAACTCTGACAATAACTTTCATATAATCCGGCCAATTACCTTTATTCACAATTTCATTAACTTTATTGGGACGATTGAAAGTTGATTTCCAAGAATACCTATCTGTGTTTTCAGATAAAAAAACATATTTAGGATAAGTTTAAATGTCATATAACTCCAATTACTATACAAGATTAAACAGATATTTGTTAGAATTAAATTATTCAAATACAAATTTATTGTAAAGTTAGCAAAAATATTTTTATAATAAAAGTAAATCTAAAAAATTCGGTTGAAAATTTGTAAAAGAGTTTATATTTTTTGTGTGTGTGTGTCGTTGCAACAAAAAGTTTATTTAGGGTTTCGATCATCTCACGAAACCCTATTACTCCCGCTCCGTTGTCTGTCTGTCACAGAGCTATTCTCAGAAACTATGTAACTTACGGGGTTGAAACTTTGTGTATATAGCTGAATACCAGCTATAAAGAGCTCCAAATATTAAAATTTGAAAAATTCGGATTATTTTAATAAATAGAGATACAAAAACCAAAATTCTAACAGTCTTTACCTATTAAATTTAAACATTTTTCGTTATAGCAGATGACAAAAATTAAAAATTCACGATGAAATTCTCTCCACAATAATTAATTTTCTATCAGACAATTTTCACGTGAAAAATGAAAATGAAATAAAAAGTTTCACCAATTGAAAAAATGATAAATATGAAATAAAATTGATTGACGTCATAGTCGTAATAAAACGGAAAATGTCTAAGATTTCTCAATAATACAAGGAGTATGAGTATGTGTAAGTGGACAAAGCAGATTAATATCACGTCATTAGAGAATTAAAAAGAAAATCTGACGTCATATAGGACGTTTAATTAATTTTTCAAGTGTTTGAGAATAATACAAAGCGAGTATCAATATAAATAATAGAGAATAGTAAATATATGAGTTTGAGAAACATATTGAATCGTGATAAAAATCCGATTATGGAAATATTCGCATATTTTAACATTTTGAAGGTGTACAATTTGTTTAATTTTGAAATTATTTTTATATCGTATTTAGTCCGCGTGACAGATATTATTATGACAGAATATAATATCCGGCTGCGCCCGCTATCGGTCTGGTTTGGATACTCGAAAAAACGAAAAAATAGACCGGTAATTTTTTACTTTATAAAGTGTTTTGAAAGGAATATTAAACGAAATCCTTTAAGCGATCTTCTATCATACTTACCCACTTTTTTTTTTTTTTTTTTTTTTTACTTTCTCAGATTTTAATATCTATCTTGTGTCAAACGGTATTTAAATGTGTCAAAGATTGTCAAATCGTTCAAATTAAAGATTTAAGCAAATTTTCCGACCGATGTATTTCTAGCTACATGCAAATCAAGGACTATGTTTCGAAAAATACAACTTAATGTCTGTTCCAGAACCATCTATAACTTCAAAATATAAAATATTCAATATTACAATTAAAGTTATTTTAATAAAACAAGCAAGGGATTTTTATAGTTGTTTCCACTTGCTTTCATTGCCAAATAATAAAGAGATCGTTTTGTTTAAAATTTCAGAAGTATCCTATCACTTTCAAAAATAAATCTAATGAATATTTTGAATGTATTTTAGTAGGCTTCCTCCAACGATTTTCAAATTATACGCTTAATTTGTCATTTTAGCAAAGTGTAACATTTACCCACACCATTTAAAATGCTATGAATATACATTCTATAATGATTTGCACACATTATCCAATACGCACCAGAGCCGGCTAGTTATTAATTTACAGATCATTGAATAATGAAATATTTAATGCTTATTATTTAATGCATTAATTTAATATTTTTGTTGTTATTTTTATAGATTTTATTGAAGAAATATTTTGCATTCGATGCGTTTATTTTGAAAATCAAAATGTCGTTTTTAAATTCTCCATAAGGTAAAGCCAGGAGAGATGACGCAGTCGGAGAGATTGCGCACATAGAGGTTCGGGGGGAAGGAGTAGAGTGAGAACGCAGCGACTCCAGTTGTACAACAACACTAGTAGAGTGTCTACTTGAAAGTGCACGTTGATTGCTTTGAGCGTCTAAGATAAAGTATTGCTATTTTGTTTTGTTTTCCCAAACTAAGTGCTTGAATTTTCATAGCTAATCATCAGAATTTCTATACTATGTCAATAGTACAAAATATTTTAAACTTAAACGATTTCTCATAAGCTACTAATCTAGACTAACAATGTGAACATCAACGGTTCGTTTTAGTAGCGGCCCTGTTTAAATTAAAGACCACGCAATCTCACCTACCGAAATTGGAGAGTTTGCGCATCTGATACTTAGGAGAGATGGCGCATTGTTTTCATTAGTTTCTATGCTAGGAGAGATTACGCAGCTTATTGGTAAATTAGCATAAAAAAATGAAAAATGAAAATGGACTAATTTTAAGTTAAACGTGATATTAAGTTACATAATTTTATTTTGCAATCTTATCTGGACTTGCTTTTTCTGATTCTTTAATTTTTTTTACCTTTAATTAAAATTTTTTAATCGTTTTTGAAATTATTTCATTTTTCTGATTCTTTAAGCAATAAGTTGAAATATTCACTCCCAATACAATAAAATTTGTTCACAAAAACCTTACAGCAATGTCATTTAAGTGTAATTATTATTGTTAACAGTTTAATTGTAGTTATTATTAGTAACAATCTCTCCTACCCATGTGCACAATCACACCAACCCTGTAAGGAGAGATTGCGCAAAATAACTTTCTTAGTTTTATTACAACTGTTCTATTAAATTGCAACATAACAACAAAATAGCAATGGAAATGCATAAAAAACAAATGAAGTAAAAATTATTCATGGATAGTTTAGCAAAAAAATAATATTTAGATTTTTTATTGCTATTCTTTTGAATTGTGCACAGACTATCCTAGCTTTACCTTATTGTAGGATTTACTAAAAAATACCTTTTTTAGACTATTTATAAAATTCCCTCGCATAAATCTATTTTTAAAAAATATTAGAATTAACGGAAAATATATATATTTGTGATATAACGTACAAATCAGAAACACGCTTATAATACATTCAATTAGTATATCTTCAGTCAATTTGATAAATGCACATTGAATGTATTCATAAATGAACCTAGTAAATATCTCTCAAGGCTTTCTAGGCAGCTTCCATCAACAACTTCAAATAATGTGCTTGATTTATTAATTTATCAAATTGTAGCATTTAGCTAAAATAAATGTTTTGAATATATCTTCGATAATTATTTGCATACAGTATCCAATACTCAGAAGAGCACGTCTAGTTATTGATTCAGATATCATTGTAAGATATATGCCTAATCAAACATAAACCTAAAAATGTTACTGCTAGGAAATATACATAATTGCAAATGTTTTCGAAAGATTTTTAAAATTATAATTCTTTAAATCATATTGACAAAAAAATATAAAAATATATTTATTTATATATATTATTTACTCTACATTTAAAAATAATATTACTACTCAAAAGAAAAACATATAAATGTAACAGATTTCCTGAAATTTTTTCGCACAGCTCGAAAATATCCAAAAATATATTTTTACAGCAATGAAGAATATTGAATGAAAACAACTGCTATTTATGCATAATGTGTCGTAAGAAAGTCGGTGCAATAACCATTTCTCATTCAAAGTTCTTGTTATAGTACATGTGTAATTTAAATATTGATTATTTCAAATATTGAAGTAGTCAAATGAATTAAATTTATATGAACCCACACCAAATACATTATTCTTGGAAACGTTCATAAGAAAGTAGTTCTGAAGGTTATTTATCCAAAGACTGCTATTAAAATATAGTTTTAAGATAAAAGCATAAAAGTTGAAAGCCATGCATTTATGCGATTTAAGAGTAATGCCAGTTATAAACTGCAGTATGTAGTTCTGTTCTTTTTACTTACCCATTATACGTAGTATAGGGTAAGTATTGTAATCGTCTTGAAAATCGAAAAAAAAAATTGACGGATTTACACGCTTCAGACACTGGAGATTCCGAAAAACATATTAAAAAAAAAAGCCGTCTGTGTGTCTGTAAACGCTCTATCTCCCGAGCAAATTGATATAGAGACTTGAAATTTGGTATGTACTTAATATGTGATAATGGGAAGAAGCCTATTCAATTTCAGTAACCTCGATAATCCGGAATCACTTTTTCGGACTCTCGAAATATTCATTCTGATAAAAGGTACATAAAAATTTTCGAATTTTTTTTTAACGGGTGAATATAAAAGACAATAAAAAACATAAATTTTACACTAAGAATGATGTCGATCTGATAATGAGTTGCCAAGATATTTGTAATCCTATTTTCCACATTCTTCGATTTTTCATGACCCTGTATTTCATTCAAATTTCAATTCAAAGATATAATTGGAAAAGATTTAATTGGAAATGAGATGCTTAATCTGACACAGTAAACAATTAGTTAATATGTTTTTAATTTTTGGAGCTATAAGGATGAATAAATCTTTGAAAATTATTTAAAAATAAGTTTAAATTTTATTTTGGAATTGCAATGCATTTTATAAGTAGTTTACACATGTTTTATTTTCATATTTTTTATTATGCATATTCATGATGGGTAAGTATTACGGTTGCTCCCAACGACTAGTTTCGTCGCACATAGGTCTTTACATCTGTTATAATATCGTTTTCTTTAAAGTTATATGCCATTTGATGCGATAGGTAATACTGAACTATAAATATATGTACATTGAGTTAAAATTATTAAATTTTAATGACAAACTAAAGCCGAGTTTATTTAGCTGCTAAAAATGTTTTCATACACTAAATCTATACACATGTTGTTTTATTAATTTAAAATTCTTTATTTTTTCAAATATACATACTGAAATAAAATTAAAAGTACAGAAAACAATAAATTCTTTATTAAAACCTTATTGTATATGAAACTTTTGTATCTGTACTCAAGGTTTTTACGCAAACAACAATGATATTTCAATGAAACTTTTTTAATATATTTTTACGAATGACATGTTAATAAAATTTACATATCTGTAGTAAAAGTATTACCTTAATTATAACTATTCACTTTTAGTTTAAATATTTTTAAAACGCAGTTATTGTATTTAAAACGTTTCAAGAAAAATAAAAAAGTGCTTAATTTGTAATTAAAAAAGGTATCTTGTAGTATAAGTTTTACAAATCAGTTATGAAAATAGAAAACTTTTACACTTGTAGCATTAAGTACTGTTTAATTTTAATTTAACCACACAAACCAAATTAGAAAATTTAGCAATGAAATAAAGGTTATCATAAAACGATAAGAAAAATATCTCAAACACTTTCGCAAACCCTGTTTAATCGCTGAGAAATATTTAGCATAAAGAAGTATAAAATACTTTGTTAATAACATTTCCATTCAGTATAAATAACTTTATTATGTGCACTCAAGATTTTTATGATGTTACGAATAAAGATAGTTCTAGGTTACTATGAAAGAGATTGTCTCTTAACATGCTTTTGAATATTTGGGAAAAGATATGTAAATAAAATATAGAGATATTTTCTTTGTTTTGCAGAGTTGTAAATAAAAGAAAAGTTATCCGGTGCGTACACTTTTCACATTCACAGTGTTTCTTTTTTTCAGTATGTAGGTATGATAAAAATATTAAAACATTGTTGAAAAGCATTTTTGTAAATTGGCTTTCTCTATAGATTTTGCATGTTTATGCATCTCTATAATAAAACCGTAAGTCATGTGACTGTCATCAACAGTTCCGGAATGCCCGTTTCACTTTTTCATATGCCAGGCGGCCATTTTTATTCAAAATTATTTTTTCGAATAAAACTTCATAAATGTGACGTTTATAGAAAGATCGTTCAAAATAAATTAATATTTGAGAGATGACTTACGTTCAATTATGTATATATTCTCCAATATCTTCAGTTGAAATTAGCTTCGGAGTTCAAATTCCCTTTCCATGAAAGTAAGCAAAAAAAAAGATTCATTCGTCGTGAAGGTTTAAAATATTAACCCATTAAACCATAGAGATAATCGTTCGTAAAGTTAGTTTTCCGTGAAAGATTTTTTGGAGCGCTGCCTGGTGTCAAAAAAATAATTCGTACCAGTGACACAATCAAAGTTTACCATAATTAAGTACTATACAACTCAACTTCATTCTTTTTCTTTTCTTGCTGTAAGCTGAATGTAAACAAATACAACTCATGTAATGATATTTAATGAATCAAATTTCGAAACAAATTGTCAGTTAATTTGGTATTTATGTATTATACGTGCAAGGAAGAGAGACCACTGAAAATGATTGTTAATCACCAATCATATTCAACATTATTAATGAACAATCGCTTTCAAAACAGTAATTTAATATACATTTACAAAATACATAACATCATTAAGTACTTTTCTGTTATTTGGGCGCAAATCTCGCCAATAGAATTTTTAAAATCGCCAATACCAGCTTTTATTTTTCGCGTTGTGCAAATTAGAAACGATACTTTTATTTTGAAATTAAATGTTCTGATGGAACAGCTGTCATAGACGCACCGGGGCACTATATTAACTATAGAGTTGCAATATAGAGAGAAAAAACGGGTTGCTGTAGTCAGAATTATAGGCGGTAATGTTGGCGTGGCGTATTTACAAGTTACGGATCTTAATAGTCAGTAGACATTAAGCAGAAATGCCAAAGTAAGGGAATTATGCAGTTATGAAAACTCCTGAACTATATCAAAATAGGAGAGCAGAGAAAAACAGAGTCGAACAGAGATCGGCATATAGAAGGAAGTTCGTGAATTTTAATCAGATACTACGCCACGGGTCAAAAGTGCTGACAGCATATATGGTTTAAAAGGAATGAGATTATCAAAACTGGCTTCTAAAAGTTCAATGTTTCACCAAACCATACTCGAAAATTACGAGTTATAATATGTACTCCGATTATATCACATTATTCAAGACGTTTTAAATGAGAATAATGGTAGATTTTCTAATCCCCCGTAATCAAGTCTACAGCCAAAGTTAGCGAGAAACAAACACACAAACAAAAAAAAATATTGGCAACAATATGGTTCAGTGTAAATGTAGATATCATTAAAGACTTTCACAAAATAGACTTCATTGCACCAAATCGTATTAACTAAAATACGCCATTTGGCCATGGATCCAATTACGGAAAACTACTTAATATGTTTAAAAATCTCCTCATTAGCAAGCATATTGCAACTAATAAGCAAACGGATGTGAAGCATAAATGCTTAAGTTGGTTAAGCGGTTTTTGTCAAGAAAGATGAAATACATAACAACAAAAAATATGCGAAATGCTACCATGATCGCAAAAGTTTTTGATTTGTCTATTAGATTTTTCCGGTTTGGCGAAGGATTACGGAAAAAAAAAAATATGAATAAAAGTAACGTGTTACAGTGCTTAACATACATTTAAGGGAGACCAAACTGGTCGCCAGTGGCGGCTAGTGAGCAAATATCTTACAACGTACAGATTAAAAAAATAATTTCTTACAGGCCAAAAAATATATGAAAAATATGATATAAATGCATTTTCTGTGAGGTAAAAGCTCGAATGTAGTCAATGATGTTTAGTTTAATAGGCACGGTAACTCTCGTGAGTGGTCAAAAATGTGTTAAAACTTCACCAAATACGTTTCAATCAACTCACTAACAAAGCTCAACACAACTCAACTTCCCAACAAAGGTGAAACGTGTTTATGAATTCGGTTTGCTTGCCATCTGTGTGTCTGTCAGTTGGACCATCTGTGTGTCTGTCTGTCCGTGCTCTAACTCACGTAAATATACTCGGACGAAAGTTTAGCATAGTAGTATATATACAAATCTATAATAGTTCATATACAAGACTGCACAAAATAATTCGGATATTTTTCTGAATAATGATGGTAATTGATGAAATTGGATTTTCAAATGTGTTATGCGTTTTCAAAATTGTTTATTTAGACATCATATGGCACCTTATGAACTTTTGCTAGAGTATTCTGAATGTATTGGAAAGTGTTTTATAATCTATGGTTGAAGACTTATTTTTCGTTCATGTTTAATACTTTCCCAATACAATTGAATAGTATTTATGAATTTTGTTTGCCTGTCTGCTATTTGTCCGTCCATCCGTGATCCAACTCTTGTAATTATACACGGATTGCACTGTAATTTATATATGTTAAGGAAGAATTGTATAGAATATTTGTTATTGAAAATGAAGCGTGTTCCATTCACAGTTCGTTTACAGGGTCACATAAAAGAATACCGTTACATTATGGTATATTGGGAATTCATTTGCGGTTCATTTTATTAATTTTACAATGTTTCAATTATAATGAAATTAAAAAGGATCTTTGAGGTGCATTACAACAAATTTTCTATATATATTATGAAGTGCATAGCATTTATCGTTTATTTGCAGAGATATACAAAATAATTCGGTAACAGGTCTGGATAAGATCGATAATTGTTGGAAGTGCGTTCATTTGCGGTTCATTTTATTAATGTTACAATGTTTCAAATGTAATGAAATAAAAAAGGATCTTTGAAGTGCATTACAACAAATTTTTTATATATTATGAAGTGCATAGCATTTATCGTTTATTTACAGAGGCACACAAAAGAATTCGGTTACGGGTTTGAATAAGATCGATAATTGCTGGAAGTGCGTTTTCTACTGTGGTATGCATTTTAAGCTTAATTTTCAGTATATTACGTGGTGTGTAAATATTCTATAGATCGTATATTGGGCAGTATGAGAGAATTATCACACACATATGGACCACATATATATCACAACCATATATTACCACACATATATTACCACCGCATATGGACAGCAGTTGCCTAAAATTAATTTTTATTGAGTTATGTATTTCTTAAATTGCTTATTTACACATTTTAATTTCGTTGTGTAAAATATTAAAATTTCCTAATAATATTCTGGTAGTGCTGGAAACTGTTTCATAATCGCTATGCCTGATACATGTTGTTTTTCGTTCTTTTTTTTTTTTTTTTTTTTTTTTTTTTTTTGCATGGAGCATCTTTATAATGAATGCAATTCTTATAATTAAAGATTAGATTTTCAGTAACAAAGTACCTTATTTTGTAAAAATAAAATTGTTAAGTACATAGTCATAGTTTTTACATATGTCATGATACATATATATATTTTTTTATAAACAAATTTACATTTGTAAATCAGATCCTTACAGTAATAAACCACACTTGGGAAAAAATAATAACAAGAACGGAAAATCATGCGTCAAGCATAGATTATAAAACAGTTTCCAACACATCTAAAAAACTGTAACGAAACTTCACCGTTAAATGAGGTGAAATAAGATATTAAATAGTTTAGGAAACATGTAACACAATTTTAAAAATCCAGTTTTAGCCTTTACCTTTCATAGACAAAAAAGTACTCAAATGATATAGTGCAGCCCTGTATATGACCTATAGACTTGAATACATACTATATAGAATGATAAAATTTTGTTCAGTTACAAAATTCACATATGTAGCCATTTTCGCCAACCGATGGAAATGCACTCGAAATCTTTTGTGCAGCCTTGTATACAATCTAAAGTCTTTTACACACCACATAATAAGCTAAGATTTAATTCAGTTAAAAACCGCATATAGCAACTTAAAACTAACTTCCAGCAGCGACTAACTCTAAACGACAATGTATCTTGTTCTTTGCGTATCCCTGTATGTAAATTTTCCACAAACTTCTAGAAGGTTACTAAATATAGTTCAGCAGAAAAATGCGTAACACAATTAAAAACTACCCTTAAGCAATTCATTCCCATAGTCTGTAATGTTTACCAATAAATTAATCATCTGAATAAAATTTTAAAGAAATGTTTAAAACAAGAACGAAAAATCATACGTCAAGCATAGATTATGTAGCACTTTCCAACGCTTCCAAAATACTTTTACAAAACATACCGTTTAATAAGCTAAAAGATAACATCTAAGTAAACAATTTGGAAAACGCATAACATATTTAAAAACATAATTTCAGGAATTTCCAACAGATACAATATTCTGAAAAATATCCGAATACTTTTATTCAGCCCTGTATAGGATCTATAGATTTGTATATATACTATATAGGATGCTAAATTTTAGTTTAGTTAGGAAACGCGTAGCACAGTTTAAAATTATTCTTCTGGAGCTTCTGTCAATAAACGGAAATGTGTTCGCGAACTTTTGTTCTGCCCTGTATAGGATCTACAGAATTTATACACACCACGTAATAGACAAAAAGCGAGTTAAAATTAAAATCGCGTTCAGTAACCTAAAACGCACTTCCAGGAATTATTGTTAACAGACAGTAGAGAATTCTTTTGTGTATCCCTCTAAATGAACGATGACTGCTATACACACACTATTCTGTAGTAAGCCTCTTGTAATGCACCTTAGTAATATATATATAAATTTCAATGCGTTTAAAATAGTGAAACATTATTTAAATAAACCGCAAATGATTTTTCCCCATAGACCGCAACGTAACGGAATTATTTTGAGTGTCCCTGTAAAAAAACTATAAGTGCTACACACTTCCGTTGAAATAGGGAACATGCTACAGATAACGACAATAACATATAAAAATTGCAGAGCAATCCGAGCATATTTACGGGAGTTAGAGAACGTACAGACGGCAGACGGCCATACGGCAGACAGCAGACGGCCATACGGCCAGACAAACCGAAGTCATAAGCACTTTTTAACTAAGTTGGAAAGTGCTAAAAAGGACCCTGGTGCCCCAATAAAAATATGAGGGTGGTGGCCCGGAGAGAGGAGTCCAGGAGTCAACTTTAAAGTTATGCATTGAGAGGGGACACAATTAGAGGGCGAGTAAAATATGCATTGCGCACAAAAAGTTCAAGTGTCCCGGACCGGGGCCCAAGGACATATAGTCCTAACTGGAATGTAGAAATGGGGGAATAACTAAATGGAGGAAAAGTCCCCAAAACGAAAAAAGATCGTAATAAAAGGGCGCAAGTTATTAAAATTTTAAGGAACAAAAACTTTAACTGGGCCCCCATACCGAGCCCCGGGGTGGCTGGAATGTAAAAATGGGGGAATAACTAAATAGAGAAAGGGCCTCAGAAAAGAAAAAGATCGGATAAAAAGAGGGCACGTTATTAAAAGTTTAGGGCACAAAAACGTAATGGAGCACAGTAGGGGTGGGGGGGGGCGCAAACAATTAAAATTCCGAACCTTAGGTGTATCAGGACCTGCCTTGGACTATCCGCACCCAAATTTTCATACCTCTACGGGCAGTAGATTTTGTTAACCATCGCACACAGGACACAGACACCGATACACTACACACACACACACACACACACAAACAACTTTATTTTATTAGTATAGATAAATTATGCAAACAAAATTGATCGGTTCTCTAACTTTAGCGTACAGGGCTGTAAAATGCACCATGTCTCAATGTCAGGTGCCAGCTTCACCAAAAGTACTTCCCCTGTAAGTTTATTTGTAATACGGTGAGATTGTATGCATACTTTATTCACAATTTTATACATGATTATTAATATCATGTGTATTTTGCTGTGTTCGGTTATAATACAGTAAAATTTTATACATGAATTTTAAATATTTTTGCTTTTTACTCCAACACAAAATCCAAATTATTAAAAGTAAATGTGAAATAATGTTTTCATAAAAGAGATTAATGAATTATCTTAATATTTTTCCAAAGTTGCTTCAAACAGGAGGAAATACACTAGTCTCCTGAAGCATGCGATACAATAAATAAACTGTTAATACCATTTTCATTGTTGCACAAGGAACTTTATTATATGCACTTCAGTTTTTTATGTAAATAATAAAGATGCTTCCAGGCTATCATGAAAGAAATTGTTCAGCAAAATATTTGATATTTACAATAACACAAAGCCTTGTGATTATAGAACCGAAATATTTTTCCTAATAAAGCGGTGACCGTAATTCAAAATAATAAAATTAAACAAAGATTTCACGATAATTACTCATTCATTTATAGCCAAGAGACAAAAAAAATATTTTGATATTAAAGGGAATTCAAAATAAAAGTATAAATTGCTATTATTACTTTGATAAAAATGAACATTTACAAAGTATTTTATATAAAGTGACAAAATTAAATCAAATAATAATAAAAAAAGAAAACTGCCCAGTTAAACTGACGGCATTGAGCTCACAGGCTATTCACACTAACTGTAAATTATATTCTTATTTCAAAGAATTTGAAATAAGCCCTCGAAAAATGAAGAAATCGACTATATATTAAGAGGGGGGAACCATCACCCTTTCTCCTTCTTATAATTAACGAATGAACCCATAAAACTAATCAGAGAAGCCCCTTACCACAATGAACCTATATACAAAATTTGAAAAAATCGGATAATTCTGCATGAAAAATCCATTTATCTAAATTAAGGGGGGTTAGCCCCCCGTCCCCCCTTTATACTTAACCAAAGAACCCCCAAAACTAATCAGAGAAGCGCCTTATCACAATGAACATATATATAAAATTTGAAGAAAATCGGATAATTCTGCTTAAAAAACCCATTTATCTATATAAAGGGGGGTTAGTCCCCCCCCGTTCCCCCCTTTATACTTTGCCAATGAACCCCCAAAACTAATCAGGGAAGTGCCTTACCACAATGAGCCTATATACAAAATTTGGAGTAAATTGGATAATTCTGCATGAAAAACCCATTTATCAAAATTAAGGGGGGGGTAGCCCCCCTTTCCCTCCTTTACACTTCACCAATGAACCCCCAAAACTAATCAGGGAAGCCCCTTACCACAATGAGCCCATATAGAAAGTTTGAAGAAAATCGGATAACTCTGCATGAAAAAAATCATTTATCTGAAATAAGGGGGGAGGATTAACAACCCCCCCGGTACCCCCTTTATACTTAACCTATGAACCCCCAAAACTAATCAGGAAAGAACCTTATCACAATGAACCTATATACAAGATTTGAAGAAAATCGGATAACTCTGCATGAAAAAAATAATTTATCTAAAATAAGGGGGGAGGATTAACCCCCCGTTACCCCCTTTATACTTAACCTATGAACCCCCAAAACTAATCAGGAAAGAACCTTATCACAATGAACCTATATACAAAATTTGAAGAAAATTGGACAATTCTGCATGAAAAAACCATTTATCTTAATTAAGGGGGGTTAGCCCCCCGTCCCCCCCCTTTATAGTTAACCAATCAATCCCCAAAACTAATCAGGGAAGCGCCTTATCACAAGGAACCTATAAACAAAAGTGGAAGAAAATCGGATAAATCTGCATGAAAAATTCATTTATCTAAATTAAGGGGGAGGATTCCCCCCTCCGTTAGCCCCTTTATACTTAACCTATGAACCCCCAAAACTAATCAGGAAAGAACCTTATCACAATGAACCTATATACAAAATTTGAAGAAAATTGGACAATTCTGCATGAAAAAACCATTTATCTTAATTAAGGGGGGTTAGCCCCTCGTTCCCCCCTTTATAGTTAAACAATCAATCCCCAAAACTAATCAAGGAAGCGCCTTATCACAAGGAACCTATAAACAAAATTGGAAGCAAAACGGTTATTTCTGTCAAGAGTTACCGCGTTACGTACGTACATACGTACATACATACATACAGAACGGGCGGGCACATAAGCTCTCAGGCTTTGATAGCCTGTGAGCTAAAAAATGAATTGTTATTTATCAATTTAGAAATTACTGCATTTGTATTTAAAGTTTTCCACGAAACATAATACATTCTCATTTTGTTATTAGTTATTAAAAGATACTAGGTAGTAATCTTCGAAACTTAATGGCAAACTACTTAGAAGTTCCACAGAAAAAAAGTTTATAACACCATTCAAATATCAGAAATTTTGACAGAATATTTGTTAGAAATAGTTAAAAGAAAGATGGGACTTTCCTTTTATAAACGGACGAGAGACCGGTTACACATCAACTCTTTTTACAAGGATAAAGACAATAGAACACTTCCAGGAGAATTCTGTTGTCAGATCCAACAAAGAACTACTCCTTGTTGTATTTTTAAAGATTTTTAAAAATAGTGAAATGTTTATAACATTTAACTGCATTATAATACCAACAGATGGCACCAGAGATTTTTATATAAATATTTTCCTTCTTTCTCTCATTTTCTTTTTTTTTTTTTTTTTTTGAAAATAATAAGATACTTTACTTAGTATAAACGTCTTATCGATCAATTGTAATAAATATATATATATATAACTGTATATAATTTCAATTTATTAATCGATAATTTCATACCAAAACTTAAAAATTAAAACTTTAAATATAAAATGAATTATAAAAAAATATTTGGAAGCTAAATTTCCCTTTATAATAATGAAGACATATTAACTTTCTTTACACGGAAACAGAAAACAAAAGACATATCCCAGAGAATTCTGTTTTATGATTTAAACAAGAACGAAAAATCATTCGTCAAGCATAGATTATGTAACACTTTCCAACGCTTCCAAAATAATTTTACAAATCATACCGTTTAATAAGCTGAAAGATAACATCTAAGTAAAGAATTTGGAAAACGTATACCATACTTTAAAAAAAAAAAAAAATCAGAAATTTTCAGCATATACAATATTCGGAAAAATATCCGAATACTTTTATTCAGCCCTGTATATGATCTATACATTTGTAAACATACTACATAGGATGCTAAATTTTAGTTCAGTTAGAAAACGCTTAGCACAGTTTAAAATTCTCTCTATGGAGTTTCTGTCAATAAACGGAAATATGTTCGCGAACTTTTGTGCTGCCTTGTATATGATCTACAGAATTTATACACACCACGTAATAAACAAAAAGTGCTTTAAATTTAAAATCGCGTTCATTAAATTAAAACGCACGTCCAGGAATTATTGTTAACAGACAGTAGAGAATTCTATTGTGTGTCCCTGTAAATGAACGATGACTGCTATACACACAATATTCTGTAGTAAGCCTCTTGTAATGCACCTTAGTGATATATATAAATTTCAATGTGTTTAAAATAGTGAAACATTATTTAAATAAACCGCAGACGATTTTTCTCCATAGACGTAATGTAACGGAATTATTTTGAGTGTCCCTGTAAAAAAACTATAAGTGCTACACACTTCCGTTGAAATAGGGATCATGTTATAGATAACGACAATAACATATAAAAATTGCTTAGCAATCCGAGCATATTTACGGGAGTTAGAGCACGGACAGACGGCCATCCGGCCAACCGGCCAGACGGCAGACAAACCGAAGTCATAAACACTTTTCAACTAGGTTGGAAAGTGTTAAAAAAGAAAAATAATTCAAGCTTCTTTTTAAAAAATAAAGACATCTTTCAAGTTAAAATTTAATAGTTTTCTGAAATATGAACATTTAACTGCATTAGAATAAAGAGCATCACAAATTGTTACATAACATACCCATAAATTTTTCATTCTTTCTATTTGTTCTCCCTTTTTAAGGAGATTAATCACCGTTTTTTTTTCAATATACAGTGGTGGTCAAAAGTTTCCGGCAAGAATAAAAATTTTGGTTAATTTGTAAGTATATACCTATATGAAGAGGAATCCCAAAGTGATGCTTATACATTCTATTGACATAATAGTTAGGAATTTATTTATGGAATAACAAATAAATATCAATAAATTTAACTCACAAAATTAATTGCAAAAGAAAATGCTTGTTCTCAAAAGTTTCTACCATCTTTGTAAGTTTGGAAAAAAAATGGTATTATAATAGAAAATAACAGTGATCAACAGCATTTACAATTAGTATTTTGTCGTCATACTTTTAGCAATAAATACTGCGGCGCGCAGCGACGTGGTATCGATTCAATGAACGGTTGAAGGTCGTCTACGGTAAGTTTTTTCCAATCTTCTTGCAACTTTTTGGGAAAATTCTGCTGAATTCGAATATTAATAATTCCGAACACGTTTGTCAAGTTCGTTCCAAAGATTTTCTATCGTATTCAAATCGGGTGATTGGGCTGGCCATTTCAAAAGCGGAATTTATTTGTGCGAAAGCCACTTCTTGACGAGCTTGCATGTATGCTTTGGGTCGTTATCATATTGAAACAAATAGTTGCGACCACAATTTTTCCTCCGATAAGGCAGCAAATGATCTTGCAAGATATCCTTATACATTGCACCATCCATTTTGCCGCAGATTTCAAATAACGGACCGACACCTTTTCCAGAAAAAGCTCCCCACAGCATAACGTGTCTTCTGCCATGCTTCTTTGTAGGAATAACATATCTCGAATCGTATCTTTGGTTTTTAGGTCGTCGGACGTGATATCTGTCATCAATCCACAAAAAAGTTGAACTTCGACTCATCGGAAAATAGTCCTTTTTTCCACTTTTTACTTGACCAGTATTTGTGTTCCTTGGCAAACGCCAGTCGGGCACTCTGATTATTTTTACTTGTGAAATGTATTTTGACACCGACTCTTCCATAACGTCTTACGTCATGTAAGCGTCTTGACACAGTAGACCGACTTATTTCAGCAATATTTTCACCCCGTAAACCGCGGGATATTGCAACAGCATTTTTATGTGGGTCCCCAACTGTTTTTTCTCCTGATAATTCTGTCCACACGAATAGTCGTTTTCCGGAGCCTCTCGGGCCGTATCAGAACCTGAAGGCCATGGCCATCTTTATATATTTTTTAAATATCATTCACAGTAGATTTTCCGATCGATAACTTTTCCGCAATCGTACGAGAGGATTGGCATTTTAGCGACAAACAAATCACTCGTTTACGAACAATAATTGTTGAACTTTTCCTTTTTGAATTTAAACTACGTTATTCACGTTGATTAATTAACAAACACTGCCAAAAAACACTTTGCCTATAGCAAAAACTAACGAATGACGAATGGCTGGAAATTTTTACACACGCGAATTTCGAATTCCTCCCCTTTACATCAAGTGTCTTCAGTATCCAATCAAAATCATCACGTGGTCAGAGGTCATTTGCAAATTCCTAACTTTTGGAGCAATTGCGCTTCTCTTCTTCGCTGAAACGTTCTGGCAAACAAATCAAAGAAACTAACTGAAGATAAAATTTTGACCGCCACTGTATATATTTTTTCATACATCACGAAAGCCAAGTTTTTTAACTTACTTATTGAAATAGATTTTTTATATAATTACCAATAAAAATAATTATGTTCCTAAACGTTTTCAAATTCTTTAATTTACATAAATAGGTTTGTAAATGGTGAAATATATGAGTTTGAAGAAAAAAAAATAGTTACCTTCGAAAAACATTTTCATTGTTATATAAGGAAAGTGGATACATGCACCTAAGATATTTATGTGATTAATAAAATTGCTTCTAGGTTATTATGAAGAAAATTGTTTTAATTAAATATTTTCGATACATTTACACTAGAAGTATGCGGATAACACATTATTTTTTTTTCTCATTTAGCCCTGACGTAATTATCAAAAACAAACTAGAACAAAATGGTTTTTTTTTTCATAACATCGAAACTTATTATCTGACGAAATTAATAAAATATTATACATTCTAGGGAAAATTTAATTATAAATTAAAAAAGTACGTAATAGCTTAATAGTAACAATGTTAATTGTGCAGGACATGTCTTGGTGAACATTGGCAATATTGGCCTAAATTATTTACTTGACTTTAGGATTTTTAAATTTTGCCAATATTTCATCCAGAATAACAAAACATATTATGTTATTTCATTGACGTTATTTTTAATATAAAGCTAATATTTCTACAAAATGGACAAATTATACAAATTATTTCCAGTGTAAAGTCAATTTTTATCCAATACTGGAATTTTATTGGAAATACTTACACTATAAGGCAAATATTCAACAAATACCGATGTTTTATAGGAATAATGTGCAATAAATGCAACATCTACGAAATATTAGACTCACCTCAGAATAACCAATAGTTAATATCGCTAAAATCTCTTAATAATTTCAGTTTCCTCAATTTCTCAAAACTGATTTAAATATAGAGAAATAGTCTTGTGAAATGAACAAAAAGTAATAAGTCTACCTTATTAATTGAATTTTTTATTGTTGCATAAGAAAATTTCTTATATTCTTGAATACTTAATTAAAGTAAGTCAGCACACATTATTAATAAGGGTGGACGAATGAAATAAATTTTACACATTTAATTAAACTTCACAAAACACAATACGTAACTTTACGACACTATATAACTGCACAACATTCAGTGGTTAATCGAAGTACAATCAAACATATAAAAGATTGGTGGTGCTAGCGCACAGAGACCTTAAAATTAATTTCAAGTGCGGCCATCTAGATTTTATCATCTGAAATACAAATTCTACAGTTCTCCCCCACATAGTATTGTAATCGGATAAGGGATCAGAATCACTTTGATAACAACTATATTTTCGCTTCTGTGTCTTTCTGTATAACTTTCTTCAGATATTGTATTATTAGTTAAATGTACCTTTGAACCTACATGAGTTATCTAATTAACATGTCTTTTCCAAATATACAAACACTACATATGCTTCAAGATTCGCATGTGAATAGTAAATATTATTCTACATAATTAAGAAAAGTATCATTTCGAAAAAAATATATTTTGTATATTTAGTAGAAATGACTTTCCTCTGCAATATCGAGTTTTTAGGTAGCTTTCAATACAAAAAAGTATAAAGCTACCTATTGCAGCCGTTCGGAGGAAAGCAATTCCGGAAATTTTCGATATATTTTTACCGATCATGACCCCCAGACCTCAAAACCACCCTCCGTTCAAATGTTGATTTATATATATATATATATATATATATATATCTGATCTATGTCATACGATAACGCCCGTATTTATAAATCGATTTTGATGAAACTAATTGTGTGTATTAAGGTCACTAACGTCTCGACCGAGTTCGTTGGCCAGATTGGTCCGCCATCTTGTTTTAAGATGGCGGCCGCTGAAAGATTTAAAACTAAAATAAATATACAAAATTTAAAAATTCGAATTTATTTTATATTTACGTGTTAGGCCTTGATACAAGGATTCCGGAGCATTTTTTGTTTTTCCTCTATCTTAAAAAATGGCTGAGATAGAGAAGTTCTAGGGTGGCTGACATTTTGAAACAAGACAGCACATTACAAAAAAGTCCTTCCGGCCTGTACCGGGAGGAAAAGGTAGCTTTCCTATATCTTCGTTTTAAAATTTTAGCTAATGTTACACGAAAACAGCAAGTTAAAATTCAAAGAAACGTTTACAAAACATTCGTTAATACTGAATATGAAGCCTATGACTGAATATTGAGCAATAGCCAAATTGGCTTCATTTATGAAGACTTATTTTGGTCGCCAAATGTTGCCAATTTTGGCAAGAATTTTGTGCTAACGGATATGAATATATCATAGAAACTCGACAGAGTTTCTCGCCAAGCATAAGAAACATCAATGCATTGAACCGTAAATGAAAGGAATTTCCGCTAATGGATGCCAAACGATTTTACATTTTTTAGCACTTTCCAACCTAGTTGAAAAGTGCTTATGACTTCGGTTTGTCTGGCCGTATGGCCGGATGGCCGTCTGTCCGTGCTCTAACTCCCGTAAATATGCTCGGATTGCTCTGCAATTTTTATATGTTATTGTCGTTATCTATAGCATGTGCCCTATTTCAACGGAAGTGTGTAGCACTTGTAGTTTTTTTACAGGGACACTCAAAAGAATTCCGTTACATTGCGGTCTATGGGGAAAAATTATTTGCGGTTTATTTAAATAATGTTTCACTATTTTAAACGCATTGAAATTTATATATATCACTAAGGTGCATTAGAAGAAGCTTAATATGGAATAGGGTGTGCATACCACTTATAGTTACTATACAGGGACAGTCAAAAGAATTCCGTTACATTACGTCTATGGAGAAAAATCGTCTGCGCGGTTTATTTAAATAATGTTTCACTATTTTAAACGCATTGAAATTTATATATATTACTAAGGTACATTACAAGAGGCTTACTACAGAATAGTGTGGGTACAGCAGTCATCGTTCATTTACAGGGACACACAAAAGAATTCTCTACTGTCTGTTATAACAATAATTCCTGGAAGTGCGTTTTAAGTTGCTAAATGCGATTTTAAATTGAACTCACTTTTTGTCTATTACTGGGTGTGTATAAATTCTGTATTTCATATACAGGGCAGCACAAAAGTTTGAGAACACATTTCCGTTTATTGACAAACTCCAGAAGGAGAATTTTAAACTGTGCTACGCGTTTCCTAACTAAACTAAAATTTATCATCCTATATCGTATATATACAAATCCATAGATCATATACAGGGTTGAATAAAAGTACTCGGATACTTTTCCGAATATTGTATCTGTTCGAAATTCCTGAAATTATGTTTTTAAATATGTTATGCGTTTTCCAAATTGTTTACTTAGATGTTATCTTTTAGCTTATTAAACGGTATGTTTTGTAAAATTATTTTGGAAGCGTTGGAAAGTGCTACATAATCTATGCTTGGCGCATGATTTTTCGTTCTTGTTTTTTTTTAACTCTGTCTAGTTTATATTTTGCAGACGGAACAAAACGGGTTTTTCACACATCTATATCTTGAGTTCTATTTATGATAGAAACAAAATTCTTGATTCTATGGAATGAGGCGTGCCACCTGACTAGAAAATCAAAAGAAAAGCAAGATCTGTCGAATAGGTTTTCAGGAAATGCGATTTTAAAAGTGCTGTTTTTTGCACTTTTTAAAACTTGTACAGACCAAAAACTGTTGACAGGGCTACAGCAATGTGTAATTATCGGATTTTTACGTGGTTTACGTCATTTGAATTGTTTTTATGAGTAGTTCAAACCTTTGCAAGTTTCATGAAAAAATATTCATTCGTTTTTGAGTTATATCAGTTTAAAGTTATTGATTCCTATACTTAACATATAGCAAAAAACTGTTGACAGGGATACAGCAATGTGTAATTATCGGATTTTTGCGTGGTTTACGTCATTTGAATTGTTTTTATGAGTAGTTCAAATCTTTGTAAGTTTCAGGGAAAAAATATTAATTAGTTTTTGATTATATCAGTTTAAAGTTATTGATTCCTATACTTAACATAGAGCAAAAAAATAATAAATGACCCAACTCTTTTAGAAATGGTCGTATACACATGATATCATATATATTATTTCTCATATATATTATTTCTCCTGTCAACATCCCTTTTTTCTGAAAATACGAAACGCAGAACGACGAATGAGATAGCATATGAAAGGATTTTAAAAACGCTTCTGACATAGCACAACATTTCGTTAAAACATGTTTTCGATTAAAAATTGCTGATAATTAAAAATTAAATCGGCATTATTTTCCCAAATGAAATGAAAGGTTTTCCTCAAAACATTGTTGTCAAAAAAATAAAATACCACATTATATGATGCTCAGCAATTATTATAAAAAACACCGCACGGGTTTATTTTATATTTATGATTAAAAAGCGAAATTTAAATTGAAATGTTTAGATTTATATTTCTATATCCCATGTTTTTCCCGAAGCGGATGACGTCATCCTCTAATGTAGTTAAAATACGATTGTTATTTTTTTTTTCTCTCGCGCTTGCCTTTAGCAATCTTGGATCAGTTGTTACTCTAACTTTGATGGAATAAATTAGATGATATTCTGGATTGACTAACAACTGAATGTTGTTTACAGATATTTTTATCCTTGCTTTTTCTTTAGAAGTTTAAACCTGCATCTAATAACTATTACATATTGATAAAAAATGGTACTTCTCTTTTATCCCGTCGACCACTTTTCATAACAAAAAACTATCGCCAAATAAACGGGAGAACGTTGCCATTGGAATATCAAAATAAATAAATAAAATATAAGAAATTAAGGACACAATTGTTATTTTAATTAATGAAATAACTAATAAACCAGTAAAACATAATGAAAAATACACGCAAATGTCGATATAAAAACCACTTGATGATTTAACAAACACGTATAATGCTTCTGACATCAAGTAAATGGGACTGCATTTTTGGCGTTTAATCTTACAATTTGGCGATAGTTTTTTGTTATGAAAAGTGGTCGACAGCATAATAGAGAAGTATCTAAAAAATATTAGATTTCAGTGCGAAATCCTCTGGTTAAGATATGTTATTGCAGTCGACCCAAGTAAGCTCCCTATTATAAAAAAAATAGTAACATTTAAGGTTCGTTTACAGGTTCTTACAAAAGATCTTTTGATATAGGGCTAAAGAATTGTGTAATTATCTGATTTTTGCGCGGTTTTCAGCAATTGCATTGTTTTTATGAATAGTTCATATGTTTAATATTTCGTGTAAAAATATGAATTAGTTTTTTTATGTATATCACTTTAAAGTGATTTATTCCTATACTTAAGATGAAGAAAAGAAATATTAAATGGTCTAATTCTTTTAAAAAAGAACGTATGCGCAGGATGTTAAAATATGTTACTACGAATGACCTAAGTTAGCTTCCTATTGTGAAACAGAATTGTAGATTTTACTGTTCGTTTACAGGGTCTCCAAAGATTTTTTAATAAGACTAATAGTTGTGTAATTAGCGAATTTTTACGTTGAAGTACTTGATTCCTCAACACAGAGGAAAAACAATAGTATAAATAGCATAATTTTTGTCAAAGTGGCTATATACACAAGATATTCAAATATGTTACTGCATCCGATTCATTTAAACTCTCTATTGTTTTTATTGTTGAACCATATACGTTTCGTTTACAGAGTCTCTAAGAAGATCTTGATTACATTACAACCGATGTATATTTACTGAGTGAGATGTATTTTAATGATTTTATACTGTTTCAATCTCTGTAAAGTTTTATTATCTTGCTTTAAAATTTAATACGCGTTCATTTTGTCCGCCTGAAAGCTCGTCGATCTTAAGCTCTAAATCTATTAAAATATAGTATTTTCATCGATTAAAAAAAACTGTGTTTATTAATAAATGTATCAGGAATTGATTGAAAAAGCGATTAAAAAATTCCAACTTTACATTCATGCGCTGAGCAATAGAATGTAAAAATGTTGCTCCCCCAAGATTAGAAGTTTTGCGTTTAAATATTTGCCGTTCATCGAATCTCGTTCATCGATATGACGAACTTAAAATGCTCTAAAAACGGGCCTAGAGCACAATGAAAAGGAAATATCTTCTTAAATTCCCCATAAAAATTAATAATGCTATATTTCGTATACAATATGTGATCGGTAACGAACTGATCGGTTTACGAACAAATCGATTAACGAATACTTTCGCATGAGATTTTTATGTTCGGATAACAAACATATGTTCGGTTAACGGACACGTTCAAGAGATTTTTATGTTTGGAGAACGAACACCTCACGAAACAAAGTCATGATGAAGCAATGCCGTGTTTTATATTTGCCGAGCTATACTTATTGTTCTATTGTCGACTTTGGGAACATTTTAACAGTTGCATACATATGTCCTAATTAATTCATGGACTGCCGAGGATTGAGGACCTATATTTTAGTATCCCCGAATTGGAATGGACAGACTAGAAGCATTAATTATGTACTTTGTGTCTTTATGTATTTTGTGAATTTTGTAAATATAATCCTTTTTGGTTTAATCACGCTCCTTTTTAAAATCTAATTTAAAGCTTTATGATTTATCAGATCAAAAATTTTAATAAAATTTTACATTTTTTTTAAACGGTTCATTATGTAAACTCATTAGTTTTTGTGGTATATTTACAAAATCACACAAAATTTTTGAATACATGTCATCCTACGAACATTTTCTATTTTGAAATCACTTTAATAGTTTTTATACTTTTGCAAACGTTGTGAATCTTCTATTTTTCCGATTCTCGAAACGTTGAGTTAAAAAACTTAACAAATAAAAAAACTTTTAAGGTTCTGAGTAATTTTCAAGAATAATATTTAATATATTAGTATAAAAATCTCTGTAAATTACAATGGTTCGTAGAAAAACAAATTTGATTATTCTCGGTAAAGTAAACTCATTGTTATAATTGACCAAAAAAAAAGGTGCTTCTTATTTTCCACATTTTTCTGAAACTGCAGTATTTTAATTACTTTGTAAACTACTGTAAAATTTTCTATTTTTTTGTTTTTTGAATATATATAAACGGAAGAGTGATATTAACAGAAGAAAAAGGAAAGTAAACATGTCATAAATAATCTGATGAATACAATGTAAGGAAATGAATATAAAAGTTTCCCCGTTGCTATGGTAGCGACATGTACATTGGAATAAGTCACTCAATAAATTGTATAATTCTGATGTATAATTCTGTTTATAGCATCACAATTATTCTTTTATTTTGCCCCTTTCATCTTTCTTTTATCTTTTCTTTTCTGAATAAAAATGGGATCTGTGTAATTGAAATTAAACACCTTACAAAAAGGAGTGATATCTCATCAAAAACAACTCGTTGTAAATGATCCCGCCAAGCCACAAACCTAAAACGTCAGTCATAAAAAGAAGTGATATCACATAAAAAGATACGATATAGAAGTGCATACTCCGAGTCCCGTGTAAAAATCTATCACCACTCATAATGTTTCCAAAGGACTCGAAGTGCGGTACAGTATGTGAAAACTGCTTGGCGACCTGCAGGCTTTTATAATATATGCAGTATATCAATTTTGAAAATCGAAAAATAAATTTTTAATTTTTGTTATATCATTTTTATAAATATTTTTGTATGCGAAAAAACTGACAGAACGAATTTTTCCCCAGACTTATGCGATTCCGCTTACGCTAGAATTATTGCAATATATCTCAATTTAGTTAACGTTTATTATAAGGTGCATTGTTATTAAAATGCGTTTGATCATTATATATATATATTACAAACTCAAAATCTTTACATGTTTACTTAAGAAATCTTATTCGTAAGAGTGGTGTTTCTAGTTTAAATAATGGTAAATAAAATTAACAAATTAATTTTTCAAGCTCATAAATAAGAAAATGCATGCAAACACAGAAGCTTCAGCTTTTTACAATTTTATGGGAGCAAAATAATTAAATAAAAAAAAATAATATAGTCATATGTAATTGCAGGAAACGCGAACATTATAAAAGTCTGCAGGTCGCCAAGCAGTTTTCACATACTGTACCACACTCCGAGTCCTTTGGAAACATTATGAGTGGTGATAGATTTTTACCCGGGACTCGGAGTATGCACTTCTATATCGTTTCTTTTTATGTGATATCACTTCTTTTTATGGCTGACGTTTTAGATTTGTGGCTTGGCGGGATCATTTACAACGAGTTGTTTTTGATGAGATAGTTTTATGCGTATGATTGGGAAAATTATTACAACAAAGAAAGAAAATAATTTACGAGTAATCGCGTTAATGTGCTGTTTTGTTTCAAAATGACAGCCACCCTAGAATTTCAATCTGCTCTATCTCAGCCATTTTTTAAGATAGAGGTAAACCAAAAAATGCTCTGGAATCCTTGTGTCAAGGCCTGACACATAATTAAAAAATAAATTTGAATTTTTAACTTTTTGTATATTTATTTTAGTTTTAAATTTTTAAATGGCCGCCATCTTGAAACAAAATGGCGGACCAAGCTGGCCAACGAACTCGGTCGAAACATTAGTGAGCTTAATACACACAATTACTTTTATCAAAATTGATTTATAAATACGAGCGTTATCGTATGACATATGTCAGATATATATATATATATATATATATATATATGGATATTTCTATATATATAAATCAACATTTGAACGGAGGGTGGTTTTGGGGTCTGGGGGTCATGATCGGTGAAAATATATCGAATTTTTCCGGAACTGCTTTCCTCCGAACGGCTGCAATAGGTAGCTTTATACTTTTTTTTATTGAAAGCTACCTAAAACCAACGATTAATTTATGAGTTTTAGTGAACGCGATTTCTCGCAAATTATTTTCTTTCATTGTTGTAATCATTTCCCTAATCATACGCATAAAACTATATATTCATATCTGTTAGCGCTAATTTCTCGCCAAGCTTGGCGACAATTGGCGAAATATCGCCAAATTTGGCTAACAAAATAAGTCTTTATAAATTAAGCCAATTTGGCTATAGCTGAATAATTTGGCGAATTTCTTATTCAAATTCAGTATTAACGAATCTTTTGTAAACGGTTTCTTTGCATTTTAGCTTGCTGTTTTCGAGTAACATTAGCTAAAATTTTAAAACGAAGATATAGGAAAGCTACCTTTTCCTCCCGGTACAGGCCGGAAGGACTTTTTTCTTATTTAAATATGATGTAAGTAAAAAAAGGCAAAGAACAATATAAGTATTTTATATGATAAATAAATGAAACCTCATTGTTTTGTAAAATGTATAGTAATTTATGCAGAATCTATCCCGTTTAATATAATACCATTTAAATCTCATTTGTAAAACTATTTTCACTAAAATTTGGAGAAAGTGAATACATTATGTTACATATTTTGAACATTAAATATTTAAAGTCGCCTTTTATGCATTTAAATTACGGCTAAACGTTAGCTAATTAAACTTTATTTGTGATGTTGTAAAATCTTTGCAATAATTATTGCTACAATTTTTCAACAGTACAAATAATGTTTAATTAGCTAACGTTTAACTAATACATATTTTTTTAATTCTAATTCAAACAAATTATTGCTGGAATTAAAAAAGCAATTATCGTAAAATGAAACATAATATGTTTGCTTCTTGAAAACGGATTTTGTTTATATCGTAATTTGTATTCGTGCATTTTTAATGGAATAACCAGATATTATTATTGCAGATAAATACGAAATTGTATGGAACTCCTTATAAATAAAATGAAATCCAACTAATTATTCTATTTTTATAAAGTTACTCTTAACTTTCCCACACATATTTATAAAACTCCTAAACTAGGTAGAATAGGAAATTTTATTCAGAGATAGTTCGAGTTTAGCTCACTTATTAATAGATTTCTGTTTATTTGGCTGAATGCTTATTATCATTTATTTAATAAACATGATAAATACGTTGTTTCTTAACATTATTAATATTAATGTATCCTTTACAAGTAATTTGTAAAACTTTATTAATATAATTTTGCAACAAATGTTTTAAGCAAAGATGGATTAAATTTGTGATGATATAATTGCTGATAAAACGATGTGTAAGGGTAGCTTTTTTAAATTATGAAAAACAGAAAAATAGGCTGAAATACCGTTATAATCCAATATGGCTTGGGGTTGTATCTGGTTTCTTTTGATGTTTCTAACTTTCATTTGTGCACCGTGGAGTTTCATGAATTTATTCATAGATTTTGCGCAAACGTTTATGAAACTCTTAAATTAATTATAATAATAAACAGAAATATCGTTTATGAGTAGATTTATAGAGCTTAATTAATTTATTAGTAGATATATGCATATTTTATAAAATGTTTATTTTCGTTAACTTGATGAACACAGTGAATATTTTCTGCACATTATTAATATTAATGTATCATTCACAAGAATTCTGAAAAAGTTGATTAATATAAATTTGTAACAAATGTTTTTATGCAAAGATGAGTTAAATTTTTGATGATATAATTGATGATGGAACAATGAGTAACGGTAGCTGTTCTCAACTGCGAAAAAAGTAAAATAGGCTCAAATATCGTTATAATCCAATCTGTCTTGGGGTTGTATCTAGCATTTTTGGATGTTTCTAAATTTCATTCAGATGTAAACAATGAAACTTACAGTTGAGATGTAGACGCTTTTCTAACAAGCATCCACCCTTAACAACATCCGCTGCCTTTTCAACTCTATCCTATTTGTCGTTGTAATAGCTGTGCCGTGCCACCACATAAAAAGTTTGATGAGTGAGATATGTCGGGCGATTGTCACCGTAAGAGTTGTTTGTGCAAAATGTCGGAATATGAACAAAAAGGCAATATGGTTGCGTTTGAATCAGCAAAATCACTGTATCTGTTTGAATCCTTATAGGGTAAATAAAAAATATCATTCGATGCAGGTTAGTTATCAATAAAAACAAATGCGTACATAATCACCATATTAATATTTTTGTTAAATACCGGAAATGTACCGGACAAATACTTTTTTGTATTCGTTAATTTTCATGAATTTATTCGTAGATTTTGCGCAAATGCTTATGAAACTCTGAAATTAATTATAATAATAAACAACATTATCGTTTATGAGTAAAATTATCGTGCTTAATTCATTTATTAGCCGATGTATATATATTTTATAAAATGTTTATTTTCGTTTACTTGATGAGAAAGTAAATAGTTTCTGTACATTATTAAGATTAATGTATCATTTACATTAATTTTGAAAAACTTGATTAATACAATTTTGCTACAAATGTTTTCTGTGAATATGAATAAAATTTATGATGATCTCATTGTTGAGAGAACATTTTGTAACGGTAGATGTTCTCGAGTGTGCAATGTGAACAATAGCTTTAAATAACGTTATAACCAAATATTGCTTGGGATTTATATCTGGCTTCTTTTGATGTTTCTAAATATTCCATTTATGTTCCATCGAGTTTCGTAAATTTATTCATAAATTTTGCGCCAATATTTATGAAACTCATAAATGAATGATAATAATGAAAAGGAAAATTGTTTGTGAATAAAGTTATCGACCTTAATTAATTTATTAGTATATTTCTTCGTATTTTATAAAATGTTTATTTACGTTTACTTAATAAACGAAGTAAATATTTTCTAGACACCCTTAACTTTAATATATCGTTTACAAAAATTTAGGAAAAGTCAATTTATAGAACTGTGTTAGAAAATATTTATATCGACATTAATGTTGATCTCATTGCATACAGAGAATTCTTTAATTGTTCTAAATTGCAAATGGAAATCAAATAGGGAAAGATCTTCCGATTCTTATATAAATAAAATGGGGCTTAGGGCTTTATGTAGGTTTTATTAAGTTGTCCATAAAAGTTTATCCTAATTTTGACTGTCTAGTTTTTAAATTAGAAATCTTTATGTATAGAAAAATCATAAAGGGATATTCCATAGAAAAGATGCTCTAGATGAATAAAAATGTACTTTATAAATGAATGTATGAATGAAAATGTACCAGAAAAAAATGCGCTTTCAAATATAAGTTTTTTCATTACTGTATCTCAATTTATTGATTTGTTACGGTTTTTAAAATAATTTCCAAAGAAGAATTTTTTATATCTTGTCTATCGCGTGCAACCAGATTACAAAACATTAATCTTTTTACACTTAAAACGATATAAATAATTCAGCGTGAAAACGATATGACGACTCTGATTTATATCTCAAAAACTGAAAAACAATTTTGACTTACACAATATACGTGAGTATAAACATAATACGTGGTAAATAGTTACCATGGGTTTTTTAGGCTCTAAGTAAATTTACTAATCATGAAATCAAAGATGGTGTATAAAAACTATATATATATATATATATATTTATTAAATCTTTGAATTAACATCTTGTGTGTTACTTTTTTTATTTATGTATATCCTTTATTTTTTTATTTTTGAAAACTATGCTAGAAGTTTTAGAAGATACTTTCGTATTTTTGTTCGTGTGTTTAAATGCATATAAACGTAGCAAGTGTGTAATTATTCTTATATATTTTATAACTTTAATTTTGATAAATTAGACATTAAAAAAAAAGTCCTTCCGGCCTGTACCGGGAGGAAAAGGTAGCTTTCCTGTATCTTCGTTTTAAAATTTTAGCTAATGTTACTCGAAAACAGCAAGCTAAAATGCAAAGAACCCGTTTACAAAAGATTCGTTAATACTGAATTTGAATAAGAAATTCGCCAAATTATTGAGCTATAGCCAAATTGGCTTAATTTATAAAGACTTATTTTGGTTGCCAAATTTGGTGATATTTCGCCAATTGTCGCCAAGCTTGGCGAGAAATTGGCGCAAACGGATATGATTATATAGTTTTATGCGTATGATTAGGGAAATGATTACAACAATGAAAGAAAATAATTTGCGAGAAATTGCGTTCACTAAAACTCATAAATTAATCGTTGGTTTTAGGTAGCTTTCAATACAAAAAAGTATAAAGCTACCTATTTCAGCCGTTCGGAGGAACGCAGTTCCGAAAAATTTCGATATATTTCCACCGATCATGACCCCCAGACCCCAAAACCACCCTCCGTTCAAATGTTGATGTATATATATAGATATATCCATATATATATATATATATATATATATATATATATATATATATATATATATATATATATATATATATATATATATGTTACCGTGAAAGACCGAAATTGGAGAATGTCCACTTTCACCAGTGAGTGTCAACAAACACCAAATACGTCACTGAAAGATCGAAAATTTCCTTACATTCTTGTACATTCGGACCTTCACCGGTGTATGTCGACAATCACAGATATGCTCTGGTGAAGGTCGAAAAGAGAGGATCTTGAATCTCTTTCTCCCTTGCGGTAGCTAAGACTCCTATAATAGGAGCTGACGAATATCCATTTTGTTTCGGATTACTGGTGCTCAGTTCAGCATCAATCTACCGCAGCCGGAGTTGTGGTTGCCTAAGACTCGGTTCGGATTGGCTGAACCAGTTCTGATTAGCTTGGTTTTTCGACTGAACTTCAATTTGAGCACCAAATCTACGAGGATGCGTCAGCCTCTATTATAAGAGCTCTAGCGGTAGCTAGCGTGAAGGTGTGACGTCACTATCCGTACATTCAGGCACGGAGAGAAGTGTAACTGACCTGCGCGCGCAGCGCGATCGTCGAGAACGCCCTGAGCCGACCTGGCTGTTACCCGCCAAATCCTTTGTTCTGGTGGAGTCAGTCAGCTTTGTCAGTCTTATGCAAGGTTTGATGGTGAGAGCAACGTTTTCTTAATTTTTTTTCCTATACCCTAATCCTAATTTATACAGAATGGATACTGCAGTGAATCGTGATCTTTTTCTTGAAAAGTTAAATGCATTAATTGCGGGTAAACGAGAAGACAATTGTTTTTATTTTTCTCAAGAAAAGTACTCTAAAATACTTTCTGAAGTGATTTCTGCTAAAACTAAGTGCAACACACCTTTGGATTACAGACGATTAAAACGTTTTGACGTTTTAAAAATTAATAATGAAGATAAGTTAATTGTACCATTAAAACCAGGAGAAACGAATATACAGTATTATGTTACCAATGAGGAATTGTTCAGTATACTATATGAAACTCACACCAGAATAGGTCACGGAGGAAGAACACGTATGCTTAAAGAGTTGCAAAATAAATACAAAAATATTACATATGAAGTTGTAATGTCGTTTTTAAATTTATGCAAACAGTGTCAAATGAAAAACAGTGCACCTAAGAAAGGTATTGTTGTGAAACCAGCGATCAGTTCTGAGTTAAACGCAAGATGTCAAGTTGATCTGATAGATCTGCAGTCAAACAGAGATGGCGAATATAAGTTCATAATGGTGTATCAAGATCTTTTAACTAAGTTTGTCCAGCTACGACCTTTGAAAACTAAGAGGGAGGAAGAAGTAGCGTATCACGTTCTTCCAATATTTTTAACATTTGGTGCTCCAACAATATTGCAATAAGATAATGGTAGATAATTCAGTAATCAAGTCATTTCCGAAATATGCGCTATGTCGAAAGATGTTAAGATAGTTCATGGAAAGCCTCGTCACAGTCAAACACAAGGCTCAGTTGAAAGGGCCAATCAGGATATACAGAATATGCTAACTGCATGGATGAACGATAACGATACAAATAAATGGTCAAAAGGCCCTTTGTTCAATTTGCCAAGAACACTACATACCACGAAGGAATATGCCAAAGTCCTTATGAAGCCATGTTTGGCATTAAAACGTAAAGAGGCATAACATCATCTTTTTTGACTAGCGAACACATCGCAAATATCGAAACCGAAGAGCAACTTGAAGAAATTGTCAATACATTTGAAACCGAAGAACAGTTTGAAGAAACTGGTAATACTTCAGAAAAAAATTTGAGCGGTGGTCATAACGAAAACCATATTCCAAAGAAAAATATTGAAGAGGACTTGCAATCTACCACGTCTTCACATCAAGTTCTGACTGAAAAACATGAGTTAATTTCTATAAAAAGAGCGGTCGCGAAAGAGAATTGTCTACTGCAAGCAACAAAAATGTTACGAACCTCACAAAAACAATTTCCTCCTGCTCAAATTGGTGATACTGTACGAATACAAGTCCCTGATGTCGACCGTAGTCGTACAGATAACAGAAATGTGTTAGCGGTTGTTGTTGGAATAGAAGACTCCGACTTCTATAAACTTGCAAATGAAAATGGTACCCTGAAGCAGTTCGTAATTTGTAAAGAAAAGTTACTTTCCAAAGATGAGATTTATTTTAAAGAAATTTCGCTGAGAGAAGCAGCTGCAGCTAATTCGAGAAGCGGTGGGCAAGGCTATACACGCTGTCATTACAAAAGGAAGTGTTCCACAAATAAATGCAGTTGTAAAAGCAATGGTCTCTTGTGCAATTCAAAGTGTCATAATAGTTTAAGTTGTCGCAATAAATAACATTTGAATCACATAATTTAGTAAGTTTTTTATTACTATTATTTTATTTTCTCATTTGGAACGTACTGTATAATTAAGTAAGTTTTTAACTTCTGTTATTTTCCTTACTGATTTTGAATGTACTGTATAATTAAGTAAGTTTTTAACTTCTATTATTTTCCTTTCTCATTTTTAATGTACTGTGTGTTTTAAGTTCTTAGTCATTCCTCTCAGAAATAGAGGCGAAATATTCATCGCGACTGAATTACGGAGAAAAAAAATATAAATCTTGGACATGTTCAACATTCACCATTAGTGCATGGTGAATGTCGACATTTACCGGTGTAAGTCAGAAATAAGGGTATTTAGCAAATATTTCGGACATACACCAAGCGGCTATGTGTTTGTTGACATTCACCGGTGAAAGTCGACATTCTCCAGATTTCGGTGTTTCACCGTAACATATATATATATATATCTGACATATGTCATACGATAACGCTCGTATTTATAAATCAATTTTGATAAAACTAATTGTGTGTATTAAGCTCACTAATGTCTCGACCGTGTTCGTTGGCCAGCTTGGTCCGACATTTTGTTTCAAGATGGTGGCCATTTAAAAATTTAAAACAAAAATAAATATACAAAATTTAAAAATTCAAATTTATTTTATACTTACGTGTTAGGCCTTGATACAAGGATTCCGGAGCATTTTTTGTTTTACCTCTATCTTAAAAAATGGCTGAGATAGAGCAGTTTGAAATTCTAGGGTGGCTGACATTTTGAAACAAAACAGCACATTAACGCGATTACTCGCAAATTATTTTCTTTCATTGTTGTAATAATTTTCCCAATCATACGCATAAAACTATATATTCATATCCGTTAGCGCCAAATTCTCGCCAAACTTGGCGACATTTGGCGAAATTTCGCCAAACTTGGCGACCAAAATAATTCTTCATAAATGAAGCCAATTTGGCTATTGCTCAATAATTTGGCGAATTTCTTATTCAAATTCAGTATTAACGAATCTTTTGTAAGCGTTTTCCTTGCATTTTAACTTGCTGTTTTCGTGTAACATTAGCTAATATTTTAAAACGAAGATATAGGAAAGCTACCTTTTCCTCCCGGTACAGGCCGGAAGGACTTTTTTGTATTGAAAGCTACCTAAAAACGTGTGTTAAAAATGGCCTGTTACAATTTATCTCAGAGTGATATACATACACATTACACTAATAAATCTGTTCTGCATTTATTTATTTTTTTACAATTTATTAAATGTAACTTACCCTTAACTTTCATTTCAAATGATATATTTAACTTATTAAAACAGTTTTAAGGGAAGAGTTTGTGTTGAAGGTTAAAAAAATTATTTTTCATAAATTCTAACAAGAATAACTTGAAATGTTACAAGTCCGCTGGAAAAATAATTTTACAAAAATTAAAATTAGAACACAAGTTATCGATAAAAATTGTTTGCATAAAAACATTTGTTGTTACGTTAAAAAGTTACCTTTGAAGCAGTTTATCTCAAAACTCTAATTTTTGGCATTGCGCGCACTCCCATCTAAAAACTAATCATCATAGAACCTTGAAATTTTGCATATTACTAATTTTCATCTGTACTTTTATCCTGAACATAAAATTTAACCTGAGTTTGTCATCGAAAATTGTGTATTGAAAATTTAAATCTAAACTTTTTGGTAAATTTAGTGAATATGATTATAAAAGACATTAATTATGGTAGTGAATTTGAATATACTTTTAAATTTAGATTCAGCGTAAAATATAGTAGTATAAATGAAAATAAATGAAATATTAAGTACGTATCTGCAGCAGAATTTTTAAAATCTTGCGCGCAAAATGCATATTTTAGTAGTATTCATATTTTTAAAAAGCCATTTTTGTCGTTAACATTTAATTAATTAATATTACTAAAAATATATATATTACAGATGATTTTTCAAACCATAAGAATGAGTGAAAGTATAAATTTTTTTTCATTCATTAATTTTAAAACTACAGAGTTATTCGTACAGGTTTAATTTCTTTCAATTTCAGACTTTTCAACGACATCCTTAAATGAGGTATAGAATTTTGATAATTTTATATACGAGCGGTATGATATGCTCTGATACAAACGCGAATTTCAATATTACTATCGTTTTATATGAAATGACTCGACATACGAATTTTATGTGATATGTGTGATAAAATTTACAATACAGAAGCATGGAATGTATTTCACCAATAACTAATATCCATGCTTGATAAATGTACAATTCGCATATTCACAGATGAACTGAATAAATAGCTCTTAGGTCTACGTAATCGTCTTCCTTGGACAAATCCAAACGTTGCATTTAAATTATTAATTTACAGACGTGTCACATTCCGCGAAGCTATATATAATGCTTTAAATATTTTATGTACAGAACTTTGCATACATTATACGTTAAGTAACACAATACGTCTGATTTCATTATAAAGAGAAATTTCGATTATTTAAGCAAAATTAAAAAATAATCAGGGGATTGCGATTTTTTTTATACATAACGTAACTTATGTTAAAGTTGTACGAAACAAATCATTTTAATCCAAACGAATTACATGAATTACATGAACAAAATTTATGAATTACATGAACAAAAGTATGAAAGATATGAATTAACGGAACAAATTATAAATTACAGTGTAATTATTGGTTAAAGGGATAAAAACATAACACAAAATGTTTAAAAATACATTTTAATATAGATTACATATGTTTCTTTTGATCTAACGGCGACATATTCGGATCAATATGATAAATAAAAATGGTAAACATAAATCACGAGATCATATGTCCATGTCCAAGGCAAGCAGGTGCTTAAATATATGAAACTGGAAAACGTGAAAATTATTATTTATTTTTATTTTTATTGCTTTTTCAATCTGTAAAGCATCGCGTGCCAAATTTTAGTTGGATCAATTTAAGCACGTAGTAGGATTGAACATGTGATCTCGTGATTAATGTTTGCCATTTTCAAAGACTTTGCGAGAATATTTTATTTATCATTTTAATCTGAAGATGTCGCCGTTAGAGCGAACGAAACATAAGATCTATATTAAATGTATAATGTAATCTATATTAAATAGTATTTTTAAACGTTTTGTGTTATGATTTTTATCACCATAAGCAATAATTACTCTTTAAGTATAGTTGACATTAACATGCTGAAAGTGTGAGTGAAGAAAAATATAATACACTGTTAAAAATTTACAACAAACTGTCCATCATTTGACCGTTTTTATAGAAAACGGTTACATAACCGAAATTTAACTCTATTTTGACCATATTATTGCTAATATTATGGTCAGAATAGAGTTAATTTACGGTTATGTAACCATTTTCTATAAAAACGGTGACTGGACAATTTGTTTCAAAATTTTAACAGTGTAATATGATTAATTTCAATTACCGACAAATATAATATTACCAATAAAAAATAATACAAAAAGTGTTTAGACATATTGGGAATGATTTTGATGTTAAATTATAAAACAACGAGAAACAAGAAGGGAAAAAACTGGTAAAACGAAATAACGTAATATTAGCTTCTATTAAAAATATATCGTATGCTACTGTAGTGGCACGCGAAAGAGGTGAATGGCTTGAAGCTCATATATTTACTCTTTCTGAAGAGAATTATTTATATTCCGTGTTTAGAAATCATTTAGCAGGTGAATTGTGGAAAATAATTGTCACAATTGATGAAGAGTGAATTTATCTAAATGTCGGTAATAAAAAACAGATAGATTTATTACCGAAAATGAAGCCAAAAATACATACAACTTTGGTTCAAACACTGCAAAGAAAGTTACTCTAAAGGATTTATGGTGATTGCTGGAATCTCTTCTTACAACAGAAAATTAAATAAGAAAAGTAGAGAAAAATGTCAAAATTAACCCTACTTATTATCAAAACAATTTTCCAATTTCTATTTTTAAAGAAAAAATTCCAAAACTTTATCCTACGGACGTTAAAAATGTTAAGTTCCACCAGGATAAAGCGAGCAGCCATACATCCAAAAGTACAGTCGCATTTCTCAAAAAATTGATAAGAGAAACTGAAATCAAGTGTGCACCGTTTAATCATATTCCAACCAAGTCTCCAAATGTTTCACAAATGGATTGCCGTGCCTTTGGACTATTAACGCAAGATCTTGCGAAACGCCGACCAACTGCTTTGAGTGGACTCTGGAAATTTGTGGTGGAGGAATGTAACAAAATTCCATATCCAGTTTTACAAAAAAACCTACTATCCTGGAAATCCCACTGCATTATGATAGTGCACAACAAGGGCTACGAGATAGAACATATTAAAAAATAATTGTTTTAATTTATGTATTATATTTTTGTTGTCAAAATCGTTCCCAATATGTGTAAACACCCTTTGTATTAATAAACAATGAGAAAAACCTCTTGACGAAAAACTAAATCAGCCATTCCGGTGGAAAATATATAAATGGATAGGATAAAAATAATTACATGTCACATAAAAGAATTGAGCTAATAAAAAAAAGTTTTAAAAGTTTTAAAAAAGTGTATTCCACAGTCAAAATTTGACTGAAACATACCTAATGCATAGGGAAAAAGTTACAAACTCGAGAGAAGTCGAAACTCGAGAGAACCGATTATTAGGGATGTATAATGAAATAGCCCGCTATGCGCTAGGCACAGCTTCTAACTTTGTTATTTCTTTCAATCAACTAAAAGATTGAATTTTGTAAGGCAAAGAAAATAATTAATAGACACATACAAATAAAAACATTTCGAGAGATATATTTGTTTGGTATAAAGCATGTTTATTTTACTTTTTTTTTAAGACCGCTGACCCAGCTTAACGGTTCATACCTGGCAACGGGAAGAGGATTCGCCTGCTCTCCGCTTGGCGAAGATGTCTTTGTTAAATCTATAGACCAACGTGCGTCTTGTTGCTTTATTGTTTTTTCTTAGTTGGCCGGTTGCTAATTGATTTTGGATGAGACGGTTCAGCACTGCACAGTGTAGCAAAGTCATGCTGGATGGATGTCAGATGCTGGGATATTTACTAATTCCTCGTTCCATCGCTCATCCATACGTCATGCCATCGCTACTCGAGTTAGTCTCGTAATTTAGAACCTTTGTCTGGTGACGAGACCTTCACCGGACTAGGCCACTGCCATCGAGAAACACTCAAGGCCAACAGACAAGAATGTGACGTCATCGCTAATAGACCGATTTCTCACATATCAGTTATGTGGAGAGAGAGTGCCTCATTAGTTTAAAGAGAACTTTCAAACAATTACTTCACACAAAGCTTGATTTTTTCTAATTTTTTAGATAAGTGTTCTGGGATGTTTTAATTTATCCTCATTTAAGTAGATATATTTTGATAATTTATTCTAAATACCTATAAATAGAAAGTTACTCAAATCTGTAAAAATCATGATTTCAATCTGCATAATTTTTTTTAAAGATATCTAATTTTGAAGATAATAATTATGTTGATTATATAAGTTTGAGTATATAAGTTTGCGAATTACGAAGGTAACGGTGTTTACGATAATTAAGTTAAGAATATTTCTGCAGAATGATAATACTCTCAGAAAATTAATAAAAATTCTGTAAATTAAATATCTTTAAAATTATTATGAAATGATTTTTTTAAAACATTTAAAAAAATAATCATTATAAATTTTTTTATGGAATATTATGAGGGCTTTTGTTTAAAAGAATTTAAATTTACAAATCGTATGTAGAAAAAAAAATAACAATTGTTTTTTTTTTTTTAAATATAAGTTTAAAGCACTGTTGCTGTCAGTATTTTTTAACACATAAAGGTATTGTATGTAAGTTAATAGTTATTACATACTTATTTAGCCAGAAAATAATGAAAAAGAAATACACAATTATATTTAAAAAAAGAAAATCAATTAACAGTCTTTAGTTACACCTTAACTTTTTTATTTATAAATGATAATCACGATTTCTCGAATTAAATATAACATACTCTGTATTGACTGGGTAGGGTAAAAATAGTATTTTGTGTAAATATAAAATTCACTTACCTTTTACTTAAGGGGAAGGAGATCTCAAATTCCCCTCGTTAACGTTAAACCTACGGAAATGGAATGCATTCTTATTTTTAAAATATGTCATAAGGAAAATCATATTTTAAGCTTATTTTTTCTGCGTACTTTTCTTAAACGTCTGTTTGTTTTAGTTGTCAAAATATTTCTAAATTATATACTTAATTTTATCTGAAGTGTTACAATCTTACTCAAAGCTTGTACGATTTTAACACATAAAGTATTAAAACAAGCATAGATTTTAGAAACATTTTGACATCTAAGAGAAAAAAAATCCTTTAAGAAGAGTACATGTTACACCTATTCTGACTTGATTCTAAATGTAATAGCATAACACTTGCAGGAGTAACTATTAAAGTAATTTGTAATTGAATAGGTTTATTATTATTATTATTATTTCTCGTTGAATTAATTAAATCTTCAGTTATAAGCAATTGTTCTGTTGTGACAGCAGTTCTCCCACGCTGTTGTACTTTTAAATTTGGTTCAAAATGCCAACTTTGACAGCATTTTCTGCTGTTATCGTAATATGAAAAAAAAGTTCTATTCCATAGTTTCTGAATACTGGTACCACTAAGAGCAACTGCCAATTTCATCTGTTTGCGAAAAACATTGAATTAAAAAATGTGTCAGAAAGTATCCCGGAGAACTGCCTTTATAAAGATTTCACTACTTCTTGATACACATATTTCTTTCTTCATGCACTTATTTTCTTTTTCTTTCCTAAAATATTTCTTTTAAAATTCAAGCAAAATATTCAAAGTCTTGATAAATTATGTAATTTTAATTTCTGACATTTTAAATGCTGTATGTATAGCACAAGCTCATTTTGTGTAATTTTTTTCTATAATAATGGAAATGATTTTTTATGGCAGTAAAAATAATATCGCAATTTCTTATTTTTGCTAAATGTATTAACTTAAATACACTATTTATTCACTAAATTTGTAATTAAATTCAAAGCTTAAGGAAACGAACGAATTTTGAAAGATGCATAGTGGTCCTCCTAATTAGTCATTTGCTGAAGGGCACTTGAACACACCCCCCCCCCCCTTACGGCCCCTCTTGCAAGGATTTTTCTCTAACTATGCTCCGTTTCCATATCTCAGCAACTATCTTTCCGATTTCAACGCTAGTGATTCCAAACATTATGATTAACTTAATAGTCACTCTTTATAACATTAAACTAAATTTATCAGTAGCGGTTACCACTATTTACAAATAAGAGTTTAAGCCAACTTTGTAATTAAGTTCCTAGTTTAACAAAACGAACGAATTTTTATGCATGCATAGTGAGCCTCCTAATTAGTCATTTTCTGAAGGACACTCGAACATCCCCTCCTCTCGGCACCTCACTCAAGGTTATTTTCTCTAACTGTGCCTTATTGCAATAACTGGGCTAATAATGTTCCAATCTTCTCGAAACCAGCTCAATTTTGTAGTGCGCCTACTATACAGTAACGTAGGCAGCGGGGACCTGTCTCAGAAGTTCGTTCGGAAAGAGGTTTGTTTAGAACAGAATGCTCCCCTGGCGGTGGTAGGGGGAAATAAAAGATTTTCTAGATCTAGAGCATAAGAGCATGCCGGGTATACGGTTCCGAAGCCATCGTAGACCGTGGCCAGAGTTCCATTTTTTAAGATATTTAAGTTTATTACAAGGGCTCGGGCAACGCCGGGCGGGTCAGCTAGTTACAAATATTTCAGAAGCCATTTCAAATTAACATCACAAGATATCATGTTCATATCAAAGTAAAAAATAAAATAATGTAATCTGTTTTCATGAATTCATTTCTCACTTCGTCTTACATTTTATTTCTTTCATTCTCTACGTTAAATGAAAAAATAACGAAAAAAAATATCCTGTTCGATAATCAGGTTCTTTGCACGAAACGTGCTAATGTTAATGAATGGTAAGTAAACACGAAAATAATGAATGAAAAATTCATCAATTAAAAAAGAGAGAATTTTCACATCTTTAACACGTTTTTGCGGTCCCATCAATTAATTATTTATGATAATTTATGTTTATATAAGATTAAATTACGGGTATTTTGTTTTCTTTCAATAAATAAAAATAATATTTTAGTCACTTACAAAAATAAATATTTCATTAACTGAAACAGAGAAATTTCTTTTTAGCTTTTTTTTTTTTTTTTTCGTAAAAGATGCAAGTGGTATAAATTTTTACTGTTATTTGTGGGAATGATTTATGCATATCGATAAATATATAAAATAGTACAATAATTATGTGAAAAGTATGCTTCATTATGAACTAGTTTAAAATATTTGCATATTTTTTTTAATCGCTGCGTCGTCATTTTTAGTTATGATGTGACATCATGCAATAAGTTGTGTCCACTACATAATAACAGTTAAAAAATCTTTAATAAAGCAGTATATCTAAGAATATTTTATATAGAAATGGCAGAAAATTTTATTGGTTCTTCTCCATTAACCCGTCGACCACTTTTCATAATAAAAAACTATCGCCAAACTATAGGATTTAATAATAGGATTTAGGAGTCAAACATGCATGATCGTCGCATCACGATTCACTTGACGTCAAGAGCATTACATGTGTTTGTTATATCCTCAAGAGGTTTTTAATTTGACATTTACCTGTATTTTTCATTATGTTTTACTGATTTTTTAGTTAGTTCATTAATTAAAATAACAATTGCATCCTTAAATGGTGCTGCCATGATATTAAAAGAGCAAAAGCATTGAAAAAAATGTTGTGATGCATACGTACAATAAATCAGTTTCAACTGCCGTCACAAACATTTATTCACCAGCCGAGAGGGATAAGAAAAATGATGTAATTAAATAAATAAATATCCAAGATTATTTTTTTCCGTTTTCATTAATATATTGTAAATTTTATTGTTTAAACTTACTAAATTGACACATTAGTGAGTGGGGTTTTTTCAAAAATTCTTTTTTTTTTTTTTTTTTTTTTTTTTTTTGAGATTTGAATGGCTACATTCTTACATTTGTTCCTTTGGCGATAGGTTTTAGTTTTGAAAAGTGGTTGACGGGATAGTGGAGAAGTACCATTTTATTTTAACTACATAGTAAATATAAAGTCCAAATTTGTTACAGTTCACTATTATATTTATATGACTGGATTTTATATCTGGGTTCAATTTCGCATCCAGTTACTACAATTTGTCACTTCTATCCAGCGAACCTCTGCATATACGATGGAGAGTGAGAAAGTTTTATTCTACCAAAGGTGGGCTTGGCTGTTTTCAAGAATGTAGCAATTTTAAAACTATCTAAGCCGATGCAGATTTTCACCATGCCCAGATTCCATAAGCTGATTAAGTCTAGTGTGGATCCACAGCACTTAGAGATTCCCAATACTCGTCAGCTTGCGTCACCGAAATTTCATATTTTAACTGCAAGGGAAATTTTTTCGATGACGTCATTTCTCCTCAGATAATGAAGACAATATGGAGGTTCTTATCTGGTGGAGGGTCAAAATAATCATTCGTCATGGATAAAATAAGAGACTAATTAACTATGATTATATTCATAAAAAAGTGATACAAATAGAATGATTGAAAAATCTAACATCTCATAATAAAATACACATTTAAAAATTTAAAACGAATAACTACAAGGAAAGGAAGACGAAGACAGTATTTTATTCTCACAGGAAAAAAAGTGATGATAAAGATCTATAATTTCATGCGATATTTTAGCATGATTAACACACTGCCAAATCTATTTGATTATTATATGTTTTTCGTTTATAATTTTTGAGTATGCAAGACAATATACCACTTCATACTGCCACGTAGATGATTGTAAGAAAATTCCAACAACTTTTCACCGTTGCCTCGAAAAAGAAATTCAATTTCAAAATGCCAAATGTTTCTCTGTATTAATATGTATTTAAAGTCCACGATATATAATTTCTATTTAGTTACGTGAAGAATGATTAAAATATGACTAGCGGAGCTTCACCCGCTTCGCTGGTCGGTTTATTACAAACGGTCCTTGATTTAAACAAATTTAGATGTGGCTCCCAACTGTCTTCGGATCCGGTCAACGCGGAGTTAAATAAAAAACAAAAAAAGAAAATTTCATTTAGAATCTTGCAAAAACTGCATCAACATATTAAAAAAAAATTGTGATTGTTGATTTATTTTTTGTCCGAGAGGAGATGCGTTTCTCTTCAACGAAAATTGACCCAGGCTCCGGGCAATAAAATGGCTGCTTGTAAAATTCATCTGAAAGAAAATTTGCTATTTCAAAGAAAGAGAAAGCTTTTCTTCCCATTGTAAGTGGGAAGAATGATGAATGAGTTTCTCAATGTGTGGGTTTGAACCGCTCCCTATTCCCCTTTGTTTACACCCAGCCCACTCTTAAACTATAGAAAGGGAGAATCCGATTGGTATTTCCCCTTCTATTTCTGCTTTGAAAAAAAGTTGGAGCATGCGCATTGAGGTTAATTTCAGCATTGAGGTTAATTTCATGTGAAATCTGAAAAAATGCTCTTTTAGTTTTAAATATCTAGACATATGTCTAGTAAAGTTTACTTTAGATAAGTGATTGCATAGCTGTTTGTCAGGCCCCACTTAAACATCACTTAACTGCAAGAAACATAAAATACAACTGAGTTAGTTAAAACAGTTTACAGATTAAACGACAGTTGAAATACTGAGGAACAAATAACTAAGGATATCTTTAAAGTTAACAATATGAAAAAGTTGCGACACAAATTTCAAAACATATAATACAAAGATGATTGATTCCCGTCTGTCCCTACCTCTCTCTCTGTATATATATACTAGCAGACTACGCCCGCTGAGCTGGTCGGTTTCTCCAAAAGAACCTTGAATCAAACGAAATATATCGGTGAATTTAACCTTATATTTTAAAGTAATCTGTACCTTTACCTGGAATATCCTAAAATAACATAAAAACGGATACTTATTTCACTAAGTTATGTTTTTTTTTAATATGGTTTATTATTACGTTTACAATTTATTACTTACCGTTTTCCATTGATTTATATGTTTTATAGCTACATTTTTTAATAACGTGAATTAGCCTATATTATTCACAACTAAAAAGAAATGACGCATCTAGTATTTGTCGAGAAATAAATATAAATCATGCACTCGTGACATCATAATTCACTTTTATATTTTAACAGAATAATACGGTTACTATAATAATTTATGACTCGTGCTGACACATTGCTGTTATTATTATTTTTTTTACGCGTGAAGTTTTAGCTATGGTAGCTATGGTACTCCAATGTGAAATTTGGTAATTTTTGAAATTCAATATTTGAAAAATGGCATAATCAGTGGATTAGAAATTAATACAGAAAAAATACAATTTTTTCCCTTTCAAACGCAGTTTGTCTAACAATTTTCTGACAAATACTTTTCGAGCAATTAATTTTTTCAGTAACTTCAAATGTTTCATTTTCCGAGATTAATCTGTGGCAACGATTTGCGAAAATCCCAGTCGTCATCAACGCATACCTTTTTATTAAAGAGGATATATATATATATATATATATATATATATATATATATATAAACATATGTTACCGTGAAAGACCGAAATTGGAGAATGTCGACTTTCACCGGTGAATGTCAGCAAACACCAAATACGTTGGTGAAAGATCGATTATTTCATTACATTCTTGTACATTCGGACCCTCAACGGTGTATGTCGACAATCACAGATATGCTCTCGTGGAGGTCGAAAAGAGAGGAGCTTGAATCTGTTTCTCCCTTACGGTAGCTAGCGTGAAGGTGTGACGTCACGATTCGTACATTCAGGCCCGGAGAGAAGTGTTACTTACCTGCAAGCGCAGAGTGATCATCGAGAAGGCCCTGAGTCGACAAAGAGGCGACTGGCTGTTTCCCGCCAAATCCTTTGTTCTGTGGAGGCAGTCAGCTTTGTTAGTCTTATGCAAGGTTTGATGGTGAGAGCAACGTTTTCTTAATTTTTTTTCCGATACCCTAATTTATACAGAATGGATACTGCAGTGAATCGTGATCTTTTTCTTGAAAAGTTAAATGCATTAATTGCGGGTAAACGAGAAGACAATTGTTTTTATTTTTCTCAAGAAAAGTACTCTAAAATACTTTCTGAAGTGGTTTCTGCTAAAACTAAGTGCAACACACCTTTGGATTACAGACGATTAAAACGTTTTGAAGTTTATAAATTAATGATGAAGAGAAGTTAATTGTACCATTAAAACCAGGAGAAAAGAATATACAGTATTATGTTACCAATGAGGAATTGTTCAGTATACTATATGAAACTCACACCAGAATAGGCCACGGAGGAAGAACACGTATGCTTAAAGAGTTGCAAAATAAATACAAAAATATAATATATGAAGTTGTAATGTTGTATTTAAATTTATGCAAACAGTGTCAAATGAAACACAGTGCACCTAAGAAAGGTATTGTTGTGAAACCAGCGATCAGTTCTGAGTTAAACGCAAGATGTCAAGTTGATCTGATAGATCTGCAGTCAAACAGAGATGGCGAATATAAGTTCATAATGGTGTATCAAGATTATTTAACTAAGTTTGTCCAGCTACGACCTTTGAAAACTAAGAGGGAGGAAGAAGTAGCGTATCATGTTCTTCCAATATTTTTAACATTTAGTGCTCCAGCAATATTGCAATCAGATAATGGCAGAGAATTCAGTAATCAAGTCATATCCAAAATATGCGCTATGTGGAAATATGTTAAGATAGTTCATCGAAAGCCTCGTCACAGTCAAACACAAGGCTCAGTTGAAAGGGCCAATCAGGATATATAGAATATGCTAACTGCATGGATGAAGGATAACAATACAAATAAATGGTCAGAAGGTTTACCCTTTGTTCAATTTGCCAAGAACACTACATACCACGAAGGAATATGCCAAAGTCCTTATGAAGCCATGTTTGGCATTAACCCTCTAAGCGTGTGGAACGTAATATTCCGTTCACTAAGCTCCAGGTTTCACTGCAATATACGCAATGTTTAAGATAATATAATTCTATAGATTTAATGAATTTTCAAAACATTGAAGAATGATTAATACTCTCAAGGGTTATATTTATATTTGTAATTAAGTTTTATTTATAATTCTGAAAGAATCATATTTTTTTAGCATTTAAAACCAAATGCAGATAAAACAACATTACAATTTTACCCTTTTTCAAAACGCTCAGAGGGTTAAAGCGAAAAAAGGCATAGCATCGTCTTTTTTGACTAGCGAACAAATCGCAAATATCGAAACCGAAGAACAACTTGAAGAAATTGCCAATACTTTTGAAACCGAAGAACAGCTTGAAGAAACTGGTAATACTTCTGAAAAAAATTTGGGCGGTGGTTATACCGAAAACCATATTCCAAAGAAAAATATTGAAAAGGACTTGCAATCTACCACGTCTTCACATCAAGTTCTGACTGAAAAACACGAGTTAATTTCTATAAAAAGAGCGGCCGCGAAAGAGAATCTTCTACTGCAAGCAACAAAAATGTTACAAACCTCACAAAAACAATTTCCTTTTGCTCAAATTGGTGATACTGTACGAATACAAGTCCCTGATGTCGACCGTAGTCGTACAGATAACCGAAATGTGTTAGCGGTTGTTGTTGGAATAGAAGACTCTGACTTCTATAAACTTGCAAATGAAAATGGTACCCTCAAGCAGCTTTACACATGTAATCAGTTCGTAATATATAAAGAAAAGTTACTTTCCATAGATGAGATTTATTTTAAAGAAATTTCGCTGAGAGAAGCAGCTGCAGCTAATTCGAGAAGCGGTGGGCAAGGCACACGCTGCCATTCACACGCTGTCATTGCAAAAGGAAGTGTTCCACAAATAAATGTAGTTGTAAAAGCAATGGTCTCTTGTGCAATTCAAAGTGTCATAATAGTTTAAGTTGTCGCAATAAATAACATTTGAATCACATAATTTAGTAAGTTTTTATTACTATTATTTTATTTTCTCATTTGGAACGTACTGTATAATTAAGTAAGTTTTTAACTTCTATTATTTTCCTTTCTGATTTTGAATATACTGTATAATTAAGTAAGTTTTTAACTTCTATTATTTTCCTTTCTCATTTTGAATGTACTGTGTGTTTTAAGTTCTTAGTCATTCCTCTCAGAAAGAGAGGCGAAAAATTTATCGCGACTGAATTACGAAGAAAAAAATATAAATCTCGGACATGTTCAACATTCACCATTAGTGCATGGTGAATGTCGACATTTACCGGTGTAAGTCAGAAATAAAGGTATTTAGCAAATATTTCGGACATACACCAAGCGACTATGTGTTGACATTCACCGGTGAAAGTCGACATTCTCCAGATTTCACCGTAACATATGTTTATATATATATATATATATATATATATATATATATAATTATATGTATATATATATATATATTGCATCTATATAGTTAGAATGAAATTACATGTGTGAAAAACTAAGAGAGAGACAGTATAAAATTCAAATGAAATGATACTACAAAATTAAACTCAATAAGATGAAAATCAAATACGAAAGACTATGAATAACGCATGGATTCGTCAGAGGAGCATCATAAGTATACTTCATAGTAAAGTTATATTATTTCCTCAAATATTGTCAGAATTAAATCCAAAAATGACATTATTATGCCCTTATAACATATCAAAATGAAACCCAAGAAATATTAAAACAAAAAGAAAGTAAAAAAATAAGTAATTATCCCTAAGCAATAGTTGAAAAACCAAAGAATAGTACACACAGCTCACCAGCAAACAATGATGTAGAAATGATTCAATCAGTTAAAGAAACCCACAATGCATTGCTTCCCACTCTACAAAGAGATTTTCTGATTAATAACATGGAAAATAAGCACAGATAGCAGTTCTGCCACCTGTCTCCAGAGAGAGGGGTATTATACGAAATATTAAGATGTTATTTAAGATATAACATTAAAGTGCGTGTGTGTAATAATGTAGTAAACAATATAATAAATAGTAATAATAAATATTTAAAGAAAAATGTAGATAATTACTATAAATATAATAGATAATAAAGATAATATTAAATAATAATATAAATTAAAAAATAATAATATATAATAATAATATAGATTAAAAAGAAACAAATAAAAAAATCCCTGACGGCTCGGCCTACTGGCACAGGTAGATTTCGAAGACGCAGACCATGGGCGCCTGTATGTTGGGAATTTTGGAAGAAATGACCTTTTTGCCAAGATGCGGCAGTTGGTCTACTTCGAAACCTAACTTGTTTGCAGGCAGAGCCAGCAGGGATTTTTTTTTGCTATAAAAGTTGGTCCTATAAAAAACTTGTAATATAAAAGTTTTAGATAATATTAAGAAGATTTATAATAAATTTAAGCGGATTTGAAGTCTTGGGAACTGACGAAGTTATGAATTTTTTCTTCTTACCCCCCCCCCCTTGGGGCCAGTTTTAATTATATCAAAAATCTGTCATACACAATTTTTCGGCCCTTCCCCTAGAAGTAATAATAACTTCAAACGGATTCGATACGTATCATAATTAAGAAATTATGGGTTTTTTTTCTGTTGCCACAAAAAGACCCCCACCCTCTCCCCCATGGTTCGATTTTGCCCATTAATGAACTTGACCGAGATTTTATGCCCCTTGATTTTATGTATCAGTTTCGAAAAGATGCGGGAGTTGGAACCGCCTACTTCGAAAAATAACTTGTTTGTAGGCGGAGCCGGCAGGATTTTTTTTTTTTTCTGCTATAAGGGTTGGTCCTATGAAAAACTTGTCAATATAAAAGTTTTAGATAATATTAAGAGGATTTATAATAAATTTAAGCGGATTTGATATCTTGTGAATTGACAAAGATATGAATTTTTTTCTTCTAAAACACCCCCTTTCCCCCCCCCTTTGGGGCCAGTTTTAATTATATCAAAAATCTGTCATACACAATTTTTCGGCCCTTCTCCTAGAAGTAATAATAACTTTAAACGGATTCGATACGTATCATAATTAAGAAATTATGGGTTTTTTCTGTTTTCACAAAAAGTCCCCCCACCCTCTCCCCCTTGGTTCGATTTTGCCCATTAACGAACTTGACCGATATTTTATGCCCCTTGATTTTATGTATCAGTTTCGAAGAGATTTGTGCAGAATTATTGCAGTTATCGTGTCCATAAAAAAGTGACATAGATAGATAGATACATAGATAGATAGATAGATAGATAGATAAAGTTTTGAACTGGGGGTGCTTTTGTGTTCTGGGAGTCATGATCAGCGTAGATATGCAAAAAATTTTCAAAAATTCCAACTTAGGTGAGAATGTAATAGGTAGTATTTCTTACAAAATCTACCTAAAAATGAGAGCTGATTATGTAAGTAAAATAAATACTAAATAAGTAATAATTTAAGGGGGTAAAAATATAGCCACGCATGAGGAATCATTATGTATGATATAGAATAAATGATTGTAATAATTGCACAAAACCCACTTTATATATATATATATATATATATATATATATATATAGTTATTTAGATGTAGTGAAAAGGAATTCGAAATTCAAGTATTTTATATTGCTTACAGTGTGTTTCTAAAAGACTTTTTCTTTTATTAGAAACATTTTTGCAACTTTTGTAAGGTTTTATTTAATTAATAAATTAGTATAATCAGTATATTTAAAATTTATATTGTACGCAAGAATAAAGAGGATGGGGGCAAAATTAATATAATTAATTACTAAATCGGTCACATTTATCTACTATTAAGTTAGAAAATAGAAATATTAAAAACACGAGCTTAGAAAGAAATGTTTCTAAAATTTATAAAAAAATCATTTTTCTTTATACAAAAAAAAGTATAGTTAAAAAACGGTGATAGAAAATATGCATTAATTATACATAACATTCCTAAACACTGCATGGAAATCAGATAATAGCGTCTGTTTTAAGAAAGGTTACGTGTAAATATTGTCTATATAATGTCACAAATAAAAATGAAATCAATATAGAGGTCAAAATCTTATAAGTGTGATTTCTGTAGTCCCCAGTATAGATTCGGGAAATATACATAATAAAATTTTATTTTAATTTTTTGGTAAATACATATTCTTTAATTTTACCTTTCAAAATAAAACAATATTCATGTTTATGGACTTCATGCTTATGTTTTACAAAGATCAAATAATCTGTAGTATGAACAATGCCGAAATGTTTTAACTTGTTGAGAGAAAATCGTAAGTAAATATGGCTAGTATATTTTTAATGTAATGTTTCTTTAATCTGGTAGTATGAAAATATAACTATGAAAAAAACGTGAACATAATACTATATGTTTTTAAACTTTTAATAAAAAAATCTCGAGTGAATCCACTAGGATTTCCCGACACTTTACAGAATTTCATTTCTTTGCAATACAAATTCTCATTTAACGTTAAAATGTTTCTCTGTGATTGTTTTCCTTCTACTGCGAAAATCTGTTCTTCTAATAGAATTTAAAAGGGAATTATAATATCTCAAATGTCACTACTGTCCCTTGTCCTCAACCCATAACTTGATCATTAAACCCATAAACAAACAATAATTATTAAAAATATTTGAAAAATCAATGCAATTATTAAAAATATTAATTTCATGGAGCATAATAATATTATTTTTATATGAGTGAATGTGTAATGTTTTTTTTTCTTGAGTTTAAATGTGTGTCTCCTACTTTTTTGGTCACTACTGTTCTGGTGTATGTATTTTCCTCATACTTCCACAATAAGGCAGTATGCAGCCATTTTCGGCATTGTTTCCAGTAGAAAAGCACATGTTGTTCCAAAAAAAATCGGCATTACTTGCTGTTTGTTCGTAAAGAAGATTTTCGTTTTTTCGTAAAGAAGATTGAAAAGAATGTGGAAAAGGTAAGCATATCTTTATTAAACACCAATACTGTCCCCATCGTTAATCTAAATATTTATATTTTTAGAGTAACCAATATCTAGACATTTATTTGCATGTTTGATATGCCTTTGAAAATGGTACATAAAACATTCCGTGTTCTTTTCAAAGTAAAGTGGCAAAATTATGAAAAATGTCACAAAATGTCGCTGTCACTTCTGTCCCTTACAATTTGTGTTTTGTCTGCTAAATCTGTAAAATCATATTATTTTACAAAACGTTTATGCCCATATACTAATTATTATTCTGCATTGCATCAGTGTTTATTACATATTTAAATTGAGCATAATATGAAACTTTTAAAAACCAGATATCAGCAGAGAATGAGCAGTCAAAAATAACACTGGCCCTTATGCGTACTTTTTAACAATTTAATAACGTAGATTACAAGAAATGTTTCAATGAATCTTTTTATTCAACACATCTACAAACTTTCAGCAAAATAAATAAAACTGCTTACGTCGGAAGAAAATGTAACTGAATTTATCGTGAGTTGTTTTTGTCGGTAAAAGAAATGTGGTACTTGTTTTCAGAGATTACAATTCTACACGCCTATAGAACGGAATGTAGTTTTTTAGTATTATTTGTTTCATTCTTATTTTTCTTAAGAAAGAAAATAGTTTTACGTTGTTGAAATGTTTTAACTTGTTGAGAGAAAATCCTAAACTAAGTATGGGTAGTACATTTTTAAAGTAAAATGACAAAATTGTGAAAAATGTCACATACTGTCGCTGTCATTTCTGTCCCTTACAATTTTTGTTTTGCCTGATAAAAACTGTAATACCATATTTATTTTACATAAAGTTTTGTCCCATATACTAATTATTATTCTGCAATGCATCAGTGGTTATTAAAAATTGAAATTGAGCAGAATATGAAACTTTTAAAAATCAGATATTAGCAGATAATGAGCAGCCAAAAATACACTCAGAAAAAGGAATTGATTAAAACTACAAAACATGTTTTGTTGAGTACATTTTGGTTGTTTTAGCAAAATTCAAGTAAAATTGAACCATTTTACTTGAATTAACAAAACATTTTTTGCTGACGGTACAATTTTTTTTTTTTTGAATTGCAAAAAAAAAAAAAAAAAAAAAAAAAAAAAAAAAAAAAAATTGTTGATTCAAACAAAATTTCCATTAACCTATATTTAAACAAAATTTTTGTTTAAATATAGGTCAATGAAAATTTTGTTTGAATCAACAATTTTTTTTTTTTTTGCAATTCCAAAAAAAAAATTTGTATCGTCAGCAAAAAATGTTTTGTTAATTTAAGTAAAATGGTTCAATTTTGCTTGAATTTTGCTAAAACAACCAAAATGTACTCAACAAAACATGTTTTGTAGTTTTAATCAATTCCTTTTTCTGGGTGTAACACTGGCCCTTATGCGTACTTTTTGACAATTTAATAACGTAGATTACAAGAAATGTTTCAATGAAACTTTTTATTCAACACATCTACAAACTTTCAGCAAAATAAATAAAACTGCTCTTTTCGGAAGAAAATGTAACTGAATTTATCGTGAGTTGTTGTTGTCGGTAAAAGAAATGTGATACTTGTTTTCAGAGATTACAATTCTACACTCCTATAGAATGTAATGTAATTTTTTAGTACTATTATTTGTTTCATTCTTATTTTTCTTAAGAAAGAAAATAGTTTTACGTTGTTGAAATATTTTAACTTGTTGAGAGAAAATCCTAACTAAATATGGCTAGTACATTTTTAATGTAATGTTTTTTTAAATTGTAGTATGAAAATGTAACTATGAAAAACGTGAACATAATACTATATGTTTTTAAACTTTTAATAAAAAATCTGGAGTGAATCCACTAGGATTTCCCGATACTTCACAGAATATTATGCTTTCAAATAAATCATCATGCCATCATATATTTTATAATACGAGTAAATCTTGTATATTATAATACGAATCAATCATGTGTCTATGTGTGTATATATATATATATGTGCAAATTTGATTTAATAAACGGGTCAAACAGTTTTTACTAAATTTTGTATTTTATTTTTCAAACATGAGAAGATATTGCGTTAGGTCACATGTTCTAGAAAATTCGATTAGTGGGTCATTTCGGAGTCCCTACGTATCAAGATAATTTTATCTAAAAAACGGCTCTAAAGATTTTGACTAAAGTTTGTATCTTACCATTTTGGGATACGAAAATACCATTGGGCTAGGTCTCATGGTCGAGAAAATTCGATTAGTGGGTCATTTTGGGTTCACTACGGGTCAAACTAATTTTATCTAAAAAATGGGTCTAACGATTTTCACTAAATTTTGTGTCATACCGTTTAGGAGCACGATACGATTATTTGGATAAGTTGCATGTTCGAGAAAATTTAATTAGTGTGCCATTTTAAAGTCACTATGGGTCAAGCTAATTTTATCTAAAAACGGTTTTAACGATTTTGTGTAAATTTTGTATTCTACTGTTTGTGTTACTAGAAGATCATTGGGCTAGGTCACATTTTCGAAAAAAAATTATTAGTGTGTCCTTTTTTGGTCACTAAGAATCAATGCATTTCAATAGGAATGAAGATTTAAACATTAAGTTAATGAACAGTTGGCAGTAAATGAAATTGCAAATTTCGCAACGTTTCGCCAAATTTGGCGATATTTGGAGAAATGATGGCAATATTTGACAGGAAAAATAGAGATTGCCAATGCCACAACACATGCTTAGCGCCAAATAAAAAAATGTGAACAAATTTGACGATATTTTGGCCACATTTGGCAAAAAAATTGGCTTTAAGAATCTGAAGGTATTTTCTAGAAATTCCTTTCAGGAACCAAGATAGAAGAGTGTCAGTCTTTTGGCACGGAATACTGCACATTGCTTTCTCACGTATAAAAAGGAGGTCCGCCCTAAAAGTCTTTCTACCAAAAGAAAGTGTGAGACGAACTAAAAATGTCGTTGGGAAGGATGTCCTTTCGTTGTAGATATCTAAGTAATGAAAATTTTAGAAATATGTACATGGTTTTAATATTGATTGATTTTTAAAGTAATGGTGTTATAAAATAAAATGTTTTATAGAAATAATACCGCGAGAAATTTTGTTATATTGAGATGAACACAAAATTAATTTTAACCGAGCATAGCTCGATTTTCCCCACTGGTATATTATAATACGAGCAAAACTTGTGTCTACGTGTATATATATATACACTATATTGCCAAAGGACACCGGTCACTTGCGATTTCAGACGTTTTGTTAACTATCTAAAAAAATGCATGACAAATTAACCTGAAACTGCAGGTGTGTAAACAGTATAGTATAGCTTATATATTTCCGCGAAGATTTTTTCACGAAACCCCATAGGGGACAGTCAACAAATTGAAAAAGAACGAATATCTTTTGGATAACCTTGTAAAAACTAATGAAGCAAAGGCGTTCAAACTCGAGATTATTAATAAATGGCTTATTGTAATATACTGTGTTCATTTTTATGAGGATAGCATGTAGACTCGTAGAGAAATTGAGGTTTTTATAAAAACAGTCCCAAATTTCGCCTAGTTTTTTGCTTATAATTTGCAGAGTTCTTAAGATAAAAAAAAAGTTCTTTTCAGAAAATATGACAAACAACATTGTACATAATACTCTGCAATCAGAATTAAAAATTAATAAAAATTGGATGAAAAATGAGCAGGTTTACTAAAAATTGTTTAACTGCGCATGCGCGAATGCAATCAAAATGTAATATGCATGATGTATTAGCTACGTATATAGAGCAACTTTTGTGAAAGTCTCAAAATCATAGCATGAAAATTCTGAAAATTATCGTCGATAGAATAAACTCGAACTCCGTTGTTCCCCAAAAGAAGCAAAAAGATGAGGGGTACTATCAAATATCTGTTGATTAGTGCCAAGATAGCGTACACAATATTGCACGTACTAACTATATTTGGATACAACCCCTCATACTTTTGCTTTCTTCTGGGAACAACGGATTTCGAGCTTATTCTATCGACGATAATTTTCAGAATTTTCAAGCTATGATTTTGAGTCTTTTACAAAAGTTGCTCTATATACTTAGCTAATACCTAATACATTATGCATATTATATTTTGATTGCATTCGGATATAGGACAAAATAATAAGAACACAGATTTCGAAATCTGTCATACTTCGACCGTCCAATACAATCCGGCCATGAGTCGCAACAGTCTGCCATTTAGTGGTGATGAAAGGTAAGGTATCATTCGAGCATTTGCCTGTGTGAATGTTGTATGAGAAATTCCTGTCCCAGCAAAGCGCCATTATGTGCGAACTGTTGGACGTGCGAAGAGGCATGATCATTGGAACTCGCCACGCTGGAGCGTCCATGTCGAAAACAGGCAACGTTGTCTGTGTTTCAAGGACCACTGTGTCAAAAGTCACCCTATAGAAACCTGGGAATGTTTCCTCTGCGAAGAAAAACAATGGGTGAAATTCGAAGATGACCAACGACGAATATGGAAGAGGATAATCACCCAAAAATGCGAGACTACACTGCCGCAGATAACCTCGGTGATGAACAGCCATCTCTAAAACCCCCGTACTCACCAAAATTATTCAACTGGAGCTGCATGCTGCGAGCATTCACAGCAGAGTGGCTATTCGAAAGCATTTAGTGTCGCCGCAGAATGCAATGAAGCAATGAGAGTGGTACTAAGACCATCACAATTAGACACAATATTAATGTCAAGAGGTCATCTGCTCTGACGAATCATCATTTGCATTACTGAAGACCACCGGATGTGTCTTTGTATGGCAAACACCGGAAGAAGCATTTCATGTTGACTGTCTGGTTGCTACCGTAAGGCATGGGCTCTATTATGGGCTCTATTATGATATCTTGTCGTTGCTTGGATCCACTTGTAGACCTGAGGGGGAGATCAGAAGTGAGCATTATCAGATTATTCTGGCAGAATATTTCCACTCTATGCTTCTGACCCTGTTTCCTGGAGTACGTCCTGTGTTCCAAGATGACAATATCCCTGGTTACCGCCTCGCTGTGTTCAAACATTGTCAGTAGGATGATGAAGTGAAGCATCTCACGTGGTGTCCTCAGTCACCTGATCTCAACATCATTGGGCCTCTGTTTGGAATTTTAGAGAGCAAAGTACGTGCTCGGTTTTCACGTCCACGCACACTACCTGAGCTCGAAACCGCTCTGTACGAAGAACGGGTTTGAATTACATTGATCTCTATGCATGAACTTTATTTACAAATCATACGTGGAATGCAACCTTTAATGATGGTCATGGGTGGCACAACCACTTGCTAGTTAAACAAATTCTTTCTTTCCCGTGTGTTCCTATTATTTTGTCCTATACCTCACATACATATGGAATCATCGTAAAAATAGCGAAAGCATGTTTAGAGAACCTCAAAATATAACACGCAGGGCTTGACAAATGCAGTCACCAGGTCACCATTGGCTACCAAGTTTTTTCATCTGGCGACCAAGTAATTTAATAAGACATTTATGTGCACAAAAATTATCTAAGAAATGATCACAAACGGTATTTTTATAATTACAAAGTATTAAGAAACATAGAAATTATATTAAACAAAAATATTTTAACTGTTTCTATTAGTTTGGCAAAAATAAGTTCATCAGATACAAGTTTTAAAATAATAAATGGGAATTATTCGACTAACTTTGACAAGAAAATAGGCAAAAAATTTCTTTTCCTGCTTCACTATTTAATCAGTGCCCCCCTCATCAGATATAGATGTTGTAGCTCTCAACCATCTGAACATTTTCAGCATTTCCCGAACATGTTGCTTAATTTATCTTTTACAGTATTTTATGTTTCAGAGATATATAATTTTGACAAGTTTTATTCGAAAAGTTAGTTTATATTATCTTTCTAAATCATGTACTACACTATATTGCCAAAGGTGACCGGTCACTTGCGATTTTAGACGTTTTGTTAACTATCTAGAAAAATACCAGCGGATTTAACCTGAAACTGCAGGTGTGTAAACAGTATAGTATAGGTTATATATTTCCGCAAAGATTTTTTCACGAAACCCCATATGGGACTGTCAACAAATTGGAAAAGAACGAATATCTTTTGGATAACCCTGTAAAAACTAATGTAACAAAGGCGTTCAAACTCGAGATTATTAATAAGTGGCTTATTGTAATATACTGTGTTCATTTTTATGAGGATAGCATGTATACTCGTAGAGAAATTAAGGTTTTTATAAAAACAGTTCCAAATTTCGACTAGTTTTTTGCTTATAATTTGCAGAGTTCTTAATATAAAAAACAGTTTTTTTCAGAAAATATGACAAACAACATTGTACACAACACTCTGCAATCAGAATTGAAAAATAATAAAAATTGGATGAAAAATGAGCAGGTTTATTAAAAAAGTTTCACTGCGCATGCGCAATTGCAATCAAAATATAATATGTATAATGTATTAGATAAGTATATAGAGCAACTTTTGTGAAAGTCTCAAAATCATAACTTAAAAATTCTGAAAATTATCGTCGATAGAATAAGCTCGAAATCCGTTGTTTCCAAAAGGAAGCAAAAATATGAGGGGTTGTATCCAAATATAGTAGTACGTGCAATATTGTGTACGCTATCTTGGCACTAATCAAAAGATTTGATACAACCCCTCATCATTTTGCTTCTTTTTGGGAACAACGGATTTCGAGCTTATTCTATCGACGATAATTTTCAGAACTTTCAAGCTATGATTTTGAGACTTTCGTAAAAGTTGCTCTATACATTTGTGTAAAATATTATGCACATTATATTTTGATAACATTCGCGCATGCGCAATGAAACATTATTTAATAAACCTGCTCGTTTTTCATCCAATATTTATTATTTTTTATTTCTGGTTGCGGGGTATTATGTACAATGTTGTTTGTCATATTTTGTGAAAATAACTTTTTTTTATATTAAGATTTCTCCAAATTATAAGCAAAAAACTAGGCGAAATTTGGGACTGTTTTTATAAAAACCTTAATTTCTCTACGTGTATACATGCTATCCTCATAAAAATGAACACAGCATATTACAATAAGCCACTTATTAATAATCTCGAGTTTGAACGCTTTTGCTACATTAGTTTTTACAGGGTTATCCAAAAGATATTCGTTCTTTTTCAATTTGTTGACAGTTCCCTATGGGGTTTCGTGAAAAAACCTTTACGGGAATCCGTAACCTATACTATACTGTTTACACACCTGCAGTTTCAGGTTGATTCCTCGTGTATTTTTCTAGATAGTTAACAAAACGTCTAAAATCGCAAGTGACCGGTCACCTTTGGCAATATAGTGTATTATAAACTACGTAAATAATAATTATAAGCTATGCTTGTTACTATATTTTCTCAATTAATTCATTGAAAAAAGAAAACTTATGAGGTTTTTGAAAATGATGGGGGAAGGGGAGGGAGGATAGTTATTTTTTACTGACGATTAGAATTTTTTGCTGACTACCAGATTTTATCAAATGTGTAAAGCTCTGTATAAAAGTATACCAATATGTCAAAACTCTCCCAATATGTAAAAACTAGGAAAGTATTGTAATCATGAAAAAACCTAGGTTTTTTTCATGATTACAATACTTTCCGTACATTATAAATGTATACGGTAAGTAAAAGTCGCTTATCCTTGTATATGAAAACTGATTAAATAACAAAAAGTAAAAAACGAAAATGCACAAAACAGTAATTTTTTTCAAGTATTAAATTAAAATAGAGAAAATAATATTGTGGCAGTATTGCCTGCATTGAGTATATCTCGGTTAATATTATTAATAGTGGCATGAAATATTGCCGCAATATCAGGAAGCATACATTTATTAAGTGTTGCATCAATATTTGAAATAAATAAATCTTGTTGTTGATGGCAATATTTCCACACAAAGTTCAAGAATCTGCAAAATTCTGAAATTGCATTGAAAATATTCCCTATGTAAATCCAATACCTAACTAATGCTGCTGTTTATTTAGTAATAGTAGATAATAAATAGGGGTTCTGCGCCAGCGGTGGATGCGGTGGTGACCTTCTGTGACTGTGAAGGTCAGCGGAAGGGACAGGTGTGGACACCGGAAGTCTCAGGTGGGGATAACAGACATGTTGGAGCAGGAAGTGGGGCATGTTTAAACAGGAAATGATCCAGGAAGTAAGAACGGAAGGGATTATGAGATAAGGACAGGATGAGACGTGTTTTTTCTAAAAAGGGTTTTGAACAAGTTCTTTCTGGACAGGGAAATTTTTTTAATTTTTTAATTGTGGACCCACCATAACCACCCGCTATGAAAACAATTCATAACGCCACAATTATTATTTTTCCCATCTGCATATCCTTTTCCACCAGTTATCTGCGACAGACCTGTAACGAAATAAAAGAAAGAAAAAGAAAACATTTTACTTAAACAATTTTTATTCATTGAATGAGAAAAAAAGAAATAAATATAGTTACCACATCTTTAGGTGAGCATGTTTGAACTTGCATGATGTTCTGAGAAGAAACCTTCTGTTTGAACTTGCATGATGTTCTGAGAAGAAACCTTCTGTTTGGACCCGCATGGTGTTCAGCTAAGTCATTCGCAGCAAATTTTAAGCGTAGCAAAATTATTTTAAAATAATAGTTCTTAGTTATGCACCACGAAATCAATAGTTCTTGATTATGCACCATAAATTTAGTTCTTTAGCTTTACAGTTTTTAGTTATGCACCACGAAATCAATAGTTCTTGATTATGCACCATGAAAATAATAGTTTTTAGTTATGCACCACGAAAATAATAGTTCTTAGTTATGCACTATGAAAATAATAGTTCTTAGTTATGCACTATGAAAATGATAGTTCTTGATTATGCACCATACATAAGTTCAATTCTTGAAGAAAATTGAAAGTTCTTGGTTATGTAGCATAAATAAATAAATTCAGTTTCTTGAAGAAAATTAAAGTTCTTTTGAAGAAACATTTTATATTGAAGAAAGATTCTTATTTGAAGAAAATTGAAAGTTCTTCTTTTGAAGAATTTTTTTTTTATTTTGAAGAAAGAAAGAAAAAAAATATTTTTATGAATTGTACCCATCCGTCCACCCGCCATGTTTTTCATGACACTACAATTCATTTGGGGAGAAAAAATTTTAAACCACCCGATGCCTTTTATACACGGCCACTATATTCGAAGACGTTTGACGACCACAGTTTTTCAAAGACTTGAGAAGAAGAAGAGAAGATTTTTATTATTGAGTACCCCTTGTCGCCCAAAGCTGCTAGCACCTTTAAATTAACTTTGGAAAAATAGATCTTGTATAGAATAATGCACCCCAGTTGATGAAACATTTTATCTTGACTTGAATAAAATCTTGATTTTTGAAAAATGATTTGACTTGAATAAAATCTTGATTTTTATCTTGCAGGTCTTGATTGGAAGAAAGAAGTTTGATTTTTGAAAATCTTGAAGATAAAAAAAAAATGTATGGTTTTTGATGAAAAAATAATTATTTTGAAATTTTATAGTGACCGTGCGCGAGCGTATGGATACCATCTTCTAAAATATAACGCTTGTCATCAAAAGCTGACAAAGCGATTTTGTTAACTTGAGTTGTGTGAAGATGATGTCGCTCGCTTTGAATTCGATATTGTATCTCTCTCGTCGATTGGAGACTCTCTAAGCAGGTCTTATAATGATTATGTTTGATTTTATTTTTTACGACGTTTTTGGCCACCCCCTTTGCAGTTTTTTTCTCCCCATCGGCCGACATGATAGAATACATCTTGGCTCGTAGACCGATAAATTCATGAATCGGTCTACTGTTGAGCTCATCTTTAAATTTTCCGATCACCTTCTTATTTTTCTTATCAAATAAGGGGTGATCTTTTGGATAATCAGATGTATCCAACATGTCGGAAAATGCCTGCATATCCGTGTATATATTTCGAGTACGGATTTCATACGTTAGAGAGTCCGTGTCGGTGAACAGAAGCGTCGATTTATTTTGATATTTTTTCTTTATGACGTTGTAATGAAAATTATACATGAGAATCTTGCTCAGCTCCAATATAACAAACCCTACATAAATGGGTTTATTTAATGTAAGGGTTTGCTTTAACCTTTCAACTGCAACTAAATTGTGGTCAAAAGGGAGAAACCTTTTGAAGGTAGGAGCTGAGACAAGTTTTTTTGCTTTCTGTTCACAGTTCACTAGCTGTACATCTTTATGTCTTCGAATATTCTCCAATGACTTGCCATATACTGCATTATTCATAAGTTTAAAAAAATCTTTGGCAAAGGGGGACTTTGCTTTTTTTCGTTGCTCGGTATTAAAATCTATATAATCTTTTAGCCACGGCTTTTGTTGGAATTTCAATATTTTATGTACAGCTAGTAACTGGAGGCCTTGCTGTAAATAAAATTTTAAATTTTTATAATATGTAACATAATTTTTTTTATCTTTTAAATTGGGGACTAATTTCGTGACTGGGCAGTATTTATTTCCGTGCAGAGCGTCGATAGAAAAAGGAGAGAGATCTTCATATTTGATTTCCATTTTTTCGGGCGCCAGTGGATAACAGTTGTGGTCGTCGTGAAGCTGCTGGGGGTATTCAAGATCAACTTCGAGAATATAACCCACTGGACTATTTTCGGGAAGTTCAAGTATCTCTTTCACAGAGATAGTCTCTTCAGAGACCCACTCAAACTCCCCGCATGGCAGAGATTGGCTCATGGCCCACCCATACAAATTATTGGCATCAAGGTACATGATATAATTATCATTTTCGCCCCCTTCGCCATTGCCAATAACTTCATTTTTAGCTTGGGCCCAACGCTTTGTTATAACCGAAATACCCCCTCGAATGCCTTGCTCGATGAACAGATGCATATTTATATCTGTGAGCAATTCGAGGGGTTGATTTGTCATTTTCAAACAACTCTGCCATGCTAGCCCAGGGGCTGTTAACAGGTGCACACAGTCGATATTATAAAATTCCAAGCATATTTTTCTAAAGTTTTCGAAGACATCTGATAACTGAAGAACATCCACTTGAACATAGAGATTATGATACTCGCCCATTGTTTTTATATTGAAAGATTTCCATACATTTTGTGCATGTTGATAATCTTGATTAGAAATTTTTTCACCAGTTAAAGTACTGGTGAAGGCATCGGGTGGTGGCAGCTCGCTTTCCTTAAACTTTTGAAAATTATCCATATATTCATAAGGATAAATTCCCTTTCTGAGTAACAGATCAGTATTGTGAGGAAAGTGCTGTTTTAAAGCATGAAATTTGTCATGTTCTAAATTATTAACTAATTTTTCTAAGGAGGTGGCCATAAATGCGAAACTATCAATAAATGTGAGTGACACTCTGCACTTGTTAATTTTCTTCGACAAAGAGAAGGAGATATATTTTTCCATCGTAGATGGAATGACGGAAAATTCGTGATCGTCAATACTGCCCAGTTGCTGCATAAGTAAATGCCCGTCGTAATGTTTCAGATTATGAAACACGACGGGAATCTTTTTTTGAAGTCTGAACTTCAAATTGCAGCTATTATGCAAGGCCCCCCGATAGCGACCGTTTAGATGATCATGGTCATGAATTTTATCCCCATTGAAAGCTTTTTTGCAAAGATAACATTGCGTGGCTGACTGGAAATTTTCTTCATCTTGCGGCGTCATCTTAATAGGTACAATAGTCGTTAATGGAATGGCAAGTGCTTCTTCTTCTTCTAATAAAGCATTTAAAAAGTGGCTAACAGCGTTGGGCCCGCTATAGACTGTGATACGCTTAGTGGGTTCTCCATTAGGACCGATAATGATATAAGCATACCCACATGCTTCATGTTTAGCCACTTTTTTAGTTTTACTTTCATTTGTGTGCACCTGATCCATGCCGACAATCAAAGATTCAAAGTCGGCATAGATGATGTAGGGGACCGGATGACAGTAATGATAATTATTAAATTGGAGAATATGGTCCCCCTCTTCCGGCATTCGAATTTTTTGCGGGGCTTGCTTTTTACATAAAGGTGTATGCTGTTTTAATAAGTCATCACGACAAAATCGATGCAAGCATCGATAACAATAATAACTAGCACCTTTATACTTTGTAAGATCCCCCAGCAGCCGTGAGAAGCTTCGAATGAGACAATAATGTTTTTTTTCTTCGTTGCTGATAAGTAATAAATTAATGCAGTCTTCGTCTTCTCTGTCAGACACATATAAGGGAAAAACTTCCTCTTCGAAGCCAAAGACGTTGATTCGAATGTCATTCAATTCTTCGATTTTGGCTATTTTGCATAACGGAATGGGGCACTCAATATTTCCTAATTTAACTTCATCTTCATGAGGTTCATAATTCGACACTCTATTAGCATGATCTAATCGATCGATAGGATATTTGTGGGCGAGAATAGACCATACAAAGCACTTATTATCGTTTTCATTCTTAATATTTAAAACGGCCCTTTTCTTATATATTTTCGGAGGAAGTTCGATATAAGTGCTAGCAGCGAGGGGGTGGTACTTTGCCATACAAAGTTCCAATTTCTCTATACGTTCTAAGGTCCAACCAGAACCCATTTGAACAAATGACTCGAACGATTTTTGAATCTTAGCAAAAGCTTGCTGCATATTACTTGTAATAGAAAAATCGGCCAGCTCGATCATCACATTCGAACGAAAGTGTGCTTTGATGGTCTCGAAATCCCCCTCTTGTGTTATTTTGGATAGAATAACATGGACCACAAGATACCATTTCAGGGCGCGTTTTTCACTTAATTGGAAATGTATTTCCTCCTCCAACAAAGGTGCCGTTTGCGTAAAAAATGCATTGAAATCATGCTCATTATCTTCGCTGGACTCAAACGTCACGATTGAGAACACATTTAAGGCGTCAAAACTTTTATGTGAGCGAGACTTTTTACTACGGGGTGCATTATTATCTAAACTTTTACGTTTTGAAGAGTGTGCATGCATGGTGCGCTGGTGCAACGTAAGATCTTTTTTAAGATCAAATTCAGCACTGCATTGATTGCAGGACACTTTTTGGTGTATTTTTAAGTGCCTGTTCAAATCACTCTTTCTAGTGTATGATTTGCTACAAATCTCACAGGTGAAAGGTTTTTCGCCACTGTGACTTTTCATGTGACGTACCAATGCATCTTTGCGTGAGAATGACTTGTTGCATTGGGGGCAGATCTGAAAAGATTAAAAAAGCCCCAGTTTAATTTAAAAAATGAATTTTGAACAAACTTTTTTTTTTTTTAATTGAAACTTAACAAACAACATTTACCAACCCCGTTAAACATCTTTTTATTTTTTTTTTTCAAATTTTTAGAAATAATTTTTCACCCTGACAATAAATCGTTTACTCTTTTTCAGAATTTAAATAATAAAAATTTAAAAACTTACTTAATAAAATAAATCGTTTACGAATCCCATTAAACATGTTTCTTTTTCAAACTTTAAAAAATAATTTTTCCACCCCCTCGTTCACAAACCCCATTAAACATATATATTTTAAAACTTTAAAGAAATTTTCATTATGAAAACAATCTATTTTTAAAATTGTAACTATCAAAACTTTTTGAAAAAAAAATTTAATAATAATAACTAACCTTGTTTGCATCGCTCATGTCTGTACTGGTAGAAGGAACAGATGTCACTGATGATAAGAAATGGTCCTGAGATAAGTCGCCCATCCTCTGCAAATCATTAAAAAAACTCGAAGGCAAGTCCTGCAAGATTTCGTCGATGAGTGGTGTTTCCATAACACTCTACAAAATAAAAAATAAACACGTTCATATTTAAAAAATGTCACGCACACTTACTACTCTATTTTAAATCATAAAGGTATAAAATGTCAACTTTGACAGCATTTTCTAGAAATGTGTCTATCTTTACCAAAAAATGGAAAACGTGTTTCAATGACAAAGCTTATCGATTAACAGATTTATGGAAACAAATTTAAACTATTCGCATGCAATTTTAAAACTATCAAATTTGACAACATTTTCTAGAAATGTATCCACCTTTATAAAAAAAAAAATGAAAATCGCGTTTCGATGACAAAGTTTCTCAATAAGACTATCTACTTTTTCAAACAAAAATATTTCAAAGTTTATGAAATCATTTTAACTATATGCATAGAATCTTAAAAATATCAACTTTGACAACATTTTCTAGAAATGTGTCTATCTTTACCGAAAAATGGAAAACGCGTTTCGATGAGAAAGTTTATCGATTAAAAGATTTATGGAAACATTTTAACTATATGCATAGAATCTTAAAAATATCAACTTTGACAACATTTTCTAGAAATGTGTCTACCTTTATCAAAAAATGAAAAACATGTTTCGATGACAAAGTTTCTCAATAAGAATATCTGCTTTTTCAAACAAAAATATTCAAAAGTTCATGGAAACAATTTAAAAACATAAACGTATAATTTAAAAATAGAATTTGAATTTAGAACATCTTATGCAAAAAAGATTCAGGGAATCATTTTAAACTCTTTGCATACAATCTTAAAAATATCAACTTTGTTAGTACTTTCTTTAAATGTGTCTATCTTTACCGAAAAATGTATAACGAATTTCGATAACAAAGTTTCACAATAAGATTAACTGCTTTTTCAAACAAAAATATTCAAAAGTTCATGCATGGAAACAAATTTGAAAACATAAAGATGCAATTTAAAAATAGAATTTGGATTTAAGAACACCTTATGCAAAAAAGATTCATAGAAACATTTTAAATCCTTTACATACAATCTTAAAAATATCAACTTTGACAGCATTTTCTGTAAATGTGTCTATCTTTATCAAAAAATGAAAAGCATGATTTGATGACAATGTTTATCAATTAAAAGGTTCAGTGAAACATCTTAAAAATATCAACTTTGACAACATTTTCTTGAAATTTGTCTACCTTTATTAAAAAAAAAAAAAAAAAAAAAAAAAAAAAAATGAAAAACGTGTTTCGATTATAGTGATTTTAAAATGGAATATCTGCTTTTTCAAACAAAACATGAGAAAATTTAAAACAGACATAAACAATTTCAATTATTATTTTTTTTTCTTTTAAAATAGTAAACAGCTATCAAAAAAAAAAAAAAAAAAAAAAATGTAAAAGTATTTCGATTACCAAGTTTCTAAATAAGAATACCTGCATCATGCGTTTTCGAATAAAAATGAATTTAAAAATAGGTCATAAAGTAACCCGTTTGGATTTGAGAACAGGCTATTTTAAAACAATATTCTGTTGTAACTTAGCAATGTATTCGTTAAAGCAATATATTCAAAAAGTAAACAATTATTCTTTTAAAATATTATCTCAGTTAAAATAACCCGTTTGGATGTGAGAACAGTCTTAAAATATTAAAACAGTTAAAAATATTTTAGGAATAGATACACTATTCTGTTATAACTTTAAAAATATCATAGCAATAATTTAACAGACTATTTACAAACATGATTCTATAATTAAAAAAACTTACTTCAAAATCCTGTAAAGCAGAATTTAAATCTTGTGTTGATCTATCCATATCTATGAAAATTAACTTAAGCACAACACTTTGAAATTCAAAATCGAAATAACACTTTCAGAAGCACAAGCGATAAAATAATGTTACAAGATCAAATTCTATAAGCAGAATGACTGCTTGGTTACTTCATGCGTGTTTATCTGTAAAAACCGGAAGCTGTTAAACTCCCCCCGTCTACTTTTAATTGGAGGAAAGCTTCCCCCCCCCCATGCTTATCACCCAATGTGTTTCGTTTACGTCACATGCCAACCGTCGTTAGGTAACGCCCATTTTTTAAACAACGTCTTGTTTTTATGAGGCACGTCGATTCGGGTGAGTCATCACGTGTTTGTCCAGACTTGTCTAGACTTGACTATGGAAGTCCAAACAGGAAAGGTAAGATAAGACAAGAGAAAGATGACTCACCCGAATCGACGTGCCTCATAAAAACAAGACGTTGTTTAAAAAATGGGCGTTACCTAACGACGGTTGGCATGTGACGTAAACGAAACACATTGGGTGATAAGCATGGGGGGGGGAAGCTTTCCTCCAATTAAAAGTAGACGGGGGGAGTTTAACAGCTTCCGGTTTTTACAGATAAACACGCATGAAGTAACCAAGCAGTCATTCAGTTTATAGAATTTGATCTTGTAACATTATTTTATCGCTTGTGCTTCTGAAAGTGTTATTTCGATTTTGAATTTCAAAGTGTTGTGCTTAAGTTAATTTTCATAGATATGGATAGATCAACACAAGATTTAAATTCTGCTTTACAGGATTTTGAAGTAAGTTTTTTTAATTATAGAATCATGTTTGTAAATAGTCTGTTAAATTATTGCTATGATATTTTTAAAGTTATAACAGAATAGTGTATCTATTCCTAAAATATTTTTAACTGTTTTAATATTTTAAGACTGTTCTCACATCCAAACGGGTTATTTTAACTGAGATAATATTTTAAAAGAATAATTGTTTACTTTTTGAATATATTGCTTTAACGAATACATTGCTAAGTTACAACAGAATATTGTTTTAAAATAGCCTGTTCTCAAATCCAAACGGGTTACTTTATGACCTATTTTTAAATTCATTTTTATTCGAAAACGCATGATGCAGGTATTCTTATTTAGAAACTTGGTAATCGAAATACTTTTACATTTTTTTTTTTTTTTTTTTTTTTGATAGCTGTTTACTATTTTAAAAGAAAAAAAAATAATAATTGAAATTGTTTATGTCTGTTTTAAATTTTCTCATGTTTTGTTTGAAAAAGCAGATATTCCATTTTAAAATCACTATAATCGAAACACGTTTTTCATTTTTTTTTTTTTTTTTTTTTTTTTTTTTTTTTTTTTTTTAATAAAGGTAGACAAATTTCAAGAAAATGTTGTCAAAGTTGATATTTTTAAGATGTTTCACTGAACCTTTTAATTGATAAACATTGTCATCAAATCATGCTTTTCATTTTTTGATAAAGATAGACACATTTACAGAAAATGCTGTCAAAGTTGATATTTTTAAGATTGTATGTAAAGGATTTAAAATGTTTCTATGAATCTTTTTTGCATAAGGTGTTCTTAAATCCAAATTCTATTTTTAAATTGCATCTTTATGTTTTCAAATTTGTTTCCATGCATGAACTTTTGAATATTTTTGTTTGAAAAAGCAGTTAATCTTATTGTGAAACTTTGTTATCGAAATTCGTTATACATTTTTCGGTAAAGATAGACACATTTAAAGAAAGTACTAACAAAGTTGATATTTTTAAGATTGTATGCAAAGAGTTTAAAATGATTCCCTGAATCTTTTTTGCATAAGATGTTCTAAATTCAAATTCTATTTTTAAATTATACGTTTATGTTTTTAAATTGTTTCCATGAACTTTTGAATATTTTTGTTTGAAAAAGCAGATATTCTTATTGAGAAACTTTGTCATCGAAACATGTTTTTCATTTTTTGATAAAGGTAGACACATTTCTAGAAAATGTTGTCAAAGTTGATATTTTTAAGATTCTATGCATATAGTTAAAATGTTTCCATAAATCTTTTAATCGATAAACTTTCTCATCGAAACGCGTTTTCCATTTTTCGGTAAAGATAGACACATTTCTAGAAAATGTTGTCAAAGTTGATATTTTTAAGATTCTATGCATATAGTTAAAATGATTTCATAAACTTTGAAATATTTTTGTTTGAAAAAGTAGATAGTCTTATTGAGAAACTTTGTCATCGAAACGCGATTTTCATTTTTTTTTTTATAAAGGTGGATACATTTCTAGAAAATGTTGTCAAATTTGATAGTTTTAAAATTGCATGCGAATAGTTTAAATTTGTTTCCATAAATCTGTTAATCGATAAGCTTTGTCATTGAAACACGTTTTCCATTTTTTGGTAAAGATAGACACATTTCTAGAAAATGCTGTCAAAGTTGACATTTTATACCTTTATGATTTAAAATAGAGTAGTAAGTGTGCGTGACATTTTTTAAATATGAACGTGTTTATTTTTTATTTTGTAGAGTGTTATGGAAACACCACTCATCGACGAAATCTTGCAGGACTTGCCTTCGAGTTTTTTTAATGATTTGCAGAGGATGGGCGACTTATCTCAGGACCATTTCTTATCATCAGTGACATCTGTTCCTTCTACCAGTACAGACATGAGCGATGCAAACAAGGTTAGTTATTATTATTAAATTTTTTTTTCAAAAAGTTTTGATAGTTACAATTTTAAAAATAGATTGTTTTCATAATGAAAATTTCTTTAAAGTTTTAAAATATATATGTTTAATGGGGTTTGTGAACGAGGGGGTGGAAAAATTATTTTTTAAAGTTTGAAAAAGAAACATGTTTAATGGGATTCGTAAACGATTTATTTTATTAAGTAAGTTTTTAAATTTTTATTATTTAAATTCTGAAAAAGAGTAAACGATTTATTGTCAGGGTGAAAAATTATTTCTAAAAATTTGAAAAAAAAAAATAAAAAGATGTTTAACGGGGTTGGTAAATGTTGTTTGTTAAGTTTCAATTAAAAAAAAAAAAGTTTGTTCAAAATTCATTTTTTAAATTAAACTGGGGCTTTTTTAATCTTTTCAGATCTGCCCCCAATGCAACAAGTCATTCTCACGCAAAGATGCATTGGTACGTCACATGAAAAGTCACAGTGGCGAAAAACCTTTCACCTGTGAGATTTGTAGCAAATCATACACTAGAAAGAGTGATTTGAACAGGCACTTAAAAATACACCAAAAAGTGTCCTGCAATCAATGCAGTGCTGAATTTGATCTTAAAAAAGATCTTACGTTGCACCAGCGCACCATGCATGCACACTCTTCAAAACGTAAAAGTTTAGATAATAATGCACCCCGTAGTAAAAAGTCTCGCTCACATAAAAGTTTTGACGCCTTAAATGTGTTCTCAATCGTGACGTTTGAGTCCAGCGAAGATAATGAGCATGATTTCAATGCATTTTTTACGCAAACGGCACCTTTGTTGGAGGAGGAAATACATTTCCAATTAAGTGAAAAACGCGCCCTGAAATGGTATCTTGTGGTCCATGTTATTCTATCCAAAATAACACAAGAGGGGGATTTCGAGACCATCAAAGCACACTTTCGTTCGAATGTGATGATCGAGCTGGCCGATTTTTCTATTACAAGTAATATGCAGCAAGCTTTTGCTAAGATTCAAAAATCGTTCGAGTCATTTGTTCAAATGGGTTCTGGTTGGACCTTAGAACGTATAGAGAAATTGGAACTTTGTATGGCAAAGTACCACCCCCTCGCTGCTAGCACTTATATCGAACTTCCTCCGAAAATATATAAGAAAAGGGCCGTTTTAAATATTAAGAATGAAAACGATAATAAGTGCTTTGTATGGTCTATTCTCGCCCACAAATATCCTATCGATCGATTAGATCATGCTAATAGAGTGTCGAATTATGAACCTCATGAAGATGAAGTTAAATTAGGAAATATTGAGTGCCCCATTCCGTTATGCAAAATAGCCAAAATCGAAGAATTGAATGACATTCGAATCAACGTCTTTGGCTTCGAAGAGGAAGTTTTTCCCTTATATGTGTCTGACAGAGAAGACGAAGACTGCATTAATTTATTACTTATCAGCAACGAAGAAAAAAAACATTATTGTCTCATTCGAAGCTTCTCACGGCTGCTGGGGGATCTTACAAAGTATAAAGGTGCTAGTTATTATTGTTATCGATGCTTGCATCGATTTTGTCGTGATGACTTATTAAAACAGCATACACCTTTATGTAAAAAGCAAGCCCCGCAAAAAATTCGAATGCCGGAAGAGGGGGACCATATTCTCCAATTTAATAATTATCATTACTGTCATCCGGTCCCCTACATCATCTATGCCGACTTTGAATCTTTGATTGTCGGCATGGATCAGGTGCACACAAATGAAAGTAAAACTAAAAAAGTGGCTAAACATGAAGCATGTGGGTATGCTTATATCATTATCGGTCCTAATGGAGAACCCACTAAGCGTATCACAGTCTATCGCGGGCCCAACGCTGTTAGCCACTTTTTAAATGCTTTATTAGAAGAAGAAGAAGCACTTGCCATTCCATTAACGACTATTGTACCTATTAAGATGACGCCGCAAGATGAAGAAAATTTCCAGTCAGCCACGCAATGTTATCTTTGCAAAAAAGCTTTCAATGGGGATAAAATTCATGACCATGATCATCTAAACGGTCGCTATCGGGGGGCCTTGCATAATAGCTGCAATTTGAAGTTCAGACTTCAAAAAAAGATTCCCGTCGTGTTTCATAATCTGAAACATTACGACGGGCATTTACTTATGCAGCAACTGGGCAGTATTGACGATCACGAATTTTCCGTCATTCCATCTACGATGGAAAAATATATCTCCTTCTCTTTGTCGAAGAAAATTAACAAGTGCAGAGTGTCACTCACATTTATTGATAGTTTCGCATTTATGGCCACCTCCTTAGAAAAATTAGTTAATAATTTAGAACATGACAAATTTCATGCTTTAAAACAGCACTTTCCTCACAATACTGATCTGTTACTCAGAAAGGGAATTTATCCTTATGAATATATGGATAATTTTCAAAAGTTTAAGGAAAGCGAGCTGCCACCACCCGATGCCTTCACCAGTACTTTAACTGGTGAAAAAATTTCTAATCAAGATTATCAACATGCACAAAATGTATGGAAATCTTTCAATATAAAAACAATGGGCGAGTATCATAATCTCTATGTTCAAGTGGATGTTCTTCAGTTATCAGATGTCTTCGAAAACTTTAGAAAAATATGCTTGGAATTTTATAATATCGACTGTGTGCACCTGTTAACAGCCCCTGGGCTAGCATGGCAGAGTTGTTTGAAAATGACAAATCAACCCCTCGAATTGCTCACAGATATAAATATGCATCTGTTCATCGAGCAAGGCATTCGAGGGGGTATTTCGGTTATAACAAAGCGTTGGGCCCAAGCTAAAAATGAAGTTATTGGCAATGGCGAAGGGGGCGAAAATGATAATTATATCATGTACCTTGATGCCAATAATTTGTATGGGTGGGCCATGAGCCAATCTCTGCCATGCGGGGAGTTTGAGTGGGTCTCTGAAGAGACTATCTCTGTGAAAGAGATACTTGAACTTCCCGAAAATAGTCCAGTGGGTTATATTCTCGAAGTTGATCTTGAATACCCCCAGCAGCTTCACGACGACCACAACTGTTATCCACTGGCGCCCGAAAAAATGGAAATCAAATATGAAGATCTCTCTCCTTTTTCTATCGACGCTCTGCACGGAAATAAATACTGCCCAGTCACGAAATTAGTCCCCAATTTAAAAGATAAAAAAAATTATGTTACATATTATAAAAATTTAAAATTTTATTTACAGCAAGGCCTCCAGTTACTAGCTGTACATAAAATATTGAAATTCCAACAAAAGCCGTGGCTAAAAGATTATATAGATTTTAATACCGAGCAACGAAAAAAAGCAAAGTCCCCCTTTGCCAAAGATTTTTTTAAACTTATGAATAATGCAGTATATGGCAAGTCATTGGAGAATATTCGAAGACATAAAGATGTACAGCTAGTGAACTGTGAACAGAAAGCAAAAAAACTTGTCTCAGCTCCTACCTTCAAAAGGTTTCTCCCTTTTGACCACAATTTAGTTGCAGTTGAAAGGTTAAAGCAAACCCTTACATTAAATAAACCCATTTATGTAGGGTTTGTTATATTGGAGCTGAGCAAGATTCTCATGTATAATTTTCATTACAACGTCATAAAGAAAAAATATCAAAATAAATCGACGCTTCTGTTCACCGACACGGACTCTCTAACGTATGAAATCCGTACTCGAAATATATACACGGATATGCAGGCATTTTCCGACATGTTGGATACATCTGATTATCCAAAAGATCACCCCTTATTTGATAAGAAAAATAAGAAGGTGATCGGAAAATTTAAAGATGAGCTCAACAGTAGACCGATTCATGAATTTATCGGTCTACGAGCCAAGATGTATTCTATCATGTCGGCCGATGGGGAGAAAAAAACTGCAAAGGGGGTGGCCAAAAACGTCGTAAAAAATAAAATCAAACATAATCATTATAAGACCTGCTTAGAGAGTCTCCAATCGACGAGAGAGATACAATATCGAATTCAAAGCGAGCGACATCATCTTCACACAACTCAAGTTAACAAAATCGCTTTGTCAGCTTTTGATGACAAGCGTTATATTTTAGAAGATGGTATCCATACGCTCGCGCACGGTCACTATAAAATTTCAAAATAATTATTTTTTCATCAAAAACCATACATTTTTTTTTTATCTTCAAGATTTTCAAAAATCAAACTTCTTTCTTCCAATCAAGACCTGCAAGATAAAAATCAAGATTTTATTCAAGTCAAATCATTTTTCAAAAATCAAGATTTTATTCAAGTCAAGATAAAATGTTTCATCAACTGGGGTGCATTATTCTATACAAGATCTATTTTTCCAAAGTTAATTTAAAGGTGCTAGCAGCTTTGGGCGACAAGGGGTACTCAATAATAAAAATCTTCTCTTCTTCTTCTCAAATCTTTGAAAAACTGTGGTCGTCAAACGTCTTCGAATATAGTGGCCGTGTATAAAAGGCATCGGGTGGTTTAAAATTTTTTCTCCCCAAATGAATTGTAGTGTCATGAAAAACATGGCGGGTGGACGGATGGGTACAATTCATAAAAATATTTTTTTTCTTTCTTTCTTCAAAATAAAAAAAAAAATTCTTCAAAAGAAGAACTTTCAATTTTCTTCAAATAAGAATCTTTCTTCAATATAAAATGTTTCTTCAAAAGAACTTTAATTTTCTTCAAGAAACTGAATTTATTTATTTATGCTACATAACCAAGAACTTTCAATTTTCTTCAAGAATTGAACTTATGTATGGTGCATAATCAAGAACTATCATTTTCATAGTGCATAACTAAGAACTATTATTTTCATAGTGCATAACTAAGAACTATTATTTTCGTGGTGCATAACTAAAAACTATTATTTTCATGGTGCATAATCAAGAACTATTGATTTCGTGGTGCATAACTAAAAACTGTAAAGCTAAAGAACTAAATTTATGGTGCATAATCAAGAACTATTGATTTCGTGGTGCATAACTAAGAACTATTATTTTAAAATAATTTTGCTACGCTTAAAATTTGCTGCGAATGACTTAGCTGAACACCATGCGGGTCCAAACAGAAGGTTTCTTCTCAGAACATCATGCAAGTTCAAACAGAAGGTTTCTTCTCAGAACATCATGCAAGTTCAAACATGCTCACCTAAAGATGTGGTAACTATATTTATTTCTTTTTTTCTCATTCAATGAATAAAAATTGTTTAAGTAAAATGTTTTCTTTTTCTTTCTTTTATTTCGTTACAGGTCTGTCGCAGATAACTGGTGGAAAAGGATATGCAGATGGGAAAAATAATAATTGTGGCGTTATGAATTGTTTTCATAGCGGGTGGTTATGGTGGGTCCACAATTAAAAAATTAAAAAAATTTCCCTGTCCAGAAAGAACTTGTTCAAAACCCTTTTTAGAAAAAACACGTCTTATCCTGTCCTTATCTCATAATCCCTTCCGTTCTTACTTCCTGGATCATTTCCTGTTTAAACATGCCCCACTTCCTGCTCCAACATGTCTGTTATCCCCACCTGAGACTTCCGGTGTCCACACCTGTCCCTTCCGCTGACCTTCACAGTCACAGAAGGTCACCACCGCATCCACCGCTGGCGCAGAACCCCTATTTATTATCTACTAGTAATATTTCGGATATTGGTTCAACATTATAAATCTTCAATATTGTTTTGTTACTAGAGTAGTGATTGTTAAAATAAAATTGAGTGAAAGAGAAAACGTGTAAGTATATACTTTACAGGTCTGATATAAAAACTAGTCGTTGGGGCCACTGCAATACTTGCCCATCATGGATATGCATAATATAAAATATGAAAATAAAACATGTGTAAACTATTTATAAAATGCATTGCAATTCGAATAAAATCTTGGCTTGATGACGTCATAAACTTTAAATGCTCTATAACTCCAAAATTGATAATCATATTTACTAACAGTTTATTGCGTCAGATTAAGCGTCTCATTTACAACTAAAATATATTTTTGAATTGAAATTTGAATAAAATACAGGGTAATGAAAAATTAAAGATTGTGGAAAATAGGATTATAAATATCTCGGCAACTAATCATCCGATTCACTTCAATCTTTATGCAAAATGAATGTTTTTTTATTGTTTTTTATACTCACTTCATAAAATAAGAAATTTCGAAAATTTATACGTACCTTTTATCAGAACGATTATTTCGAGAGTCCGAACAAAAATAGTTCCGGATATTCGAGATTACTGAAATTCAATAAGCTTCTTCCCATTATTACATACTAAGTGCATACCAAATTTCAAGTCCCTATCTCAATTTGTTCGGGAGATAGATCGTTTACAGACACACAGACAGACGGACGGCTTTTTTTTCTAAAAATGTGTTTTTCGGAATCTCTAGTGTCTGAAACGTGTAAATCTATCAATTTGTTTTTTCGATTTTCAAAACGATTACAAGACTATAAGTAATAAAGTTTTGCATTTTTATTTTCTAATAATTTAATAACATATACTACAAGAAAAGTTTAAATAAATCTTTTAACAATATAATAAAATATAACACCTTGTAATAGTATATTACTTTTAAATGCTAAAGGTGTAAAATTAACAACTATAATATAAATTAAAATAATTTTTATTAGTTGTTTTACATGTTTCGACTCTTCTGAGTCATTTTCAAAAACAAAATGAGAATATTCTAAAGCTGCACGGGCTTTGAAGTTATTATTTACATGTACTTTTTAAAAAATTACGCACGTTATCTATTATTTTTTACTTGATTGTTTATTTTCATATCTTTGAGCATGGAGTAATTCTAGCCACAGTTTCGGTAAAATAAAGAAGACGGATCCAAGAATTACTACATAGGCATGACCAGCAGGAAATTTAATTGCAGAAAAAAAGAGCATATAGCTGATATTAAATACAATAGAAAAACTACAGCCCTAGCAAGATTATATCAAGAAGAAACAATCCAAATAAATTTCAATGAAAGTAAAATAATATTTCCCTCCAGTCTACACTATCCATCCATAATAAGAGAAACCATAGAGATACTCACGCGCAAAAATACAATATGTAACGATGCGGCATCTTTTAATTTACCGAAACTGTGGCTAGAATTACTCCATGCTCAAAGATATGAAAATAAACAATCAAGTAAAAAATAATAGATAACGTGCGTAATTTTTTAAAAAGTACATGTAAATAATAACTTCAAAGCCCGTGCAGCTTTAGAATATTCTCATTTTGTTTTTGAAAATGACTCAGAAGAGTCGAAACATGTAAAACAACTAATAAAAATTATTTTAATTTATATTATAGTTGTTAATTTTACACCTTTAGCATTTAAAAGTAATATAAATCTTTTAATTTAACACTTTTCCGTTCAACAACAAAAATTAAAACAAACTGATTTTCTCGAAAAAAAATCGTGAATTTAGCTTTAATTATTTAGTATAAAAAAAAAAAAAAACCTTGATACTTGTTTTCTGAGATTGGACAGGAAATTCTACACTCAGCTGTAGCACTTAACGGACTTCTTTTATGTTGTTTATTTCGTATTTACTTTTCTTAATGTAGGAAATAATTTTACGTTGTTGAAATGTTCTAATGTGTTGACAGAAACTGCTCAGTAAATATGGGTAGTACTTTTTAAATGTAAGTTTTCTTCAATCTCCAGCTTGAAACTAAAATTATTAAAACAAGAACGTAATAAGATATGCTTTTAAACTTTTAATTAAAAAAAATCTTACCTTTGTATATAAAAAATTAAGAAATATTGAAAAAAGAAATTGAGTAAAAAAAAAATTTTTTTTAATGATTACTTTAAAATAGATGTAATAACTTAGTAGCAAAACAAAAGAGATGCTAACCATCCAGATTTGTAAATACTACTAATTTTGAATAAAACTTTTTGTGTTATTTAATCTCAAAAGTTCAACACTAAATAAAGGTGACTTTTTATTCTAAATTACTTGTATAAAAAAATCCCGATAGTTGGCAGCTCTAGAAGAATAGTGAGACAGTACTGCTTATATTTGTTTATCATAAATATATTTTGGCCAATATTGGCATGAAATATTGCCACAATATCGGGATACTTACATTCTGAAAATATTGCACCAAATATGCAAGAAATATATATAAAATCTTATTGCCAATATTTACAACAAAACTTCGAATATCTGTTTATTAGCAGCATTGAATTGCAAATATGCCTAATGTAAAGCCAATATTTAAGCAATACTGGTATTTGTATAGAGATATTTCGGATAAATGGCTATACATTTGTCCCAAATTTAATCAAAATCTTCAATGTTGTTTGGCTACTAGGATAGCGAATGTTAAAAAAAGGAATGATTGAGAAAACGTGTAAATGTCTTCTACATGTCTGAAATATAAATTAAGAAACGTATAAGTTCACTTTGTAACAATATAATAACGTAGATTGAAAGAAAATTTCAAATAAATCTTTTCTTTTAACACTATTCTTTTCAGTAAAAATAAATAAAACTGCTTATCTTAAAATACAATTTAGCGAAAATAGTTTTAGTTGTTTTGTCTGTAAAATAAACTTGATACTTGATTTCTACACTTAGTGACGCCTATAGCACTTAAAAGACTTTTCTTTTTAGCACTTTCCAACCTAGTTGAAAAGTGCTTATGACTTCGGTTTGTCTGGCCGTCTGCCGTCTGGCCGTCTGGCCGTCTGCCGTCTGGCCGTCTGGCCGTCTGCCGTCTGCCGTCTGTCCGTGCTCTAACTCCCGTAAATAGGCTCGGATTGCTCTGCAATTTTTATATGTTATGGTCGTTATCTATAACATGTTCCCTATTTCAACGGAAGTGTGTAGCACTTATAGTTTTTTTACAGGGAGACTCAAAAGAATTCCGTTACATTGCGGTCTATGGGGAAAAATCATTTGCGGTTTATTTAAATAATGTTTCACTATTTTAAACGCATTGAAATTTATATATATTACTAAGGTGCATTAGAAGAAGCTTAATATGGAACAGGGTGTGCATAGCACTTATAGTTAATTTACAGGGACAGTAAAAATAATTCCGTTACATTACGTCTATGGAGAAAAATCGTCTGCGGTTTATATAATGTTTCACTATTTTAAACGCATTGAAATTTATATAGATCACTAAGGTGCATTACAAGAGACTTACTACGGAATATTGTGTGTATAGCAGTCATCGTTCATTTACAGGGACACGCAAAAGAATTCTCTACTGTCTGTTAACAATAATTCCTGGAAGTGCGTTTTAAGTTATTGAACGCGATTTTAATTTTAACTCGCTTTTTGTCTATTACGTGGTGTGTATAAATTCTGTAGATCCTATACAGGGCAGCACAAAAGTTCGCGAACACATTTCTGTTTATTGACAAACTCCAGACGGAGAATTTTAAACTGTGCTACGCGTTTCCTAACTGAACTAAAATTATCATCCTATGTAGTATATATACAAATCTATAGATCCTATACAGGGCTGAATAAAAGTATTCGGATATTTTTCCGAATATTGTATATGTTGGAAATTCCTAAAATTATGTTTTTAAATATGTTATGCGTTTTCTAAATTGTTTACTTAGATGTTAGCTTTTAGCTTATTAAACGGTATGATTTGTAAAATTATTTTGGAAGCGTTGGAAAGTGCTATATAATCTATGCTTGACGCATGATTTTTCGTTCTTGTTTACTTTAATCTTACTTTTGTTCACACAAGAACCGTTGCTAAAATGCTTTAACTAGTTGAGAGAAACTCACAAGTAAATATGACTAGTACATTTTTAATGTCATGTTTCTTTACACGCAGTTTCATAATATATGTATTAAAAACATGAACGTAAAAAGTATGTATTTAAACTTGTATTTTTCACTCTTTCAAATTTAATTAGTTTTCATTTGCAAAGATAAGGGACAAAAGTGCGTAAAAAAGTTGCTTTTCCGAACATTATATGAAAATAGAGATAAAAAGAGATTAGAAAAAAGTCCTTCATATAGGAAAAGGTAGCTTTCCTATATCTTCGTTTTAAAATTTTAGCTAATGTTACACGAAAACAGCAAGTTAAAATGCAAAGAAACGTTTACAAAAGATTCGTTAATACTGAATTTGAATAAGAAATTCGCCAAATTATTGAGAAATAGCCAAATTGGCTTCATTTATGAAGACATTTTGGTCGCCAAATTTGGCGATATTTCGCCAAATGTCGCCAATTTTGTGAATTTTGTCGCCAATGTCGCCAATTTTGGCGCTAACGGATATGAATATATAGTTTTATGCGTATGATTGGGAAAATTATTACAACAATGAAAGAAAATAATTTGCGAGTAATCGCGTTAATGTGCTGTTTTGTTTCAAAATGTCAGCCACCCTAGAATTTCAAACTGCTCTATCTCAGCCATTTTTTAAAATAGAGGTAAACCAAAAAATTCTCTGGCATCCTTGTATCAAGGCCTAAAACGTAATTAAAAAATAAATTTGAATTTTTAATTTTTTTGTATATTTATTTTAGTTTTAAATTTTTAAATGGCCGCCATCTTGAAACAAAATGGCGGACAAAGCTAGCCAACGAACTCGGTCGAGACATTGGTTAGCTTAATACACACAATTAGTTTCATCAAAATTGATTTATAAATACGAGCGTTATCGTATGACATAGGTCAGATATATATATCTATATATATAAAAGAAAGTCCTTTCTGGCTAGATGATCAACGCACAGCCAAAACTATTGAATCTACAAAGACGAAACTTGCAGGAAAAATACTTCTTAATATGTAGAGGCGCACTAAGACGGGATTTTCAAAAACTCCACCCCTAAAGGGGGTAAAAAGGAGAACAAACTTTAAAAAAATTCCTTAAAAATCGGGTATTATAGTTATGTGACAAATGATAACATATTTTAATGTATTTTTGTATGCTGAATCGAATGGTATCAATTAAATACTCATAAGTCAAATAGTTCGTGAGATATTGCACATTTTTCTAATTTGGCGAAGTCTTTGACGCCAAAATCTAACAATTCTAACAATACAAGTGATAATTTCTAAAAATACATCCGTTACTATAGCAATGGAAGAAATTCAAATTAAATCTTTTTGTTTATTTTTGCAGATAGAAACATTAACTGCTCAATTGGGAATTGGATATTATTCTTACGGATATTTATGTAATTGTGTATTATTATTATTTCTACAAAAGCCACGATTTAAAATAAAATGTGATTGCTAAAATAAAGGGTACATCTCAATTATACCGTCGACCACTTTTCATTAAAAAAAAAAATCATCGCGAAACATGAACTCCAAATAAACAAATGGAAGAATGTTGCCATTGGAACATCAAAATAAATAAATAAAATAAAATAAATTCAGAAAAGCCCCACTCACCAAAGTGTCCAGTAAGTTTTAACACAAAAATTACAATATATTAATGAAAATAGAAAAAAAAATCTTGGATATTTATTAATTTACATTATTTTTCTTAATTATCCTTCTCGGCTGGTGAATAAATGTTTGTGACGTCAGTTGAAATTGATCTATTGCACTTAACTATGAAACGCAACATTTTTACAATGCATTTTCTCTTTTAATGTCATGGCACAGCCGTTTAAAGACGCAATTTTTATTTTAATTAACGAAATAACTAAAATATCAGAAAAACAAAATGAAAAATACAGGTAAATGTCGAATTAAAAACCGCTTCATGACATAACAAACACGTTTAATACTTCTGACGTCAAGTGAATGGGACTGCATTTTTGGCGTTAAATCTTATAGTTTGGCGATAGTTTTTTTTTATGAAAAGTGGTCGACGGGATAATGGAGAAGTACCAAATAAAGTGTCCAAGGTCTGATTAGTATTATGTATTACTGCTTTATTTGTTTTCAGTCTTCAGCCATGTTTCTCTTTTTCTTTGGGTAGTTATTCATACGATTTCGGGCTAATTTTCCGCAATCGGATACCTCGCCAATTGGCGTATTAGCCACAATGTTGAAAGCATCATTTATGTTTGAAGCGAAATCTTCATGATGAATCCTGTTACAGAAAATCATATCCTCATCTACTATGAGTATAAACCGCATATTCACATTTTAATCAGGTAATGTTTTTTGAAAGGTTTTAGCGTATAGCTATTCTACGTTGCTTTGTTATAGAGCTAAAGAGGAAAGCTCTAAAATTATGTGAACCCGATTATTAAAGATTATTTTAAAAAATTCTACTGAACAATTTTTAATGGAAGTGATTTTTCATGTATGGTTAATGACCCTATAACATATCATTCTATGTTGCTTAGTGATAGAGCTAATGGGAAAGTGATTGGGAAAGGTGAATGCAATTATGAAAGATATATCTACTATGTTAAATGCAAATTCGTATTTCATTCCGACCATTTATAATTTGAGTTCTGCTGTACGGACTTTGGTGCGATTTACACTGTTAGCAGGAATGAGATGTCTCTGCTTTTTTGCATACCAGTATAATCTTAGAGAAAACGTTGTTCTTTTAAATCGCAGAATGTTCCGATTAAATAAAAAACATTTTCTGTAAGATTATACTGGTATGCAAAAAAGCGAATAAATCACATCCCTGACTGTTAGTTAGGCAATTTTGTGGGGATGGTTGGTACTTCTCTGGAGCAAAGTTTTCGTCTGCGTTGTGTTTTCTGAAGCGAAAGCTTGACAACGAATCCGATTACTAAAATCATATCATATTCATCTATAATATTTATAAAACGCAAATTCTTATTCCATTCCGATCGGTTAAAACTCAGGTTCTACCGAACAGATTTTTATATGATTTCACTGTTAGTTAGATAATTTGTTTTAGAAAGGTTTTAAAATAAAGTATATTGTTCTACATTACTTATTTATAGAGCCACGGGAGGAAGTTATAGATAAAATTAGGTGAACCCGATTATGAAAGATTACCTTTTTTAAAGTTCTACTGAACGGATTTTGATGGGAGTTTCGCAGTGTGATAATATTTCAGGAATTGATTTTCTACATTGTTTAGTTATGGAACTATGGGAGAAAGTTGTCAGTGGTGTAGTCGTAAAAAAAACAAACATTGCATATACTCTATAGACAGAGGATATATACTAGAGAGTATATATTATAGCTACGGACGGTGTGCAGAATTTCGTCTTAAAAATTCCAGAAGGTTGACGGCGTATACCAGCATATACTTTCTACAAAATTCCTGAGAGTTCTATCAACAGGTGATTATGAAAGATACATTTATCTGTCTACTGTATATGTATAATGCAAAGGGAATTTCGATCCTGCCGCTTCTACCTTGAATTCTGCTGAATGGATTATGCTGGAACTTGCACTGTTAGTTAGCTAAATTTTGAGGGGAAGTTTTAGTGCATAACATATCGTTCTATGTTGCTTAGTTAAAGAATTAGGGGGGGGGGCATTTCTATAATCAGTTGAACCCAATTATGAAACATTAGACTTTTTTAAAGATTCTGCTGAATGGATTTCTATGGAACTTGCATTGTTAATTTTCCAGGGATAGTTTTAGTATATTGCATATCGTTATATCGTTCTTTAGAAAATCATACTGTAAATGATTAAATAAACGAGTTGGTCTTTAGCAGCCTAAATTTCGCGTAACACATTAGAAAATATAACAGCGTAATGGCTTTCGTATCGTTTTACACAATGCGGAAGGACATGAAGGTAAAACTTCATGTTTCTTTAAACCACACAATCAAATTCACCGATATATTTCACCGATTCAAGTTTTTGTTGGAGAAACCGACCAGCGTAGCGAGCAAAGCCTGCTAGGTAATGATAATGGTTAATTTTATCTGTATATAAAATTCTATATTATGTAAAAGGAAGTCCTGATTTGGGAGATCATCAACGCACAGTCAAAACTACTGAAGCTACAAACATGAAATTCGCAGGGAAAATACTTCTTCGGATGTAGAGGCGCAATAAGAAAGTTTTCCTAATATTCCATCCCTAAAGGGGTTAAAATGGGAACAAACAATAACAAAATTTCTTAAAAATCGGGTTTTATATTTATTTGTCAAATGATAACATATTTCAATGTATTTTTGCATGCTGAATCGAATGGTACCAAATAAAAATATTCTAACTCCAACAATTCGTGATATATTGCATATTTTCGAATTTGGCGTTGCCTTTGGCGACAAAACCTGAAAATTTATTGCATTGATCGCCAAGTGATATTTCCTAAAATACATTCGTCATTGTTAAAGATCGAACAATACTTGGCGATTTATAAGATACTGGATAAGAAAAAAAAATCACCTGATATTTTGATTCTCAATAATGCCAGTTCTCGGGCTCTTTGTTTTAACTTTTTTGTTTGCTTCGGGAATTTGGAATTGAATATTATTCGGTATTTTTATGTTAGCTGGGTGCCAGTGATCGCCAATTTTTTTTTTAATCTCGCCAATCTTTTTTTTTTTTTGCTAATCTTTTAACGTTAGCTAATAACAACTAATGACAACTAGCCATTATTTTAACATTGCGATAAAATATCTTAAAAAAATTATTTAAAATAACTAAAATAAATCATAATAAAATACATAAACACAAACATATCAATACAAATAAAATGTCACGCAAAATGTTTCAATTCAAATGATGCCAATTGAAACAAGATTTGGTGAGTTTTTACTGGCGCCCAGCAATATAAAATTACCAATTATTCTTACGGATATTTATGTAATTGTGATTTTTAAATAAAATATTCTTGCTGAAGTAAAGTTTCGAGGGTCTGTAAGGTTTCGATATAGCACATTTTCTATAATTTGGTGATGCCTTTAGCGCCAACTCATCAATATTTCTAACATTACAAGTTATAATTTCTAAAATTGCATCCATTACTATATCTTCTTTACTACTGCCAATGCAACATATCCGGGGAGTCTCATCCTGCCACTTCAAGGCACGGCACGAGGTGCAGGGTAACTGAGATTCGAGATCAACAGCCTTATTCGTGGAATAATCAATATGAGGATCATAATTAAAACCAGACAAATACATAGTAGTCCAAGGTAATAAATTGATATGCGATCTCTTTTCATATTTTCCTGTAGCTGTCTGACCAAAAGCGTACATTGTTGGATGAATGCAATTCACTGGTATATTTAGTTTGATTCAAAATTCGTTTGGAGAAACCGACCAGCGTAGCGGGCGAAGCTTGCTAGTATATATATATATATATATATATATATATATGGATATATACACTATATTTCCAATGATGACCGGTCACTTGCGGTTTTAGACGTTTTGTTAAATATCTGGAAAGATACATGAGGAATTATCTTGAAACTTCAGCAGTGTAAACAACATGATAAACGTCATATATTTCCGCGAAGATTTTTTCCCGAAACCCCATAAGGGGCCGTCAACAAATTGAAGAAAAACGAATATCTTTTGGATAACCCTGTAAAAACTAATATTGCAAAATCATTCAAACTGTAGATTATGATTAAGTGGCTTATTGTAATAATTTGGGTTCATTTGTATGAAGATAGCATATATGCTCTAAGTGAAATTCAGGTTTTTATAAAAATAGTCCCAAATTTTACCAAGTTTTTTGCTTATAATTTACAGAGTTTTTAATATAAAAACAAGTTATTTTCAGAAAATATGACAAAAGATTAAAATTAGCATAGTACCTAAACTATTTCAAAGAAAGAATTCCCGTTTGATAGCAGTATTTAAAATGTACCGAAAATCCAAATAAGGTGTAAAAATCGAGTATTTTATTCAAAACTTCAAAGTTTGTTACAATTTCTATATGAAGACTTTCCCGTACGCATAAAATTTTAAGATACATTAAAACTAGACATAAATTCATACAGAAGGGCTATGCTCTTTTTATTTTAGTCTATTTCGCGATAAAAAATAGATAATTGGTAACTTTTTTTTAAACCGATTGTTCGTCTTTATGTGCATACATATGTGTGTATGTGTCGGAAACACATTTGACCATAGAATATACTACATCGCCAAAATTCGACACTTTCAATTTTAGACGTTTATCGAATATCTAGAGAAATACTTGACGAATAGTACTAGAACTTCAGGCATCTACATAAAATGTTTGACGTTATAATTTTGTGGAAAATTTTAGTTACGAGGACAACGAGGTGGCAACAACAAATTCAGTAGAAAAATAATATTTCCGACCACCTTGTAAAATAAAATACTCCAAATAGACTTTACGTGTAGCAAATGACTGTGGCGGTCCTGAACATAATTTGAATTTATCTGTATAAGAATAGCTCTTGATTCATGAAGATATAAAGTTTTTTTAATAAAATTCAAGAAATCTTTGAATTTTTTTATTTTTTTACAGCATGCAAGGTTTTTAACCGCATTTAAAGCCACATTCCGAAAACTTTACAAAGTGCCGTAGAAATAATATACTGAAATTAAATTATGAATATATTAAACACTTCAGAAAATATGAGCAATTGTATGAAATACTATTTAACTACTTATGCGAGCATGATAACAATTTTTTTTTACATAATTTGGTAGTCAAGTATATGGGGCAGCTCATTAAAAAAGACAAAGCGAATTTAGTAAAAATTCAGAATATATCAAGGATATAATGAACTGAAGACAGTTATTTTCTAAAAGTAACTGTATGATAAGGGACTTTCTACAAATTGTAATTTTCATTTTTTACTGTTTCTTTCTATTGATGTCAAAATTTTCTTGTAAGATTCATCCTAGATCCTATTCCAACCCATGAAACTATTCCAATCCAAGAGCGTATTCCAGCCCAAAAACCTATTAAAACAAAAAATATCATAATCAAAGCATTCGTACAAACGTTTTTCGTAGATATATGTTAAATATACATCCATTTGTTGAAAGTTGGTAATAAAAATGACAATTTGGTGAAAATCTCTTATCATCCAGCTATTTATAAAACGAACACTCTGAATGCTGTAACAAATTTTTATCGTTTAATAAGATAGAATTTAATATCTAAGTAATTTGGAACCCCCTCTCCCCCCCCCCAAAAAAAAATTGCAATTACTATTTGTAATAAGAAATGTATTCGAATTATTTTGTGAAGCCCTGTAAATGATCTATAGAGTTTTATCACATCAAGTAATGTGTAAAAAATATGATATAATTTAGTTCAGTTAGGAAACGTATAACACAGTTTAAAATCCCTTTTCAACACTTTCCGTTAATAAACCGAAATGTACTCGAATGATTTTGGTTAATTCTGTATATGATGATTTGAATTTATACACACCAAGTAATATGCAAAATAATAGTTAAATTATAAAAACGCATACCACAACTGAAAACACATTTCAAACAATTATCACTCATAGACAGTACTGTAATACAATTATTTCGTATGTCCCTGTAATTGAATGACAAATGCCATGCACGCCATATTCAACAGTAGCCTTTTTGTAGTGCACCTTAGTGTTGTACACCAATTCCAATGTGTTTGAAATCGTGTTACATCATTAAAATACATTGAAAATCATTACCCCCATAAACGATAATGCAGTGAAGTTCTTTTGGGTGTCCCTGTAAACGAACAATAAATGCTGTACGTTTCATTTTCGATACCGAACATGCCATAGTAATGCTGAATAACATACTATATCAATTACATAACAATACTAGTACATTTACGCGAGATAGTGCACAGGCAGACAAACGGAAAGGCAGACGAACACAGAAATGGAAGTCCGAAACACCTCTCAACTGTATTTGAAAGTGTTAAAAAGTACTATCTCCGAGGAAATTCTTGTTCTAAATACAAGAGAGTAAAATTAAAGTACACTTTAATTCGCCAAGCAGCCTATTATTTTAGCATGAATTATCACACGTTAGCTACAATATGAATCACATTGAAGCGGACATAGATGTCAATTGTTAATACAAATAGGCATACTTCATACGTATTGATAAATGCCATATGGCAATTGTCAGTGACTGGTATTGGCAATTGTATTCAGACGGAAATTTTCAATACAAAAATACATTGGTATTCACATTCCATCTTTACTTATAGGGTTTCTGAAATAACGACGAGAGTTTTCAATTGAAGCTGAATATAAGATTGGAAATTATTTGCTGTAAGCAGGGCTCTCAGCATTCCTTAAAAGTTGATACCTTTGCCCCAATTATTATAAAACAGTACACTTTATAATACATTTATATTGCAATAGTTAATTTTTTATTGTAGTACGTATATTGTACTATGGTTAGACTTTTCCATGACTCCTCTAAGATGTGTTACACAAAAACGCATCTACAGGGCATGGAGTTGCTTTTCAGCTAGAAAGCCCTTGAAATCATCCAATGTCCACTGTTTACTTAAAGAATGTACACGAAAGATTTCTGTTTTTAAAATAACGTTAGCAAAGGTAGAAAAGTTTAAGAACGCTGTTATCCCTGTGTAAACATCGGCCATTTAAAGACAGTTTTAGCTTAGAAAGTTGGCTGAAAAAGTAAGAGAAGCAAGTAAACTAAACAAACCTCAAAACTGGATATCCAACAAATTCTGTTTTATAAACTGGTGAGCGACTTAAAAGTTTATTTCAGTGTTTCTATTACCCCCTTTATTGTCTGGCGTCATGGTAATGGGACATATCATTACATTTATTATTAATTTGTCATTATTATTACTTTTGTTATTATCTGCTGCATGTAATAATGATAATATGTCTCTACGTTTAATGTTATTATTTCGTTAATTTCGACATTTTGTAAGAAACAAAAAGAAATTCACTTAAAGCAAAAATACACCGTTGCTGAAACTTTTATTTAATTTTTTTTTACTTCCTTTAAATTTAAAAATAGGGTATATTTGATCAAACCAATATTTTATGATTAAAAAAAAAATACTATCGGAAAGTTTTAATTCTATTTAATCCATCTGTAATACTACGTTTTCTAAACGATATAAAAATCCTTTCATAGCCTATTGCCATATTGATAGTACGTAAAATATATAATATATATTAAATCCTACAAAATAAATAAATATTACTCATAAGTAAATAAATATCAACAAATAAATAAATAATAAACAAGTGGGTAAGTGTGATCTAAGATCGCGCAAAGGGTTTCGCTTATTTTTCCTTTCGGAACACTTTATTCTTTAATTAATACATCCAAATTATTAATTTATAATCATCCTTATAATTTATCAATACATTATATAAATAACGTAGAGGGCAGCACCATTAAATTTGCAAATAAAATGATAATAAGAGGAATCTATTTTATTAAAAATATTCGAGAACTGCCTTTCAAACAATTCTAGCAGCATATGTTTGTATATCTGAAAAAATAATATTTAAATACATGATTTAATATTAGCTAAAAAAAGAAACACTTACAATGACAAAAGAGAAAATACGAAAGTTCTTTTATTTAAAATTATCGGTCAATGAAATGTAAAATTTTCAAATTTTAACTTTCGTCGTCGAGGGTAGAACCCGGAATCTTTGGGTAAGAGCAAAACGCGCGACCACTGAACCATCTAGCCAACGCGAGAAAGGATGAAATTAAGGTTCTGTTTTAATATCTTAGAAAATTGTCGAATGTCATTATGGTATATATCCATTTAATTAAAATAATATGTCTTTTTCAAATTTTTATGATTTGTCGTGTGACAAGAGATATTTAACTATAAGCATGCAAAATTTCAAGACTCTAACTTATACAGTTTCCGAGTACGAACTTTGTGAGAGACAGATAAAGGAGTGAGACGAGAAATGTAAAATTTTCAAATTTTAACTTTCGTCGTCGAGGATAGAACCCGGAATCTTTGGGTAGGAGCAAAACGCGCGACCACTGAACTATCTAGCCAACGCGAGAAAGGATGAAATTAAGGTTCTGTTTTAATATCTTAGAAAATTGTCGAATGTCATTATGGTATATATCCATTTAATTAAAATAATATGTCTTTTTCAAATTTTTATGATTTGTCGTGTGACAAGAGATATTTAACTATAAGCATGCAAAATTTCAAGACTCTAACTTATACAGTTTCCGAGTACGAACTTTGTGAGAGACAGACAAAGGAGTGAGACGAGTAGGGTTTCATCAAATGAACGAAACTCTAATAAGTATTCGTTAGATGTGAGTAATCCTTAATTTTTGCCTTTTTGATAGTTACTTTTATTTTTTTAAACCTAATAGTTATTTTCCCAAAAATAAAAATACAAAATCTGAACTCGAAAGGGTTAACTTTATTTTTCTCAAAATTTTTTATACAACTGCATACCTACGATTGTTTTATGATCTGAAAATTATAATACATTTGTGTCACATTTTTATATAAATTTTTTTATTGAAATGTTGTAGCCAAAACTTTATAGGTATTAATGTCACAAAACATTCTACATATTGTGACAACCGAAACATGATTGAAGCAAATCACAAAATTCCTAACAATTTTATAATTGTAAAAACAAATTTCTACAGAAAAGTTGGCAATCTACATCTATAAAAAGTGCGCTAAATATAAAATATCGATTGGAGTATAATTTTTTAACGAAATTTTTGAAAAGTAAAAAGTCTGATTGTGGTATCAAATAGCCCTACCGTGTTAAATTTATCGCTATGCTGTTAAACTACTAAAAAATATTATAACCAAAATTTGTCTCGACTGTTATTAGCATGGTAGAAAACTAAATTTTATCAACAACAGAATAAGTTATAGTTTAATAAAATCAAATAAATTAAGATAATTAAAAAACTGACATTAGTAGCCAACTGTATCTATATTTTTAATTTCATACATATTAATCTCTGGCAGTTAAAAAAAAAGAAAAAAAAATATTCTTTTAGCCATATTTATCCATTGAAGTGGAACTGCAATACAGTGAAACAGACACTTATGAAGTAAGACTTCGACTTCACACGGAAAAGAAAAAATAAAGATTGAAACCAGGAAAAATTTAAGATTTTATTTTATACAAATATAACCTTACATTTCGAAATTTAAATAAAAAAGCTTAATGAATATCACACATTATGTTGATTTGATTTCATTTTACGGGTGCTTGTACTTTTAAACAATATATTAAATATATCTTATAAAAGAAATCATTATGAATCATTATGAGATTTGTGAATGAAGGGTTTCACGAAACAGTATGCTTTATGCAACAGTTTATTATATAACCAGCTTTAAAGACTTCACTAATCGGTTTTCAATTGAGTGAGTTATATTCAATTTAGCTTTAGAGTATTTTCCATACTCTATTATACGAAAATTCCACTATTGTGCGCATATGAAATTTAGAATTAAAGTTTCTAATTTATTTATGATATACTTGTACTGTGTGAAATTTATATTTAGGTTTGTATAAAATTATTATACACTTAATTTCTCTTGGCTGTCGAGGGTATGTTAGAAAGCTAAATTTAATTACCAGGTGTAAAAATTATAAAATGATGAAAATAAATATAATACATGGGTGAATATATATATAAAAAATAAAACTATGCATCATACTTCAGAAAATGTGTATGAATAATTAAATTTGTGTAAAATTTAGTATAAAATGAAGTTTTAACAAAATGAAAAAAATAATTATTCCTTTTTAGGGTTTCGTTCATCTCACGAAACTCTATTACTCCTGCTTCGTTGTCTGTCCGTCACAGAGCCGGTTCTCAGAAACTATGTAACTTACAGTTATAAAATTTTGGATACTTGTAGCTGAATACCTCCTATGAAGCTCAAAATCATAAAATTTGAAAAATTCGTATTATTTTAATAAATAGAGATAAAAAACTAAAACTCTAACAGTCTTTTCCTATACAATTTACACATTTTTCGTTATAGCAGTTACCACCAATTAAAAATCCATAATAAAATTATTTCTACAAAAATTAATTTTCTATTGAAAGACTTCCACGTGCAAAATGAAAATGAAATAAAAAGTTTCACCAACTGAAAAAAAATATATATGATTTCATATTGATAATAAAACGGAAATTTTCAAACATTTCTCAATAATACAAGGAGTATGAGTATGTGTAAATTCAGAAAGCAGCTTAATATGATGTCATTAGAGAATTAGAAAGAAAATTAATCTGACGTCTAACATTTTGAAGGTCTCTATACAACATGTTTAATTTTGAAATTGATTTTTTTTTATCGCATTTAGTCCACATGACAGATATTATTATGAGTATAAGAGTATAATAGCGGGCACACTTACCCGCTTGTTTTATTTTGTATCGCTATGTATAGTTTTAAACAGCTATGGGGTAAAACTACGTCAATTTTGGACGAAAAAGAAAAGCTTGAAAATAAGCATTCAAAGAAATATAATATTTAACAGACAAGAATTAATTTATAATTAAATTTCAAAATTTAAATACTGAACTCAAATGCAGAGCGTCTATTGACATAATAAACAGAATTATAATCCTTTTTAGGGTTCCGTACTTAAAAAAGTCAAAACGGAACCATTATAAGATCACTCGTGTGTCTGTCTGTCACAGCCGTTTTTTCGTAAACTATGGAACGTGGAAAGTTAAAATTTGATGGAAGTTATAAAGGCTATTGATCCACATATGTATAGATTATTAGCCATTCACAAATAAATTTAGAGGGGCCAATTAAGTTACTTAAAAAATAAAATTCTTTTTGTGTATACTGTAGAGTATCGCGTTCGAAAGATCTTGTAACACCGAACTTAATATATATATATATATATATATATTACAAAATTTAAATTTTTTCCGCAATTATTCTATAAAATTTGTCCATTCAATAATATTCGGTATATAACCCAGCTTATTAAAATAATTCTCATTCTTAAAATAGCCTTTTACTATCCATATGTAAAGCCAATTATTCCTAATCCACTTAATAATATTTATTCGAATGTAGTTATTCTAAAAATGGCGATAGCTTTTTTAATTTATTCTTTAAATAGAACATCTTTATTTTAATCCATTATTAAAATTCATTAGTATTATTCCCGTGTGGTCAAATTGCTATAACTTCTTTATTTAAATGCTAAAATATCGTATCTCTTAAAATATTCCGCTCAAAAAACCTCATTTCATAAAGTTATCCTATTATTAAATATCAAATGTCTATTAAAATATTTCCGAAAAACTTTAATTCTTTTTTTTTTCCCTTTTATAAAGATTCATTTTCTTTTCTTCTTATTATTTTTATTACGTATTAAATTCGAAGTTTAGCTACAGCCTCAAAAACAGATAAGCTCGTTTGTTGATATGACAGGCATCTGGTACGAGATTATGGAATATTCTGGAAGGGCGTAGAAAATTTTTGCATTTTACAACAAAATAAATCCACCGGAAATATTGATAAAGTTCCAAAAGAGACCTTTTGATTCGATAGAAGTGGGTCACGTGACGTATTCCGTATTATTACGCAAGCTAGTTTAAAAACACGATCATCCTGATTCGGGGAGGATTTTTTCGACGCTGGTGTTTGCTAAAAGAATCGGGACGGATTCTAGAAAATAATGGAACGTTGTATTTTTTTTCGTTTAGCGTTGGCTAATGAGCATTTTCCCTGAAGAGATGTCTTAAACTGGAAATAAAAGGTTCTTCGACAAAAATATGGACTGACATTTCTTGTTGTTGATGATACCACCCGGCCGCCTGATGCGAACTAAAAGGGAAACCAATAACATAGCTAACCCTATTTATCACGAGCACGACTGCCTTCTTCCCGGATTTGAACTTGGAAACACGACATTAATATAATAAGTCGAACAGGATGCTGGTGATCAACAGAAAGTTTGTGTAGTTAAACGTGAAATTTGCCGATTAGAAGAATATGTTACGAGGACGTCTACGCCATTACAGCACGTTTACGTCTGGTGTTTTGTTATTTTGTAGTTTTATAATAAATTAAAAATGGTCAAGCCTAAAAGAGAAAAGAAGAGGAAAAGTTGGCCTAAGTGAAGTTGTTGCTAGAGAATATACTATTCATCTTCATAAGCGTCTTCATGGTGTTGGTTTTAAAGGATTGCGAAAAAGCAGAACTTTTGTGTTATCAAGAAAATTAAAGATTTTTAGATATGTGAAACTTTCCTGTGAAATATGCTCAAGAGTAACTGTAAGTTGGTATTTTTATTTATTGGTATCTTTATATGTTGATATTTATTAGTTTATGTTATATTTAAAATGTTTTATTTATTTGATAGTCTACCTTGAAATTTAAAGGTTTTATATACTACGTTATACTGATTAAAATTTTGTTTTTAAAATTTATTTCTGTTGCAAATATTTAAGTGTTGTTAAGTTTAATTAATTTATTTGATGATTTCGTGTGATACGTCATTGTAATATTATAGACAGCGGTATAATTTATATTTTCATGTTTTAAGAACAGATATTCTTAAAAGAAAAATTCTATTATTTTTAATATGTTACTAAGATCTGATCTGTATTTTATAAAGAGACAATTTTTATCCTAAGGGAACATTCCTGGCACCATGCCAAACCTAAGCTACAAAACAGCTATTATGAGGAGAGAAAAAAAAAAAAAAAATCTGTATGTTGAATAATAAGTGACTGGTGGTTTGAATTGTAGTAAATTAATGAGCCACTGAAAGATTATTTATGATGTAAATATGTAAATAGAGTGTTAGTATTTTATTGTTTATTTAAACTGTGAATATATAAAACTAAATTTAGTATGTTATTGTTTATTTTCATTAATGTAGGATTTATGATGCATTTACCAACTTGCTAAAATATTTAATATAGAAACTTTGAAAATTTTTGATGGTGTTATAATATTAATAAAGTGTTTAAATAAAATGCTAGGTCAGGTAGAAATTAGATTACTGGAACATGTAGACATTTAGCACTATGTTAACCTAGCTGAATTGCTCTATTAGGTAATTTGAATTTTAATAATCTTAAGCTCACCAATGGGGAATTTTTTTTACACCTCATTTGTCCATAGCTTAGGTAAAAATAAGTTCATTATTTACCAAGTCCTTAAATTTACTAGAATTGAATACTCAGAATAATTATGATGTGATGATAGAATTAATACGTGATGACGATCAATATGAAGATAAAGTCATGTTTTCCTTGATGACAAATAATAAAAATATTTAGAAGAGAAATTGGAAAATGTAGGTAAGTTGCATTCAAAAAATTCATAGGGTATGTAATAAAATTTTGTTGATGATGTTGCTCTTCTTGTTCTTTTTGCTGATGATACAATTGTTATTATTATTATTACTATGATAAAAAAATTTATTCTAAGGTAGTTAATGCAACATATTAAATTTAAATTTATCAAAAATAATAAATAAAATTTAGGAGATTTTTATGTATTTTATTGAATAAATGTTCTGGTTAATGCTTAATTTGGATTCACAAATTCTTATAATTCTTAAAAATTCAATAGGAAAGGTTTGAATTCAGTTATGTTTCTGTCAGAAGGGTATATAGGGTCTTAATTTGGAGACATGGAACAATTCGCAACCATATTTTTCACGAAATAATTTCAGACTATTTCATGAGCAACCCAAACAACAATCAAAACCAACACAGACATCACAATCACCATCACAAAATCAAACTAAAGTAAAAACAATAGAGTAAATTCTAATTATTTAAATATCTCTTATTACAATAATTTTCAACATTATCAGGTATGTTCTTGGTGCGCAACGAGAATATTACTTGTTTTTGAGAGTTTTTGAGGTTGAGTAGACACCTTTTGCAGGCATAAGATGTGTATTTTGATTTTAGGAATTGTCAAATTGATGTTGAAAAATGAAATTAAATGTTTTAATTCTATATCAAAATAAACTATTTTTACTTTATTTACTTTTTCTTAAACCAATTGTTTCAAAAATTTAATATTATGTTATTTACTTCAATAGATAATCAAATAGTAACCGTTTATAAGTATTTCTATAATTATATAAATGATTGGATAGTGATGATGTGATTTTACAGTGATTGTTTTGGTGTGACAATAGAAAATTAAGTAAAAAAAAAAAAAAAAAAAAAAAAACTCTCTGCATTTAGGATATGAATACTTATAACTTAACAGTATAATTTTGTAAAAGGGTATCAGAGGAAAAAAATATTGTAAGGAACTAATGGTTGAGAGTTCAATTTCTAAATATTTAGATTTAAATTTATTTGGATTTTGAAATTATTATATATTTTTTTTTTGTATACTTTCGACTGGCAAAAATACTTTCTTATATAATTAGAAAAATAAGAAATTTATTTATTTGCTATGTAATTATTTTATCCTCAACCAATATTTTTCCTAACAATAAATAAACAAACTGTGATATTTTCTTAAATTATACTGATGTTATTATATTATTATTTCTACTATTGAATTATATTATGAATTACTACATATGTTGAGAAGTATTAGTTATATTGAAAGTTATTATTGTTATGTTTATGAATTGAATTTTATTATAGCATTTATTTATATTATTGAAGAGTTATATTATTTATTAGTGAAAAAATGTTTGACAAATATTAGTTAAAGATGGTGGGATCCCAACAGAAATATAACAAATCCCACAGGAATATAACAAAGATAACATATTCCAAGTACAATAAACGACCAAGAGATAATTTGACTTGTTTATTATGTGAGAAAATTAATGTGATACTTAAGAGAAGATGTTGTGACAAGTGCTAGCATTATAAGGTCATTATAAAGTATTGGTAAGAATGACTACAGTTTTAAAATTTTGATGGAGTAATGTCTTTATTTTCAGCCTTTACATAAAAACTGTATTTTTAAGAAAGGGACTGCAGTAACCATTTTTTTTTAAAAACAAAATGAGGACTTATCACGATCCAAGAAAGAGACTGAAATAAAACAGTTGGATCTAATGAACTCAAATTTGAATTAAGTCGAATTTTTTTTTAAAACTTTGTTTTAACAATTTGCTAGTGACTACTTATTCTAAAGCTTGTGAACTTGGTAAAAGCAAAATTCTGTTACTATTATTATCCTGTTTTTCTTGTTTATTAATATTTATTATTTATTGTTATTGTATTTTTCTTGTGCACTTACAAATGGTAAGTGAGATTGTAACCATTTCTTGTATTATTTTACAGGGGAAATGCTCGTAGCTTTATTTTTATTTATCTGTTAATTTTAATTGATTACTATTATTTTATTTTTGTTTTTGTTTTTGTCTTCCAGTTCTTCATAAATTCCTCATCACCTTGCTGGCAGTCTCTAAATTTATACTAGTCAAAATTCAAATTTCTAAAGTATTAAATTTATATTGTCTGAATTTATAGTTACTTAACTATTAACTTCATCCAAAATCTTTAGGGAGGGGGGATAATATTACAAAATTTAATTTTTTTCCGCAAATATTCTATAAAATTTGTCCATTCAATAATATTCGGTATATAACCCAGCTTATTAAAATAATTCTCATTCTTAAAATAGCCTTTTACTATCCATATGTAAAGCCAATTATTCCTAATCCACTTAATAATATTTATTCGAATGTAGTTATTCTAAAAATGGCGATAGCTTTTTTAATTTATTCTTTAAATAGAACATCTTTATTTTAATCCATTATTAAAATTCATTAGTATTATTCCCGTGTGGTCAAATTGCTATAACTTCTTTATTTAAATGCTAAAATATCGTATCTCTTAAAATATTCCGCTCAAAAAACCTTATTTCATAAAGTTATCCTATTATTAAATATCAAATGTCTATTAAAATATTTCCGAAAAACTTTAATTCTTTTTTTTTCCCCTTTTATAAAGATTCATTTTCTTTTCTTCTTATTATTTTTATTACGTATTAAATTCGAAGTTTAGCTACAGCCTCAAAAACAGATAAGCTCGTTTGTTGATATGACAGGCATCTGGTACGAGATTATGGAATATTCTGGAAGGGCGTAGAAAATTTTTGCATTTTACAACAAAATAAATCCACCGGAAATATTGATAAAGTTCCAAAAGAGACCTTTTGATTCAATAGAAGTGGGTCACGTGACGTATTCTGTATTATTACGCAAGCTAGTTTAAAAACACGATCATCCTGATTCGGGGAGGATTTTTTCGACGCTGGTGTTTGCTAAAAGAATCGGGACGGATTCTAGAAAATAATGGAACGTTGTATTTTTTTTCGTTTAGCGTTGGCTAATGAGCATTTTCCCTGAAGAGATGTCTTAAACTGGAAATAAAAGGTTCTTCGACAAAAATATGGACTGACATTTCTTGTTGTTGATGATACCACCCGGCCGCCTGATGCGAACTAAAAGGGAAACCAATAACATAGCTAACCCTATTTATCACGAGCACGACTGCCTTCTTCCCGGATTTGAACTTGGAAACACGACATATATATATATATATATATATATATATATATATATTCTAGATATTATATTTTCAGAGATACCGTAGAAAATGCAATGCAAAAAAAACCCCTCTACTTTCGAAATGCCCCCCCCCCTCTACTTTCGAATGCACTGAAATTAAAATTATGAATAAATTAGGGGTAGTCGGAGTTTATTTAAACCTTGCAGGAAAACTATATCAATTATCCTAGGTTACATAGATTTTGGGAAAATCGCGTTTTCCCGTTACACATAAAGTTTACTTTCAGGCGCTCAGCGCGGGGGGGAGGGGGTTGAGGGGTGTTCCAGGTACATATGAACGCAGAATCATCCAAGGATTATTGATAATGATTCTCGAAAAAAAATTGGTAATTATTTGATATATTCATCAAGTTACTTGAATTTTTTTTTTAAATATGTATCGTGTGGCGTTTTGTTCAAAAGATTTCGTATTACCGAACTGAAAAATATACTTGTTTTAATTTTAGGTATTATAATTTCAAAGATATCGTCGAAAATGTACTGCAAAAATATGTCCCTCCCCCCGCCCCCAATTTCCCAACCTACATAACGAAAATTATGAAAAAATTAGAGGTAATAGGAGTTTATTTATACTTTGCAGTGAAACTACAGCGATTCTCCTATGTCTCATAGTTTTACAAAAAATCGTATTTTTCCGTTACACACAAACTTAAATTTGCGGACACTCAGCGGGGGAGATGATGGGCGCAGGAGTTACCTATCGACGCGGAATCATCCAAGGATTGTTGATTTTTGAAAAAAAAAAAAATTAGCCGAGATATTAATTAAAAACAAATCTAGAAAAACGCGATACAGACGAAACTACCGTTACAACTTTGCTACCTCCCTTCGATGCAAGCTTGGTACAATGCCAAATTTAAACTTTTTACAACGTTTTTGTTTTAGGTAAGACGAATCATAGTGATAAAAAGTCAACTTTTCATTCGAATGAATTGAATTATTGATGTTAATTTTTTAAATATAATTCATAGAATAATTCCAAGATATTAAAAGTCAGTAGTTTTACGATAACAATCGCTGATAACGCAATGTGTAATTCATTCACAATGAAAAAACTTTTCAATTACAAATAACTTCAATAATCATGCGTACAATTATCATGCTTTTATATTACATAAATTGTAATGTGTGAGAGATAGGAAATATAGCAAAACGCAAGACATTTGAAAAAAAAATCTTTAAAAAATTAGATGGTTAAGCAAAGTATCAGAACCGTTCTAAGAAATTATAATCGTATACTTAAAACATGTTCTAATTGAAAACTAGTATGGAAAACGATAAATATTTCTCACTCGGAAGCAAAGGCGTTGTACAAAGCTTAAACAAAACATGGCTGAGTGCCTGCCACGCTTCGGAAAGATGCTCACAAGTCACCTGTCAATCATATTTGACGTAACAGTAGACAATTTTAAGGCAATTAAAAGGAAAAAAAAACGCAAAAATTTCTGTCTCATTGGTTTATTAAAAACTAGCTGTTACCCGTGACTTCGTTCACGTAACATTAAAAAAGAATAAATGCATTAATCAAGAAAAATATTTCACCCCCCGATAATTAAAAACGTAAATAATTAACTAACTCTTTATCATACTTCATAAGAGAAAATAAGGTATTTCTTTGTTATAGGGGCCTTGACATAGCTCAGTTTTAAATAAGTACAATTTGTCAAAAAACAAATATCAGTTTTACCTGATAAATCATTTTACTTTTAACGACATTGAAAAACGTTTTAACAGCAATCATTTAAAAATAATTCATTGGAAATAGTATATGCTTTTTTGTTTAAATTCAATTCTTGTGAATATGGAGGAATAATTCTACACCTAAATGCAAGGCGCTTCAATTGCAAAGCTTTTTACAACCCAAAACTACATGCAAACGTAACATTTACATGTGTTACGTTTGCATGTAACAGTAATAGTTACATGCAAACGTAACACTTGCAATTGCAAAGCTTTTTGCAACCCAAACTTATGTAAACATTACTTTTGCATGTAATTTTCAGTGCAAATTAACGTTTATAAGGGTTCAAATTAAAATTAATTTGGGTGCAAATTACATGTAAATGTTACGTTTGCATTTAATTTGGGGTTGCGAAAAGCTTTGCAATTGCAAGTGTTACGTTTGCAAGTAACAGCAAATATGCCTCATTGGTTTAATCTATAGCTGAAACAACTCTTGATTTCTTGACAATATGCTGACAGGCGATTTTTGTTCTGCAGAATAAATTAATTCATAAAGTTTGAATATGTGGAAATATGTTTTTAATTTTCGGAAATTCTACTGTAATCAAGATTTTTTTTTTCACCAACTATTCAAATTGAAAATAAATTTTTTTTTCAGTTTTAATGAGAAAATGGCATAAAAATTTATTAATCCGTTTTATTTCTTTTTTTGTTTTTTCTATCCACAAAAATGGAGTAAATTAATTACCGTTGTTAGAGAAATTTCGTTTAAATTTACAATAATAATAATAATAATAATAATAATATGTCGGAATCTAATTTTAAATTTTAAATTCTCAGAGTTTATATGACATCCTTAGATCAATGATGGTGTTAAGTAAATCGCATTGCATTAAGAGTAGTAGTTGCGAAATACAAACAGACAGTCAGATTTTAAAATAATAGACTTGTGTTCATTTTCTTTTTCTAATAATCTTACTGCTGATTATTAATCGCAGAGTTCAGAGAATAAATAGATATGAAATGTTTATGTTTGGCGTGATGCTGAAAATGAATCCCTATAGTTGGCCTATACAACTGGCGGCTTGCTTTGAAAACCTCTCCCCGTCCAATGAAGTCAGCCCTTGGGCCTACGATTTGAGCGATAACCGGCTTCATATTGCAAACCGATTTGACGGTTCACTGCCTCTCTATTCTTTCACTGTACTCTGTAATTATTATTGTATGAAATTGATTCACGCACCATTTGAAACATATTTGCAAAATCCCGTTTTAATTGAAATATGACGTCACTTTGATTCCAGAGAAATCTCTTTTCAATGATATAATTCTTGTTAATTTTCTTTTCCTGGCAATCATGAAGGGAATTTTATCAGAAAACGCACATTGGTATGTAACTCATTTTCAAGCTTATTATTAATCAGCATCAAAAAACATATTTCAGTTATTCATCTTAAATCTGACGTCCATTATGTATATACTTTTATTATACACTGGTATACCTGTTCCTTGTAATGTTACGAATATTTCAAAATACATGTTTTATTTATGACGTCATATTTGTTCAAGCCAAGGAGGATCCTTTTCATAGTTCCATGGTCCAAGCGAAATATTTTCTTAATAATATGATTATTGTTCAGTTTTCCTTCTAATTATAACGCAGTTTTTGATAGAAAATATCTTCTCAACGTAACCAATATTCATACTTCATGTATAATAACAAATACTCCATATTTTTGTTTCAAATATCACGGAAATTCCTCTTCTTTTGAATTCTTTTGAATTTTCATTTTTCACGTGAAAATCTTTCAATTGAAAATTAATTGTTGAGTAAAAAATAATATTTCGGGCTTTGATTTAGTTTTGGCAACGATAAACTATTAGCAACGGTAAAGTAAATTTAACCATTTTAAAATATTATACGAGAAAATGTCCATTTATTCTCTATGAAAACAACGATGTTTTGAATTATTAAGAAAAACATTTGAATAAAATAAACAAAAACCAGCCTATGTTCATATGAGGGTTATAATCAACCTATGTGCAAAGGTACAGGATCATTAAATGCTCCATTTTGACGCTGGCTTCAGCCTAACATTTGCACACAATCAGATTTATAATATTACTAGCTGTTACCCGTGACTTCGTTCACGTATCATTAAAAGAAGAATAAATGCATTAATTAAGCAAAATATTTCATTTCCGATAGTTAGAAACGTAAGTAATTTACTAACTCTTTATCATATTCCATAGGAGACAATACGGTATTTCTATGTTATATAGGCCTTGACATAACTAAGTTTTAAAAAAGTGAAATTTTGTGACAAATAATCACGAATAGGGAACTGCAACCAATGAAAAATGGCGGGCCAGATAATATCGTGGAAATTGGCGAATTGTGTAAAAACATATGTCAAGTTTACCTGGTAAAGCATTTTACTTTAAAGACTTTGTGAAACGTTTTATAGTCATTCTTCAAAGATAATGGAAATAGTATATTCTTTTTCATTACATTCAATTCTTGTGAATAGGGAGCAATAATTGTAGGCCTAAATGCAAGGAGCTTAAATTTGCCTCCTTGATTTAATCTACAACTGAAAAAAAAATCTTTATTTCTAAATGAAAATATGTTGACAGACGATTTTTGTTCTCAAGAATAAATTGATTCATAAAGTTTGAATGTGTGAAAATACGTTTTTATTTTTCAAACATTTTACTGTAATCAAGTTTTTTTTTTCACCATCTATTCAAATTGAAAATAAATTCTTTTTTTCAGTTTAATGGGAAAAAATATATTAATCCGTTTTATTTCTTCTTTTTTATCCACAAAACTGGAATAATTTCGTTGCCATTTTTAGAGAAACTTCGTTAAAATTTACAAATAATAATAATAATAATATCTCGGAATTTAAATCATTTTTTTAAAATCTGAGAGTTTATGTCATCCTCGGATCAATGATAACCGGTGTTAAGTAAATCGCGTTGCGTTCGACAATTTGAGAGGAGTAGTTATGAAATACAAACAAGCGGTCAGATTTTAATATAATACATTCTTATTTCTTTTTCTTTTCCTAATAATCATGTTGTGGTTTTTGGCAAAAAACTCTCATCTGTATGTAACTGATATTCATGCTTAATAATCGGTATAGATTTAAAAAAAAAAAAAAAAAAAAATTTTCGTTTTAAATATAGCGTGAAACTCATCTACTTTCTAAACTTACCGATCCTTGTATTATTAACGTAAGGAATTGATTCAAGCTCCTTGTAAAACACATTTGAAAATTCCCGTTTTATTTCAAATATGACGCCACTTTTTCCACAGAGAAATCTCTTTTTAATGGCATAATTCTTGTTAATTTTCTTTTTCTGGCAATCAGGACGTAAATTTTAGCGGAAAACTCACATGTGTATGTAACTGGTATTCAAGCTAATTATTAATCAGTATCAATAAAAAATATTTCAGTTTTTCATCTTAAATATTACGTCCATTATCTATCTACTTTCATTATACATTTATATTCATGCTCCTTGTATTATAACGAATATTTGAAAATACATGTTTTATTTATGACGTCATATTTGTCCAAGCCGAGGAGGATCCTTTTCATAGTTCCATGATCCAAGCGAAATCTATTTTTAATAATATAATCATTATTCATTTTTCCTTCTAATTGTAACACAGTTTTTGACAGAAAAAGATCTTTTTAATGTAACCGATATTCATACTTCATGTATAATAACAAATATTCCATATTTTTGTTTCAAATAAAACGGAAATTCGTCTTCTTTTGAATTCTTTTTAATTTTCAGTTTTCACGTGAAAAGCGTTCAATTGAAAATTAATTGTTAAGGAAAAATTATTTTTTCCGTGTTTTTACTTATTGGCAACGATCAAAGTCCTAGCAACGATAAAGTAAAATGGTTAAATTGTATGGAAAGTCCATTTATTCTCTATGAAAATACTGAAATTTTTAATTATTAAAGAAAATATTTGAATATAATAAATAAAATCTAGCCTACGTTCATTCGAGGGTTATAATCAACCTATGTGCAAAGATACAGGATCATTAAATGCTCCATTTTGACGCTGGCTTCAGCCTAACATTTGCACACAATCAGATTTATAATATTGCTAGCTGTTACCCGTGACTTCGTTCACTCAACATTAAAAGAACAATAAATACATTAATTAAGCAAAATATTTCATTCCCGATAATTAAAAACGTTAATAATTAACTAACTATTTATCGCATTTCATAGGAGACAATACGGTATTTTTTGTTATAGGGACCTTGACATAACTCAGTCTTAAAAAAGTGAAATTTTGTGGCAAATAATCGCGAAAATGAAATTGCAAACAAGCAAAAAGGAGGGCCAAATAAAATAGTGGAAATAGACGAATTGGGTAAAAACAAATGTCAACTTTACCTGATAGATTTTACTTTTAACACCTTCGTGAAACGTTTTAACAGCCATCCTCCAAAAAAACATTAATTGGAAATAGTATATGCTTTTTCTTTAAATTCAATTCTGCCTCCTTGCTTTAATGTATAGCTGAAACAAATCTTGTTTTCTAAATGACCGTACGTTGACAGGCAATTTTTGTTCTCCAGACTAAATTGAATCATAAAGTTTGAATATGTGAAAATATGTTTTAATTTTTCGGATAACTTACTGAAATCACGATTTTGTTTTCATTATCTATTCAAAGTGAAAATAAATTCTGTTTTTCAGTTTTAATGAGAAAATGGTGTAAAAAATATACTGATCTGTTTTATTTCTCTTTTTTTATACAAAATATGGAGTAATTTACTTTCCGTTTTCAGATAAACTTCGTTCAAACTTACAATAATAGTAATAATAATAATAATAATAATAATAATAATAATAAAAATCTTGGCATCTAATTTAATTTTTTTAAATTCTGAGAGTTTGTGTGACATCCTCGGATCAATGACAACCGGTATTAAGTAAATCACGTCGCGTTCGATAGTCTAGGAGTAGTTGCGAAATACAAACACACAGTCAGATTTTAATATAATAGATTCGTGTTCATTTTCCTTTTCTTAAAATTAGGATGTGATTTTCAGCAGAAAACTCTCATCTGTATATAACGGATACTCATGTTTAATAATCAGTATAGATAAAAAAACATTTAAATTTTTCGTTATAAATATGGCGTGAAGCTCATCTACTTTCTATACTTACTGATCCTTGTATTATTAATGTAAGGAATTGATTCACACTCTTTTTAAAACATATTGGAAAATTGTTTTTTTCTTTTCCAGGCAATTAATTTCAATACTGGCATAGGGGAAATTATGTTACTTTCACGAATTAATATTAAATCTTATGTTTTATCAACAAAAATGGAACTATTAACATTCGTCATTTTTTTAGGTAATCGAGTTATTTCTATTAGTTTTAAGAATGAAAATAACTATTTCTCGCTATCCATGACATCATTTTCGACATAGATAATTTTGCGGAGCATGTTATTGACATTTGCTAACCAATTTCTTTTGAAACTTCTTTTTACTTTTTAAAAAGTTAAATAAAAATACGGTATAGTTATATTAGCCGTGCGCAGACGGTAAAACGCCAAATATTTTACCATACAAATGAAAAAAAAACCCAAGATCAATTTATTTCACCAATCAAAGCCTATCCGCTTTATTTGCGATGTATGAAGTCATATTCGCCTGTTTCCCATGGTTACGCATATTGAAACCTTGTTATTATCAAAAACTAAAAAAAGTACGTTTTATTTCTAATAATATTATTTAATCTTCTTTTTATTTCTTTAATTTTTTTTAATTTCATTTTCATTTTTCACATGAAAATTTTTCAATTGAAACTGAATTGTTGAGTAAAAAATATTATTCCGGGTTTTAAATTAGTTTCGGCAACAATAAAATATTAGCAACGGTAAAGTAAATTTAACCATTTTAAAATATTATACGAAAAAATGTCCATTTATTCTCTATGAAAATAACGAAATTTTGAATTATTAAGAAAAATATTTGAATAAAATAAATAAAAACCAGCCTATGTTCATTTGAGGGTTATAATCATTCTATACGCAAAAATACAGGATCATTAAATGCTCCATATTGACGCTGGCTTCAGCCTAACATTTGCACACAATCAGATTTATAATACTACTAGCTGTTACCCGTGACTTCGTTCATGCAACATTAAAAGACGAATAAATACATTAATTAAGCAAAATATTTCACTCCCGATAATTATAAACGTTAATAATTAACTATTTATCACATTTCATAGGATACAATACGGTATTTTTTGTTATAGGGACCTTGACATAACTTGAAATTTTGTGCCAAATAATCCCGAAAATGAAATTTCAACCAATGCAAAAAGGAGGGCCAAATAAAATCGTGGAAATAGACGAATTGGGTGAAAACAAATGTCAATTTTACCTGATAAACAGTTTTACTGTTAACGCCTTTGTGAAACCTTTTAACAGCCATCCTTCAAAAAAAACATTAATTGGAAATAGTATATGTTCTTTCTTTAAATTCAATTCTGCCTCGTTGGTTTAATGTATAGTTGAAACAAATCTTGTTTTCAAAGTGACAGTATGTTGACAGGCAATTTTTGTTCTCCAAAATAAGTTGATTCATGAAGTTTGAATATGTGAAAATATGTTTTTATTTTTCGGATAATTTACTGAAATCAAGATTTTGTTATCACCATCTATTAAAAATGAAAATAAATTCTGTTTTTCCATTTTAATGAGAAAATGGTGTAAAAAATATACTGATCTGTTTTATTTCTCCTTGTTTCCTCCGTAGAACATTTTGTTATCCAGGGGGCGCTGCCGAGCGCTCAAGACGGGATGATGCGCAGAGTGGATTCCCGCCAGTAGAGATGTTTTGCTTGAGACGTAAGCGCAGTGTACCTACCACTGCCAGTCATTTTTGTTCTCCTTGTAAATAAATGTAATTTGTTAAGTTTTAACTGAACTTTTTATTGAGTACGAAATGATCATCTTAGTTTTCTTACATAAATACAGTCCAACGAAAGTAACCGAGCTATCTACGGATCATGTTTTGGTCATCCGTGCCCCAGCGCTCATTTAGAACACTGTGAATCGCCCTTGGATTTTTGTATGTAGTTATAGATATAATTATAATGGCTACTATTAAAGGTACTGTGATCCTCAATCGGAAACGCGGAAACATACGCAGCCAAGTTACACGAGTATCTAATGCTATAAAATCAAAACTTGGCCAGAAAGATTTGGAACTAAAGTTCAATGCTCTTCAGACATTAAAAAAGAAGACGATGAATTACGCAATGAGTCGTATTCGGTAATTTCTGATGATGATTTACCGGAATTTGAAAATTCTTTGACGGAGATAGAAGAACAGTTAGAAACTCTCGAAGCAAGTCTTCTTGATTTAATAAAGCCTAGTGTTTATAATGTTGAAACTCAAAATAATAATGATAGAATTAATGCTAATGAGTCAAAAATTAAATGGCCCCAATTTTCGGGTCGCTACACAGAGTGGTTTAATTTTAAATTACAATTCACCACCTTGATTGATAGCAACGATGAATTAAATGATGCTCAAAAATTATATTATTTACAATCGGCTTTAACAGGCCCTGTGAAACAATTACAAAATATTGATGATTCTTATTCTTCCTTATTCGAAGATTTGAAAAAACGATTTGAAAACAAACGGTTAGTTGTAAATTCTCATATTTCTGAGTTATTGAGTAACAATAAAATAAAAATTGAAAATGCGAAAGAAATACGCAATCTGGTAGATAATTTATTGAGTCATTTGAGGGCTCTGAAACAATTAGGACTAGAAAATAATAACTTATCAGAATCAATTTTAATGTATTTTGTGTTACAAAGAATCGATCATGAGTCAAGAAAGACATTTTAAATGAGTCTTAACTGTAACGACTTGCCTGAATGGAATATTTTTATTGATTTTTTACTAAAAAGGGCTCAAGCTCTCGAAAACCTACAAAAAAGCAACACCGTTACGAAACCTAGGTATGAAATTACTCAGAAACAAAAAAGTTTAGTATTACAAAATGACAAATTTAATTGCGCATTATGTAAACAACCTCATATGATATTTCGATGTCAAAGGTACTTAGATTTATCGGTTCAAGAGAAATTGAACCAAGTAAGGAAGTTGAAGTTATGTTATAACTGTTTATCGTTATCTCACGCTGTTAATCGATGTAACAAATTAAATAATAAGTGTAGGATTTGTTACTCCAACCATCATAGTTCTCTTCATGGAGCTAATTTTTCGAAACCTGCTTATGAAAATAGGCAAGTTAATTGTATTGCAAATGAACCGCAGTTGAAAACGGAAGACAACGTAAATTCTAATTCAGTAGAATCTACCGCAAATGCGTTTACCTTGAGCTGTCAAAACAATTATGATCAAAATTTGTCTGGCACCAGTTATAATGGTTTGATTTCGACAGCTATGATTTATTTAAGGGGAAGTAATGATTCTTTTTTTCCTTGTATTGCGATTTTAGATACTGCAAGTAATGTCTCATTGGTCACGTTTTCTGTAGCAGATATGTTAGGGTTGCAAAAATATAAAGTTAAGTCATTAATTACTGGATTAAATGATTCTGTCTGTAAAATTAAAAACAGAATAAACGTAGAAATTTCCAACAAGGATAGAAGTTTTAAAAAATTATCTAACATGTTTTTGGTTCCTAAAATCACTGATTTAACCCCGTCAAGCGCCGTAGACATTTCTAATCTGCACTTACCACAGAATTTAACCTACGCGAACCCAAGATTTTTTTAACCTCAGCGAATTCAAGTGTTATTACGAGCAGATGTATATTACGAATTGTTATTAGCTAATCAAATAAAAATTCCTAAAACTTCTATAATTTTACAAAATTCTCATTTAGGATGGATCACGGGTGGAACAATACAAGATAGAAATGAAAGTAAATTTACGTGTCATTTAATAGAAAATCAAGATGAATTAGATTTGAAAACATTTTGGGACTTAGAGACGTTGGGAATTAAAGATGACCCAAACAGTGTTAAAAACGAGAAAATTGTAGAAAAATTTCATGAAACTGTGCGTTTTGAAAATAACAGTATGAAATCAGTCTCCCTTGGACAAGGGATTGGAACCATTTTTAAAATAATTATAAAACCGCCGAAGCGCGACTCTCAGGTCTTATAAAAAGAATGAAACGTGATACAAAGTTATACGAACAATATCGCAATATTTTGAATGAGTATTTAGAGATGAACATAATTGAAAGTGTACCTAATTTAGAAAACCCTTCAGATAAACCAGTTTTTTACTTACCGCACCATACAGTGTTTAGAGAAGATAGTGTTTATACTAAATGTCGAATAGTTTTTGACGCAAGTTCCCATGAAGCTGGACAATTGTCTTTGAATGATTGTCTTGACGCAGGAACTAATTTAAACCCTAATATTTTTCACTTATTGATTTTTTTCAGACTAAACAAAATTGCTTTTCTAGCAGATATAGAGAAGGCTTTTCTACAAATTGCCATAAACGAAAAGGACAGGGATGTTCTGAGATTCTTGTTTATAGATAAGAATCCTGTCGACAATGACGCATTCAATGTTATCGTCTACAGATTTTTACGTCTAACATTTGGCTTGAACTCAAGCCCATTTTTGCTATCTGCTACAATTAAGCATCATCTTAACAAATTGGAAACGGAATATCCAATAACGACAGAAGTACTCCACAATTGTATTTATGTGGACGACTTAATAACCGGGACAGACACAGTCGAAGATTCGGTGAACATTTCGGAACAATCTCATAAAATAATGAAGGAAGCTAGCATGAATTTACGGAAGTGGATTTCGAATAACAACCAGTTAATGGAAATATGGGATAATCGTGGATTTAGTACAATGCCACAACCTTTTGAGAATAGTACAATACATAAAGTTTGGGGATATCGTGGCAACCCAAGCAAGATATACTTTTGATAGATATTGATAATTTGCTCGAATTTTTGCGAAACGCAAAAAATACAAAACGTTTTGTATTACAAGTTGCAGGTAGAATATTTGACCCTCTGGGTCTAATTTCTCCGTATACAATACGAATTAAATGTTTATTTCAAGAACTGTGGAGTAGGAATTTAACATGGGATGAAAAACTGCCCTCCGATATTACAAAGACGTGGAAACAATGGTGTTCCGAACTTCCCCAGTTGAGAAATCTAAAAATTCAAAGGAACATTTTTCAGTTTCCCGATGACTCCAATTACACCATAACTTTGCATACTTTTGCCGATGCCAGCCCAAAAGCATACGGTGCTTCCGTGTATCTGCAAATTGATTCACTAAGTGAATCTTCCTTAAATTTGATTACATCAAAATCCAGAGTGGCACCATTGAAAAAAGTGTCACTTCCAAGACTTGAACTTTTAGCAGCATTAGTTGCTGCACGTTTAACCTGTGAAGTAAGAAAGGTACTAGATCGCAAGGGACCATCGCCTATGTATTTGTGAACAGATTCGCAGATTGTCTTGTACTGGATCAAAGGCACAGCAAACAGGTGGAAGTCAATTGTGTCGAACCGTGTAAAGGAAATCCAAGCTCTGACAGACCCATCCAGGTGGTTTAACTGTGCTGGGTCCGAGAATCCTGCAGATTTGCTGACACGAGGTATTAAATGTGAAAGTGTTGTATTTGTGAACAGATTCGCAGATTGTCTTTTACTGGATCAAAGGCACAGCAAACAGGTGGAAGTCAATTGTGTCGAACCGTGTAAAGGAAATCCAAGCTCTGACAGACCCATCCAGGTGGTTTAACTGTGCTGGGTCAGAGAATCCTGCAGATTTGCTGACACGAGGTATTAAATGTGAAAGTGTTATTCACAATCCTGTATGGTGGACTGGTCCGAAGTTTCTGAAAGACTTAGATATGTGCAATAAAGAACAATCTCTAGTGATTCCAGATCAGGAGATCTATATAAAGGAACTAAAAAGAAACTCCGTGAACATTATTTACAATGACTTTGTTACACTAACTATTTCTCACGAAAACCCCTTAATTCACCATATTTTTGCATGTACTAATAATTTTGTAAAATTAATTCGTATAATGAGTTTTATTTTTAGATTCACCTTCAACTGTCGTAATAAATTGAAGAGAAGAAGTGGACCACTATCCCTCGACGAGGTGAGAGAGGCCGAATCGTTTCTAATTCGGTCATCACAAAGGGGGGAATTTAGGGAAGAATTAAAATGTCTCGAAAAAGGTAAGCCTGTTCACAATAAAAGTAGATTATCTTCCTTAAACGTATTTGTAGGAGAGGATGGATTAATTAGAGTTGGCGGCCGTTTAGCACATGCAGATTTGCCGCTTAACTCAAAGTTTCCAATTGTATTACCTGCAATTCATAAGTTAACGGATATTATTTTAAATTACTTCCATCTCAAATACTTTCATTTAGGCCCACAAGCGTTGCTTTTCCATGTAAGACAAAAATTTTGGCCACTTAATGGCAGGAATAATTGCCGAAGCATTGTTCACAAATGTGTATGCTTCAAGAATAAACCTGTTGTCAGCTCCCAATTGATGGCTGATCTTCCAGGGGAACGTGTGACACCAAATTTTGTATTTTTGGTGACAGGTCTGGATTACTGTGGCCCATTTTCTATTAAATTTAAAAATCAAAGGAAGGGTGTATTGAATAAAATTTATGTCGTAGTGTATGTGTGTTTATGCACCAAGGCAATACACCTGGACTTTGTTTCAGATCTCACAACTCAGGCTTTTATAGCTAGTCTAAAACGTTTCTTTGTCAGAAGGGGGAAATGTGCAAAAATCCTATCTGATAATGCGAAAACGTTCATCGGAGCTGACATCGAGTTGAAAAAATTGCATAAACTGATTAGTTTCCCAGATGAGGAATTGTGTCATTTTTTAACCCATGAAGGTATCAAATGGGAATTTATTCCCCCCAAATCCCCGAATTTTGGTGGCCTCTGGGAGGCTGCTGTAAAATCATTCAAGTTTCATCTAAAACGGGTAATAGGTGATCAAAAATTAACCTTAGAAGTGTTTCTTACTATACTAGCGGAAATTAAGAGAGTTTTTAACTCCCGTCCCCTTACCCCGCTGTCCCCAGATTTAGAAAATTTTGAAACCTTGACACCCTCTCATTTTTTAATCGGTAGGCCGATCACTTCGATCTCCGAACCCCCATTAGATAACATTAATGAAAATAGATTAGCAAAATGGCAGAGAATCACCAAATTTAGTCAGCAAATTTGGAAAGCTTGGAAGCGCGATTATTTAAATAATTTGCAGCAGAGGAGGAAATGGAAATTTAAAAAGGAAGATGTACAGAGACGAACTTTATTACTAATAAAGCAGGAAAATTTACCTTCCACCAAGTGGCAGGTTGGAAGGATAGTTGAAATTTTTAAAGGAAGGGATAATATAATACGAACCGTAAACTTACGGTTACCAGACGGGCGAATTTATAAGAGAAATGTCAGAGATGTCTGCATATTACCAGTTCAGTAACAGATTTCTTTTCTTTCATTAAGCAATTTTTAAGGTATATATTATTTTTGTATGTAATGTAGAATTTTAGTGCATTTATGATTGTATTATTATTGTGTATATAAGTTGTTATATCTTATAATTTTTTCTTATATGATAATTTTTGCAAATTTATATGTGAATGTATATTGAAATTGCATTTCAATCCCCGGGGGAGTGTTTCCTCCGTAGAACATTTTGTTATCCAGGGGGCGCTGCCGAGCGCTCAAGACCGGATGATACGCGGAGCGGATTCCCGCCAGTAGAGATGTTTTGCTTGAGACGTAAGCGCAGTGTACCTACCGCTGCCAGTCATTTTTGATCTCCTTGTAAATAAATGTAATTTGTTAAGTTTTAACTCAACTTTTTATTGAGTACGAAATGATCATCTTAGTTTTCTTACATAAATACAGTCCAACGAGAGTAACCGAGCTATCTACGGATCACTCCTTTTTTATACACAAATATGGAGTAATTTACTTTCAGTTTTTATAAAAACTTCGTTAAAATTAAAGAAAAAAATCTTGGCATCTAATTTAATTTTTTAAATTCTGAGAGTTTGTGTGACATCCTCGGATCAATGATAACCGATATTAAGTAAATCGCGTTGCGTTAGATAGTCTAGGAATAGTTTCTAAATACAAACACACAGTCAGATTTTAATATAATAGATTCGTATGATGTGATTTTTAGCAGAAAACTCTCATCTGTATATAACGGATACTCATGCTTAATAATCAGTATAGATTTAAAAAAAAACATTTAAATTTTTTGTTATAAATATGGCGTGAAACTCATCTACTTTCTATACTTACTGATCCTTGTATTATTAATGTAAGGAGTTGATTCACACTCATTTTAAAACTTAAAGGAAAATTCCCCTTACAAATATGACGTTTCCTTTTCCCCTGAGAAATCCCTTTTTAATGACATAATTCTTGTTAATTTTCTTTTCCGGACAATTAATTTTAATAAAGGCATAGGGGAAATTATGTTACTTTAACGAAATAATATTAAAGCTTTAGGTTTTATCAACAAAAATGGAACTGTTAACATTCGTCATTTTTTTTAGGTAATCGAGTTATTTCTTTTCGTTTTAAGAATGAAAAAAACTATTTCTCGCTATCCATGACATCATTTTTGACATGGATAATTTTGCGGAGAATATTATTGACATTTGCTAGCCATTTTCTTTTTAAACTTCGTTTTACTTTTTTTAAATTTAAATAAAAAATACGGTATAGTTATATTAGCCGTGCGCAGACGGTAAATCGTCAAGTGTTGTGACCATACAAAAGAAAAAAAGTAAAGAAAAAACCCAAGATCGTTTTATTTCACCAATCAAAGCATATCCGCTTTATTTTAGATGTTTCACGTCATATTCGCCTGTTTCCTATGGTTACGCATATTAAAACCTTATATTATTATCAAAAACTAAAAAAAGTACATTTTATTTCTAATAATAATATTTAATCTTCTTTTTAATTCTTTAATTTTTTTTATTCCATTTTCATTTTTCACGTGAAAATTTTTCAATTGTAACCAAATTGTTGATTAAAAATTATTATTCCGGGTTTTGAATTAGTTTTGGCAACGATAAATTATTAGCAACGGTTAAGTAAATTTAACCATTTTAAAATATTATACGAAAAAATGTCCATTTATTCTCTATGAAAATAACGAAATTTTGAATTATTATGAAAAGTATTTGAATAAAATAAACAAAAACCAGTCTATGTTCATTTGAGGGTTATAATTAACCTATATGCAAAGATACAGGGCCATTAAATGCTCCATTTTGACGCTGGCTTCCGCCTAACATTTGCACACAATGAGATATTAGAATTAATTATATCGGGTCATTTCAATTTCAACTTCAGAAACAAAACTAGAAGTAAACTATCGAAATATTTTAAACTCTTATTTTATGCCCATTTATTCAAGAATCTCTACCAGTGGAAACACAAATATTAACAATGTATTCACCAACATTTCCGTGCAATGTGGCGTTATGCATTCATTTTTTAGTTATCATGAACAGATTTGGATAACATTTATAAAAAAGTCATAGAGAAATGCTATATTTGTTACTATTTAGACTTCATATCACTCTGAATGTTCAATACATACATCTATACTTTGCTAGTATATATAGCTATACACAATTCTACGTTGTATAGTTTTTTACGAAGTCTTATTATTGTATTGGCAATGTTTTTTGTACTATGACAGTTAGGAATTAATAAATATAATGAACGGAACTTTTTAAGCGAGAGTAATTTTCGCACTTCACCGATTTATGTTAAATCTTTCTTGAGTTATGCATCATTATGTACAGGTTAAACCGGTTATGAGGTAAAACTATGATACACTTGAATAGACACTTGTGATTCATCAATAAATCTTCAATTTCGAACGAAAGAGAAAAGCTTGAAAATAAACATTTAAATAAATAGAATATTTAACTGACAAAAATTAATTTATTTCTTAAATTCCGAAATTTAAATACTGAACTGTAATGCAAAGCGTCTATTGAGAAACTGAACAGAATTATTATCCTTTTATTTATTTATTTTGAGTTATGCATCATTATGTAGAGATTAAAGGGGCTATCGGTTAAAACTAATATACAATTGAACTAACTAAGGTACAGTTGTCATTCATCAACAAAACCCTAATTTTAGACGAGTAGGAACTGCTTGAAAATAAACATGAAGACAAATAGAATTAATTGAGGATAATTATATAGACTTATCATTAATAGCATTCAACTCTAATACACGGTGTCGATGGAGATAATACATAGAATTATTTATTTATTTTAGGTAGCTTTCAATACAAAAAAGTATAAAGCTACCTATTGCAGCCGTTCGGAGGAGAGCAATTCCGGAAAATTTCGATATATTTTCTCCGATCATGACCCCCAGACCCCAAAACCACCCTCCGTTCAAATGTTGATTTATATATATAAATATATATACATATATATATCTGACCTATGTCATACGATAACGCTCGTATTTATAAATCAATTTTGATGAAACTAATTGTGTGTATTAAGCTCACAAATGCCTCGACCGAGTTCGTTGGCCAGCTTGGTCCGCCATTTTGTTTCAAGATGGCGGCCATTTAAAAATTAACATGACGTGATTACTCGCAAATTATTTTCTTTCATTGTTGTAATAATGTTCCCAATCATACGCATAAAACTATATATTCATATCCGTTAGCGCCAAGTTCTCGCCAAAATTGGCGACATTTGGCGACCAAAATAAGTCTTTATAAATGAAGCCAATTTGGCTATTGCTCAATAATTTGGCGAATTTCTTATTCAAATTCAGTATTAACGAATCTTTTGTAAACGTTTCTTTGCATTTTAACTTGCTATTTTCATGTAACATTAGCTAAAATTTTAAAACGAAGATATAGGAAAGCTACCTTTTCCTCCAGGCACAGGCCGGAAGGACTTTTTTGTATTGAAAGCTACCTAATAGGATACTGTGTAGTTTTGGTACATTTTAGTACTTTATGAAATTTATAGATATATTAGTATAATATTGCTATACACATACTTTCTATCAGCAACTGAGAGTATGGTTAAAGACTAAGTTTAATACAGCCAAGAATAACTTAAAAACTCATGAATATAAATAAATTTAGATGAAATATACAGTGAAATCTCGTTAGTGCAGATTTCCAAATGCGGCCATTTTTCGGTCGCACTAACCGAAGTCTGCATTAAACGATGTAATCATTTGATTAATATAAAAATAATCCCATGCGTGGAATTAATTGGATTCACCTTTTTTTAAGAAACTGAATAGGCCAGAACTTTATGCTAAATGAAACATGCAAATGAATTCATTTATGCTAAATGAAATGTCTTTTTAATTTAGTAGTTTTAGTAAAAAGTAAAATTAATGATAATAGTGTTAATATAAATAAGGCAATTAATCGAGACTAACAAAATTTACAAATAAGTAGCCAGATTTACATACTTTAAATATATTTAAAACCTTCTCAGCGCTGTGAATTTATATATCCATTCACTAAGCAGTAGGATTTATTGCAACAGAAGCATTATTTAAATTAGAATAAATCCGCAGAGATACTGTAGTATTAAAACATGGAGTATTAATAACTATCAATAATTATATTTATATACGTAATTAAGTCTTTTATATAGTGTTTGAAAATCATTCATTTGATCATCTTTTTCTAGTATTTTAAACACATTACAGAAGGAACAATACTGCAATTTTGTAGTTTTGCTTCGCGGTCAGAAAGTTATAAAGTCAGCTCTATTTCCGACAGAGAAGTGCTTATCCCCCCCCTTTTTTTTTTTTTTTGAGAAACACTCCAAAATTTGTTTTGTTAAATCAGATTTCGATTGGTAATGTCGGCGAACAGCTGGCAGCAGTGTTTGAACCTCTCACATTGTCAGTTGTGAAGTGTTATCTTTCTCTCTATCAGTGTCGCTAATACCTTGATCTCGCAATAAAATATGCGAAACCAGAATTGCTTTATAAAAGTTATGTGCAAAACGAGTGCCTTTAGATTATCAACTGTTAATTGTAACACAATTTTCCGCACTATCTGATGTGTAGAACGCAATATGTCGTTAACATTAATTTCAAATACAAAATTATGGGAAAAACAAAATTGTCCTCATTAACTGGATACCTCCTAATCGGAGATGCATTAAGAAGAGTTCGCTCACTGTTAAAAATTTGCAGTAAACTGTCCAGTCATAACCGTAATTTAACTCTACTCTGACCATAATATGGGCAATAATATGATCAAAATAGAGTTAAATTACGGTTATTTAATCGTTTTCTATAAAAACGGTGAAATGACTGGACAGTTTGTTTCAAATTTTTAACAGTGTGTATTTATTAAGTTGTATTGTTTTCATCAGCTTATCTACATGAATATGTAAATTCCTAAAAAAATCGGATTATTTAAAAATGCATCTTTTGAAAAAAATGAACAGAATTATTATTTTTTTTATAATTTCTGTTGTTGTTGTGTTGTTGTGGCTTATCCTCCAACTGTCTGACGAAGTCAGACAAGATCCAAAATTCCGTTAATCCTAAGAAAGTCCAGAACCAGAAGGGGGAAATCATATAAGTCTTCTCTGGAAAGACCTAAGCAGTCCAGGATGTGTTCAGCAGAGGCCTGTTGAGCTTGACATTTAGTGCAGATTTTGAAGATTTTTCTGCCCTCAAAAAACGAGAGACTTTTTGTGTGTCCACTTGCCAATCTTGAAATCGTCGTTCGAGAGGCCCTGTCACAGTTGATAGCGAACGAAGAGCCCGGGTCTTTGCCTGCGTACCAGTGGTGGCTGGGAGGGACCTTCCACTCCTTTGAAATTTCAGATATAACTCTAGATTGATGCTCTGAGTAGGTAAGGGATGAAAAGGAAGGTATAGATTGACAACAACCCTCCTTGGCCAAGCGATCAGCTTGCTCGTGCCATAAATGTCTACATGGGATGGAATCCACTGTGCACCATGGTAATATATTTTATCACGTACACGTTAAACTGTCACTGAAGTACACTTGAATAGACCAATAAAACTTCAATATTTTATTGGCAAGGAAAGCTTGAAACAGCTATTTGAAAAAACAGAAGATTTTATTTTACAAAAAAATTTGAAATTTAAATACCGAACTCAAGTGCAGAGCGCACGCTTATGGATAGCATAAATCTCATAATAGGATTTCATTATAAGAACGTCTGAAATGTTAAACAAAAATATTAAATATTTTAGAAACAAAATCACAATGCATCTTGTGAATGTAGTATTAGAATACAATATCCATTGTTCAATAGTTGATAATACCGGCTCTGAAAATACATTTGTTTTATAGGAACACACACTTCGCACATACACATTACTAATCTCTTTACATTTAATTCTATAATGTTCAGTCTAACTGTATCGTATTTTCTATACTATATTATATATATAAATGATAATTCCACTACTGTGAGTATATAAAATATAAAATTGGGATTTATAAATTATCTATTGTATAATTTTACGATATGAATCTATTGTATTAAATTTATAGATATAAAATGTATTATTATACATCTAATTCCTTTTGGCTTTAGAGACCATGTTAAAACGCTAAGTTTGATTTAAGAGAAGAATGAATTATAATATAATATAAACTAAGCTTAATTTTATTAAAAATATGCATTATATTATGGAAAATGGAATAATGTAGATCATTTTATGAGCTTCCAAATTGTCATACAATCTCAGACCCATAAGATATGAAAGCTAATTGCGAAAATATTATAGAGCCATTAAAAATAAAAGGTATACGATATCGCGAGAATGCTCACATACGTCACGTCACATCTGTGACCAAAATGCCATAACCGTGTGACGTCACACTGTGATAAAATTTTGAGCGTCTTCGAGATCGTACGAAAACTTAAAAGGAAAATTTAAAACATCCTAAGCCATAAAAAAAATAAATGTTCAAGAACTTTTATATTTTTCGTGACGCTGTAGTGACGTCACTGCAAATCATGCAAGTCACGTCACATTTGTTACCAAATTTTCAGCACTCTGTGACCTCACATAGTGACCAAAAATATAATTTGGGGAAAAATATTTTAGAGGAAAAAATAACATACAAAGAGAATATCCTTTACTAAATCTCATAAAATGTAAAATTGAACTATGCCATTTATCTGAATCTCTCACTTTGTCTCTAACTATTTAAATAAACTGTATATTTGAAAAATAAAATTATAAATAAATGTCTATATGCATATATATTTGTATTAAGCGAGAGATAATTTATTCACAGTTTCATTTCCATTTTAAAGAAATTTCACAAAAAATACTACATAGTAAACATACAAAAATCATCAAATTTTACAACATCGAAAGGTTGTTGTGGAAAGTCATAGAGCTTCCATTGTAATAAAATTGGTACCAATTTAAAGGTTTGTTAACATTTTGGTTATCTTTCCCTGCCGCGTGAAACGCATCTGCTAATTTTGTAATACAAAAAGTATTTGTTTAAAAATCTCCACTTTTCATTAACCACTTCTGTAATATTATTGATTATTACTGAATTATTTCTTCTACATTTAACTTCAGAGCAAGAGTATTTATCTATTGCAATTATTTTGAATCTTAGGCATCGGAACACATCATTCTGAGATCGAAATTTCAATTATGTTCGAGTATCATTAATAAAACAGGAAAGGATGGAGGACCACATGTGTAGAACTAGGGAGTGAAGAAGTTAATTATACTGCGGTACCATTCAACCAAATGATGGTAACATACATGGTACATAAAATGAGGGCTGATGTTTGCGAGTTCAATACCAGCGCGGTCTGGTCGGGATGACAATGCAAGGCTGTTCCTTGTACGGGTCAATTTTTTGTGTCAATTTCCCTTTAAAATACCCCCCTAAAGGCATCATTCGAATAAGAATTTGTTGTTTCTACGATTTTATTTTGTATCGTGTATTATAATATAATATGTTAGCATATTCTTTTTGTATGATTTTTTTTCGTATTATGTATTTGTAAAATACAGGCACTGAATCTCATAGATCCAGTAAGACTTTATGTGGGAAATCCGTAAGAAAAAACCCCAATAACATTATTATTAATTATAATTAATGATTTCTTTTTTATCTATGTGTGCACAAAATTGTAAATTTTATTAATTAAAAAAAAAAAATCTTTTACCACAAAGATGTTTTATATGATGTGTTTTACACCATTTGTTAGTCTAATTTTTAAACAAAGTTTTCAAACGGCACTGCTACTACGTGAATTGTAAATACTTTTTCATTGTTTAAATTTTTATTTACAGTAATTTCCTGAAATTAAGGGACCTGAACTTCGTGAGGAAATGCTCGAAATGACCTTGAACTTTGAGAATGTAAAGAACATGTTTGACTTCATGTTTTTCAGTGACGATTTAGTCCCGAGAACAATGATAAATTTAATAATAAAATAATATTTGCGTTTGCCCCCAAAAAGAACATGCTGAAAATGATCTGTCACTGTCGCAAATAACTATATAGGTCTTGTTCGACGCTTTTGTGCATTTGTCAAAGAATAGCGCTCATATGAATAGTGCACATATCGGGCATATCATATAGCATGCATAAGAATACCTCGTATATAACATGTATTGTGGAAGAATACCGCGCATATAATAGCGCGAATAATCGCGCATCGTAACAGCGCGGATAATCGCGCATCATAATAGCGCGCATGGGGAAGAATAGCGAGCATCACATCATTTATATACATATATATATGAGGAAGAATAGCGCGCATATATATTGCACATGTGGAAGAATAGCGCGAATATAACGCGCAAATAGCGCGCATATCAAGTTAAAGCGATGCGCGCTTTAACTTGAAGATGTTAACGTTTCTGTGAAAAATTCAAATGTTTTATTTTTTTAGCATGCAGAGTTTTCAATCGTATTGAACATCGCTCTCCAAAAACTTGGCAAAGAACAGTAGAAATTGTATAATGCAATTAAAAGATGAATATATTGAATATTTTATGACATACAGGTATTTGTATGAAATTATTTTTAACTGCGCATGCGCGAACTATACCAGAGATATTTTTCATAATTTGGTAGTCAGTTCTATAGAGCAATTTATATAAAAAGTTCATTCAAATATCGCGAAAATTCAGAAACATACAGGCAATACAGTGAGCTAATTGACAAATTGGGGATTATATCCTATAGCAGGGGTTCTCCAACTATGGTACGCGTACCAGTACTGGTAAGCGAAGGTCTCGCTACTGGTACGCAAAAGTCTGATACTGGTATGTGAAATGATATACAGCATATTTTTATGAAATCAAAACTGGATTAAGTTTATTACCCAGGAAATTTTCGAACGCTATTACTTACCCATCATACATAGTATAGGGTAAAGTCTGGTAATCGTTTTGAAAATCGAAATTTTTTTTGACGGATTTACACGTTTCAGACACTGGAGATTCCGAAAAACATATTTTTAGAAAAAAAAAATTGCCGTCCGTCTGTGTGTCTGTGTGTCTGTGTGTGTGTCTGTGTGTGTGTCTGTGTGTCTGTAAATGCTCTATCTCCCGAAAAAACTGAGATAGAGACTTGCAATTTGGTATGTACTTAGTATGTAATAATGGAAAGAAGCCTATTTCATTTCAATAACCTCGATTAACCGGAACTATTTTTTTCGGACTCTCGAAATATTCGTTCTGATAACAGGTATATAAAAATTTTCGAAATTGGTTATTTTAAGAAATGAATATAAAATACAATAAAAAAACATAAATTTTGCATAAAGCATGAAATCTATCGGATAATCAGTTGCCGAGATATTTGGAATCCTATTTACCACACTCTTCGATTTTTCATGACCCTGTATTACATTCAAATTTCACTTCAAAGATATATTTTAATTGGAAATTTGACGCTTAATCAGATGCAATAAACCGCTAGTTAATAGGATTATTATTTTTGGAGTTAAAAAGATGTTTCTTTCAAGCAATTCAGTAATCGAGCCCTCAAAGTTTATGACGTCATCAAGCCCCGATTTTATTTGAATTGCAATGCATTTTATAAGTAGTTTACACATTTTTTATTTTAATATTTTACATTATGCATATCCATGATGGGTAAGTATTACGGTGGCCCCCAACGACTAGTTTTTTTTGCTACTAGATTTTAGAGCAATATATCTATGTGAATGTACTTTTTCTTCAATTCTTCATATGAAAAACAAATACAGGAAAGAACTAAACATCGAATATGGCTTACGACTACAGCTAACTAATATTGAACCAGACATGAGGAATCTGTGCTTGATAGTCCAAGCTTACCCTTCTCATTACCGATACTAGGGAATTACTGCAATAAAGCTACGATGTATGAATCAGTAGGCCAATATGTCATAAGTATTGTGTTTGTTTTTAATAAAAATACTGTATTTTGATATGGTATGTATTATTAAAATGTAATGATGATAATATTTTTTTATTTGAATATTAATATAAAGCAGTCAATCTAAGTACCAATTTAGTAATTTAATCTTGCATTTTGAAGTACAGTTAAACCTGCTAAGACGGAAGCATAAAAGACTTAGGAAATATTCCGTTTTAGACAAGTTCCGTTTTTGCAGTGTTTTTTATATTAGCTTTATGTTCGTTGCCAGGAGGTACGTGGAAGTATGAACTTCGATTTAATGGTACGCCTGTCTAAAAGTTTGGGAACCCCTGTCCTATAGGATTATACGGGATTTCCTCCTCAATTTATCAATTAGCTCACTGTACTGTCTGTATCTTTCTGAGTTTTCACGATAGTTGACTGGTCTTTTTTATATGAGTTGTTCTATAGTATTAACAACTAAATCATGACAAATAATCTTTACTGTATTTCGCGCATGCACAGTTAAAATTTATTTCATACAAATATACATATCTCATTAAATATTCAATACGTTAATATTTTAATTGCATAATCTATTTCTACTATTATATGTCAAGTTTTTGGAAAGCGGTGTTAAATTCGTTTGAAAACTCTGTATGTTATAAACAAAACACTTCTAAATTTTAAACAGAAACGTTAACATCTTCCCGAATATACAATACATGCGATGCTTACACAAATTCACATAAATGTTGAACAGGACCTACATAGTCATTTGCTACAGTAACAGACCACTTTGAGCATTTTCTGTTACTTGGGTGATCGTAAATATTATTTTATTATTTAATTTTTTCTTCCCCCCCCCCCCTAATTGTCCTCGCAACAAAATCTTCACTGAAAATTATTAAGTCAAACATGCCTTTTACATTCTTGAAGTTTAAGGACAGAATTTCAATAGATATTCGAAAAAAGGTCTAAAATCGAAAAAAACAGTCACTGCCCCTTAATTTTTGAACATAAGTGTATTTAGTTATTTGCATATAACAAGTTAGAGAAATATTGTATTACAAATTATATTCCTGTTTTTTTAGTTATATTACATTATTCGGTAAACTCCCATAAAATCATTCGGTATAACACTATTGATTTAACTATATGGGAATTTCTAATTGTTTGTTTTAACACTTTCCCTGCATTAGTTAAAATGTTAAATTGCAAACAAATTGTTTCTGAGTACATTAATACCCTAACCTTATCATATAAAAATGGCAGGATTACTTTTACAAAACTCCAAAAATAAACAATTGGGTAAGTGTGATCGAAGATCGCACAAAGGGTTTCGTTTAATATTGCTTTCAAAACGCTTTATCCTTTCTTTAATAAATCCAAATAAATTTCATTTTCAAAAAAAAAAAAAAAAAAAGCTATGTTTTTTATAAAGTAAAAATTTACCGGTCTATTTTTCTCGTTTTTTCGAAAATCTTTACCGGTCGGATAGCACGCTAAACCCGCTATTATACTCTGTCATAATAATATCTGTCATGTGGACTAAATGCGATAAAAAAAAAATCAATTTCAAAATTAAACATGTTGTATAGAGGCCTTCAAAATGTTATATGTCAGATTAATTTTCTTTTTAATTCTATTATGACGTCATGTTAAGCTGCTTTCTGTATTTACACATACTCATGCTCCTTGTATTAGTGAGAAATGTTTGAAAATTTCCGTTTTATTACCAATATGATGCCATATTAATCTTTTTTCAAATGGGTGAAATTTTTTATTTCATTTTCATTTTTCGTGTGGAAATCTTTCAATAGAAAATTAATTATTGTAGAAGGAATTTTATTGTGTATTTTTAATTGTTGGCAACTGCTATAACGAAAAATGTTTAAATTTAATATGAAAAAGGCTGTTAAATATTTGGTTGTTTATTTCTCTATATTAAAATAATACGATTATTTTTAAATTTTATGATTTTGAGTTTCATAGTAGGTTTTCAGCTATAAGTACACCAAATTCCATGTCTGTAAGTTATATAGTTTCGGAGAACTGGCTCTGTGACGCATAGACAACGAAACGGCACTAACAGGGTTTCGTGAGATGAACGAAAAATGATCAATTAGTGCTTGTCCCTTAAATTAGCACAAGTATTCCCAAAATCCTAAACTACGTATATAGCTTTTCAAATATGCATAGTATCATTTTATATCAAGAAATAAAATACTATTTTATATTCCGGATTCATTGAAAAGTATAGTTCCTTAGCCTGAAACTGGAGAAAAACTTAATCTGATTTAAGTTTTAGAATTGAAATATTACGAGTTGTTCAAATAAATGTATATAAAAGTGCCTTTAATATTTTCTCCCTATATAATAAGACATTTGTAGTTATTTCGGATGAATAATTCAATTTGATGAGATGTATCTCACACATACATAGCGACCTTCAGTGTGATTCTATATGACGCTTCAGAGAAATCTGTTTTGTAAAAAATTACGAAAAGTAGATTAAAAAACTCAATTAAAATATGTCTCACACAGCAGCACGATTACATCAAAAAGAGGCACTGTGAATATACGTATGCCAAATAATAACAAAGAAACTTCTTCCATTCTGTTCGTCTATTAATTTTTTATTTATTTACTAGCACGCTACGCTGGTCAATTTCTTATAACGAACTTTTAATCCAACAAAATATTGACATTTCATAATTCACTTTTATATTTTAACAGAATAATAAGGCTACTATAATTTGCGACTCGTGCTATAGCCAATATACACGCCAGGACACGTCGCCCTTATCATTATCTTTTGACGCATGAAGGATTCACTATGGTACTCCATTGTAAAATTTGGTAATTTTTCAAATTCAATATTTGAAAAATGGCATAATCATTAGATTTGAAATTTATATCAAGAAAAATACAATTTTTTACCTTTCAAACGCAGTTTGCCTAACAATTTTCTGGCAAATACTTTTCGAGTTACTATTTTTTTTCAGTAACTTCAAATGTTTCATTTTCCCAGATTAATCTGTGGCAACATTTAGCGAAAAACCTAGTCGTCAGAAACGCATAGTTTTTTATTAAAGAGGCTGTTGGAGCAGGGATTGTCACAACCAATTTGCCACCATCACATTTGAAATCGGTTCGGTTGTTCTAGAGAGTCCATAGAAAATGTCATTTAGAATGGTTTTAGAACGCTTTTCACTCATTTCACCCTTTTAAATTTCGATTTTTTTAAAATTTGGTTTTAGAGAGCATTTACATCTAATAAGTAACTACAATGCCAAATTTCAAATGTCTAGCTCATTCAGTATAAAAAAAAAATGGCAATTTTAGAACGTTTTTCGCTCCTGCTCTCCTCTGTAGTTAGTGACACCGACATAAAATATAGCCTATGTTGGAGCAGGGGTTGTCACCATCAATTTGCCACCATCACTTTTGAAATCGGTTCGGTCGTTTTTGAGATTCTATAGAAATTGTAATTTAGAATGTTTTTCGAACGCTTTTCGCTCATTTCACCCTTTTAAATTTCGATTTTTTTTTAAATTTTATTCTTAGAGAGCATTTACATCTTATAAGTAACTACAATGCCAAATTTCAAATTTCTAGCACCTTCAGTATAAACAAAATCGCAATTTTAGAACGTTTTTCGCTCCTGCACCCCCCTGGGGATAGTGGCAAACACAAAAAATATATCCTATGTTGGAGCAGTTGTTGTCACCATCCATTTGCCACCATCACTTTCGAAATCGGTTCGGTAGTTCTAGAGATTCCATCGAAATTGTAATTTAGAATGTTTTTAGAACGCTTTTCGCTCGTTTCACCCTTTTAAATTTCGAATTTTTTTTTATTTTGTTCATAGAGAGCATTTACATATTATAAGTACGTACAACGCCAAATTTCAAATCGGTTCAATAGTTCTAGAGATTCCATAGAAATTGTAATTTAGAATGTTTTTAGAACGCTTTTCGCTCATTTCACCCTTTTAAATTTCGAATTTTTTTTTTTTTGTTCTTAGAGAGCATTTACATCTTATAAGTAACTACAACTCCAAATTTCAAATCGGTTCAATAGTTCTACAGATTCCATAGAAACCGTAATTTAGAATGTTTTTAGAACGCTTTTCACTCATTTCACCGTTTTAAATTTCGAATTTTTTTTTATTTTGTTCTTAGAGAGCATTTACATCTTATAAGTAACTACAACGCCAAATTTCAAATCGGTTCGGTAGTTCTAGAGATTACATAGAAATTGTAATTTAGAATGTTTTTACAACGCTTTTCGCTCATTTCACCCTTTTAAATTTCGATTTTTTTTTATTTTGTTCTTAAAGACCATTTACATCTTATAAGTAACTACAACGCCAAATTTAAAATCGGTTCGGTAGTTCTAGAGATTCCATAGAAATTGTAATTTAGAATGTTTTTAGAACGCTTTTCGCTCATTTCACCCTTTTAAATTTCGATATTTTTTTATTTTGTTCTTAGAGAGCATTTACATCTTATAAGTAACTACAACGCCAAATTTCAAATCGGTTCGGTAGTTCTAGAGATTCCATAGAAATTGTAATTTAGAATGTTTTTAGAACGCTTTTCGCTCATTTCACCCTTTTAAATTTCGATTTTTTTTTATTTTGTTCTTAGAGAGCATTTACATCTTTTAAGTAACTACAACGCCAAATTTCAAATCGGTTCGGTAGTTCTAGAGATTCCATAGAAATTGTAATTTAGAATGTTTTTAGAACGCTTTTCGCTCGTTTCACTCTTTTAAATTTCGAATTTTTTTTAATTTTGTTCATAGAGAGCATTTACATATTATAAGTACGTACAACGCCAAATTTCAAATCGGTTCAATAGTTCTAGACATTCCATAGAAATTGTAATTTAGAATGTTTTTAGAACGCTTTTCGCTCATTTCACCCTTTTAAATTTCGAATTTTTTTTTTATTTTGTTCTTAGAGAGCATTTACATCTTATAAGTATCTACAACGCCAAATTTCAAATCGGTTCAATAGTTCTAGAGATTCCATAGAAATTGTAATTTAGAATGTTTTTAGAACGCTTTTCGCTCATTTCACCCTTTTAAATTTCGAATTTTTTTTTATTTTGTTCTTAGAGAGCATTTACATCTTATAAGTAACTACAACGCCAAATTTCAAATCGGTTCGGTAGTTCTAGAGATTCCATAGAAATTGTAATTTAGAATGTTTTTAGAACGCTTTTCGCTCATTTCACCCTTTTAAATTTCGAATTTTTTTTTATTTTGTTCTTAGAGAGCATTTACATCTTATAAGTAACTACAACGCCAAATTTCAAATCGGTTCGGTAGTTCTAGAGATTTCGTAGAAATTGTAATTTAGAATGTTTTTAGAACGCTTTTCACTCATTTCACCCTTTTAAATTTAGATTTTTTTTTTTGTTGTTCTTAGAGAGCATTTACATCTTATAAGTAACTACAACGCCAAATTTCAAATTTCTAGCTGCTTCAGTATAGAAAAGATCGCAATTTTAGAACGTTTTTCGCTCTTGCACCCCCCTGGGGTAGTGTCACCGACATAAAATATAGCCTATGTTGGAGCAGGGGTTGTCACCATCACTTTTGAAATCGGTTCGGTAGTTTCAGAGATTACCCCCTACAAACAAACAAACAATCTTTACTCCTTTATAATATTAGTATAGATTTACAAGCGAAATTTGAAAGAAAATACCCCAATCTTCACGAAGAGTACCTAATAGCCCGTAAGGCATGGTGACGTCACGGCGACGTCACTGTGAAGTCACACTGTGACTTTGTGACCGTCGTCGTGACGTCAAGTGACGTCGATGTGAAGTCATTGTAACCTAAATGCGAGGGCGTTATGGCCGTTTTCAAGGATTTCTGTGACCTCACAATGTGACTACTTTGTGAAGTCACCGTGCGACTTCAATGTGAAACATCTTCGACTTCAATGTGTTTGTGACGAATCTGCATCGGATAGGGTGACCAGATTTTACCCGAATCCTATACGGATTGTTCGGTTAAAAAATTTTTTATGGTTCAAGTTTGTGACGTTTGTGACGACACTGCACCGGGTCGGTTGACCAGATTTTACCCGAATCCAATCCAGAAAATTCTGATCGATCCATTTGGATTTGTTTGGCTACAGAATAGATTTGGATTAGTTGTCGTGTGACCTGATTTTCGTGAACCCGATCTGACCCGACTCGGGTATAATGTTTTTACTGTAAGTCTTGTTTGGAATAGAATCGGCCGAGTAACCAGATTTTATCAGAAATTGTGTTACGATAGAATTTCTGATGTCGGCTCGGATCTAGAGTCATTCACGAATTCGGTTACATACTTCTTGAACATGATTGAATGTCTACTTGAACATGAATGATGGTTGACTGAAACTATATTTCGATTCAACCCGTATTCTTACCCTAACCCAACAACAACAACAACAAAACATCTGTAAGCCCACAACCCGACCGAACCTGATAAATGATTTCGCTTAGATCCGGATAACAAGATTTCACCAAATACGGATAAGATCGACGATAAGGATTGGATCGGCAATCTTTTTTATTGATGCAACTCGTATTCAAATTAAAACTTTGCAGCTGATTGGGAAACCGGCTAATCTAGCCGTTAAGCAAGAAAATTATAAATGTAAAAATGCATACTAATATAAAAATAATAGATGAATCCATTAAAAATTATAATAAAAGTAAATATTTCAATAATATGAAATTCTATTGTGTAAAAAACAACTTTTTATATTAACTTCTACTTCCATTTGTTTTATGTAACCACCAAAAATACAGAGAATAATTAAAACTATGCTATTTTGCTGTTAAGTATTGAAGTTTTTAACTCCTTGGAGGGCAAGCACGTGGTCTAAAAATGCTAAATTTTGCGATGTTTCGACACCAGTAAATTTTAATAATGAATTTTTACCTTCTCAATCTGCAAACAACAATAGTAAATATTTCTATTTAATAATACTGGTGGCAAAGTTATATCTTAAAAAGTGGTATATATTATATACCGGTGCCTCTCAAGGGGTTAAATGTGTATACTTTGCCATATTTCCCCTCGCTCAGTGTCACGAAGCTTTCTGACACATTTATGAACAAACTTTAAAACGCATGGCACTTGCATGCCTGATTATTAAAGCTATTTGGAATGAATAGCGTTTTCCATTTTTAGATAAATGTAATACTTAAGATCAATTTCGGTCACGTTTTACCGGTTTATGACACTGCGCGTCGCAAATTTGGTTCAGAACACCGACTTTGATAGTGTTTTCTGAAACATCATCTGCCGTTACCAAAAAATGGATAACGCCATTCGATTATATATAGGGTAGATGTGCCAGTAATGGACACCCTTAAGGGATTTCTTTAAAAATTATTTTTTAATTAATAGTTATAATTGTTATATTCAACATTTTTAATATTATATTACTCTACCAACAATATTTAACCATGCTCATAGTCACATTTCCCAATGTGAATCGAAATTTAATTGTAAATAACAGAAATAAATCAAAACACCCTAAATTCCAGTAATGGACACCTCACAAAAAGTAATAGATAATTGATATTATGATTGTATTTAAAACTAGAATTTAAAGATAGCATATTAATGAAATAAAAAAAATGAATATTTATTGGTTATTTTTTTATAAACAAAAAACATTGAAGGTGTCCCATTACTGGAAGGCGGTCCATTACTGGCACATCTACCCTATTCTGAATAAGAACACCTGCCAATTTCATGTATTTCCGAATAAAAATGAATTCAGAAATATGCCAGAAATTAGCTATTTTGGAACTGGCCAGTTTTGGATAAATTGCTATAGGAATGACATATACTTTATAACATGTTTTTAATTCATTTTTGCTCGGAAATACACGAAATTGGCTCGTGGTTTTATTCAGAAACTATGTTATTGAAAAACCTTTTCCATTTTTTGTTAAAAGCAGAAGATCTTTCAGAAAAGAATGTCAAAGTCGGCGTTTTGATTTGAATATCCGACGTGACAGTGAAAGACAGGAGAAAAACTGGTCGTCACGTGACACGAATTGCTTATAACTCGATAAGTAACTAAATTTCTATTTAAGGATTTTTACCTGTGTATTATATAGTATATTTTGTTAAATTTCATGAAAATGATAATGTAAATTGTAAAAAAATATCTGCCTCATATATGTAGTCAGATATTTATTTATTATTTTATTTTGGAAATACTCAATATATTTAAATAGTGTGTGACAATATTTTTATTAATGAATTAGGTACATGACATAATTCAAATCTATATTTTATGAGTTTTTGTTTTTTCAAATTCACTCTGCGATCACACCGTGAAGTCACACAGTGTTGGCATTTTGGTCATAGGTTTTACGTGACTTATGTGACTTGCAGTGACGTCATTGCAACGTCACAAAAATTTTTAAAGCTGTCAAAAAGTAATTTTCTTTATGCCATGAGATGTTCTAAAGTTTATTTTAAGTTTTCTTTAGATCTCCAAGACGTTCACATTTTGGTCACAGTGTGACGTTACAAAGTGGTGGCATTTTGGTCACAGATGTGACGTGACGTACGTGACTCACAGTGACGTCACAATGACGTCACTGTGACTGTGCATGCTATGCGGGAGGAGATTCGGAGTAAATGAAGTACGATAATAAAACAAATGTTGTAATTCGAAGTTTTTTGTGCTAAATAAAAAAATTAAATTTATACACCGGAAAAATTAATAGCAAAACATTATATTTAAAATTATTAAATTAATATCACATACCGATGACATAAAAATTATATTTCTAATCGAGCTACCTAATGGTCCCTTTCGAAGACTGTTAGACGGCCAGAATATTAATGTAAGTTAGACCCGCTGCAGATGCAGCACAAAGCATCAACAAAAACACTAAAACTCATATTTTATAGACTGAGAAATACTGAATCTTTTAAAGGGAAAATTGCGTTGATTTACAAATCCATTGCGTTTTAAAGTCAGTCCTGGTGAGGAAAATGGATACATATCAGTTATGCGTAATTTTTATATATTATTACAAAAGTAACAGGCTGTCGTCTTTTGGCGAATGTAAAGTTTGTGTCGCGTTTTCCTCTGTTCGGAAAAGTTATTTTCCCCAGTGTAATAAAGATAAATATACATTTCGGTCTTTCTATTGTTTTTCAACAGTTTTTGACACGGCTTCTAAAAACGATAAAATTCATTGTTAATTACGTACTTAAGACAAAAGATTTTAAAACAGCTTAAAAGTAAAATAATGCCGTTGAAAAAAAAAAAAAAAAAAAAAAAAAGTAGTCAGTTGAACTTCTCTGATTTATCGTGTAGAGCAGCGGTTCCCAACCTGGGGTACGCGTACCCCTAGATTTACGTGGCGGGCCTGCTGGGGGTATGTGAAAATCATATCAGTAATGGCGGAAATCACAAAAATGATTTAACTGAAAACACCTAAATAATGTTGGTAGTTTGGGATTACAAAGTTTAGTCTCATGTGTGACTCCAATATGTTACACTCAAAATGAGGGTAAAAGCCCACTAGACTTAATAATGCATTGATAATTCTATGCAACTAGCTCCGCCTACTGCTGATCATATTGCATGAGTACTTATATATTTTTTCAATCTTTGCTAAAACTTCCATTGATCATTTTACAATGTTCTTTTCCCACGCCTTATTTATTCCCGTTTCTAAGAATAATTATAAAACCCTTAAATTACGCCAGAGCTTCTGGTTTTAATGTTTTATTTTAAAATGTGTTGAAAAGCAGGCCCTTATTTTCATTTTCGAATAGGCGGAGTTATATTACTAATGTATACTTATTGGAAAGCTTCCCTCATTTAATTTGAAGTGTTTACTTAATCTTTGAATGATTTGGTTTATATTTAAAATGGATAACTAGTTGAAATCTGGAACTCTTTAAGAGTATTGCAACTACGATTGAAATTCAACCTGATGATTCGGGAACTGCAAGTTCTTCAAAACAATTTGATTATTTAGAATTGCAAGAGAACATGAGTACAGCTGTTAATAGGCATGTTCTTATAACTGATAAATACTGAATAATAATTCTTTATAATACTTTAAATAATGCTGAAAACATCAGTGCTTCTATAATGAACAGAAAATATAATAATGAACAATTCTTGAATTATGGATTTTGCATTCACGGGAGAGGAAGATTTTAATAATATGTGGGGGAGGAGAGGAGTGGGTGGGTGGTAAAGCCTAAGCAAGGGGTACGCAGAGCAGTCTTTAGCGAAAGCGAGGTCGTGTGCAAGAACTTTTGCGAGTCCCTTCACTTCCAAACTTGTTAATCCTCTCCCATTCCCACCAATATTGTCAATTTAGCTGTTATTTTAGTCATCTACCAGAAATTTCGAATAGTAGTTTTTGCATTATTTAATGACACATTCCGCAATTAAATAAAGTGAAATCATTTATTCATCTACCAGAATTTTCCAATAGTAATTTTTGTTTTGTTTAATGACAGACATTCCGTGACATTTACCACGTTACCATTTTTTATATAAAGTCAAAGTAACTATTTGGAAATTCTGGTAGGTATTTTGAATTAAAAACACTGGTAAATTGGCAAAACTACTTCCCACAACACACCTTTTAGAAAAGCTCACATGACATATACAGTGGCGCGCACCAATGATTACGCTTTTTTGTGGGTGTGTGTGCTGGGGGGGAGGATATTATATGTAGAGTTTTTTTTTTTTTTTTTTTTTTTTTTTTTTTTTACAGACTCTAGCTAATTTTCTTTCATAGAACTCGGGCTATTCTTTTTTCTGTAGATTTGGGCCGGGCCGGGAATTCATATTTTGGCGTTTCACGACGGAAGGGCATTTCTTTTTTTCGTTCTTTCTTTTCTTTTTTTTAATTGTAAATTAATGATATTGTACAGTCGTTGAAAGAGAGAGAGAGGGGGAGAGAGAGCGAGAGAACATCCCAATACCCCAATACTTTTTAATCGCCAATTTGCCGCAGGGAGATGCAAATAGTGCTATTCAATTGGGAATTGGGTCTAATTTTTTAATTAGAATACAAATTTTCAGATAGAGGTCATCTACATCTTAAAAATTGTATCGACGTTGAATTTTCCAACCAATTTTTTACATCATTTTTTAGCTCCTTTCATCATGTTAGCACAGAAAAAGACATCAAATGTGAACATTTAAAAATTTTCGTATATTTAGATGAGTTAAAAATTTGAGGATGCTAATGTTAATTTATTTATATAAAAATTTGAGGATGCTAAGTTTTATTTATTATCTTCTCAAAAGTCATCCAATTGATTTTCTTTAATGCGATACAATGCAAAAACGCAAACTATTTCAGGCATTTTTTTCAAGTAAAGAAAAATGAATTGTGAAAAGTATTAATTAAATCATATTTAAAAATTATGAGTTATGATCGACATTAATTTTTAAATACAAAATACAAAAAAAAGAAAGAAAGAAAGAAAAAATGTGGGTACGTGAGTGTACAATTCATTCCAATATTTAACTTTTCGAGATATAGTTAAATTTTACATTTTGGTGGCCTAAAAGGGCCGTCTCTTGTTACCAAAGCATCCACAGGAAAGAAAATGTTAGATATTTACAGGGGAAAAAACTAGTCGTTGGAGGCCACCGTAATACTTACCCATCATGGATATGCATAATGTAAAATATTAAAACAAAAATGTGTAAACTACTTATAAAATGCATAGCAATTCAAATAAAATCGTGGCTTGATGACGTCATAACTTTATAGGCTCGATTACTGAATTGCTTGAAAGAGGTTTTTCCTTATAACTCCAAAAATAATAATCCTATTAACTAGCGGTTTATTGCATCTGATTAAGCGTCCAATTGCCAATTAAAATATATCTTTGAAGTGAAATTTGGATGAAATACAGGGTCATGAAAAATCGAAGAGTGTGGAAAATAGGATTACAAATATCTCAGCAACTAATTATTCGATCGACTTCATGCTTTATGCAAAATTTATGTTTTTTTATTGTATTTTATATTCATTTCTTAAAATAAACAATTTCGAAAATTTTTATATACCTTTTATCAGAACGAATATTTCGAGAGTCCGAAAAAAATAGATCCGGTTAATCGAGGTTATTGAAATGAAATAGGCTTCTTCCCATTATTACATACTAAGTACATACCAAATTTCAAGTGTCTATCTCAATTTTTTCGGGAGATAGAGCGTTTACAGACACACAGACACACACACAGACACACAGACGGACGGCAAAATTTTTTTTCTAAAAATATGTTTTTTGGAATCTCCAGTGTCTGAAACGTGTAAATCCGTCAAAAAAATTTTTTCGATTTTCAAAACGATTACAAGACTTACCCTATACTATGTATGATGGGTAAGTAATACAGTATTTTCTTACATTGAAAAATTCTATATAAATTTTCTGGTAATTAATTGATTTTTCCCGATACGTCTCCTTATGAAATATTTTTATTTTTTTAAATTTATGAACAAACTCCTAACACATTTTCTTTAATAAATCTGTGAAGATATCTATTTTTAATACTTGGAAATTTTTCCATGGAAAATATCTCACGCCTTGCATTCATAATATTTGAATGTGTAATTGCTTAAAAGGCGTATAGCCAACATAGTGAAAAAATATCCAAGCAGGGACTCGATCCGGGGTCATCAGTATAGCGTACTGACGTTCTACCAACTGAACCACTTTGATGGGCACCCAGTTTGGCACTTCTCGCTATAACATGTCGGCAAGGCTACAAACGCAGCACAAGATATAATATTTTTCCGTGAGCCACCAACACTGGGCAAACACGAAAAACAAAGAGAATCCAGCATCGATAATTGAATAAATTTATTCAGTTATCGATACTGAATTCTCTTTGTGTTTTGTGTTTGGTGTTTGCCCCAGGGTTGGTGGCTATACTGATGACCTGGGTTCGAGTCCCGGCTTCGATAGTTTTTTCACTTTGTTGGCTATACGCCTTTTAAGCAATTACAAACTTAAATACTATGTGAAGATTTAAGAAAAAGTATATAGGACTTTCTTCCGGGCAGCCTTAATTCAAAAAACTGAAATAGGGTGTTGGCATTTGAAAATTTAAAGTTGGCACAATTTTTAATTTGTAGACGACATTTATTTCAAAATTTATATTCATATTCGCAAAGAAGACAAAATACTGAGTCGAAAGGTACCATTTGCCCCGCGACATTTTGGTCATAAAAAAGTAGGGGGTGTTCTTTCTCTCTTTTTTTCTTCTTTTTTTTAGAACTGTATATTTGATAACGGAGTCTATAATAAATTAAAAATTAAAGATAATAAATTAAAAAGACATATCGTTAGAAAATTAAATTTTTTCCCTTTATAAAGCATTAAAATTATGACTTTTTCCACCATCCCTTTCTTTCCTTCTTAAATATTTAATTTTAATAAATCTTCATTTGAACATTATTGTCTTAAGTGAACATAAATATTGAAATTTCGTATACCATTGCTTGCGGACAAAAAATCTGAAAAATGCTGTTTTTTGAAATGTTTGCTTAAATATGTATGCAATATACTTTTAAAGAATTTTAATTGTAGGATAGTACTGGCTAACAAATATCGAAATTTTTTGTAGAAATCAAATCTGGTCAAGCATGATTTTAATGATTTTTGCTCGGCTCAGGTCTGTACCGCTGTTAGCTTTTAGAGCGGGACAAGATAGCTTTCTCTGGACTGAGCTGAACGTGGGTCCAAAAAATTCTGCTCATTTATCTGACATTCATGAGCAGGCGATTAGTAATCAGTCGAGTGTCAATAACCATTATGCAAAATAAAGTAACTTTTAAAACAATTTGTTGAAGAAAATTGTTAATTCCTTTCTGATAATTTAAACAGAAACGATAATAGCTAAAATATTTATGTATTTGACTACGATGGGACATATACGTCACACGGCCCGATTCTACTGTCAAATATTTTTATATTTGTTTTGTACTGCTATTTACAAAAATATTGCTTTGTGGTAGATTTCTCTAGAAATTGTCATAGAAGTATAGGCAAAGATTATTTTTTTGAAAAGTTGCTATGAACATAATTAAAAAACTAGCTGCTATTTGCAGCAATTTTTAATAAAAAATAAAAGCCAAAGGATTAATGGATTAAATTACTCGATCTGTCCAATTCATAGAATTTCAGTAAATGAATGTGATAAGGATGAAACTTCCTAAAGACCTTTAAAAATATTTCATAATTTTTGGAGACTTTAAATCTTTAGTCTAATCTCATGGTCTGGAGGATGGGATTTCAGCTCTGTGGTATCCGGTCATGCTTAAGCGATAGGAAAATACTTCTGCGTGTGGACAGGAATTTCGATATTCATATAATAAAATTAGAACCTTTATTACTCAAGAAGGAACGCAAATCTGTGTTGATACATTACAAAAAGTCATTAAAATAATAGTGAGTAATTTGTCAGAATCAGCATCAGCACCAACCGCCAAACAATTAATATTCAGTTCATGCGTCTGTGCAGATTTGTTATGCACTTGGTGCTGCCTAGGCGAGGGTATAACAATGTTGTATATTTAAAAGTTGAATATAAGGTACAAACAATATATTCTCTTCGTCCACAAGTGCACCAAACATTTCATTGTTAAAACATTTTGCATTTTGTAAATAAGCATGTTTACACATATAAGTTTTATTATTAAACTAGCAAGCTACGCCCGCTGGTCAATTTCTTTTAACTAACCTTTCTTTTAAAGACCCCAATCAATCCCGAAAACTAATCAGGGATGCGCCTTAACACAGTGAACCTATAAATAAAATTTGAAGGAAATGGGATAATTCTGCATGAAAAACCCATTTATATAAATTAAGGGGGGTATTAGCCCCCCGTTCCCCCCCTTTATACTTAATCAATCAATCCCGAAAACTAATCAGGGAAGCGTCTTAACCCAATGAACCTATAAACAAATTTTGAAGCAAATAGAATAATTCTGCATGAAAAATCCATTTATATAAATTAAGGGGAGATTATCCCACCGTTCCGCCCCTTTATACTTAACCAATCAATCCCGAAAAACTAATCAGGGAAGCGCCTTAACACAGTGAACCTATAAACAAAATTTGAAGGAAAACGGAATAATTCTGCATGAAAAACCCATTTATATAATATAACGGGGTATTAGCCCTCCGTTCCCCCCTTTATACTTAACCAATCAATCCCGAAAACTAATCAGGGATGCGCCTTAACACAGTGAACCTATAAATAAAATTTGAAGGAAATGGGATAATTCTGCATTTATGAACATTTATATAAATTAAGGGGGTATTAGCCCCCCCCCGTCCCCCCCCCCCTTTATACTTAATCAATCAATCCCGAAAAATAATCAGGGAAGCGTCTTAACCCAATGAACCTATAAACAAATTTTGAAGCAAATAGAATAATTCTGCATGAAAAACCCATTTAATAGAAAATAGACCCAATAGAACCATATCAACTATCAGGTGTTTATGAAATCCCATTCACCAGAGCGGATGGTACGTTACAATATTATATAGGAATGACCACCAGAAAGTTTCAAACAAGATTAAAAGAGCATATAGCAGATATAAAATATAACAGGAGTACTACAGCGCTGGCACGACTACATAGAACCGAAGCAATAGAAATTGATTTTAAAAATAGTAAAATAATTTACCCATCAAGAGCCTACTTCCCATCCATTATCCATGAAGCAATAGAAATCTACATACGTAACGTAAACATTTGCAATGATTCCGCGTCATTTGAATTGCCTAAAATTTGGCAAGAGGTCCTTTTCCGTTTCAAACAACAATAGCGAAATATAATTTTCACGATTACAGTTGGCTACTTCAAGCACCTGCTTTTCTCAGTTTTACATATTTGGATCTCGTGATTCATGTTTTCAATGTTATTTTTCAAATTTTGCAAGAATATTTTATTTATCAATATATTTTCTTGAAAATGACGCCGCAAAGAGCGTTGAAACGTATGTTGAATCATTAAAAAGGTCTTTATAAGCCTTTTGTTGTTTTATTTTAGTATCACTTAAGCATTTTCCCTAAATTTTAATTATATTTAGTGATCTTATTTTGTTGTTATGTAAGAATATTTTTTTTAACTCGCTTAAAAAAATAATATAATCCATATAAATCTTTTAATTTGAATATGTATTTAAGGCTCCTCTTCAGTAAACTTCCCGATTCCCCTCGCTAATGTTATTCCTATGGGCGTAGGATACATTCGTATTTTTAAAATATCTCCTCGGAAAATTAATATTTTTAACTTCTGTTTTCTTTGTATCATTCTTAAAGAATGTCTCTTTTTTTCTTAGTTATCAAAATATTTCTAAATTATGTGTTTAATTTACATTTTTTTGTTTTAAAATCTTAATAAGATTTTAACGTTTCATATAAAATTAAGTATATATTTTAGAAAAAAATTGACAACTAAGAAAAAAAGAGACATTCTTTAAGAATAGTACAAAGAAAACAGAAGTTAAAAATATTAATTTTCCGAGGAGATATTTTAAAAATACGAATGCATCCTACGCCTATAGGAATAACATTAGCGAGGGGAATCGGGAAGTTTACTGAAGAGGAGCCTTAACCCTCTAAGCGTGTGGAACGTAAAATTCCGTTCACTAAGCTCCAGGTTTCACTGCAATATATGCAATGTTTAAGATAATATAATTCTATAGATTTAATGAATTTTCAAAACATTGAAGAATGATTAATTCTCTCAAGGGTTACATTCATATTTGTAATTAAGTTTTATTTATAATGCTGAAAGAATCATATTTTTTTTTAACATTTAAAACAAAATGCAGAGAAAACAACATTACAAGTTTACCCTTTTTCAAAACGCTCAGAGGGTTAAATAGATATATAAATAAATATATAAGTAAATAATTTGTAAGGTGTGATTGATACAGATTGTAACAGATTTGTTTTACTTGATCATAAAAAATCATTAATTAATATAAATTAGAAAAAAAGTTAGTTTAAAATAAGCAAGAAATAGTAATTATAAAAAAAACATAGTTATAGTGACTGTCATTTGAATACTAACAATTTATTATAAGGTTCCGAATTTTTATCATCAAATCCTAGTCAAACAAATTTGAAATGCTAAAAATACATCCGATTTTTATTACCAATTAAGGTTTTTATAACAAAATATAAAGTGATTGAATTATAAATTGCTTTGAGGCACTAAACAGAACATTTTATACTAAATGAATTACTTTGAAATTAATTGCTTTGAAAAACAAATGTAAGCAAATGTTATGCGGAAAAATTAATTATAATGTTTCCATCCAATAAAATATTTCCTGTATTTTAATTGAGTTCGGTAAACATCATATTTGTAAATGAATTACGTATTTTTAAGATCTCTAATAAATATATTGGATAGATAATTATTCCTATTTTATATAGATGAACTCCGCGTATCTGTAGATATTCAATGAAATGTTATGCGGAAAAATTAATTGTAATATTTACATCCAATTAACAGCAGATATAACACCTTTCGTGTTGTACAATCGGTTCTGCCTTGACCGCAAATAAAACTTTTAAGTCCATTTATCTCATAATGATTTTTTTCATAATTTGTCATATTTCAAAGGATATATTTGAACTTTTTTGCAAGATATGAGTATGAATTTTTTACACAGCTTTTAGGTTTTGTTTTTAATAAATTATTTTCAGGATTTTTAATTTCATTTCAAATGTTTGAAAATATTATCCTCGAAGTAAAAATCCCTTTCAAAAATCCTCTTTTGTTTACTTTTGTATTGATTATATATTTTCTAACAAGGAGAATGCCAAGCTTGGTAATCACAGATTTTGATTATTTTTATATATGTTGTAGTCTCAGGTTCAATGGATTTTATACAACGCTCCTTAGTTCTCGAGCAATGGGGGGGGGGTGTCTAATATTATAACACAACTTAAGTATTTACTTTGCAACGAAATCGCTCCGTTGGTCGTAGCCCAGTTGATATGGCGCCTGCTTGTTGATCCGAGGGCCCGGGTTTGAGGCCAGAACGCGCTACGTTAGTGTTTCTCATTTTTGTTTTATAAATATACAGTAAAACTCGGATATAACGCTTACCGCTTAAAACGCTTTCCCGTTTTTTACGATTATTTGTTCCGATCCCTTGAACTATACCCATAAGAACAATGTAAAAATTCCTCGCTTTTAACGCTCCCGCTCTTAACGCTTTCCCGCTTTTAACGCGCTTTTTATTTTTCCTTTGAACCAAGAAATATCGGATATTACACTTTGGTACAGTGGTTTACATCCGGAGATTTTTTTCCCGCCCGTACAAAGAGAGAAAGGATACGTGGAATTGGCATCCAGCCAACGCCCAAAGACTATGAAAAAAAAATCAGCAGGCGCGGCGGTCTTTTCTCATCGGTCTCCTTTTAAGCTGGGAACAAAGAACAAAAGAATTTATGCCGTCTAGCTTAACAACACCTTTCTGTCTCTTAATTCACACAAGCTATTTTCACTTTATTCATTTAGACATAAGTAAGTAGTGTCGCTGTCGACTCCAAATTGGGTGCAACATGGCAGCTAAGAGTGTGAAAAGAAAGACGCTGACACTTTCGAAAAATTAGAAATTCTAAAGAAATATTATAAAAAAACACCTATTCTGAGACAGAAAAAATTTGCGTTATCTATGAATATCGCACCGCGCGCCCATCGTCTCTTCGGACTCTTTTTCAAAACAGAAAAGATATTGAAACAAGTTGGAAATTGTACGTCAAACGTGACAAACGAGGTGCGTTCGTACTGTAGATAGTTATATAAATATTCAGATCTTGATGATTTTTAATTCTGTGAAATGAATTATATCGTCTGCAGATTAATTTCTGTCATAAAATAAGTATCTCGGTCGCTTGACGATTTAACATCCATCGGAAGATCCTATAACAAAAAAGCACCGATTAAAAAAAAAAAAATTCAAATTTCTTAATAAATATTTTTATTAATATCTCCTAAGGTTTTGATTCGATTTTAATAAAATTTGAAATGCCTCGACTAAATTCTGCAAAGATAATATATCTTAAATCTCAAACCATTCGGTTGGGTAGTTTTTGCGGTGTTATATGCGGACGCACGGACGGACGGACAGACAGACGGACGGACGGACAGACAGACGGACGGACGGACAGACGGACGGACCAAGCGACGACAATAGGTGCTACGTATTTATATAACCTAAAAACCTAAAAATTGCTGTGATTGGTGGCTCAAAGAAAAAGAGAGTGAAAACAGGAAAATATGAAGATTTAGAAAAAGTTATGTACGAGTAGTTTCTTGAGTCAACATACCTATCAGCGGATCCATAGTTAAAGAAAAAGCTGCAGAAGTAGCCCAAAAGCTAACAATTGAAGATTTTACTCCATCTAATGGTTGGTTAGATCGATTTCGAACCCGCCATGGCATTGTGTACAAGAAGATTTGCGGAGAATCCGCTGCCGTGAACCTAGAAGATGCAGATTTTTGGAAAATGAACAGTCTTCCAAGGCTTTTCAAAAACTATGCCAGTTGTAATAGTCCAAGTGCTACACGACAAAAATAAGGTGAAAACTGCACATCGTGATACAGTTATACCGATTGGTCAGTATCTACTCTATATTAATATAAAGCATATAAGAAGGGGAGGCATCGCGGAAAGCGCGGGGAATTCAAGATGGCGACCGTTATTCAAAATGGCGTCATTTTCGGGAATTAGTGCAATTTCGTTTCTATTCATCATATAAAAGCATGTTTGAGGGAAATTTAGATGTTTTTAGAAAAAAATATTATTTGTAACACTTTACTGCGCAGTCCATAAGTATTTATGAATTCAGTTTGTCTGTCTGTCTAGTCGCGCACTAAGTAAAAAAAAATAACTAGATATCCAGATAATTAAAATATGGTATTGTAGTATACCGTAACAAGTTACGTATTAATTATCAAGTGTGCATCATTCATAGTTCATTTACAGGGGCAATCAAAAGTATTCGGTTACATTATGGTCTGTAGACGAAAATCGCTTGCAATGTGTTTTAATGATGTTATACTCTTTGTAACATATTCAAATTAATATACATCAGTGCGGTGCAGTACAAGATACTTACTGTAGATTAAGCAGTGCATAGCAGTTCTCGTTCATTTACAGGGGCTCACAAAATAATGCGGTGTTACCGTTACATTAATGTCTCCGAGCACAGTGCCTTTATAACTTGTGTATAAATTTTATAGATCATCAGCTAAATCGATTGTTATTAAGGGAGGTACTAGGAATCAAATAACTACAATTTTTAATAATAATATCCCTATTGGTCAGTATCTTTTTTATATTAAAACAATGCATATAAGAGAGGCATAATGAAATGTCTTAGGAATTTAAGATTTAGGCTGTTATTCAATTTTTTCCGTTTTCGTCGTATAAAAGTATCTTTGATGTCATTTTCGATTTTTTTAATCAAAAATTTTCTTTCTAATATCAGAAATATGCTTAAAATGAAACTAGTTTAATTATTAAAGTATTTTTTATTATATAGTGAGTAAAATGAATGGAATAAATAGACAATAAAAATGCATTTTACTAATGCCTTACTTATACAACATATTAAAAAATGAATGCTACATAACAAATGAATGACACAAAATTGCAGAATATAGAAACTTTAGTTTGTAGCATATTATTTCTCATTCACATTCGTTTTTACAGTTGCACAATAATATGCAAAAAGACCAACCTTCCTACAACTATATTTATTTTTGCAGATTTTGCACATACATTTTATTAGTTCTTTACAAGAATCTGCAATCTCGGGCAGCTCCGACCATTTTAATTTCCATGAAAAATTATCCAACCACCATCCCCATTTGTTTGGAGAGGGGGACATATTTCCCGCTCATGTGCTTGTCTCCAAATGTGTCCAGCTTGGAAAGAACTCCATAAAATATGTTGCTTTAGTGCACCCTTGTTTGGTGGAAGATATTCAATAGGACGATTTTTTGTCATAGACAATTCCTGCCTAGCACCATGTACACTTATGCTGTTACATGTTGAACAGTACAAGAATACTACGAATTTTTCTAAAATATTTAGAATATCGTCAGGTATGGAAGTTTGCGGTTTTGATAAAAATGAAAATGCGATAGTAGCATCTTTATAGAGAATTCGTATCTTCCAAGCTGACTTTTTTGTTTTTCCTGTGAAACCAGGATTGCTGTCGCAGCCTGTAAATGAATGAAATCCTAGTAACGGCATTGCTTTTTATTTTTCAATTGCTGCAGCTACAGTATGGACGGGAATAAGTCTGTAATTCTTCCCTGTTCCAAATGCAATCCAATCAGTTTGCAGGTGTCTATCTGACAGAGTAAAGAAATGTGCAATTGCTAAATCTAATACATCAGTATCTACAGAGCGTATAACAATATTTTTCAATCCGTTTTCTGCCATGTCTTTGAGGTGCAAGATTATCCTTGTATCAGCTTCTTCATGACCAGGGCAAGTCATTCCAATTAAGGAACTTAGTGCAATATTATTTCCTTTAACTTCTTCACTTGAAGTGGTTATAGCTTGTGCATTTTTTATGGTATTTATAGCTAGTGTTCCAAGCAGATTAAATAACTCTTCTTTATTACTTGAATTTCTTAAGAAATCTTGCCAATTTTTAGGTAGTTTGACATGCGATAGCACTTGCCGCCTGGTTCCTGCACCCCTTTTTTGTCTGGTTTCACCTTTAATGCTTGGTGTAATGTATCTATCCCATATCAAATCTATTCTTTGGCAACTAAAACTCTCGATGTCGTTACATAAATGGGGTTGAAATGTGTTAATGTAGTAATCATTAAAGGTTTTTGAAGACTGGTGAGGCTTTAAAATGTTGATAAGAACTGGCCCATCATAAATTAAAGCATCGCATGTTCCTGGAAAGGTGTTTCTATTCTTCTCAATAGTTTCCTCTGAAATACGTGCTAAGTCACTTTTATGGCTGGGTCGAAATTCACCGTTACTGGAAAAAGCAGGGGGAAATGGTTGATTTTCATAGTTGAAAAAATTTTGCAGGTCTAACTGACAATTCTGTGCAACTATTAAAAGCCTGGAAAATAGCTAGGTGTCTGTTTTTAAAACCTTTAGGGTTGCATTTTTCTGGCTGATGTTTTTTGCCGGAGTACTAAAGAGAGAAATTGTTTTTTTTTTCAGAGGTTGAAATATTGATGAGGAATTAATATGAAAACGTAAATGGTACAGATACTGACACTGAATATTTACAAAATTCATCTTTATCACGCGTTTCAGTATATAATCGTGCATCGCGCTATAAAACTATATATAGAACAAATTTTTCATAAACAAAAATATTTTCATTTCAATTGTCAGATTGATCGTCTGAGCACCAAAGAGTCTGAGAGTAGAGTAAGAAATCGCAACATTAAAATGAAATATGTTTTGGAATTTTGGAACAAAACCCTATATTGAATACATCACATTTTGGGTGGTGCCTCGTCATCAGAATTACATTGTAATAAATACATAAATACACGCTACATTGTATATTTATATAAAAGAAAATGTTCATATGACAATTTGCAATTCTTATGAATGATGCACACTTGAAAATGAATACCGAACTTGTTAAGGTATACTACAATACCATATTTTAATTATCTGGATATCCGGTTATTTTTTTTTAGTAGGTGCGCGGCCAGACAGACGACCAGACAGTCAAACAGGCAAACTGAATTCATAAATACTTTTCGACTGTGCTGTAAAGTGTTACAAATAATATTTTTTATTTAAAAACATCTAAATTTCCATCAAACATGCTTTTATACGATGAATAGAAACGAAATTGCACTAATTCCCGAAAATGACGCCATTTTGAATAACGGTCGCCATCTTGAATTCCCCGCACTTTCCGCGATGCCTCCCCTTCTTATATGCTTTGTATTAATATAGAGTAGATACTGACCAAAGGGTATAACTGTATCACGATTTGCAGTTTTTTGACTCCTAGCACCTGGACTATAATGTTTATAACGCCGACGAATTTGGTTTATTTTTTAAAGTGATGCCTGATAAATCCTTAACGTTAAAAGATGAGCAGTGCCATGGAGGAAAGTTTAGTAAAGAACGTGTGACTGTGCTTGCTTGTTTCAACGCCGATGGAAGCGACAAACGCAAGCCTCTGGTGATTGGAAAATCGGCCAAACCTCGCTGTTTCAAGAACATCAAACGACTGCCCTGTGACTATATACATCAACGTAAGGCTTGGATGACGAGTCCCCAGTTCATTAAATATATTTCAGATTTTGATTTCGAGATGCGGAAGCAAAATAGGCATGTCATACTATTCGTAGACAATTGCGCAGCACATCCCCAAGAAATACCAGATATTTCAAACGTCTGTCTGGAATTGTTACCTACAACACCACAAGCGTACTTCAACCAATGGATCAAGTGATCATAAAGGTTTTAAAACAACATTATCGCAAATGTTTAGTGAAATGATTTCTACATGAAATAGAAATTAAAAGTAGTCGATCTTCTGTAATTCTTCTCGACGCCATGAACTACCTTAGCGCTGCTTGGGATGCAATTGAACCTAAAATAATTCAAAACTGCTTTAAAAAGGCAGGCTTCATATCGGACGCCGGCAGTGATATGGATGCGGCTGAAGAGGGGTCGAATCCTATAGACGACGAGGACAGGCAAGCTGTTTGCGAGTAGTTTGCAGAAAACGCAGACAGCTTTCAGAACTATCTTAACATTGATAAAGACGTTATCACAAGCAACGTTAGGAGCATTTACGACATCATAGGGCACACCATACAGGAAGCTGCAGAAGAGGACCCTGATGAAGTTGCTGACGGCGATATTCAAGAGCGCATCCCAACAATTGCTGTAGTAATGGAAGCTTTTAGCACTATCCGCCTATACACAGCTTCACTAGATACCGCCGCTTCACATGAAGATATATTAAGACACATAAACAAAGCAGAAAACACTCTTTTAAGTGGTCGTTCGTCCACCCGTCAGACGAAACTCGAAGAGTTTTTCTCTAAAACAGAATAAACAGTAAGTGAAATTTCAGTAGTCCTCATAGCGGTGCTCAAGAATACAAATGTTACATTTTTTTAAACAAAATATTATTATTTTCTTTCATAATTTTATTTTACGTTTAATATAAGGATAAAGGTTCCTATTAGAAATGTTAAATATATTTTGTACCTTTTGCTTTAATGCTAACAATTATTTTACTTTTTCTGATTTGAAATAATAATACACTCTGTAAACACTATACTTATGTAAATTTGTGATATTTTAAATGAAAGAAACGTTTTTATACCTATGCTGTGGAATTTTTTTTTTTAATAATACACAAAAATGATTCTCCGCATTATTTAAAGCAGATAATCTAATATTCTCAATTTTAAAATGCCGAAAACCTTCTCCCGCATTTAACGCTTTCCCGCTTTTAACGCTCTTCTAGCCCGGTCCCCCGGAAGAGCGTTATATCCGGGATTTACTGTACTTGTTATTATAATTTAATAATCTCAATTAAAAATTATAATATTGTGTATTAATTATAATGTTAACCTATTTATTGTTTTATCTGTAACTAAATCGGTGTATAAAACATCATTAAACGGTTAATTAAAAAAATCACTTTTAAAATGTATTGTATATAGGCTTTATCGATGAAACGATATTGAACAATTGTGTCAATTCGTGATTGTAAAGAAACATCATTTATAAATTGCCTTAACAAGGGAAGTCATTGCGATGATAATACTACCCTGTTTTTTAAAGTAAGAAGCATAATTATATTAAAAATTACCATAAGAATTAAATTATAACATATTTATGTTTTATTTGATTGTAACTAGAGGGCGCCACAACAGACTTTGGTTATTTCTTTTTTTAGTTTTGTGCAGTGAAGTGGTTCTTGTTTTCAATATTTATCGCACGAGTTCGTATCATTCTATAACAGCTTATAATCGTATAAAAGTGGAAGAAGCAAGCTGTAGTTCAGAAGTGTCGGAAGTCGATGAAAATCAGAACAGTGATGTCACAAATGCGTTGAAGTACTGTAAAATTTTATTGCAAAACAATGGATTTTTAACAAATAATCCAGCATCTGAAATATATTCGTTTTCTATTGCGATGAGAGAAGAATTCTATAATTCAAAAGTAAATATGCTGATTTTGTAACGATTTTTGAATTTTTACTAGTCAATAATACATTTAATTTTTTAAAATATCTTTAAATGATGAGAAATGTTTAATAATGGTTTAAAAATCAAAAATGCTAAATTTAAATTTAATTAAGTTAACAAAATTTTTGGAACTGATGCTTTACACTCACGCAAACATGTAAACAAAAGTTTGGCGGCTTTTTAGTAGGCGCGATTTTCAAGACTGCACCAAACGAATAACTTAATACAATGGCTAGGTTGCCATTAAAGGAAAAAATCCCCTGAATTTGGCGACTTTTTTCCTTTTTTTAACGGATATTTTTTTCTGCGTGAGTGTAAAGCATCTTAGCCAAATTTTTAATTGAGATTATTAAATTATAATTATAAGTATATTTATAAAAAAAAATTAGAAAAATAAACATAGCGTGTTCCAGCCTCGAACCCGGGCCCTCGGATCAGCCAGCAGACGCCATATCAACTGACCTACGACCAACGCCGTAACTCTATTACAAAGTAAGTATTTAAGTTGAGTTATAGTATTAGACCCCTATTTCTCGAGATCTAAGGAACGTTGTATAAAATCCATTGAACCTGAGACTAAGGGCATTTTACTCTACAACATATATAAAAATAATCAAAATCTGTGATTACCAAGCTTGGCACTCTCCTTGTACTAAGTGATATTTTATATAAACCCTGAAGACATATTTACGAGAAACATTTCTGAACTCAAGTCGGAAAAAATAATCGGGCAAATGGTTCACGAGCTATATAAAAATTAAAATAAGTTTAAAGTTTTAATTTAAAATTATTTTAATCATTTCAAAGTTTTCAAAAACATTTTGTCTGAAAAGTAATATTTATAGCAAAACACATTTCAAGAAAAAAAAAATCATTAAAAAATGCCTATAAATAAAGAAAATAAAATTTTGAACCCCGGATCCCATTATCTTCTTTATATTTTTAGTCGGGTAAAACATCGTATATTTAAATGAATTATGTATTTTTAAGACCTTTCCCCTATTTTATGAAATTGAACGCGTATATTTAGATATAAAAGGTAAATGCTATGTGGAAAAATAAATTATGTTTTCATCCAAGTGAAACTTTTCTGTATTTCAGTCGTGTTTGGGAAACATCATATATATATAAACTAGCGGCCCTCCCTCGCTTTGCTTCGGGTTAACCTTGAAAATCTTCATCTCTTTGTGTTTTCTGTAGACCTTTTTAATGTGTACAATAATTAGTACATTATTTTGATAAATCTTGTAGGGTTCAGCCTGCGTTTGCAATGTATAAGCGGAAAAAATGAAATTATTTACGACATCACATTAAAAACCTCAAAAATAACAGTATTTCTCCACTATTTAATGGATGTTATTATACATATAAACCTTCCTCTTGAATCACTCTATCTATTAAAAAAAACCGCATCAAAATCCGTTGCGCAGTTTTAAAGATTTAAGCGTACATAGGGATATAGGGACAGAAAAAGCGACTTAAACCTAAAAAATAACAGTATTTCTCCACTATTTAATGGATGTTATTATACATATAAACCTTCATCTTGAATCACTCTATCTATTAAAAAAAACCGCATCAAAATCCGTTGCGTAGTTTTAAAGATTTAAGCGTACATAGGGATATAGGGACATAAAAAGCGACTTTATTTTATACTATGTTAAGATGATTTATGTATTTTTAAGATCCCTAATGAATATGTTGCACAGCTAATTATTCCTATTTTATGAAGATGAACTCTTATATGTAGGTCGACATGCAATTGAAATGTTATGCCGAAAAATTAATTATAATGTGTCCATCCAATTGAAACTCCTCTGTATTTTAGTTGAGTTTGGTAAACATCATATATATAAATGAATTATGTATTTTTAATATCCCTAATAAATATGTTGCATAGATAATTATTCCTATTTTATGAAGATGGAATCTGCGTATACGTAGACATTACTTATGCATATTTCGGACAATAATTAAAATTTGATATTGGATTAAAATTTTACAATATTTAATCAATTTTCATGAATTTTTAATACTTGCTAATTTTTCTGCCACTGTATGCATATAAATAAACTGTGTAACCTTGTAGGAATTCGGTTACAAATGGTTCCAATTAAATTTTCGTTTGTATTTTTTAAATTTATTAAGTAAACACCATGTATGTAAATGAAATATAATATTTTAAAAATTCTTAAAAAATATTCTGTCGACCTGTATTTCTGTTATTTGAGAATTATCTCCATATATTGGTTGATATTAGCACGAATAACTTATTTTCGCGATACTTATTAAATATTTTATATTGGATTATACTTTAAAATAACAAAAATTAATGATAAATATTGACATTTTAATTTACTTGATATTCATTCCTTTAATTCTGTACCTTTAATTAAGAGCATTTCTCTTTGTATATTTTATCAAAAAAGGAAGAACAATGCAAATGACGTGTAATTAATAATACAAAATTACGTATAAATATTAATATTAGGAAAACTTCCCCTTCCAGATTATGGTTATACAGTGAAATGTAGTTCAAATTCTATGCATAATGCAACGTGTCGAGGGTATTTAATTATGTAGAAAGATGATCCCTCGAGTATGAAGTCTATTGTTTAACGAATTTAGGAAATGAAATAGGCATCTATATTGTGACAACATTATTAATTAGTTAAAATGTTCTCGATGTAATTTTACTGCTAATACGATTACATTATTTAAAAATGTTAATTTATTAATGTAACCAATTTTATTTATAAATGACGATTAATACAATGTATGAGTAATACATATAGTACGTGGGGCGATAAGACAAATTATTCATAAAAAATAACTTTCGTTTGTCACATCTGTAAACTAAGAAAATGTTTCTTGCATACACAAAGGGCATACACATAAATTATAGAAAGACAATATTACTCCTAAAATAGTTGCACATATATTTTTTTTACAAGCAAAAAAGCAGATCTATTGCAATATTCCATTAAAGCTATTCGCATATATATATATATTTTATTTTATATTAAAGTTACTGCATTTAATTTTACTTTTAAATGGTATATACACATACATGAAAAAAATATAGTGTTCCTTCAAAAATAGTTCCATACCTTTTACAAGCAAAAAAAAAAAAAAAAAAAAAAAAAAAAAAAAACAGAAATTTTGTAATATTTCCTTAAAAACCATCTGACAGCTTTTAATTTTTACATTTTTTATCATAGTTTTTTTTTTTTTTAAGGCTTTTACCCTCAAAAACGGGAAACCTGATTGATTAACCATACCCTCACTTGTTTAGCCTAGGGGTATAGAAAAGGGTTGATTGAAAACAGACGAAGCCGTATCATTGCATTGAAAGCATAGACCTTCTAATATATTTTTGCTCTGTGGTTGAAAGGTAAAACTTTTTTTTAAAAAGAACTTATGTATTCATATTTTTTCGCAAAATTTTAAAGAGAGTTTAGTAGCAGTTATATTTATAACCGAATGAAATGTCAGAGAGTTCGGAAGGAGAGAGCTATTTTTTTATTGCTATGTTAAAGGAGCCGACGCGAAAACAAGCAAACAAACAAAAAAGTGCGAAGAAAACATTTCTTTTACAACTGGATGAGAATATTTTTTCCAGAAATTTTTACAAGGGCTGTAAAACAGTTTTATTTATCACCAATAAAGATTTCAAAGAGTTTGGACAAAAATAACTTTTTATTTTAAAACTATGAAACGACTCTAGGTAAAAAAAATCAAGAAAATGAGCGCTTTTATCACTAAATATCAATATGTTTTTGCGAATTTTTCATTTTAAAATATAATTTCATACAAAATCAAGTTAAAGATATAAAATAATAAAAAATATGATGTTTTTTTTAAAATTTATTTATTATCACGTGCCCGGGCAACGCCGGGCGGGGGTCAGCTAGTTTCATTTTACATTTCAAAAGAAGAAACATATGTAACAAAATTAAACTAATTGTAATAAATAACAAAATTATATGAAATCGATTTAATTATTTGTTAAGTTAGCTTTTAGCATTAAAGTAAAATGCTAAATGAATAATTATTCAGTAAAATAAATCGTATATCTTTTTACATTCAATCTATTAAAGAGAAATCCTCAGTGACATACTGAAATTTCATCAGAAAAGGGCATTTTTGTAAACACTTTAACCTTGGTGATTTATTCTCTTGTAGTCCTAACTGTCGTATTTCAACTAAACATCTCAACATTTTATATAACCAACTTACACACCATCTTTTAAATAAGGGTTTAATTAACTAAACCAAATAAAATAATTTTACGTTATTATTTCTAACTTAATCAAAATGATTGCTAATATTATTACATGAATTGAAAAACCAATTCGTATAATATCGTTACCTATCAGTTTGAGCGAGTTAGAAATAATAAAGTGTATCTACATATCCATTGTTTAATAGAGTTCCATCACCTGCGATATATTCTGTTGAGCTGTCTATAAAGCCAATCATGTTCCATTGCAATAAGTTTATCTGAGTGAAATGCGTCAGTGGGTTGTCGGTCCAGATAGCTCAATAAACAGGGCGTTGTCAATTTAAACCAATCATCTTGCGCTCGAATCTTGGCCTGGGCAAATTTTTCACAGAGTTAAATTTCGCTTCATAAAATAATTTTATTTCTAATAATTACCTTCATACAAAATTATTCAGGTGCCAAAATTACGTATTATTATATAAGTTTATATTTTATATACATAATTAACGATATATATATGATTTAACAATAAGCAAAAGTTATTTTGACAGTGATTATGAGAGCTTTCATTTCTTTTTGAAAAAATATTAATTTCAATAATATCTAAATGTATATGTTTATATATCTTCATTATATATAATAATTAAAATGGGTACATAAGGTAACCATATTTCCCCAAAAAGAGTAATGTTATTGATATATTTCACAAAAAATACTTTATATGTCTAACCATTTTAGCAGTAATCAATAAATACACTGCTCAAAACAATTAAAGGATATTTGAAGTTTTATATAAAATAAAGATATAAACGAAATTTTTTTGCCGAAAATAGAAGAAGAGAATCACAAATGCAAATTTTTCTGGTTTTCAAACTGTGGAGTATGCAAATTTTGAGTTCGACGTCAAAAACGTCGCTTCAGCGGCAGCGAATGAAATTTGACTTTCAACTGGATAAAAGAGAATAAAGACAAGGATGATCGGCATTCAGTGATTGCTTTGTTTCGATGAGTACGATGTCTCAGCGAAGTCATTTGACAGATTCAGAAGCTTGGAGAATTGTTGGTAGGTTAGAAGGGGGGCAAACTCAAGCCGAAGTAGCGCAAGCCATTGGAGTGTCACAAAGTGTCATTTCCAGGATCTGGAACCGTTTTTTGGAGAGTGGATGTGCAGGCCGAAGACCAGGGCAAGGTCGTAGACGGGCAACAACGCCCAATGAAGATCGGTATTTAGCGTTAACAGCTCGGAGACACCGAAACATGAACGCTACTCTTCTCCAACAACACCTTCGCTCAGCTACAGGCACCACGATTTCAACTCAGACTGTCCGAAACCGGCTCCATGCTGTAGGTCTGTATGCTCGCCGACCGATGGTATGTGTTAGATTAACATCAAGGCATCGTCGCGACCGCAGGGAGTGGGCAACCGAGCATGTCAACTGGAGGAGAAATGAATGGAGCAATATTCTGTTTTCTGACGAGTCCCGTTTTTCTGTGCATCCGGATAATAGGCGTATTTTCATCTGGAGGGACCGTGGCAGTAGGAATAATCCTGCGTTCGTGCACGAAAGTGTCAGATTTGGCGGTGGAGGAGTGTTGGTGTATGGTGGCATCTCCATTGACGGGCGCACTGACCTCTACATCATTCGAGATGGAGCTCTGACTGGTCGCCGATATAGGGATGAGATCCTCAGACCTATTGTAGTCCCTTACGCTGCAGCAATCGGAGATAACTTCATTTTAATGGACGATAACTGCAGGTCACATCGTGCAAACCTGGTGCAGGATTTCCTTTTCGAGGAAGGAATCGTTCGAATGGAATGGCCAGCGTGTTCTCCAGACATGAATCCAATCGAGCACGTTTGGGACGCTCTAGGAAGACGAGTTTCTGGCCGCCAACAACACCCACAAACTCTCCAAGAACTGGAAAGAGCTCTTCTGGAAGAGTGGGGCAGAATACCCCAACTCGTCATTAATAGCCTCATTGAGTCCATGCCTCAAAGGTGTTCAACGTTGCTGGCCGCCCGTGGAAACCATACCCCCTACTGAAAATTATTTTCTTTGAAGAAAACACCTTTTCTTATTCTTTTTTTCTCATATGCACAAATTGTGTTTTTTTCCTTTTGTACACAAATGAACAATAAAATGCATTTTTTTCTGCCAAACATGTGTAATTTATTCTCATATAACCTACTATGTCTGTCGACCATGTATCAATCAGCTAAAAAGTTTCCCAGATACAAAATCCACCTTAAACTGCAATATCCTTTAATTGTTTTGAGCAGTGTATTATATATGTACCATAGTAATTGCAATATTAATAATAATAATAAAAAAATTCAAAAGGAAGCAGAATGTAATGTTTACACATTATGCATAGTAAAATGCTATACACAGTAAAATATAAACAATTCAAGCAATTTTTATACAGGAAACTATAGATGAAACTTTGTTTTGATATTGCAGATTTGCGTGTATTAAAAATAAATAACCTTTTCATCGAAAAGCAAATCTCATAATATTTGTAATGCTGATACAAGCAATTTATTTAACATTTTCAGCTTATTCATTTAAACAGTTTCATATAAAATTTCAAAATAAAATAAACAATGAAATGTGAGTAGTTTGCTTTTAAGTTGAATTTAAATAAAGTAATAAACGCAAGGTGTATGGGATGCATAATACAGTTACTATTTCTGTTCTTATTGTTTATTTCTTTGAATATTTACTCTTATACTTTTGCAAAAATTCTGTTTGTAAACACTAAATTAGATTAGAGAGATTGTTATTTCATAAACGACATTTTCTTGTGTCCAAACTTTTGAGACAGACTGTATATCTGGTTTGATTTAAGGCTGAAAAAAATTCTTTTACCGAACAATTAATAGTTAGCTATACTAATAAAATAATTTTCGCTCTGTCTCTCTTTCTGTGTGTGTGTGTGTGTGTGTGTGTGTGTCTGTGTGTATATGTCTGTCTGCGATGAGTAGCGAAATTTACCGCATGTAGAAGTCTGAAATTTTCGGTGGGGATAGTCTAAGACAGGTACAGATGCATCTGAGACTCATATTTAAAAATTTTGTGATAATTGGACGAGCTATTAAGTAAAAACTCGTTAAAAAGCTATATTTTTTGCAAGATTATGCAGACGCGCATGTGCATCTTCAGAACCTGATTTTCGAGCAAAAAGGAAGAACCAGATGCTGGCGTTAATTTGTTTTTTTTTGTTTTAACCTCCGTCAGCCAAACAATTTGGTATACGGAAAACGAAAGGCATATTCCAAAAGTACGTACTTTTACGTATTTAACATAGCAATCAGTTCGAAAAAATATCTCCGTGAATCCTTTGAAAATTAATTTCATGAAGGGCCGATTTCGCGGTTAACGTTTTTCCCCTTACGCAAAAGTTCCCCCGGGCAGCAATTTTAGAGATACCGACAAGCACAAAAAATGCTACTAAAGCGGAGTTCTGCTTTGCAACAGTGCAATTGGATTTCAAAAATAAAAATTTAAACACTTTCAAAAACATTGGTGACGGTAGGTCACTTCGAGCTTCCCGGAGGCGATTTTTCCCTACTCTAAAAGTAACTAAATGCCTGTATTTTTTCACATTTCTTTTGGAGTATCTCAGTAGACCAGATTTACATCGCTCACAAAAATTTTCAAAACGTACGGACGAGTGTTTATAAATAAAAAAATCTGAGAAATTTTCGATGAAAATGGCAAAACGCGGGCTGTTTCGGCGCGGCTTCGCTCGGATTCTTCTCATATTTTCACTACTTAACAAGCATATTTTTTCACAAAATTTTAAAGAGAACTTGTATAGGGTTGTATTTATAACCGATTAAAATTTCAGAAAGTTCGTAAAATGAGATTTCTTTCTATATGGTAAAGGACTTGACGCGATAACAACAACAAAACAAAAAGCGAGAAGGAAACATACTTAATTTACAATCAATATTTTTTCACGAAATTTCTGCACGGGCTACAAAAAGCCTTTATATTTATAAGCAATAAAATTTTCAAAGAGTTCGGACGGCAAGAACATTTTTTAAACTATGAAAAAACAAGAAAATGACTTCTTACGGACGCTTTTACCACAATATATTTCTTTCTTTCTTTCTTTCTTTTTTCTTTTTCTTTTTCTTTTTTTTTTTTTTTTGCGAATTTTTCATTTATAAATTCCAATTTATACAATATATGTCTAAAGATATAAAATCATACAGATAAGGAGTATATTTAAGATTATTATCATGGAGCCAGAACCACCGGTGGGACAGCATGTTAATTATAAAAAATTAAAATAAATAAAACACATAAAAATATTTATTTAGGTAGACATTTAAATGGTTTTATAGTTTAGTTAGGATCGTTCATTTCATTGGGTATTCGTAAAACTAGACTGCTTTTGGACTAATTAAGTAAATATTTTGAAGTATAAATCAATGTCTATATTGAATTCACGAAACTAATTTTTAGCTCACAGGCTATCAAAGCCTGAGAGCTAATATGCCCGCTCGTTCTGTATGTATGTACGTAACGCGATAACTCTTGATAGAAACAACCGTTTTGCTTCAAACTTTGTTTATAGGTTCATTGTGATAAGACGCTTCCTTGATTAGTTTTGGGGGTTTATTGGTTAAGTATAAAAGGGGGGAATGGGGGGTTAATCCCCCCTTAATTTAGATAAATGGGTTTTTCATGCAGAATTATCCCATTTTCTTCAAATTTTGTATATGGGTTCATTGTGACAATGCGCTTCTCTGAATAGTTTTGGGGGTTCATTAGTGAAGTATAAAGGGGGAAAGGGGGGGCTAATCCCCCCCTTAATTTAGATAAATGAGTTTTTTCATGCAGAAATATCCGATTTTCTTCAAATTTTTTATAGATATTCATTGTAATTAGAGGCTTCCCTCATTAGTTTAAGGGGTTCATTAGTTAACTATGAGGGGCGTAAAGGGGGGATGACCCCCCCTCTTAATATATTGTCGATTTATATATTTTTCGAGGGGCTTATTTCAAATTCTTTGAAATCAGAGTATAATATACAAATAGTGTGAGTAGCCTGTGAGCTCAATGCCATCAGTTTAACTGGGCACTTTTCTTTTTATTTTAATTCCAAAATATGTATGTATACTTTATTAAAAAAGGAAGAGCATGTAAATAAAATTAAACTACTAAACACAAATTTAATAATATGAAATTAAAAATAATTTATTAAGAAAAAATTTTGAAATTTTTTGTGAAAGGATGTGAAATAATTGTGAAAGGATGTTAAAATATGTGCAATTTCAAATGCTTTTAATATAAGCTGGATATAAAATTATGTACATATATTATCCCTCGAGTACGAATACATCTTTAAATGTATTAATAATATGAAAAGATGATTTAAATTATGACAGAATTATCACTCATTTCATATATTCTCAGATGTCAGTTGTAATACTCACACATCTAATTTATTAAAAATTTTAAATTCAATAATCAAACTAATTTAGTCTACAATTGACGTAGGGGTCATCTTAACATTAAGCTGAGCACCACATTTAATGCATTTATATCTCTTTGGTGTAAAGTGATGCAAAACACATGTTAAAATAGGGATTATTTAAAAATTACAATTATCAAAAGTTCAGAGGCGGGGCTTCCCACAAAAATTTTATACTTTATAATATACCGGGTGGCTATAAAATAAGCATCTATATTTTGAGCTGTATGCAGCTTGAAGGAATAACCGGAATTAAACCAAAATCGGTACACTTACTATTCGAGAAGGGGGGAGAAGAATGGAACAATACAAAAAATTAATTGCAATAATCGCCGACAGATGGCGCTTTTCGGCGTAAAATGTAATGTGTAATTTTGTGTACCGTGTAGACGTCGCAAACCTCAATGACTTTACCGCATATCACCACATGTGCGAAACATCAGTCCTGATACGTTACATTCCGCAGTTGAGCACGTCGTGAACTGCCTGGATTGTGTCCCCCAGCACAATGGCCATGTGGAACCTGAACATGATCGGCACCGCCATGCGAAAGCGTAAACACATTCACTGTGCCATCTTGCAATTGTTGTTCCATTCTTCTTCCTCCTTCTCGAATAGTAAGTGTGCCGATTTTGGTTTCACTGGGGTTATTCCTTCCAGCTACAGACTGCTCCAAATAGAGATACTTATATTATAACCACTCTGTATTTTGCACGGAAATGATATGCTGGATAATTAATTACAATATTATGTTTATTACAGTCCAATTAAAATCCCCCTTTTCTTTTGGTCGAGTTTAGTAAACATGATATATGTGAATTAATTGTGATATTTGCAAGATCCCATATAAATTATTGGGTGGATAATGAATCCTTTTATGAAGACGAACTCTACACATTTGTACATATTTGTTGGAATAACACATATTTGCGTCATTAATTAAAATTACATTTTCGATTAGAATTTACAAGAAATAGCAATGATAAATATTGCCATTTTAGTTACTTGATATTTTACTTTAATAAAGTAACGCCATTTAAGATTTGTTCCATTTGAAATATTTATGAATAAAAGAAGATATGCAAATTGCACGAAACACATAAACAGGAATTTAATAATATGAACTTAAAGATAATTAATTATGTAAGAACTTCGAAAAATCTGATCTCGATATTATGATTAAATAGTAAAATGTGATTTAATTTCAATGCATAGTGAAATATGTCCATGATAGTAAGTTATATGTACAAATTATCCCTCGCGTACCAAGCCTATCCCTTAATGAATTTGTGATATGAAATATCGTTTCAAATAATGACAGCATTATTAGCCAGTTCAAATACTCTTATATTATTTATACTGCCGATACGAGTAATTTATTTAACAATTTCGTCTATTAATTTAGAAAGTTCCATATAAAATTTGAGATTAATATAATAATGATATGTGAGTAATTTGATTTTATGTTGAATTTAAATAAATTAATACATCCAGGTACATGGGGATATGCATTGTACGCGGTATTTCTATTCATACTATTTATTTGTATGAATATGCACAGTTATATTTTCGCAAAAATTCTGTATGTAAACACTTAATTAGATTAGAGACATTGTTATTTTATAAACGGCATTTTCATCATGTATCTATTTTTTAGGCACACTGTATATCTTGTTTGATTTAAAGATGAGAGGGATCATTGTCCCAAGCAGTTAGTAGTAATTAATTATAAAAATTAAAATAAAAAACTCATTATTTATTTATGTACACGCTTAAACGGTTTTATAGTTTAATTATGAAAGTTTATCTGATTGAGTATTCTTAAAATTAATTATTTTTATTTCCACGTATTAAATAAATATTCTAAAGTCTGTCTAAATCATAGCCTAAGTTAATTCACGGACCTAAAATTTTTAATTCCAAAACATGTATATATACTTTATCAAATAGAGGAAGAACACGTAAATAAAATGAAATTATTAAACACGAATTTCATAATATGAAATTAGAGATAATTTATTAAGTAAGTAAAACTGACAGGATATTAAAATATGGTGAAATTTCTATGCATTATTTAATATATGGAGGATGTTAAATTGTGTACAAACATTATCTTTTGATTACCAAATATCAATATTATAAAGGACAAATGTGTCCGTGCGTAACGCTGACGCCATTTTGCGAACGGCAACACTTGACGATGAAAATTTGGTTTTGCGATTTTTGTTACTGCATTTTCTTTTTAATTTCTAATCATCGCACATTTTTTATTTTTACGCCGTTATATGGGGAAAAAAATCTACTTTCAAATGCAATTTGTTTGAAAACTGCATCACAATTTACTCATTTATTATAGCACTTAATTTGAATTTCAAGCATGATTTTTTAAAAAACTATCTTTATCGCTTGCAGACGATTACAAAATATTCATCCGTTTGCACTTTAAACAATATATAAAGTTCAGCATTTGCTTCCATCTAATATTCAATAACGAAATTAAAACTTTATTAAACAATAAATGAAATAGTGTAAATAAAACACAAATTTAACAGACATGTAATTAAAATAAGCGCTTAAAACCGCTGTAATTATCAGAATATAAAAAAAACCTGCTGTAGATAACGCAATTTTTAGCGATTTCTTCGGCTATAACTTCTGGCACGAGACCAAGACGAAATTATCACTTTTTATAAATTTCAAAATTTTATTTGAATATTCATATAAAAAATGCTCTTTGGTGTTGTGAGGGGAGAATCTAAAAAAATTATTAAATGTAAAAAATCTGTTAAAGTTTTCTATAAAAAAAATGGTTTTTATATATATTCTCTATTCCGTGAAACCCGGGTTGGATGCCCTAGTATCGTTAATTGAATGAATAATATGAAATATCGATTTACATTATGACAGCATCATCACACAGTTCATATGTTCTCATGTATGGATGTAACGATCGCACGTGTTATTTATTTAAAAATTTAAGTTTAATATTTTATATTATTTAGTATACAATTGATGCAGCGCTCAACTTAACATTACTTTCGGCTTCACATTTATAACCTTTTAGGTTTAAGAGTGTAAAACGGTGCAAAATAGGTGTTAAAACGGTGATTATTTAAATTTGCATTTTTCAAAAGTTGAGAGGGGGGAGGGGGGAGGCAGACTTCACACACCTATTTTATACTTTATGATATATTTGTAAAATTCGTAAATTTCGCACGCAAATGTTACGCAGGATAATTAATTATAAAATTATTTTTATTACAATCCAAATGAAATTCCCCCTTTCTCTTGGTCGAGTATAGAAAATATGATATAGGTAAATAAATTGCGATATTTGCAAAAGTCCTAATAAATTAATACTGGGTGGAAAATTAATCCATTTTTATAAAGATGAATTCTACACATTTATAGATATTTGTTGGAATACCATATATTTACGTCATTAATTAAAATTACATTTTGGATTAGAATTTACGAAGCAACAATGATAATTATTACCATTTTAGTTTACGTGACATTTATTCCCTTAATAAAACAGCACTATTTAAGATTCCTTCTATTTGTATAATTTATCAATAAAGGAAGATCATGCAAATGACACGAAACACATAAACAAAGATTTAATGATATGAACTTAAATATAGTTAATTATGCAAAAACTTCGAAGATTTTGATTTAGAAATTATGATTAAATTGTAAAATGCGATTTAATTTCAATGCATAATAAAATATGTCCAGGATAGTAAGTTATGTATACAGATTATATCTGGAGTATCAAGCCTATCGTTTAATAAATTTATAATGTGAAATACGATTCAAATTATTACAACATGATTATTAACCATTTCGAACACTCTCATATTATGTGTAATGCTGATACGAGTAATTTATTTAGCATTTTCAGTTTCTCAATTTAAACTCTTTCATATACAATTGGAGAATAAAATTAAAAATGAAATAGGAGTTGTTAGATTTTAAGTTGGATTTAAATAAATTAAAAAACGCAAGAATATGAGGACACATAATGTACTTAGTATTTTCTTTTCATATTATGTATTTGCATGAATATTCACAATTATACTTTTGCAAAAATTCTGTTTTTAAACACTAAATTAGATTATAGGCATTGTTATATACTAAATGTGTATTGTTATTTAATAAACGACGTTCTCTTGTTGAGCCTAAACTTTTGAGACAGACTGTATATCTGGTCTGATTGACAACTGAGAGAGAGATCATTGTCCCGAACAATTAGTAATCATTAATTATTAATAAAATAAAATAAATAAAACACTCTTTAGGTAGACAATTATACCGAATTATAATTTAGTTATGAATGTTTGGCAATTCGTAAAATTATAAACTTTTTTTTTTTGCACGAATTGAATAAAAATTCTAAATTCTAAATCATAGTCTAAATTAAATTCACGAAACTAAAATTTGTAAGTCAAAAATATGGATGCATAATTTATAAAAAAAAGAGCATTTAAATAAAATGAAATTACTAAACATCAATTACTAAACATATGCAATTGTAATGCAATTTCATTGTATGATTTAATATATTCAGGATATAAAGTTATGTACATACATTATTCCTGGAGTACTGAATATATCGTTAAATGTATTAATAATATAAAACGCTGATTTAAATTAAGACAGCATTATTACATAGTTCATATGTTCTGAAGTGTCAGTTTTAATGCTCACACGGCAATTTATTTAAAATTTTAAATTCAATAATGCAACTAATTTAGTCTACAACTGGTGTAAGGGTTAATTGAACATTAAGTTGAGCACCGCATTTAATGCATTTATAACTCATTGGGTTAAGTGTGTAAAACGGTGCACAATATGTGTAAAAACGGCGATTATTTAAAATTGTAATTTTAAAACGTTGAAAGGCGGCTGGGGGGGTGATGGCTTCACACACCTATTTTATACTTTATGACATATTTGTAAAATTCGTAAATTTAGCCCACAAATGTTATGAAGGATAATTAATTATATAAGTATTTTTATTGTAATCCAATTAAAACTCCCACTTTCTTTTGGCTGCGTTTAGTAAGCATGATATGAAAATGGTAAATAAATTGCGATATTTGCAAAATTCATTATAAATTATTGGGTGGATAATGAATCCCTTTTTATGAAGATGAACTCTACACATTTGTAGATATTTGTTGGAATAACATATATTTGTGTCGTTAATTAAAAGTACTTTATGGTTTAGAATTTAACAGAAGCAATAGTAATAAATGTTGCCATTTTACTTTACATGATGTTTATTCCTTTAATAAAATAATGTCATTTAAGATTTGTTCTATTTGTAAAAATTAGAAATAAAAGAAAACCATGTAAATGACTCAAAACACATGTACAGAGATTTAATAATATAAACTTAAAGACAGATAATTATGTGAGAACTTCGAAAATTTTGATTTCGAGATTATGATTAAGTAGTAAAATGTGATTTAATTTCAATTCATAATGAAATATATCATAATGAAATATATATTAAGTTATGTATACAAATTATGTCTCAAGTAGATATTCCTACCGTTTACTAAAATTACAATGTGAAATATCGATTCAAATTTTGACAGCATTATTAACCAGTTCAAATACTCACATATTATTTGTAATGCTGATACGAGTAATTTATTTAGCATTTTCAGTTTATTAATTTAGACAGTTTCATATAAATTTCGAGAATAAAATAAAGAATGTAATGTGAGTAGTTTTCTTTTATGTTTAATTGAAACAAATTAGTAAATTGAAGTACATGGAGATGCATAATATACTTAGTATTTCTTTTCTTATTATTTATTTGTATAATTATTCGCAATTGTACTTTTGCAAAAATTATGTTTGTAAACACTAAATTAGATTAGAGACATTGTTATTTATAAACGAGTACTGTTATTTTATAAACGGCATTTTCTTGTTGTGCCTAAACTTTTGAGACAGACAGTATATCGGGTTTTATTTAAATCTGAGCGATATCCTTATCCCGAATTATTAGTTGTCATTATTTATAAAAAAACGAAAAAAATACTCATTATTTATTTAGGTAGTCTTTTAAATGGTTTTATAGTTATTTTGTAACTTTTTCTAAATGAGTATTCGTAAAATTAAACTATTTTTTGCACGAAATGCATACATATTCTGAAGTCGAAATCACAGTCTAAATTAGGGCCTCACCAGTGGCTGAGAGGTTCTGCTCTCAAAGCTGGTAGACGGTAGATGCTGGGTTCAAAGCCCTGTCGCGCTCGTCGACCTAACCGTTCGGAGTTTTCCATGGTTTTCTTCAAACCTTGCCGTAAGTATGTGTTAGGATCCCTTAGAAAGACCCCCACGGAGGGCACTCCTCCCTACGGCCTATATCCCAAATGTAGATAATCGTCCGTCATAAATCAACCAACCAACCACAGTCTAAATTAATTAATGGAGCTAAAATTTGTAATTCCAAAATATGTATGTATACTTATCAAAAAAGGGAAGAACATGTAAATAAAATGAATTTATTAACAAGAATTTCCTAATAAGAAATTAAAGATAATTTATTAACTTTGATAATTTTAATTTCCCGTTTCTGACAGGACGTTCAAATGTGCAATTTCAATGCATTATTTAATGTTTCCAGGATATTAAATTACGTATACATACATGATCTCTCGAGTACCAAATATATAGTTAAATGCATTAATAATATGAAATATTGATTTAAATTATGACAGCCTTATTCCAAAGTTCCTATGTTCTCATACATAAGTTGTAATGCGCAATTAATCAAAATTACATTTTGTGCAAAAGTTTAAAATTTTGTCATTTTAGTTTACTTGCTACTTATTCCAATTAATAAAGTAAAGGTATTTAAGATTTGTTCTATTTGTGCAATTTAACAATAAAAGAAGACCATGCAAATAAGACAAATTTAGTAATATAAACAGAGATAATTCATCATGTAGAAACTTCGAAATTTTTTTGTCGAGATTATGTTTAAATAGCAAAATGGGACCTAATTTCAACGCATAATGCGATATGTCCAGGATATTAAGCTATGTAGTCAGATTATCTTTCGAGCTCCAAATACATCGTTTAATAAATTTATGTAATGAACTATAGATTAAATTATGACAGCATTACTAGCTAGTATTAATACTCTCATATTATTTTCAATGCTGATACGAGTAATTTAATTTACATTTTCAGTCCTATTTAAACAGTTTTCCTATAAAATTGGAGTATAAAATAAACATTGAAACACGAGTAGTTCGATTTTAAGTTTAATATAACCCTTTCGCTACTAAACCTCACAAAACGGCCGGCCAAGCAAACTACTGCGAGACAGCCTGAACGCCTGAGGTGTTGTATTTTCTCCGCCTATGAAAAATCCAACTAGCTGCCTTCTTAATGTGTTGATGACAAAATGCGGACAGGAGAAAGGGGAGGGGGAAATCTTTCAGCATTCGGGCGGTTGCCGTATTTTGAATGCTATCCAGATTTTATACTTCAGTATTCAAAGGTTTAAGTAAATTAATAAACGCAAGGATACGTTATGTACTTAGTATTTCTTTTCTTGTATTATTTATTTGTATGTATGTTCATAATCGTACTTTTATAAAAATTCTGTCTGTGAACACGAAATTAGATTAGATACATTTTTAACGGCATAAACAGTATTTTCTTGTTGTGCCTAACCTTTTGTGACAGACTGTATACCTACTTTGATTAGTAGCGGAGCGAGATCATTATCCCAAAAAATTGGTAGTCATCCTCTTTAATAAAAAGCTATGTGTTGTTGACGACTGGGTTTTTTGCTAATCGTTGCCACATATTAATCTCGGAAAATGAAACATTTGAACTGACTGAAAAAATTAATAGGTCGAAAAGTATTTGTCAGAAAATTGTTAGACAAACTACGTTAGTGTTAGTATATCGTATCGTAATTGTAATCGTAGCATTACATCTTAAATTTTATTGGATGATACTTTTGTGTATAGTTTTCTCGTACGTCCGGGAAGCATGACTGCAGAATCCCAGACGAATTCATAAATATAAGTGATGTTTAATTTTCTGGTCAGTTACTATGTTTTTGTCATTGTGTAATGTTATTTCGTAACTCAATATATATTCGATCCAAGGCCTCGTCTATTTATTTGCTTCGTTATTTCATCAGCAGAGCTTGGTTTAATTCGCAGACGCTAGTCCCTTTTCATATTTATTGCTGTGGATTTGAGAGAGAAAATTTATTTTTCTTTTGTTTCTATTTTTTTTACCCAGCGATGGAAAGTGAAAAAGAATTATACTTAGTTGCTCTTTTTGACGGCGACGGTAGAAATTTTTCTGTTTGGAAAAGCCGTGTTAAAGCCATATTTGCGGCGAAAGATTTGGATAAGTTTTTAGACAATGAAGCGACAACTGAAACTACGGAAGTTGTAAAATCGAAAAAGGCTTATGCTTTATTATTATCGCTTTTAAACGATGGGGTTCTTGCGTCATTGCAAGAAGAAAATACTGCGCATAAGATATGGAATAAATTATAACGAACATATGATACCAAGCGTGCAGTTAATCAAATTTTAATTAGAAAGAGCAACTATTAAAAAGGATCGTGTTGCGTCTATGAGAAGTCACATTGATGAAATAAATAAATTAATTTCGGAACTTAAAATTTCCGGTGCTGAAGTAAGTGAAACCGATACTATTGTTTATATTCTAATGTAGTTGCCTCAAGAATTTGAAAATATTAAAACTGCGTTAGAAAATCAACCGAATACTGTTTTGACTCTAGATTTTGTCACACAACGGCTGTTAGATGCTGAAGCACTTCTGCTCGACTCAAAGAAAGAAAAACTGCATTTCAAAACTGCTCATGATAATACCGCGTTTGTATCAACTCGCAAAGAATATGTGTGCAAAAACTGTAATTCAAAGGGGCACATAGCAAAATATTGTAGAAATAAACTTAATTGTTTCAAATGTAGACTTCCTGGCCATTTTAAACGAAACTGTAAAGCTGTTAAAAATTCAAATGAGGAAAAATTTGCTTCTTCAGCGGTATCTTTTATTGCGGGGAACGTTAAAAAGAATGAATTTATAGTGGATTCTGGAGCGACTTCCCATATGTGCTCTAATGAGAAATATTTCACGTCTTTACAACCATCTTCAGGAACTATTAAGTGTGCGTCAAAAACAACGAATCTTGAAATTAAAGGTGTTGGAAATATATTATTGGAAAATTATCAAACGGAATGGAAATTACACTAAATAATGTTCTTTACGTACCAGATTTAAGTGGACAGTTGATTTCCGTTAGAAAAATCGAAAATGAAAATTATGCAGTTATTTTCAAGATTGAAAAGGTGTTCATAGAAAAAGGAAGAAATCGTTTTTGGTCTGGTGAACGTGATTCAAATGGACAATATGTTAGTTATTTTGTCCCAAATTATGAAACTGTTCTCACATCAAAAGAAAGTGATTCTGAAATTTGGCATCGCAGAATGGGCCATCCAAGTGACAAAGTGTTGAAGGAAATGAAACTTCCAATACCACTTTCTTTTTGTGATGTTTGTGCTCGAGCAAAACAGAGTGCAACACCAATGGGAAGAGAACCTAGGAAAAGAGAAAGTACCCCAATGACTGCTATTCATTCCGACATATGTGGCCCTATTGTTCCGAAAACTTTTTCTGGTGAATGCTATTTTATGACTATCATAGATGATTTTTCACGATTTACTGAAGTTCGATTATTGAAGCATAAAAGTGAAGCTTCAGAGGAATTGAAAGTTTTCTTAAAAACTAATCCTACAGTAAAGAAAATCAGATGTGATAACGGAAAAGAATATTTAAGCAATGACATAGTGAATTTCACTCGAGATCTTGGTATAGTGATTGATTCTGCTCCTCCATACACTCCAGCTTTGAATGGAGTTGCTGAAAGATGTAATAGATCGCTCCTAGATATAGGAAGGGCTTTAATTGCTGAATCACATTTACCTAAGATTTTTTGGGGTCAAGCTATTCTTACAGCAGCTTACTTGAAAAATCGAATGGCAAGCAGCTCCATTGAGAACTTAACGCCGTATTTCTTAAAATTTGGAGAAGATCCCGAGTTAAAGCACATACGTGTTTTTGGATGCAGTGCCTACATGTTAGTACCTTCCGTTCATCGTAAGAAGCCTGATGATAGGTCTAAACATATGATCTTCATAGATTATTCTTCAATGGGATATCGATTGTTAGATCCTGAGACAAAACGCATAACTATTTCACGAAATGTCAAATTTGATGAAGAGAAGAAGCATATTATAAACTCAAAGAAACACATAGTGGAAAATTCAGAATTAACTGATTGTGAAATTAACCCAGATGCTCAAGAAATAACTAGTGAAGAATCAGAGGATTCTGAAGAGAAAGAAGATAAAATGGGAAAATCCGAGAGATCAAGAAAACAACCTATTCGGTATCCAGCTCCTGAGGTGTATGAAGCATTACTTTGCCAACAAGAAACTTTATCTTTTGATGAGATCAAATTTCTCCCTGTTGATGAACAACGTTTATGGAAGGAAGCTATGGATGCAGAGATAGAAAGCATGAAAATCAACAACGTCTGGGATCTCGAAAAATTACCACCTGACAAACGAGCTATTTCCTGCAAATGGGTGTATACCATCAAAAGAGATGGACGTTATAAGGCTCGACTTGTAGCCCGTGGATTTATGCAAAAAGAAGGACTAGACTATAGTGAAATTTTCGCCCCTGTAATAAGTATGCCTGCTTTACGTTTAGTGCTTTTTGTGATTTTAAATGATGACTTACATGCATTTGTTTTGGATGTAAAAACAGCTTTCCTGAATGGTAAGTTAAATGAACTTGTTTTTATGGATCAGCCGCAAGGCTATGATGACGAAAGTGGATTAAAATGTAAACTCAAACGGAGTTTATATGGCCTGAAACAGGCCCCACGACAATGGTTTGAAAGGTTTCTTGAATTTGTTTCAAAATTAAAATTTAAATCTCTTGATAATGAACCTTGTATTTTTATTCGTTATAGTAATGGTCATAAAATAATTATTGCTCTGTATGTTGATGATATGATTATAGCAGGTTCAGATTTAAATGAAACTAATGTAGTTATTTCTTTACTCTCTAAAGAGTTTCATATGTCAAAATCAGAATGTGTTTCAGAATTTCTGGGTATTCAAATGAAATTTAAATCTGATAGTTTAATAATGGATCAAGAGTCTTATATAATTAAATTGTTAAGTAAATTTAATATGCTAGAATGTAAACCTAGTGGTATTCCTATTTCTCCTAAATCCACTCCATCTGATTTCAAAAATCGAAAACCATTTAATGGTCCATACCGCGAACTTGTAGATTGTTTATTGTACTTAGCATATATTTCACGACCTGATATTTTATATAGTGTTAATTGTTTGAGTCAAATGCAGGAAAATCCTACTGAAATTGCATGGATTGCACTAAAGAAAATCTTAAGATATTTGAAAGGAACTTTGTTCTTAAAACTTGTGTATAAAAAGCAAAAATCTGATCCTAAATTATCTATGTATGTTGATTCTGATTGGGGGGGCTAATACAAATAATAGAAAATCAGTATCAAGTTACATTTTAATGTTTTGTAACATGCCTGTTCTCTGGTGTTGTAATAAACAAAAATCAGTTGCATTATCTTCAACTGAAGCTGAAGTCATTGCCTTAACTAAAAGTTTGCAAGACCTGTTGTGGTTCAAAAATATTGCTTGTGAAATTGTAAGTATTAAGGATTTAGTTATTTTAAAGGATAATGAGTCTTGCATAAAATGTATCAGTAATGAAAGTATTTATGCTAGAATGAAACATATAGATATAAAACTAAAATTTGTTCGTAATGTTGTAAAAGAAAATAATATCAAAATTGAATATATTCCTACAAATATGCAAATTGCTCATATGTTTACAAAGGCATTGCCTAGAGTTAAATTTTATGAATTGTTGTTTCTTTTCTGTTTGTATAAGTAATGTTTTAACTGTGTCCTATTTTTAAAGTTTGTTTATTGTAATTTTTTATTCTGTGTTTTTTAATGTAATGCTAGATTATGGGTGGGTGTTAGTATATCGTATCGTAATTGTAATCGTAGCATTACATCTTAAATTTTATTGGATGATACTTTTGTGTATAGTTTTCTTGTACATCCGGGAAGCATGACTGCAGAATCCCAGACGAATTTATAAATATAAGTGATGTTTAATTTTCTGGTCAGTTACTATGTTTCTGTCATTGTGTAATGTTCTTTCGTAACTCAATATATATTCGATCCAAGGCCTCGTCTATTTATTTGCTTCGTTATTTCATCCGTTAGAAAGTTAAAAAATTGTATTTTTCTTGATATAAATTTCAAATTTAATGATTATGCCGTTTTTCAAATATTGAATTTCAAAAATTACCAAATTTCACAATTCAGTTCCACAGCGAAACCTTCACGCGTAAAAAGATAATGATAACGGCAATCTGTCCCTGGCTATAGCACGAGTCACAAATTACAGTTGCCTTATTATCCTGTTAAAATATAAAAGTGAATTATGATGTCACGAGTGCATGATTTTTATTTAATTCTCGGCAAATAGCATACTTTAGTCCACCTCAGTGAGGCATATCAATTTCATTATATTTGAAGTATTGTAACTTCATTAAAATCCAACGGAAATTATTTTTCCCCAGAGACATCATAACGTAACACAATTATTATTTTTTTAAGCTGACATGTTCCATAATAGAGTCTACAGAGAATTTGCCTAATGTGGAACGAAGTTTTTTGGATACCTTTTGGTACTTTTCCGTTATACCAACATCATGCCAAAATGTATGCTAATGCGTCATTTATTTCAACTCTGAGTGTGCAAATAATTTTTTTTCAAACCGTGCCAAACACTGTGACCTGGCTATTTATTCAAGACAAATCTATCTTTTATTATTATTATTATTTAATTATAAGTATGCAAAACATTCTAATTTACTATTTTTTGAATCGTAAATACTTTTTATAAAGTTATAACTTACATTTTTCGCTGATTCATAAAGGAAATGTTTACTAACCTTGCGGAATGGATTTTGGCGTGGCTTGCACTTTTAGTTCTATAATTTATCAGAGATGGTTTTATTATCTCGCATATTGTTCTACTTTGGTTAGTTATAGAATTATGGGGGACAGTTTTATAATCAGATGAACCCGATTATGAAAGCTTAGCCTATTAAAAATATTCTGCCGAATGGATTTTGACGGAACTTTCACTGTTTGTTAGATCAGTTTTCAAGGATGGTTATAGTATATAGCATATGGTTTTATCGTTCTTTACTAAATCCTACTGTAAATCATCAACTAAAAGAGTTTGTCCTAAAAAAACAGTCAAAATTTTGTCTGACACTTTAAAAATGTAATAACGCAATGGCGTTCGTATCGTTTTCAGAAATGCAGAAGGACATTCCAAGTAAAGATCCATATGGTTTAAAAACACAAGGTCAAATTCAAGGCCAATATTTTGCTTAAATGAAGGTTCGTTAAGAGAAATTGATCAGCGTAGCGGGCGTAGCTTTCTACACTGTAAAAAAGGGGGAGTATTATTACGCTTAATTTGGGTTTATGAAATGCCAAAGAAGGTTTAAATATGCACTAATTTTGGTGTCAACACTGAATTAAGTGTTATAATACACTTAAAATAGTTTATCTTTACTCTTTCAATAAAAATCGGTGATATCATACACCAAGAATGACGCTTTCAAATTAATTTGGGAAACCAAAACTCCAAAATAGGTGTACAATTATATCTCGCTATGCAGCGTTTGGTGTTCGAATACACGATGACGTCAGAGTGTTGCGTCAGCAGACGACAACAGAGAACGAGAACGGAACAGTCGCCATTTCGCTTTCATTTTAAAACGTTTTATTTGTTGTAGAAAACACAAGGTAAGCGAAATGATTATTCCTTATTTATTTAAGAGTACTAAATAGCAGTGGTGCTAACTTATATGGGCTGGTGGAGTCCTAGTCCACCCAAAAATTTGCTATCCCAGCTTACCCAATTTCCATTGTTCTGTTATTTATTTACCTCTGAAACGAAATTTCATTCTGTTGACGTTCTCAAAATTGTTTTGTTGGAAAAACAGTAAGACAGACAGGGGGACTATAAGTAATTAAACAGCCGTATACTTGGGTTTAATTTAAAATTATTTTTCCTGCATATTCTACTTGTGAGTATAAATCAATGGTCTCTTGTATTAATGCTCTGACTCACAACCATAAAGCACTTAGATAAATGCATTTATTTTCTCGATTTTCAGATTTTTACGTATTTTATTTGTAATCGTATCCGTTGCATGATAATTGTGATAAATACTATTTTCTTTATAAGGAAGAGCTCATGAAAGTATAATTTAATAAAATTACTATTTTCATACATTAAAAAAATGTTAGATCCCCTTTCTGTTTGCAGACCACAAACACATCTAAGCCGAAATTTCTTATGAATTTGGTAGCAAGCTGAAACGAATATAACGGCATCGTCAGATGGGAAGTGGGGGGGGGGGTAGCTTATTTGATCAGTATCCTATAGCAGCAATTTTAGTTTTTATCACACACAAGATGTAAAGTTGTATAAAAATGCAACATGTGTAAAGAAAATTTGAAAAGTAAAGAACATTTGTTATCAACATTTACTATGATTTTCTAAACAAAAGGTTTGTGAATTATTTAAAAAAGTAAATAAAAATAACAAGAACGAAAAATCATGCGTCAAGCATAGATTATGTAACACTTTCCAACGCTTCCAAAATAATTTTAAGAAACATACTCTTTAATAAGCTAAAAGATAACATCTAAGTAATCCGAATACTTTTATTCAACCCTGTATAGGATCTATAGATTTGTATATATACTACATAGGATGCTAAATTTTAGTTCAGTTAGGAAACACGTAGCACAGTTTAAAATTTTCCGTCTGGAGTTAAATAATACGGAAATGTGTTCCCGAACTTTTGTGCTTCCCTGTATAGGATCTACAGAATTTATACACACCACGTAATATACAAAAAGCGATTTAAAATTAAAATCGCTTTCAGTAACTTAAAACGCATTTCCAGGAATTATTGTTAACATACAGTAGAGAATTCTTTTGTGTGTCCCTGTAAATGAACGATGACTGCTATACACACAATATTCTGTAGTAAGTCTCTTGTAATGAACCTTATATAAATTTCAATGCGTTTAAAATAGGGAAACATTATTTAAATAAACCGCAGACGATTTTTCTCCATAGACGTAATGTAACGGAATTCTTTTGACTGTCCATGTAAAATAAGTATAAGTGCTATGCACACCCTATTCCATATTAAGCTTCTTCTAATGCACCTTAGTGATATATATAAATTTCAATGCGTTTAAAATAGTGAAACATTATTTAAATAAACCGCAAATGATTTTTCCCCATAGACCGCAATGTAACGGAATTATTTTGAGTGTCCCTGTAAAAACACTATAAGTGCTACACACTTCCGTTGAAATAGGGAACATTCTATAGATAACGATTATAACATATAAAAATTGCAGGGCAATCCGAGCATATTTACGGGAGTTAGAGTACGGACAGGCGGCAGACGGCCAGACGGCAGACGGCCAGACAAACCGAAGTCATAAACACTTTTCAACTAGGTTGGAAAGTGTTAAAAAGGAGTGATTATTTATTGTTAGGAAATTAGCTGAAGAAGCAATTTTTTTCAAAAAATTTACTCTTTATAACAGATAGTGATAAAGTTTTTTTTTTTCCTTAGAAGATTATGGAGGGGGGGGGGGGGCGAGAGTGTTTTAAATGATCATTTTGGTGTGTATAAAATTAAAAAATTGTCTAATAAGGACTATTCAAGATTTTTTTTGGTGGATGCAAGTCTCTTGCAATTTAGATACCATTTTTCAGCTACTACACAAATGGAAACTGGTACACTGTTTTAAAGCATATTTTGGTAACATTAAATGATGTTTCATACATGGAATGCAATACTTAAGAAATTTTGTTTCATATAAAAATTGTAATATTGTGTGTAATATCAGCTGAGCAATTTTGTTAAGCTAATATCAGCTTAACTTAATGTCAGCTAATATCAGCTGAGCAATTTTAACAGTAAAAGTCCAAAATTACAATTTTAGAAGAAAGTGAAAAATTTGTGCAAGCCTGTTTTATGTTTAACTGGGTATAGGCTATTTTGGTTAATTACAATGCATTTAACCATGAAATGTGTTTTGATAATGTTATGTAATAATTATATGCTGTTTGATTTGGTGCACAGAAATATGCATTTTTTTTTTTTTTTTTTTTTTTTTTTACAATTACGATTAATTAAAACAGTTCTTTATTTTTAACCTTGACTTATGCTCTTTTAAGTCCTTATTAAAATCACTTTTTTATTGTGAAATTGCAAATATATTGATTAAACCAAAGCCTTACTGTCAAAACCGCCTGCCTACCTAAGATATGAGTATGTGTCTTCAGAGAAAATTCTATAATTTTTATGCTAACTTTATCTGAGAAAAGTATGTGTCTACCCATTGGTCTGCAAGCCATTAAGAATTATTATAAGCATTGCCTGCCTATCCAAATTAAGTTATGTTATTTTGTTTATTAATGCATTCAAATTTCTTTGAGATATTTTGATTTAACTTTTTTTTCTTAACAGTATTTCATTATTTCTTACTTAGTTGTTACATTCTCTGATTATTATATGATTATTTTCATATACTACTCTTAGTATTGACAAATGTGTATTATACTTTCCAATTCAGTATTAGTTAAATAAATATCATAAAAGTTATTTTGTTCTTAACTCTTGCTATTAAAATTTAGAATAAATTCTCCATACATGGTTACCTGATTAGTCTATTGGCCAAGTAAGTTATAACCGGAAATGTAAGATGTGTTAGGGTGCCATAGTTAAATATCATTAACAAGTAATACTGAAATTAAATTCAGTACATTTAAGCCTCTTAAGAGTGATATTTGAAAATTGACTTTTATTTAAAGTGAGTAACATTTTCCTTGGGGTATTTTTTGAGAAAAAAATTGAGAAATTAAGCCAAAACACAAAACATTCATTATTGGGATAATAAAATCTTATGTGTTAATAAGAGTGGGGGATGGCTAAAACTTCTACAATGCTATATTGCATGTTGTTTAAACCCTTTAACTACTAAAAATAAGTGCAAATAGTTCCGTATGGCTCCATTGTTAAATATGTAAGTATTTTGATATGAAAAATACAAAGTCTACAATTTTACTTCTACTACATTTTAACTAACTAACTACATTTTAACTAACATTTATATAATCATAACATTTATATTATTAAATTTCTATGGAATTCTTTTTAATTATAACTGTTATTGAATAAGCCTTTATTAATGGTGGCGACAAAGTTGCTATCATAATTGTTGTAATTAAACACCAGATAAATCTTACAGCACCAAATTATTTTTTAAAGCTCTATCAAGTCTTTGACCGGAAATTTGTCGTCCCAAATTATCCTAACAGAAAAAGTGAATGAAAGGTAATGGATATTTATGTAAAACTACAGGCACTTTTACTGTATTTTTCCCCTCTTGGTTAAAATATAGCATTTTTTGAAACATAAGTAAACTTTTATAATTGAAATTAAAAAACTATTAATTAACTATCCTTTTCTGAATCAAAGAGAAAAATATGTCTAAGTTTTATGTAAATGTATAACAGTGCAAACATTTTTTTCCATAAGGATAGCAGGGACAGTGAATTTATTGAACAGATTTGGAACACCAAATTTGGTGTGATACTGCATCTAAGTGGCATATTCTAAATTAGTTAGTAGCACACCCAATTTGGTGTTAAAGCACACCAAATCAATGATGGTGCTTTATTACACCACTGATGGTGGCAACAAAGTTGCCACCAAAAGTGGTGTTTCTTTACACTAATTAATTTTTGGTGTTTTATTACACCAATTTACAAGTGGTGTTTCTTTACACCACTTTTGGAGTTTTTGGTGTAAAGTAACACGAATATTTTTTACAGTGTAGTTAACTATAAAAAATGAAATAAACAAAACATTCGTTATTTATTTAGGAAGACATATAAACGGTTTTATAGTTTTGTTATGAAAGTTTGACGAATTTAATATTCGTAAAATAAAATTTCTATAAAATAACTTCGTTTTTTTTTTTTTTTTTTTTTTTTTTTGGCTCGAATTGAATAAGTATTCTAAAGTTTAAATCATAGTCTAAAAAATTCATGGATCTAAAATTTGTAATTCCAAAATATGTATGAAGCATACTTTATAAAAAATAAAAGGAATACAATGTGTATAAAAAGGAATAAATTGTAACGCACATTTCATAACAGGAATTTAAAGATAATTTTTTAACTTTTAAAATGGTAACTTCCCGATTCTGTCAGGATGTTAAAATATTGTGCAATTGTAATGGATTATTTATTATCTACAGGATATTAAATTATGTACATACACGATCCCTAGAGTACCAGATATATCATTAAATGTATTAATAATATGAAATATCGATTTAAATTATGACAGCATTTCCCAGTTCATATCTTCTCATGCATCAGTTGTAATGCTCACACAAGTAATTATTTAAAATTTTAAGTTTAATAATTTAACTAATTTAATATACTACAGTTTTAGGGATCAACATCTAATTATGTTGGGATCCACATTATATGTGTTTTTAATGTTTCGTGGTAATAAGCGTGAAACATAATTCTTTGGTGTAAAACGGTCATTATTTAAATTTGCATCTTTCTAAATTTGAGGAGGGGGAGGACTTTACACCGCTATTTTATATTTTTTGATATATTTGTAAACATTTTCGAATTTCGCATGCAAATGTTATGCAGGATAATTATTTATATTATTATTTTATTATTGCAATCCAATGGAAGTGAAATTCATAAATAAATTCTAAATAAGAGTTGAGAATTCATTTGAAATTAACGATATTACTCTTAATTAAAATGAGGAATCATCTCAAACGCTTTTGATTACGCACATGTTATTTTATTTTTAATAATTGCTAGTTTGAGTTTCACTGCTCTTTCGCTGGCCCCCATATTGTAGATTCTTGAAACTACGGTTGTGGCCAAACAATAATCTAGAAATCCAGCCCTTTTTCCGCGCCACGTAAGAGAAATATATATATATAGATATTGAGGCATCAAGTGTATTTTAGAAACAAACAGGGAAAGAGAATTTAAATTAATATTAGTTTTATGAATATTTTTATGAAAATGCAAGAAAGCCCTCAGACGCTCAGATGGTCAAAACGCACCCCCTGTTCTTAACACATATCTACATTAACCCTCACGAAACAGGTCGTTTACGCAACCCAACCCACTTTCGTGATTTCTACTATTTTGACAATGTTAACCCTTTCATAACAGGAAGTGTTTATCGAAATACGCAAAATCCGATAGAAAAAGCTTAAAGTGGGCACTCGAAGCTTCAGGTGTAAAAAGACGACTTCGGCTTTAAAAAATTGGAATATTATCCATTGGAATATTTGAAAAAAGTTCTTTTCCGTAACTCTTCTCTGAAGATTTCCGTTTTTTTTTCGTGCAAGCATAATTCGAAGTTAAAAAAGTCCTTCCCGCCTGTACCGGGAGGAAAAGGTAGCTTTCCTATATCTTCGTTTTAAAATTTTAGCTAATGTTACACGAAAACAGCAAGTTAAAATGCAAAGAAACATTTACAAAAGATTCGTTAATACTGAATTTGAATAAGAATTTAGCCAAATTATTGAGCAATAGCCAAATTGGCTGCATTTATAAAAACTTATTTCGGTTGCCAAATTTGGCGATATTTCGCCAAATGTCACACATTTTGCTAATTTTGTCGCAAATTTTGTCGACAATGTCGCCAATTTTGGCGCTAATGGATATGAATATGTAGTTTTATGCGTATGATTGGGAAATTTATTACAACAATGAAAGAAAATAATTTGCGAGTAATCGCGTTAATGTGCTGTTTTGTTTCAAAATGTCAGCCACCCTAGAATTTCAAACTGCTCTATCTCAGCTATTTTTTAAGATAGAGGTAAACCAAAAAATGTTCTGGAATCCTTGTATCAAGGCCTAATACGTAATTAAAAAATAAATTTTAATTTTTAAATCTTTTTGTATATTTATTTTAGTTTTAAATATTTAAATGGCCGCCATCGTGAAACAAAATGGCGGACCAAGCTGGCCAACGAACTCGGTCGAGATATTGGTGATCTTAATACACACAATTAGTTTCATCAAAATCGATTTATAAATACGAGCGTTATCGTATGACATAGGTATATATATATATATATATATATATATATATATATATATATATATATATATATATATATGGATATATATGTATATATATCTATATAAATCAACATTTGAACGGAGGGTGGTTTTGGGGTGTGGGGGGTCATGATCGATGAAAATATATCGAAATTTTCCGGAACTGCTTTCCTACGAATGGCTGCAATAGGTAGCTTTATACTTTTTTGTATTGAAAGCTACCTAAAAGTGTGTTTGTTTTCAACGTAATTTTCTTATTTATTAACAACGTCAAACTAGAAATCGTTCTTCATCTTGCGTACAACATGGAACGGGCTTTCCGGACGTATGATTGGTTTTGAGAAATAATAATATCTTTGTTGTTAAATTTCAATTCTACTAGGAAATGTGGTTGGGTCAGGTGTTCTGAAATGGCCTCCTACAAAACAAATTGCACCTCCAGACGGTGGAAGATGGAACTACAGGAGTATATCGAATTGTACGGGACCGATTACGTCGGGGTTTGGCTCATTCGACTTGATACCGGTAACCTTAAATATTTTAGTTACACTTTTTACCGTCAGGGTGCGCTTTCCGAACTCGGGTTCTATGGGCCCGATTAAGACGAGGATTGCCTCATTCGACTTTATTATTACTGGCCCGGGCAACGCCGCACGTGTCAGCTAGTTTATCAATAAAAGAAGATCATGAAAATGACACAAATTTAATAATATGAACTTAAGATATTTCATTATGTAGAAACTTTGAAAATTTTGATTTCGAGATTGTGTTTAAATTGCAAAGAGGGATTTAATTTCAACACATAATGAAATATAACCAGGATGTTCTGCTATGTTGACAGATCATCCCTTTAGATCCAAATACATCGTTTAATAAATTTATCATATGAAATATCGATTCATAGTATGACAGCATTATTAATCAGTTCAAATACTCCCATATTATTTGTAATGCTGATACCAGTAATTTATTTAGAATTTTCAGTTTATTAATTTAAACAAGTTTATATAAAATTGGAGAATAAAATAAACAATTGTAAGCGAGTATGATTTTAAGTTGGATTTAATTAAATTAATAAACGCAAGAACATGGGGATGCATAACGTACGTACTATTTTTAGCACTTTCCAACCTAGTTGAAAAGTGCTTATGACTTCGGTTTGTCTGGCCGTCTGGCCGTCTGCCGTCTGGCCGTCTGGCCGTCTGCCGTCTGGCCGTCTGGCCGTCTGCCGTCTGCCGTCTGCCGTCTGTCCGTGCTCTAACTCCCGTAAATATGCTCGGATTGCTCTGCAATTTTTATATGTTATTATCGTTATCTATAACATGTTCCCTATTTCAACGGAAGTGTGTAGCACTTATAGTTTTTTTACAGGGACACTCAAAAGAATTCCGTTACATTGCGGTCTATGGGGAAAAATCATTTGCTGTTTATTTAAATAATGTTTCACTATTTTAAACGCATTGAAATTTATATATATCACTAAGGTGCATTAGAAGAAGCTTAATATGGAACAGGGTGTGCATAGCACTTATAGTTACTTTACAGGGACAGTAAAAATAATTCCGTTACATTACGTCTATGGAGAAAAATCGTCTGCGGTTTATTTAAATAATGTTTCACTATTTTAAACGCATTGAAATTTATATAGATCACTAAGGTGCATTACAAGAGACTTACTACGGAATATTGTGTGTATAGCAGTCATCGTTCATTTACAGGGACACGCAAAAGAATTATCTACTGTCTGTTAACAATAATTCCTGGAAGTGCGTTTTAAGTTACTGAACGCGATTTTAATGTTAACTTGCTTTTTGTCTATTACGTGGTGTGTATAAATTCTGTAGATCCTATACAGGGCAGCACAAAAGTTCGCGAACACATTTCTGTTTATTGACAAACTCCAGACGGAGAATTTTAAAATGTGCTACACGTTTCCTAACTGAACTAAAATTTAGCATCCTATGTAGTATATATACAATTCTATATATCCTATACAGGGCTGAATAAAAGTATTCGGATATTTTTCCGAATATTGTATATGTTGGAAATTCCTGAAATTATGTTTTTAAATATGTTATGCGTTTTCCAAATTGTTTACTTAGAAGTTATCTTTTAGCTTATTAAACGGTATGATTTGTAAAATTATTTTGGAAGCGTTGGAAAGTGCTACATAATCTATGCTTGACGCATGATTTTTCGTTCTTGTTTTCTTATTATTTGTATGAATATTCACCATCATACTTTGCAAAAATTCTATTTGTAAACAATAAATTAGATTAGAGATACTTAGCTGTGTGTAACATAAATAGAGATAATGTTTCTTGAGAAAAAGGTTTTACATTCAAATTATACTTATATATCAATAATTTTAATTATACATTTAATTACTTTTTCAATTCATGTGTTATACAACAATAAAAAAAAACTTACGTGCTTTATTTGCTGCTCATACATTGAAGATGATATTATTCCATATAATGTATTTCAATTTGAAGAATGATTGTGTTCAACACGCAAATTTCATGTAGAAATATTCATTATCTTATGTCAGATCATTCAACACTTGTTTTTGATTTTAGTTAAGTTTAGTAAATATCATGTACGTCAATAAATTGCGTTATTTTCAGAATAACCAATAATTTTCTCAGTGGATAATTAATCACATTTTAGGTATCTGATCTCTGTGAATTTGCAGATATTTGTACGAGCAACATAAATTTATGACATTAATTTAAATTTCATATTGGATTAGAATTTAAGAGGAGAGACACTGATAAATATTGCTGTTTTAATTTACTTGCTGTTTATTCTTTTAATATAGTAACTGTAATTAAAAGTAGTTCTATTTGTTTGCATAATTTGGTAATAAAGACAGTGCATGCATTTAAAATGAAATTAATATGTATAAATCGAATAGAAACTTGGAAATAATTTATTATGTAGCAACTGCAAAAAACTTTACTTCCAAATTATAATTAAACAGTAAAATTAGTTTGAATTGAAATGATTAATGTATTAAATACAAAATATTATTCTAAGTAGGCAGATGTTGTCTCGAGTATCAAGCAAATCATTTATTAAATTTAAGATATAAAATATCTATCTAAATTATGACAGCATTATTAGCCAGTTCAAATGCTCTCGTATATCATTTAAAAATTTAATACGGATAATTTATTTAACGTTTTCGTTTTTTAAATAAACCAAAATCGTTAACATTGGGGGAATATAAAATAATATTGTTTATGTCATTTGTTTAATTTTAATATGTATTGAAATAAATCCTTTAATGCAAGTATAAAGTATGTAGGTTGTGATCCTTGCAGGTTGCAACGAGGTTTACTTATTTAGTCATCAGCACCGATTAAAAATCATAAATTAAAGCAAGAACGAAAAATCTTGCGTCAAGCAAAGATTATGAAACACTTTCCAACACATCTAGAAAACTGTAACGAAAAATCACCGTTAAATAAGGTTAAAGATGATATGTAAGCAAACAGTTTAGAAAAAATATAACACATTCACAAATCGAGTTTTAGCAGTTACCTTCTGTCAGGTTTCTGACTTTAACAAAACCTATGTTGTATATATCTGGTTAGTTTAATTAATTGTATTTAATTATTATTGTATATTACTGTATTCATTTATATGTTTATTTTTCCTTTACACTTATCTATGTGATTGACAATGGAATTTCTCTTGATTTGCACAGTTATTTTTGGGGTGTTCACGGAGTCATTATGAAATAATTCTGATTCATTTCTGGAATGTGGACACAATGATCACCGAATTCCTAGCGAATTAAGTTAGGAAGGTGATAGGAAAAAGGGTGATTCTTCTAGAGAAATATATTTACTCGTGGGGGATGTCCGTGAAGGAAGAAAGAAAGGCCCCGTAGATCTAAATGAGAGGAAGAAGCGGATGACATGAGAGCAGTTCCCAGTGTTCAGCGGAGAAAGTAGTGCAGGCAGTGTCCTGGAAGGGCAGCTGTGTAGACGGGCGCCATAAATGCGTGGGTCAGACTGTGGAGATCGTGCATCGGACAGTTGGTTGGGGATGGACGAAGTTCAGCATAGACGGAGCAGGCCGGGGAGAGGTCGAGACAGTACCGGAGGTAGCGGTGCGAGATGCAGCCGTATATAGACAGAGCAAGTGTAGGGAGCACCTTTAGAGGTGGTTGTGATATAACTCCACTGGCATTGTGTTTGTTAGTACTGCGTAACGAAGTAGAATATAGAGTGCGATCAGGGAGATCACTGTTCTTAATACCCTTTCGTCAATCATATAGAGAAAGTGCCAATCATATCTAATTAGATGGACAAAACTTTAATTTCCAGCAATAATACTGCTCCTGAATTGGTTTATACTAATTTAATCAATGGGGCAAATAACCAAAATTTACCCTAACAGATTTAAAAGTCCAGTTTTAGCACTTACCTTTCACAGTCAAAAATGTATTCGAATTATTTTGTGCAGTACTGTATATGATTTATAGATTTGGAGATATACTACATAGCATGATAAAATTTGTTCATTTAGAAAATACACATTTAGTAAACTTCACTAATCGATGGAAATGCACTCGAAATTTTTTGTACAACCCTGTATATCATCTAAAGATTTTTTTACACACACTACATTAAGATAACATCTAATTCAAGTAAAAGACGCATAAGTCAACTTAAAACAAACCTGCAGCAATTACCAATCATAAACGACAATGTACCTTATACTTTGCGTAGCCCTGTACATGAATTTATTTATTTTCCACAAACTTCTATAAGTCTATTAAACATAGTTCAGCTTAAAAGCGTAATAGTTCATTTTAAATGCGTTAACGCAATTAAAAACTACCCTAAGGAAATCACTTACATAGTGTGCAATACTTACGAATTGGCTTGTGTGGATCTGTATATGATCAACCGAATTTATACACATCACTTGTACTATGCAAAAATTTAGTTAAACTTAAACACGAACACAAAGTTGAAAACGCACTTAGCACACATAGACTGCAATTCGTGCACGTATACTGTAACTGATATATGTTGTGTTCCTGTAAATGATCGATAAACGCAATGCACGCCATACGTTTAAGTGAGCAATTTATAGCGTACCTCAGAAATGTATATAAATTTATTTATGTGTGAAATAATGAAACATCATTAAATTACACTGAAAACCGTAAAACAATGTGCAAAGAAATCTTTTGTTTGCCACTTGCTGGGATATCGTCTTTTTATGTCGATCTCTAACTGAATCTGAAGTTACATGAAATCAGTGCATTAGTCAAAAATCAGTGCATTAGTTCTTAAGATAGATCTATTGCGAAAATCACAAAAAATGCAGCATAGCAGCGCCACCTGTTGCACGATTTGCACCAAAAATTAATTTATACCAGGGATTAATTTACTATAAAATTTTATTAACTTATGTGCATTAATTCTTGAGATCAAAATTTTTGTCAGATACAGACAGAGTCACGGATTCACAGACAGATATTTTCTAAAAATAGTCAAATCGTGCTCAAGACCTTCTGAAAAGTATAAATCCGTTGAAAACAGGAAGTCAAAAGTAGTCATGAATCCAATACTTTCTTCTTGTCAAGATAGAAGAAAGTAAAAAGTAAAGTGATCGAACTTTAAATAGATTTCTGGAACTTAATATAACACTTACTATCAAATAAATCAATTTGAAACTCAAACAATTTGTTGGAAGAGAAAATTAAATTATAATGTAACCATCCAATTAAATTTCCACTGTATTTATGTCGAGTATGGTAAACATCATTTACGTAAATAAATCATGATATTTTCATAATTCTTAATAAATATATTGGATACATAATTATTACTGTGTTATGTAGATGAACTCCGCGTATCTGTAGATATTCCTATTGTATATTTGTGACATTAATTAAAATTTCACATTGAATTAGAATTTGAAAGCACAGATCATGAAAAATATTGCCATTTTAATTTATTTGATATTTATTCCTTTACTAAAGTAATTCTAATTAAGGGAAGTGGTGTTTCTACAGTTCTAATTGTACACTTCGTCAATAAAGTAAACATATAAATGAAATAGAATTAAGGAGCACGAATTTAATAATATGAATTTGAAAATAATTTACTAGAAAACACGCCTGACGTTTGCCGTGGTAATCTAGGGGATATGGTGGATATGCCGTTTAAAATATAAAAAAAATGTTATAACCTAAGAAGTATGGTCATCATTTTACATGTGCCCGTGTGCTTCATGCCCATAAACTGTTAATACGATGATCAAAATAACGCAGTACTGTGTATTTCGCAGCTATAAATCTTTAATATGGCAATCATTGTAATGAGACCTTATATGATTCGTGCTTCATAAATCATTACAATGACAATCAACATACTGGGTCCTGGGATTTTTCCGTGCATGAACCGTTAAAATGACAATGAATTTAACGGAGTCTTGTGCGTTTCACACCTATAAACGGTTATTTCGGCAATCAATATGTGGCCCTGTACGGCCCGAGTCAATAAAGAGTTAATAAGACGATCAGTATTAAAATCGAAAATTTCTACTCCCAAAAAATGTTTTTTTGGGAAAAGGAGGACATGCACTTTATTTCGTATAAACATTGAAATCTGATTTCTACACCGTGAAAGCGCAAACACAGTTTATAAAAACTGAAAATAATAAAAAAATGACCGGTAAAGTATGCGTTTATTCCTACTTTGATTGATTTTTTATACTGCATATCACCTAAAACTGTTGTTGAGATATAGTGAAATGACTTAAAACTTCCGAAACCCCTTTTAACCGCCTTATTAGTTGAATTATGAAACATCCTTTCTTAGTTGATTCCTATTATATATTACGAATATAATACCCTTGAGTTCAAGTTTCTATCTTCTATAGTTTTGTCTGTGCGTTCATGTATATGTCATTTAGAATAAAGACTTTTCTAGTCATAGTAGTAACTTCGAAACTTTTTACGTCCAAACTCTGACTAAACAATATAATAATATTATTACCTTTATTATATAATGCAATTATCATAATATATTAAAATATGTAGTCATATGATCCCTTGAGTACCAAGCACATAATTTAATGAATTTAAGACGCCAAAAATCGATTTAAATTATGACAGCATTATTCGTCAGTTGGAATGTTGTCGTATATGGTAATGGTATATGGCGTAATATATTTAATATTTTCAGTTTATTAAATTACAAATTTTTGTCGATAAATGAAGAATAAGATAATCTTGTGTATATAAGTAGTTTAACATTTAATGCGGATTTAGATATATATATATATATGTAAGTAAACATAGGATGTCTCAACAGTCACATACGACCTATGTAATCCAATAACTTATAACTGCAGTAATTACAAAAATGAAATAAGTTATATATTGGGGAAGTTCATACATTTTGTATAGAATTTTTTTTAAAGATAGTTTAATATTTATAATCAATAGATTATATAGATGATATTAAAATATTAAACATTGTATATTATACTTTATGATATACTAGCAAGCTACGCCCGCTACGCTGGTCAATTTCTTATAACGAACTTTTAATCCAACAAAATATTGACATTTCATAATTCACTTTTATATTTTAACAGAATAATAAGGCTACTATAATTTGTGACTCGTGATATAGCCAATATACTACGTCGCCCTTATCATTATCTTTTTACGCATGAAGATCCTTATATATTATTTCTCCTGTCAACATCCCTTTTACTCAGAAAATATGAAACGCAGAACAACGAATGAGATACCATATGAAAGGTTTTAGAACCGGCTTCTGACATAGCCCGCTTAACAATTCGTTAATACATGTTTTTGATTAAAATTTGATGAAATTAAAAAATTAAATCGGCATTGTTTTCATGAAAGAAATGAAAGGTATTCCTGAAATTTTTGTTGCCAAAAAAATAAAATACCACATTATATGATGATCATAGCAATTATTATAAAAAACACCGCACGGGTTTATTTTATACTTATGACTAAAAAGCGAAATTGAAATTGAAATGTTTAGATTTCTATTTCTAACTCCCATGGTTTTTCCGAAGCGGATGACGTCATCCTCTAATGCAGTCAAAATACGATTGCTAATTTTTTTTTTTCTCGCGCGTGCCTTTAGCAATCTTGGATCAGTTTTTAGTCTAACTTTTATGGAATAAATTGATATTCTGGCTTGACTAACAACTAAATGTTGTTTGCAGATATTTTTATCCTTGCTTTTTCTTTAGAAGTTTAAACCTGCATCTAATAATTATTACACATTGATAAAAAATGATACTTCTCTATTATCCCGTCGACCACTTCTCATAACAAAAAACTATCGCCAAATAAACGGGTGAACGTTGCCATTGGAATATCAAAAAATAAATAAAATATAAGAATTTAAGGATACAATTGTTATTTTAATTAACTAGCCGCCACTGGCGACCAGTTTGGTCTCCCTTAAATGTATGTTAAACATTGCAACACGTTACATTTATTCATAATTTAATTTTCCCTTAATCCTTCGCCAAATCGGAAGATTCTAATAGACAAATCATGAACTTTTGCGATCATGGTAGCATTTCGCATATTTTTTGGGCACAAATGTCACATACGCACGTTGGCGCGATTCCCCCCCCCCCTCCCCGCCAATTTGGCGAAAACTTTGTTATGGAAATTGTTGTTTATTTACTTTTATTTTTTATTTTAATTCTATAAATTATTTTTGATATGTATATCAATATTTATTTACAACAAACTATCATTTATTTATTTTTATTCTTTTTTTTAATTATGAGTATTTTTGTTAGCCGGGAGCAGATGATAATTCGCCAAATATCGTTCCCATCACCGTCATTCATACTACAATTAATTTAATTTTAAATTATAAACCTGTCACTCATTTCATTTAAAATACTTAACTTTAATCTAAAATGCTTATATTACATAAATTTAAAATACTTCACACTTTTCATTTAAAAGAGAAAATAAATAAATAAATAAGAAATAATATCATAAATCAAAACATTTGATTTCAAAATCAAAGTATCATTTCTAATTTGTACACGCGATAAATAAAAGCTGTATTAGCGATTTTAAAAATGCTAAAAATCTGATTCATTAAATATTATTACATGAGTTCAATTTACGTCAAGAAAAGGTCCGAAAGTTGAGTTGTATAGCACATAATTATGGTAAACTTTGATTGTCTCACTGGTGCGAATTATTTTTTTGACGCGAGGCAGCTGTCCAAAAATTCATTCGCGGAGAACTTGCTTTGTGAATGATTACCTCCATGATTTAATATGTTAAATGTTCACGACGAATCAATCTTTTTTTTCTTTACTTTTATGAATAGAGAATTTGAACTGCGAATCTTTCGACTGAAGTTATTGCAGAATATATACATAATTGAACGCAAGTCATCTCTCAAATATTAATTTATTTTGAACGATCTTTCTTAAAATGTAACTTTTATGCAGTTTATTCGAAAAAATAATTTTGAATAAAAATGGCCGCTTGGCATATGAAAAAGCGATGCGGCATCCCGGAACTGTTGAGGACAGTCACATGACTTACAGTTTTATTATAGAGATAAAATAACTACTAAATCAGTAAAACATAATAAAAAATACACGCAAATGTCGAATGTAATACCACTAGATGACGTAACAAACACGCATAATGATTCTGACATCAAGTAAATGGGACTGCATTTATGAAAAGCGGTCGACGGGTTAATAGAGAAGTACCTAAAAAATATTAGATTTCAGTGCGAAATCTTCGCACGGGCCCTCTGGTTTTGCTAGGGTACTCCATTGTGAAATTTGGTAATTTTTCAAATTCAATATTTAAAAAATGGCACATTTATTAGATTTGAAATTTATATCAAGAAAAATACAATTTTTTACCTTTCAAATGCAGTTTGCCTAACAATTTTCTGAGAAATACTTTTCGAGCTACTATTTTTTTTCAGTAACTTCAAATGTTTCATTTTTCCGAGATTAATCTGTGGCAACAATTAGCGAAAAACCCAGTCGTCAGAAACGCATAGTTTTTTATTAAAGAAGCTGTTGGAGCAGGGATTGTCACCACCAATTTGCCACCATCACTTTTGAAATCGGTTCGGTAGTTCTAGAGATTCCATAGAAATTGTAATTTAGAATGTTTTTAGAACGCTTTTCGCTCATTTCACCCTTTTAATTTTCGAATTTTTTTTATTTTGTTTTTAGAGAGCATTTACATCTTATAAGTAACTACAATGCCAAATTTAAAATTTCTAGCTCCTTCAGTATAAAAAAAAATCGCAATTTTAGAACGTTTTTCGCTCTTGCACCCCCACCCCTTGGGGTTAGTGACACTGACATAAAATATAGCCTATGTTGGAGCAGGGGTTGTCACCATCCATTTGCCACCATCACTTTTGAAATCGGTTCGGTAGTTCCAGAGATTTCATAGAAATTGTAATTTAGAATGTTTTTAGAACGCTTTTCGCTGATTTCATCCTTTTAAATTTCGATTTTTTTTTTTTTTAATTCTTAGAGAGCATTTACATCTTATAAGTAACTACAATGCCAAATTTCAAATTTCTAGCTCCTTCAGTATAAAAAAGATCGCAATTTTAGAACGTTTTTCGCTCCTGCACCCCCCTGGAGTTGGAGACACCGACATAAAATATAGCCTATGTTGGAGCAGGGGTTGTCACCATCCATTTACCACCATCACTTTTGAAATCGGTTCGGCAGTTCCAGAGATTACCCCCTACAAACAAACAAACAAAAAAACAAAAAAAAAACAATCTTTACTCCTTTATAATATCAGTATAGACTATCGAACCCTGTTACGACGCGTGCTAAGTATTAAAAGTGATTTGCCTGTTAATAAAAAATCAGCAGATGTACACATAAGCTTCAATGAGATTTAGAGATTTTTCTTATATATTTACGATCAAAAAATGTCTATTCAAAGCATTTTGGTAAAAACATTAACATAATTCAATTATTTACTCATTGAATATTTTTATATGATCGATTGAGATAATTAATAACTAAACAAAATATGGATGGATCTATGACTTTTTATCGACTAGGGGGCTCTGCCACTTATCAGCAACGCTCACAAACTACCGCCCAGACACCACAGGCTCTAAAAAACATTCTAATTTGCTCTGTTTTCAAAAGATTACGGAAGATTAACTTATAATTCAGTAAGCGGGTTGTCATTTATTTCCCTTTGACTGAGGAATGCTTTTCGGTTCTTAAAGGCGAATCAAATGCTGTCGCGACAGCTAGCGGCTGATTTTGTTATTGATAAAATAAGATCATGTAAACATTTGAAAATCAGCTTGTATAGAATGGCTAAGTAAACAATATCGTTGCCTCCCGAAATTTTATATCGATGCTATAATAAAATTCTTTTAAATAGGACGTTTTAAATGTATCTTTTTAAATATGACATAATTTTTACCAAAGTTTTTTTTTCTATTTTTAAGGTTCACGTGTAAAAAAAAAAATTTAATTGAAAGGTGATATTATTATTTGCGCTTTTGAAATTACAAATCTTCATAACAATGCTTTTCATAGCTATTTTTTATTAATCTTTAAACATATATGAAAATATCCTCTATTATTCCATACATTGTATTTATTAAAATAAAAAGAAACAGTGATAAATGTTGCAATTTTAATATACTTGATATTTATCCCTTTAATAAGGTATCTGAAATTAGCAGTATTTCTATTTGTATATTTCATCAAAGAGAAAGAACATGTATGCATGCCATGTAATGAATAAATACGAACATAAATGTATATACTTGGAGCTAATTTATGACGCACTAACTACGGAAGTTTTATATTTCCAGATTCTGATAAAACGAGGGGCAGTCAAAAAGTTCCCGCAATTTTGTTGTAAATCTTTATTACCACAATATCGGTACACATTTACTTAATCGTCTTCAAAGTAGGCTCCGTCAGAACGCATACACTTGCTCCGCCACTCCTGCCATTGCTGGAAACAACGATGAAAGTCACGTTTTGGTAGCTTCCCAAGTTCAGCCGTCGCGTTGGTTTTGATGTCTTCTACGGTGTCGAAACGGTTACCTTTGAGGCCTATTTTGATCTTGGGAAAGAGCCAAAAATCCGATGGTGTTAAATCCGGTGAGTAAGGAGGCTTTTGGAAGAGTGGAATGTTCTTTTTCTGCGAGCCAAGTCTGCTCAACAATCAATGTGTGGGAGGGAGCATTGTCGTGATGCAGTGACCATCCTTCTTGCCATTTGGCGGGACGTTTTCTTCATATTACCTCCCTCTTTCTTTTCAGGATTTGCACGTACAAAGGGCTGTTGACAGTTTGTCCATTTAGTACAAATTCATGGTGCACCACCACACCTTCGATGTCGAAAAACGCAGTTAGCATAACTTTTGTTTTGGATTTTACATAACGTGACTTATTTGGTCGAAGAGAGGACGTTCTGTGTAAACAAATAAATCAATTATATTGTAATATTAAAGAGTTACATCAAAATTCCGTGAACTTTTTGACTTTCTTTTGTACAATAAAATGTATCTGAATTTCTATAAATAATTTAACGCGTCCAGAATATTAAATTATGCGGAAAGAAACCTCCTCCTCCCAGTACAAAGCCTATCGTTTAATAAATTAGGGATATAAAATATTTATTTTGTGAAAGAACTATTAGCTAATTAAATGGGCCTCATATACAATTTTTAATGCAGATACGCGTAAATTATTTAACATTTTCAGTTTATTGATTTAAGCGATTTTATTTTAAAATGACGATTTATATAATGTAAAAGTAAGATGCATGAGCAGTTTAAAGTGTATTAATTTATACATTATGTATTAATGCATTAAAACATTTTAATAAACAAACACAAGTATGTATCTATTCGATGTGATTAGTAAATAATGCAACATCACTTAATTATTTATTCAGCATAAAAGAGAAATTAATACAAAAATCTTAGAATTAATGAAGTAATCATAACAATGTAGAAGGGTTGTGATATGAAACTAAATATGTTACTGTAAATTCTCTAAATTTGTTATATTAGAAGTATTGTCGGTAAAATGACTAATTTGGAGTTTAATGAGATTACGAGCTAAGCAATTTAAACGTCAAAAGTAAATTCATTGAAGAATTAAACACTGTAAAACACAAAATGCACTATATCACACTATATATTATACATATCTAAAATTCATAAACAAGCAAGTTTTATGCAGATATATCACAATATTATCACAACGCAAATATTATGCTGAAAAACTAATTCTGTTTTTACAATACAATTAAACCTTTATTTGCTTTTCTCAGAATTTATTAAACATCAAATGTGTAAATAAATTATGGTATGATGAAAATCCTTCATAAAAGTAAATGGTAGATGAATATTTTTACTTTTTTTGGACGAATACCATGTATTAATAAAAGTATATTCACAAGAATAATAAATATTTTGTATTGGATTCAAATTTTAAAAAAAGGTGAATTAGAAAACCTGTCTTTATATTTTTTATATTCATTTTCCATTATTGCACCTGTAATTAAGACTATTATTTATATTTGGTCAATAAAGAAATACAGTGCATATAAAATGAAACTAATACAAACGAATTTAATAATATGAGCTCAAAGAAAATGTTTTAAGTAGTAATTTCAAATTTTTGTTTCTCTAGAGTCTTATTGAACAGTAAAATGCAGTCTAATTTCCATGCCTAATGAAAAATGTCCAGAGTATTAAAGCTTGGAGACAGATATTCTCTAGAGTACCTAGCATACCTTTTAATTAATTTAAGATATTACATATTGATTTATATTGTGTCAAGCATTATTAGCCAGTTCAAATTGTCCAAATGTTATAAAGCTGGCACAAGTAATTTATTTAACATATTCAGTTTATTAATTTAACAAAATTCTTTTATATATGACGAATAAAATTATTCAATGCATTTTATAGTTATTTTAATTTTAGTGCATATTGTAATAAAAATATATCTAAATAGACACATACAAAAGCTTATTTTTTAATAAAAAATATGTGATTATTTATAAGCCAATGTTCGCGAAGAAGTTTTCTTTTAATAATGCTAACGGGAAAAGAAATAAACTATTTGATATTCAAATAAAAGTACCGCTATTTATTTGAAAAACAACATGCTTTTACTGTTTCATTCATCCATATCTGGGTTTTTTATCATTCGGCTCTACCCCAAGACCTTGATAAATTATTTGGGCTAGATGATAATGTTATTCTGGCAGGTGACTTCAATTCCCATCTTCCTGCTTGGTGTGCTTAGGCAAAATTGATAATTCTGGAGAAACCCTCTATCATTAGTGCCTTAATAAAGGTATTGAAATTGCTGCCCACACTTCCCCTACCCGTTTTGTCCCCTGGTCGTAGTACAACTATTGATCAGGCTTTACTTGATAACACTTCGCCATCCCTTTGATATTACCCTCACTTTGGCTCTTAAGTCTGATCACCTACACATTAAAATTAGTTTTGATCGCACCCCTACCCTCCCGTCCCTTCTTTCAAAATTTTAGCGTTGATTGGTGTGCTTATACTCAAATTCTTAATGATTCACCTCCCCCTTCCGTTGATTTATATTAGATTGATGATATTCAGTCAAATGTTGCTAGTCTTACCAATTTAATCAAAAACTCTATGGAGGCTCTAAAATGTGACCATGTTCCTCAAATGTATCAAGAATTTCTAAAACAGATCAAAATCAAAATTAACACCACAAATCGGTTACGGCGAATATGGAAAGCATCTAGAGACCCTGCCATCAGTAGTAAGATTGAACCGTCTTTCGGCAATCATTAAACGGCGTCAAAGTAATCGAACTACAAATGCTAAACACTTTATTTTCAATAAGGGGTATCTTGCACTAAAGCTCAATAACATTTACCAATGGTGTGGAATTCTAATTAAATTTATAAGAGATAGAGGACGGACAAACGGACGGTAGACAGACGTACAGAAGCCATAGACCTTTGTCAACAATACCGAAAAGTGTTAAAAATTACAATTTTCACAAATTCACAAACTAAAGCGGTTAACTAAATTCAAGAAATATTCTTATTTCACTGTATACTTTAAAAAATAATTTAAACAGACATTTGATACCCTTTTAAAGGCTAAACTTACAAATCTTCGTGTAATGTTAATTAACACATGGGCTGATAAGTTCCCGGTCTGGCACACAGATGGCGTTGCAATCGCCGAACCGATGCTTTTTTAGTAAATATTAACCTTTAAAAAGTAGCAGAAAAAATGTCATGACGATTCGCCGTGTGGATAAAACTTTAGAGTGGTTTTATTATCACAAACTAAAGCGGTTAACTGAATTCAAGAAATATTCTTATTTCACTGTATACTTTAAAAAATAATTTAAACAGACATTTGATACCCTTTTAAAGGCTAAACTTACAAATCTTCGTGTAATGTTAATTAACACATGGGCTGATAAGTTCCCGGTCTGGCACACAGATGGCGTTGCAATCGCCGAACCGATGCTTTTTTAGTAAATATTAACCTTTAAAAAGTAGCAGAAAAAATGTCATGACGATTCGCCGTGTGGATAAAACGTTAGAGTGGTTTTATTTGAACAACTTTGTTGATAAACAAAAAAATGGATAAACAAGAATTTCAAGAAATGTTATTTGATGGGAAAAAACACCGTTCAAACAAAAGCTTGGCTTGATAAGTGTTATCCGGACACTGCACCAGGTAAATCAACCATTATTGACTGGTTTGCTGAATTTAAACGTGGTCGTACGGACACCAGTGATAAAAGAGGTGGTTACTCCGGAAAACATAAAAAAAGTTCAAAAAATCGTTTTGGGGAACCGTAAAGTGAAGTTGCAGGAGATAGCTGAGACTCTGAAGATAGCCAAGCAAAGTGTAGGTTTTATTTTGAATGAACATTTGTCTATGAAAAAGCTGCTGTCAAAGTGGCTGCCGCGCGTGTCGACTTTTGACCAAAAACAACAACGAGTCGATGATTCTGAGCACTGGAATTTTTCGATTTGGAGCTTTTTCGTATAAAAATATGTTTTTTATTATTAAATTATTATTATTATTTATTTATTAAATTGTTATTATTATTTATTTATTAAATTATTATTATTAAATTATTATTATTATTATTAAATTATTAATATTTTTTATTAAAGTTATGTTATTTATTAAAGTTATAAAGTTATAAAGTCATAAAGGTATAGTTTTGTTAAAAAATTGTGTTTTCATTATTAGACCGGGAACTTATCAGCCCATGTGTTAAGTAACTGAATTGTAATACACAGTGTTATAAAATAAGCATAGTGTAAATTACTGTAAAATGGCAAAATATTAAACCTTTTTGTGGTACAGACTCGATACGAAATGTTCGTTGATTTGAATGTTTCGTTACTTACCTCAAATAAAATTTTCACAAATTGTCATCTTCTAAAATGAAAAAGTATTGTTTTCTCGTAAATCAAATTATTAGTTTCCAAATATGCGTTGATTAAAAATAATGTATATTACGCTACTTTAGCCTTAATTTGCATTTAAAAGGGTAAACGTGAACATTTATGAATTGTTAAGTAAGTAATTGAATCGTGTCAAACAATGCCATGGATTATGAGAAAATTAATTTGTGTAAAATGACATGATATTAAATCTATTCCGATGATAACATTATGTAAAGAAATCTTTTCAATTTAGATCTGTTTATTCCTTTTAAATGCTAAAGGTGTAAATTAACAACATAATATAAATTTAAATTACTTTTATTAGTTGTTTTACATGTTTCGACGCTTTCAGAGTCATTTTCGAAAACAAAATGAGAATATTCCAAAGTTGCACGGGCTTTGAAGTTATTATTTTCTAAAAATTACGCACGTTATCTATTATTTTTTACTTGGTTGTTTATTTTCATATCTGTGACCATGGAGTAACTCGAGCCACAGTTTCGGTAAATTAAAAGATGCCGCATCGTTACATATTGTATTTTTCGTGTTAGTATCTCTATGGTTTCTCTTATTATGGATGGATAGTATAGACTGGAGGGAAATATTATTTTACTTTCATTGAAATTTATTTGGATAGTTTCTTCTCGATGCGGCATCTTTTAATTTACCGAAACTGTGATTCGGGTTACTCCATGGTCACAGATATGAAAATAAAGAACCAAGTAAAAAATAATAGATAATGTGCGTAATTTTTAGAAAATAATAACTTCAAATCCCGTTCAACTTTGGAATATTCATTCTCATTTTGTTTTTGAAATTGACTCGGAAAGCGTCGAAACATGTAAAACAACTAATAAAAGTTATTTTAATTTACATTACGTTGTTAATTTACACCTTTAGCATTTAACAGGAATATATTATTACAAGGTGTTATAATTTATTATATTGTTAGATCTGTTTATTTAAAGTGACTGGGTAAAGTATTTTTTATCACTTTGAAGATTGAACTGCTTTTTTTCCAAGCTTCATGAGCGTAATATTAATTAAATATCAGATTTTATTTCATAAGTCTTAATTAGAATTCATAGCTTCCGACTTTTACGCTTTTTTCCTATTGTTTTTTTAAGCAGAAAGAGAAAAGAAAAAATCATTTAATCACGGAAAATTTAGATTTATTAAAGCAGTTTATCTTTCTAACACTTTCCAACATAATTGAAATAAGTTTTAAACGATAATTGACGAAATTGAAACTAAACGATATTGCAGCGCGTGCGCAACACGCCTGCTATGCAATGCCGTAGGCAGCGAGAACGAGTTCCGGAGTTTCGTTCGGAAAAAGGTTTGTTTAGAACAGAATGCGCGCCGAAAATGACTATTTTTATCGACACCTCAAAAGAAAGTTACTGATATCTGGATAACGTCTGACGGAGCAGCTACTGAATGATAAATACTTTGTACTCCATATTCTACAGAAAGCATGTTTTAGTGCACCTCAGACATGCGGATCTATGTTATTATGTTTGAAAAAATTTTAACATCATTAAAATGAATATTGTTTCCCATAGACTATAGTTTAACGGGATTCATTTGAATGTTTCTGTCAACGAACTATAAATGCTGCACACTCCATGCCATCGTAAACCTCAATAATGTATCTTAATTACATGGAAATCCGAGTATATTCACGTGAGATAGAGCATGGATAGTCAAAATGAATACATAAACATTTTTCAGCTATGTTGAACAGAGTTAAAAAAACATTTGTATTCTAACATATTTAGAATCTTAAATGTGTAGGTAATGACAGGGTAACTTAAATCTGAGAGTGATCACGTACTTGAGTACGTTGCATTTCAGTCAGAAATGACAACCTGGCATTCAGAAATGTCACGTCATCGATTATTACAAATTAACTATCTCAAAAAGGTATCACATTAAAACTTTTTGTGTGACAGACTCTATGCGAAGGAATATTTTAAATGGTTAAGTATTTATTTGAAATGAAATTTTCTAAAACTGACATTTGTCTGAAATTTGATGAAAATTTTGACATATGTCTGAAATGATGTTTTTTCTCTGAAAAATAGAGGTTAAATTGTTCACACCTTTTCATTTAACAAGAACGAAAACTCACGCAGCAAGATAGATTATGAAACACTTTCAAATATATTCAGAATAATATAATAAAACTTCACTGTTTAGTAAAGTCAAAGATGATGTCTGAGTAAACATTTGTAAAACCATTACACATTTGAAAATCTCATTTCAGCAATCAACATCTACTAGCTGTTTAATCCGTTCTACGCACGGAAGTTGATGAATTTAATTTTAAAACTAAAATTTAAAAAAAAAATATGTACAACCAAATGTATCTATGTAATATGTAGGAAAATATTTTTCTACTACTGTGAATTTTTTTAATGAAATTTATTATATCATGTTGCTATGGTAGCAGACGATAAAACGATATCTTTGGAATAAGGGAATAAATAAAATAAAATTTTTGTTTATGTTTGTGATAAAATGCTTTTCTTTATTTTAAAAAAAAGTAATAATTAAGCGCAATTAAATAATCTCTAATTATTTCCATGCGAGGTAAAAGAATTCCCGTAATACCCGCTACCGCTTCTTAATATTGCAGCGTGGCGTACGTAATACTTATGTCTCACAATGCAATAAACAGTTAGAACTGGTTAAAACTCGCGCGATTAAGGGTTGAACATGAAAAAAACAAAAATTCGTCAAAAATATAAATAAAAAAATCTATTTAAAATTTTCGATTTTTTTGCCCTAATTGTTCATGGGCGCCCTACCAGCAACAAAATAATTTACAAAGAAATTTGTTAAATTTAAAAGCATGTAGCACAATAGTAAATGCAATTTCAGCAATTATTGTCCATAGACAATACTGTAGCCGAATTCATTTGTGTGTCCCTGTAAATGAACGATAAATGCTATACACATTGTATTCAGTAAGCATTTTTCACTATATCTCAATGATATTTATCAATTTCAATATATTTGAAATAGTATAATATCATTAAAAGACACCGCAAACGATTTTTCGAAATAGACCCTAATGTAACGGAATTGTTTGAAGTGTCCCTGTAAAGGAACGATAAATGCAATGCACACCCTATTCTACACTAAGCATCTTGTAATGCAAGACACATATATCAATTTCAAAAGTTAAAATATTCACATTTAGCAATTTTCGCGAATCGTTGGAAATATACTCGAAATCTTTTGTACTACCCTGTACAGTATATGAAGACACACCACATATTAATCTAAAAGGTAACTTAATACTCACTCGCAGCAATTACCAACCGTAAACGACAATGTATCTTTTTCTTTGCATAACCCTACATATGAATTTATTTATATTCCACAAACTTCTATTAGTCTACTTAATATACCGTAATTTCCGGCGTATAATCCGCAGCTCAAAGAGTCGTTTTTCGACCCAGAAATTTTATTCAATAATTGTAGTTAAATATTTACAGCGATCTTTTAAGTTACATTTTAGAAAATAATATTTCTGGGTCGAAAAACGACTCTTTGAGCTGCGGATTATACGCCGGAAATTACGGTAGTTCAGCAGGAAAATGCGTGACACAATTAAAACTACCTTTTAGCAATTCGCTCTCATAGTCTGTAATACGAATTCCCTTGTGTAGCCCTGTATATGATCAATCGAGTTTATAAACATACACATATTATGAAAATATTTAGTTAAACTTAACAACGAAAACCGAAGTTGAAAACGCACTTATCACACTTAGACTGTAAATATCGCACATGTAAAGTAACCGATATATTTCGTGTGTCCCTGAATAAACTAAACGCACACCACACTTTCAAGAGGGCAGTTTATAGTGCACGTCAGTAATGCATATGATTTTCATTATGTTTGAAATAGAGAAATATCACTAAATAACACTGCAAACGATTATTCTCCATAGAACAATGTGTAAGAGAATTATTTTGTTTGATCCTGTAAAGGAATAATACATGCTTTGCACTCCATATTCTACAAAAAGCAGGTTTTAATGCGCTTCATAATTATATATCAATTTATTCATGTTTTAAATGACGTAGCATTATAAAAATGCACTTGAAACGATTATTTATTTCCCATTGGCTATAATGTAACGGAATACTTTTGACTGTCCTGTAAAAAAACTATAAGCGCTACACACTTCAGTAAAATAGGGAACATGCTATAGTAAACGACAATAACAAGGCAATCCCAGTATATTTACGCGAGTTAGAGCACGGACAGACGGCAGATGGCCATACAAACCAAAGTCATAAACACTTTTCAACTAGGTTGAAAAGTGTTAAAAAGAAGTTTATTTAGAAAATGTGAGTGTATTTCAATTATTATAACTATAACTTTAATATTATTATTTTCATTTTGGATATGAAACGTTTACAATAACATCTTATTCTTTTATATGTTTACTAGCGGCCCGTCCCGGCTAGGCACGGGTAGACAATGTAATTTTTTTAGTACATTTGTTTTCCTGAATTTCGCGCTCCTACCAAAAACTGTTGCTGAGATATAGCGAAATGACATAAAACTTTCGAATCCCCCTTTAACAAACTTCGTGGGGGGGGGGGGATTTCTAAATTCACTGAAATACGTGTTTAATCATTTGTTTAGTAGGTTTGTTTTCCTGAATTTCGCGCACCTACATAAAACAGCTGCTGAGATATGGCGAAATGACCTAAAAAATTCGACCCCCCTCATTTAACCACCTTCTGGGGGGGAATTTCCAAAATTGCTGAAATACGTGTTTTATTCATTTTTTAGTAGATTTGTTTTCCGGATTTTCGCGCTCCTACCTATAACTGCTGCTGAGATATGGCGAAATGACCTTAAACATTCGACCACCACCCTTTAACCCCCTTCGAGGGGGAATTTCTAAAATCGCTGAAATACATGTTTAATCATGTTTTTAGTAGATTTGTTTTCCTGATTTTTGTGCTCCTACCTATAACTGCTGCTGAGATAGGGCGAAATGACCTAAAACATTCGACCACCCCCCTTTAACTCCCTTCGAGAGGGAATTTCTAAAATCGCTGAAATAGGTGTTTAGTCATTTTTTAGTAGATTTGTTTTCCTGATTTTCGCGCCCCTACCTATAACTCTTGCTACGATATGTCGAAATGACCTAAAACATTCGACCACCACCCTTTAAACCCCTCCGGGAGGGGAATTTCTAAAATCGCTGAAATACGTGTTTAATCATGTTTTTAGTAGATTTGTTTTCCTGATTTTTGCGCTCCTACCTATAACTGCTGCTGAGATAGGGCGAAATTACCTAAAACATTCAACCACCCCCCTTTAACCCCCTTCGAGGGGGAATTTCTAAAATCGCTGAAATACGTGTTTAATCATTTTTTAGTAGTTTTGTTTTCCTGATTTTCGTGCTCCTACCTATAACTGCTGCTGAGATATGGCAAAATGACCTAAAACATTCGACCACCCCCCTTTAACCTCCATAGGGGGGAATTTTCAAAAATCCCTTCTTATTGCTTGTCTATGCCATAACAGCAATCTACAGTCCCAATTGCGTGACCCTGACTTGAGTGGTTTCGGCTGGGCGTTGATGAGTCAGTCAGTCAGTCACCGTTTCCTCTTTATATAATAGTATAGATATGAGAGAAATAAAGTAAAACCTATACGTAAAAACCGGCATGGCGTTACAAGATTAAAGATTAAACTGGTTTAGCTTGAGTCAGTGAGCACGATCCCGAGACTGAAACAGACTAGGTCTAATAGTGAAAATTTTCTTTACTCACAAATTTAAAACGAAGAATTTTGTCTTATTTTCTCTTAATATTTTTCAATCTTTTAAAAATCAGTTTTAAAGGGAATTGAGTTGTTATTGAAGGGATATAAGAAGAAGTTTTTAGATCTGAATCTGGAAGCTTTTGCACGATCGGTGTTATTAACATTACGAAACCGTGGGATAATCCTTGTATATCCTCGTTTTCTGTTTTAAGTACTCTTCCAGAGTTACTGAACACTGAACTTATGTCTTTCTGCCATAGCTGTGCAATCATATTTTTTAAAGAAAAATATGAATTGTGAGTTTTGCCTTTTTTTTTAAGTGGTTCGGTATAAATAAACAATTTGCTATTTTAAATAGATTTTCAAAGCCATGAAAGTTACGAAACGTTATCATGAGGGATATTTAGGATTATTACACATTTCTATGTAGGAAGAGACTTTTTAATGAATAAATTAATCCTGAAACAATTTGGAAATGTCATTAATAATTTTCTGCTGCATACTTCGGTATCGGGGTCGGTCAGACTAGGGATCTGATGACACAAAATATTTCGAATTCGGGCGGGCTTCAGATTTCAAATCATTCTTTGCTGAAGAGCCAGAGATAACTTGATGACACTTAAAGGTAAACTACATTCTTGTGATGTGCTCATCTATTTGGTAACCATAATTGAAAAGAAATCAAAATTGTCTCGGATCATAGTCTTTGGTGTCCCAAAAGTACCCTCTTTGAATGTTGTTGGCGACGACGTGGCTCTGCATGAATATCTTGACAAGATCGTTACTCGAGCTTTGAGGGGTTAAGTCATAACTCCCCCACTAATTATAAGGTTATTATGGTCTTGGCGGATCGCAACACGAGTATAAATCCCATTTGGTTATTCAGCTGACAGCTGTTGATTCATTAAACCTCACATCACAAAGTTTATGTGTCGGCGTAAGTCGCTGCCGGATTAGAAAATAGTTTGCAATTACTGGATGCTTCCATTGCCAGCCGCTGGGACATGTGACGCAGCGGTATAAATTTAGCCTTGCGTGTGCTCTTTGCACTGTTGATCAGAAAGCTGATAATTGCTCGGTTTCGGCTAGTGAGCTTTGCTGTCATAATTGTCACGATGTTCTGACTTAGAAGAGAGGCTCCTATAGCACCCCGGATCCAACACTTAAATACACCACTTACGACGATAGCTGCACGGCTTATAGATCCGCGCTTGGAAGGGCTCAGTCTTCATGGAAAAACCATTAATAGTTATTGATTTAAAATGTATATAGCTTTCTTATATAATACATGTCATTATAAAACTTGTTCGTGTTCCTGTAAAAAGTATCTGTAATATCTGTTACGAAACATATTTAATATATATCTTGTATATTGTGTTCTCCATCATATATTTGTAGTCTCTTAGTCTCTTAGTTTTATTAATATTCACCTTTAAGCCCGTGTTTTTATCTGCAGCAGCGTTTTTATCATTGTTTTTACTTTCCTCTGCCCAGTGTTGTGTAATCATGTGTTCTCCACCGTACACTCCTTGTCTTTTGAGTTTTACTCATATTCATCATTTTGTTGCCATGCTACAGTATTTTAAGTTTTATATGTGTTTACTTCAATCTAGTGTTCTCATCGTTTGATAAGTGTTTGTAGTGATTATCTTCTAGTGCTAGAAACTATCCAGCCGTCATTTTCCGTACTGTTATCGTCGTTGTTTTTAACATCCTTTGCCCAATGTTTATCTACTTTTCACAACCCCGCCCTCTGTCGCGTTTACTGGCGAGCTCAGCTTCGGCTAAATTTTGTAGTTTTTTAATACCTTAATAAAAGGGACTGGGAGATACATCAATTCTCTCAAACCTGGTTTCCTAGTCTGAGCTATCCCTCACAGGCCGTAAAAAAGAAAAAAAGCCGGGCTCCGAAAAAAGAGCTTGACTCATCTCTAATGAGCGCCTCACATCTAAAAAAAATAATAATTGATGTAATTGAAATCGAATAAATTTTACTAAAAGAAACCTATCACTTTGATCACAATACATTTTATCAATCTTCAAATAAAATATCAATCTTTAAATCAGTAAATATGGATTGTAAACTCTATTAAATCAATCAAAACATCTTAGGAAAATGACAATAAAATGACCTCCTCTTGGTGAGCTAAAAATTGATACGTATCTACATACTTCTCTTTATAAATATAAAGACGTTACTTCAAAACTTCTAAAGGAAAGACATTGGTAATTTCACTATGTCACTGTATAAAGGAGGTATCTTTCTATATAATGTAATGTAATAAGTTTTAAAAATTTAAAAAATATTTTAACTATTATAAATAACTTTCACTAGACTGCCGAATTTCCTAAATAAATCATTTTTCA